>OX344723.1:56077749-56702749 GCA_947034835.1 Ballota nigra | reverse complement strand
CCAAACCGAAATATTTCGGTTTGAGACCAAACGGTTTTTCAAAATATGGTTCGGTTTTTGGTTTGTAAAAAAATTTCGGTTTGGTGTTCGGTTTGGCTAATACGGTTCGGTTCGGTGACCGAACCGACCGTTGCACACCCCTAAACACAGGCAAGGCCAAGGGACAAGTCCCTAGAAGTTGTTAGACCCAGGACCACTAGGGGCGAACAGCGAGAGGTTGATAGTGCCCAAGTCAGACGGAACAAGGGAAAGGCCAAGGTGGACGACCAACAAGAAGTACAGGCTGAGTCTGGTCGCGGACGAACAACTATGTCTAGCCATGGAACAACACGTTCCAGTGCCCAAGACAGGCTTAGCCAACCCCAACGGGAAGCTGCTCGCCGGGGAGCAGAAGACGGGCGAGCAACTTTTGAACAGCCTCGCCCATCAGTCCATGAAAGACTCACCCAGTCAGCCTTCAGGCGCCTAGGGCCAAATGCGGCGAACAACATTAGGAGGCAAGCCCAGGAAGCGCCCACTCCAAGCGAGGGACTGCGACGAGCAGAAAGGTTAATGCCTTTGCTCGCCGAACAGCCTCCAAGTCAGGGGGCACCTCTTGATGAATTATCAAGCCTAAGGAGGGCTGTGGAGAACATGCAAGGGCAACTAGACCAACAGAGGGGGATGGGAACGACCAGCATGCCATCCTCACCTTTGGCAGCTCACATTTTGAAGGCCCCGATCCAGAAAAAGATTCAATTTCCAGCTAGCATTCAATATGAGGGCATCACTGACCCCCGGGTCCACTTAACGAAGTATACGGACTACATGGTCTCCGTGGGGGCCAGCGACGCCACCCAATGCCGGAATTTTCCGTTAACATTAGGCGATCGGGTTCACAAGTGGTTTTTATCAATGCCACCGGCATCAATCCACTCGTTCGTCCAGCTAAGTCGAGAATTTCTCTCTCACTTTTCAACGGCGGGGTCGTATCTTTCCCAAAAACACCGGCTATCAGATTTAAGGCAAAATGATGATGAAACTGACCGGGCGTTTATGGAAAGATTCGATAAAGTTTTGCTAGAAGGAGAACCGGTGAGCGAAGATACAAAGATCGTCGCTGTGATGGCCGGATTGAAAAAAGGGTCGAAGTTATGGAAGGAGGTACGTCTGAAGTGCCCAAAGACTTATGCCGAGTTCAGAAACCAAGCTGGCATTTTCGTTTCCATGCACGAGGCCCTACAAACAAATTTAGGGGAGAACAAAGCTGATCCTAAGGAGAATAACAAAAAGCCCGTCGGGACAAGCTACAGGGTCCCAAAAAATATGAAAGCATTCACCGAAGGATCGGATTTGAAAGAAAAATTGAACCAAGTATTGACAGTATCAGTTGATACTGTGTACGAGAGCGTAAAGGAGAAAGAGTTGCTTTCCCCACCACGTAAAATCCGTCAGGATACTGGCAAACTCAACCCGAACAAGTATTGTGCCTACCATCAAAGTGTGGGGCATTTTACGAGTGAGTGTAGAGATTTGCTTAAGCAACTCTGGCGATTTTATGAGGAGGGAAAGCTCTCCGATTTCGTTAAGAGGCAACCTGGGAAAAGAGCTCGGGAGAACAACTCAGAAGATGAAGAGGATGGTCAACCTCAGAGAAACAACAAACCCGGGCAACCAGTTCCCAGTATGCCAGCTCAACCTTTAGAAGACCTGTTCATGATGGAACCCGCAGGTCCCGCAGGAGGGTGTTTTGATGGACAACCACCTGACTCTAACCGGAAGAGGAAAGCGGAGCTACGAGCGATTGGCCAAGTACAAGAGATGGGAGTTAAGCCGTCTATCATGCAAACGACAGAATTAACTTTCACCGAAAAAGACCTTGAAGGCGTCTTAACTCCACACAATGATTCGCTCGTAATCTGTGCCAAGATTATGGGGACCAGAGTCCACAGACTGTTGGTGGACACCGGAGCCTACACGAACATCTTATTCAAGAAGACCCTCGATAATCTGGGAGATTATTCGGGTTATGTTCGGAATACAACACATAGAATTATAGGCTTCGGAAATGCTGTGACAACACCGTTGGGAATTGTAACATTAGCTGTACAACTTGTAACGGCCAATGAACCCGAAAGAAATATAACAAGAATGGTAGATTTCTTGGTTGTAGACCAGGAGTCGACCTATAACGGGTTTCTTGGCCGACCTTTTCTTAATGAATTTAAAGCTGCGTGTTCCACTTACCACTATTGTTTGAAATTTCCAACAGCTAGTGGAACAGGCACAATTAAGGGAGACCAACGGAGAGCACGAGAATGCGTTCAACAGCTACGAGCAAAATTTGTACAAATATCCATGATGGAAGCAGCAAGTTATCCCATCGACGAACCATCAATACTAAACAATATGATGGACATAGACGACCACATGGATGCGGACGAACAGCACTTGAACGAGCAAGTGTTGGACGAACAACTCGTTACCACCCGGGAGGAGTATCCATCTGACGAACAACAAGGGGGTGATGACGAACAACCTTCAGTAGAAGACTTGGAGGGCCAAGTACAAACGAACAACAATGGGACGGAGCCAACTGATGATCTTGAACCCCGCCTGGGGGCAGAGCCGATGGACATCGAAAATGATTCCAACCCTGAGGAACCCATACTTGATCCCCGTTGGAAGGGACAAAAACGACGAGCAACTCCAGTCGAAGAGCTGGAGGCGTTCAAAGTTAATCCCAACAACGAGGATCTTGAATTATTCATAGGATCTGAGCTCCCAGAGCCTTACAGATCCCGAATGAAAGAGTTCCTCACCAAGAATCTAGATGTTTTCGCTTGGTCTCATGCGGATATGGTGGGGATAGACCCGAAACATGCTTGTCATAAGCTGAACATAAATCAAGCAAAAAAGCCCGTCCATCAAAAACGAAGGAAGTACGGCCCGGACAAATACCAAGCCTTGAATGAAGAAGTTAAAAAGTTGCTAGACAATGATCTCATTCGACAAGCACTCTGTCCACAATGGGTAGCAAACCCAGTACTCGTGAGGAAACCAAACGGGACCTGGAGGCTATGCATAGACTTTACAGATCTGAATGCAGCATGCCCGAAGGACAACTTTCCTCTCCCGCACATCGATCAATTGGTGGACAGTACTGCGGGTCACGAAATGCTAACATTCATGGATGCTTTTGCAGGGTATCATCAAATCCCAATGCATCCTGACGATCAAGAAAGCACAGCTTTTTATACTAACAAAAACTTGCTGTGCTGGAAGAGAATGCCATTTGGCCTCATAAATGCTGGAGCAACATATCAAAGACTGGAGAACAAGTATAGTCAAATACTTGAAAAATGGGAAAAAACCAAACAACCCTTTTGAAGCTGCCAAGCTAATAAAGCGAGCCGCCAGATATACTCTGGTGGGCGAGCAACTCTACAAAAGGGGAATATCAATCCCACTTCTCAAGTGTTTGCCTAGGGGGCAAGGGCAAGCAGTACTTGAAGAGATACATGCTGGAGTATGTGGAAATCATACTGGGGGGCAAGCTTTGGCATATAAGACAATCAGACAAGGCTATTATTGGCCGACCTTACGTCAAGATGCAATCAAAAAAGCCAAAACTTGCCATCAATGTCAGATTTTTGCCCCAGGCATCCATACCCCGGCTCAGGAACTTGTGTCAGTATACAGCCCATGGCCTTTTGCAAGATGGGGGATGGACATCATTGGTCCTTTCCCGGCTGGAGTTGGAAATGTTCGATTCGCCGTCGTGGCAGTCGATTATTACACAAAATGGGCGGAAGCAGAGGCCATGGTGAATATAACACAGCAGAAGATGATCAACTTTATTTGGAAGAACATTGTCTGTCGTTTCGGAGTTCCACAGGCAATTGTGACAGACAATGGTCCACAGTTTGATGGACAAGAGTTGAGAGAATTCTGTACGAAGTGGGGGATCAAGAAACATTACTCCACACCTTATCATCCCCAGTCGAATGGACAAGTTGAAGCCGTAAATAAAATCATAAAGCATACATTAAAAGTACGACTGGCGGAGAGTAAAAGCAGTTGGTCTACAGAACTTCCGGAAGTCTTATGGGCATACAGAGTTTCTCCCAGGTCGAGCACCGGAGAAACACCCTTTGCAATGGCTTTCGGAACAGAGGCTGTAATACCAATTGAGTTAAAGGCCACTACATTCAGGACAACCAACTTTGATGAACATGCGAACAACTCTGCTCTAAATGCTGAATTGGATTTGCTCGAAGAAAAAAGATTGAATGCCGAGCTAAAAAATGCCACATACAAGCAGCGAGCAGAACATTACTATAATTCCCATGTAAAAGTTAGGGAATTCAGAGTTGGAGATTTGGTTCTAAGAAAGTTGCTCGCCCAACCTCCAGGCGTATTGGGACCAACTTGGGAGGGCCCGTATCGTATAATAGAAAAATACGTCAATGGCGTGTACGATATTGAAGACATGGAAGGCAAGCTGACCCAATACTCCTGGAATGCTGTGCATCTAAAAAAGTACTATCAATAAAGTTGGGCGAACAAATGTCTTGGGGGGCAAGGGATGCGTATGAGTTGAAGGAAGGCTAAGAAGGCAGCTAAAAACTTGCCTAATTTTTTAAAATTTTCTCAAATATAGATTCAAAAGTTGCTCGGCACGTTGTATAGTCTGGTGCTAGTGCTTTTGGTTTTATAGATAGAGTTGCTCGGCAAAATATTATAAGCGAGCAAGTTTTAGTTTGTGTTTAAAGTTGTTCGTCAGATTGTATATGATAGTGATGGACAGTCTTATAACACTTGTAATTATTTTGCAATGTAAATATAATAGTTGTTCGTCAAAAGAGGAAAAGTCCAAAAGCTCGAGGTACAAGTCCATTCAAAGGTTGTTCGTTTTACAAATGAACAGAACCTAAGGACCATAGCCACTTAAAGGTTGTTTGTTTTTTAAAATGAACAGAACCTAAGGCTAAACCCTGATTCCACTAAAGGCAAAGTTCAATTCGAACAAAAGCCCAATACTATATGTTATAATTGTAAAAGCATTGACAGAAATGTAAAGGCAATTGACATATATAAGAAAATTAGCGAACATGAGAAAGACATTTTCCATTAAAGAAAGGCATTAAGCCTCAAAAATAGTACAAGCTGGAAGCAGCCATTACAAGTACTACAAAAAAGGAGCGAGCAACTACTACAAAAGAAGAAAAGAAAAAAGTTAAGTCCTAAAACTACTGCTGTTCGGTGGGGGGAGGATCTTGAGGTTGCTCGGCGGAGGGGTCGACAATCATGTCCCGAGCAAGGTCTTCAGCCGCCTTATCCTCCGCTTCTTTAGCAATTTGCTCGTCCGTGGCAGCCGGTTCATCTCCTTGCTCGCCATCATCAACAATTGGTGGAGGATGAGTGATGGTGATGCTGGGGTCGAGTTTATCCAGTTTAACCCCTAGCACAGCCAAATCCGCCAATTGGATTTTAACGTTGTTCGGCGGAGGATAGTTCTCGAGGAACTCATTCAAATCCTTAGCCATCTCCTCCACCATCTCCTTGTAATCATAGGCATCAGCCGTACGGATGCTGTCCGCGTAGGCACAAATATATCCAAGGTTGGAGATGGGGCCGGTACGAGTTTGAACCTCCTCTTCAAGTTGCTCACGGGTGAAGAGGTTGGCTTCTGCTTCCCGGAGACGAGCATTCTCCGCCTCAAGCTCAGCAATTCTTTGTTCGGCCGAAGTCAATCTTTTCTCTCCCTCACCGAGCAAAATCTCCTTTTCCCCAAGCAGGGCCTCTTTATCCTTCAGCTCTTTGGACATGGCCTGAATCTCTTCAAGGCGCTTGTGCTCAGCATCAATGTAAACATTGATCTGGTTGTTAAGGCGAGCAATCTTGGCCTCGTATTGGCTCACCAGGCCATCCTTTTCTTCAGTAAGCTGCCGAGCAGTATTCGCATATTGGCGAGCAGACTTTTCTTGCTCGGCAACTTGGGTGATTGCCCTCTGAGCAGTAACAAGGCCGTTGGCGACGAGCATCATCGAGAGATGGAGATTGTCCATCTGCCCCTGCTGAAGGATGGCCTTGTCCAGAGGACGCGTCCAGGCCCGGGCGACCAACTCCGTCGCCTTGCGAACATGTTCGCCAGGAATCTCCCTTATGTTTACGGGAGTCTTCGAGCAAGCGTACTGATGTACGACACTTGCTCGGCCGGGATAATCATCGGCACGATATCTGCAAACAAAAAAGCAATTGACACTTAGAAAAATAAAAAAATGGATGAAAGTTGTTCGGCAAGAGAGGATAGATACTTACTCGGCAAACTTCCGATCATCCCATCCTAGGAATGTAAGATCTTCTGGGCCACGGAGTGAGCCTACGTCTTTGCTCGCTTTTCCCGACTTTTCCGTGGGCTCCCCAGAAGAACGCCTTATAACATCCTCTTCGTGGCGAGCATAACTTTCGCCCACCTTTTCTTTCCCCTTGCCAGGGACATCTCCGGCCAGTGGGGTCCCATCTGCCTTCTTAAGGCGCTTACCACCACGAGGTGGGGAGACGGGAGGAGACCGAATTTGAACTGGAGGGGCAGCCGGTCTTGGAACTTTGGCCCCCTCAGGCTTGTTCGACATGGCGAGCACAGCTTGGGGAGGGTCACCTCTTCTTTTCTTCCCTCTTGGTGGCCCCATTTCAAGGACCTTTTGCTCGAGAAGAGCGTAGCTTGGAGGGACGGCAACTGTTACTTGCTCGGCTAAAAAAAAAAAAAATAATAATAATAAATAAATATTAGGCGAGCAAGTTAAACAAAACATTGACGAACAAAACATTTGAACCGGAAGTTAGAAATTTTCATACCTGGGGGCACCTCAGCTTGAGCCTCCAGGTGGTGAGGATAGGTCAAGAGGCGAGCAGCTTTTTGACACCTTGATCGGCAAAGATAGTCAATAGTTCTGTCTGCTCGGTTACGGAGGCCGACCAGGCACGATGTAAACAGAAACTCGGAGCTCAACTCTTCTTCCGAATTCCACTTGGGTAGACGAGGGCCTGCGAACAAACAAAAAAAGTTAAATTAGAACAACTGTCCAAAGGCGAGCAAGAATTGAACTTACGTTTCAGTTTTCCATAGGCTGCTGGAGAATTTATTCGTCCAGGGCCGCCGTGTGGACCAGAAGATGCTCGCCAATCACCCCCAATCCAGAAGAAGTGCTGTTTCCAATCACGAATCTTGTTCGGCACCTCTTCCACCATTTTCAACCCAGTCCTGGCCTTGAGGTAGTGATAGCCATCTTCTCCTCGGGGGCAACTTGTGATTGTCATCAGGTAGTTGATCTCTTCCGCAGTGATCCGATCAACGTACCCCTCCAAAGCGAACAGGCACATAGAGCCTAAAAGGTTCATCCACCCAATTGGGGTAATTTGAGTGATAGCCAAGTTGGTCGCCTCCAAGAATCGACCAACAACAGGTGGAAGAGGTAACTTCAGCCCAGCAATCAAGGTGTGGATGTTGATCGCCGTGCACCCTGGAGGTGGGCGATCAGCTCTTTCCTTCCTCTGAGGTGCCCACATATGAATATCATATGGGATCTTATAGTCCTTCCGGATAGTATCCAGTTCATCTTCGCGAACAACACTCTTGATCTTGCTCGCCTGGTAATCAGTCTTCACCTTGTCCATTATTTGTCTTTGTGGACGAGGAAAGCTGTTCGCATACCTTTCAGCATATGCTCGCCATTCGAATAGGCGAGCAACCCCAGCCGGGATCTCACTTTCCCGCATCCTTGGGGATGGAAAATTGATACCCTCCAAAAACTCACGAGTAAGTTCGTTGGATTCTGGAACTTCGGTTTCGGCAGAAGAAGAGTTTTCGTCCAGATCGTTGTTCGCCACAACTATTAGCCCTCTTCCAGATGGGCCCGCACTGGTGTCCTCCACAGAACGAACAACAGAATCCACGTGAGCGTTCGACGCTGAAGAAACCTCAACTGGCTCTAGATCGCGAGCAACAATGGGAAAAAGGGGATCTAGGGTCTCCTCAGTTTTATTACTCGAATGCGAAGACATAGGAGGGAGAGGGAAAATCTGGGTAGTGACGGATGTGACGGATATTGTTGCAGACGGCGGCGCTTTCCCGGAGAAGACGGTGGCGCTCGGATCCACACGGCGGCGATTGAATTTTCGAGAGAAAAAGTAGAGAAAAAGATAGAAAGAAGAAGGTAACTACCTGGGAATGAAGATTTGAAGCCAAATACTGAAGGACGGACGCCGAAAAAACTTGAAATCGCCAGAGGAAGATGGAAATCGCCGGAGCACTGTAGCAAGAGGGAGAAAAGTGGGAAAATTTTCAGTTTTCCCACTATTTATACCCCAAACAAAAACGGGGTCCAGGGCATAATTTTCCGAAAGTTCCGGGGCTCAACTGGAAGAAGGCGGGGTAAATTCCGAGCTAAACTAGGAGATGAAGGACCTATAAACAATTATAGGGGCGCGTGACCTTGGGGCTGCTCGCGCGTGAGCGGCGCGCAATCATTGCGCTGGCGTCATCTTCGTGATCTCCCCAGATCATGGGAAGACGAAACGGTTATTCCAACATTGCTCGTCACAGAGATGCTGTTCGTCCAAATCTTGGCCAAGACGATATCCTAACTACAGTTGCTCGCCATAAAATTACTCGTCTGATGCAACATCTAGTCAGGATAGGGGGCAATTGTTGATAGGCGAACATCAACTATTATATGGAGCGAACAATTATTGAAGTCTAAAACAAAGAAAATCACGATTTGGGCGCATTAACCAATCTGGGAGGTGTATGAAGTGACGAACAACTCTCCCGACGAACAACTAATGGGCGAACAGGTATTAAGGCCCGGGACCAAGAATGAGCCAACTGTGAAGTCATCCATGACGAACAACTTGGTCAAAATATGATACAACAAATAGCCAAGGAGGTGTGTACAAGTGAACAAAGGACAAAGATCCCAAAGCCAAGCTGAACAAAACCATAAGGCGAGCAACTTCCAGAGTACAACCTCAAGAGGCGAACAACTTTCAGTTGGAGAATCAACAAGATCAATTAAGCCGACCTAGGCGAACAACAGTGAGTCCGAGATAAGGACCAAAGAAGACTTTGTAACTAAGGTTCAGCTTAGATAAGATCAAAGGGACACATGTCAAGCATGCAGGCTAGGGAGACCAAGAGTCTTAGACACCTCATGCTTGCTAGTCTCTATAAATAGTTGTTCTCCAGCTTATTCATGTAATTTTCGAATTTCAGACAAAAAATACACACAAACACACTCAAACTCACACATACACGAAATAAGTCCAATTTCGATTACCGAATTTACAAATTCGATAAGTCCAAACCCCGATTTACCATTTACGGTGGTAATCAATCACACGTTATTGATTGGTGACGTAAAAACGGATTAAAACAGCCACTAATCCTTACGATTAGATTCGTTCACCAACAGAGTCAGTGTATCTTCAGAAATCTGACCTTCTGTCAGGCGAGAATATTTCTTGGTGTAACACTTATGGTAGTTTGAAGATTAGATTTGCGATTAAGCCTAGATAAAATGCCGAGGACGATTATATTTAGGATCAAATGGAAGTGGTTAGTCTCAAGAATAAAAATATCTCGTATTTATCACAAATTTGGATATTGCTACATGGATATTAAGGGGTAATGTATATTTTATTTTATTTTGAATTGTAGAAATATAATTAAATATTGCAAAATAACGATATAGATAATATTGTTATATGTTCAGTTGTAGTATAAAATTGGATGAAAATTTGAAAATATCGCGGATAAATTACGAAATATCGTATTTTTAAGATATATAGTAAACTATTGTTTTCTCGAAACAAAACTCAATTTATCATATCGAAATATAAAATGTTAAAGTCAGTAAAAGAATCTTCTTATAGATTATAGTCAATTGATTTTCTTAATTTACTTTGCTAGGGATATATTCCAAAACAGAAAATCAGTAGTGCATGAATTTTAATATATATGTATATAATTAAATATTTATAAAACATAGCTTATAAATCATATTGCTTATATGTATTACTAAAAAATAAATATGCATATATGTATTACGTATATTAGGGGTAAAATATTTTTAAGTACGATAACTTATGGAGGATGCAAAATGGTGACCATAATTTTCAAATTGATAAAATAAGGACAATAATTTTATTGACGAATTAAGGACTAATCAACCTGAATTATCACATGTTGGACTAATTGCGGACCATATTTCACCGGGTCTCTCGTGAAAATTCCTATGCAAGATGATTAAGTGTTTAACCAAGTAAATTTAAATATGAATGGATTTAAGCACTCATGGATTTTAAAGGACACAGTTTTGCTAGGTATTTAAAATTCTTCCAATTTGAACTATGATCAAAGCTAAAAAAAAAAAAAAACTTTGAAATCCATCAATTTAAATGAGTAGGTTTTATATGAAAATGGTTCATGATAAACTTACAATGCATGAAACTGTTTCAAAGTATCAAATATTTGATCAGAAGTATCTATAATCTCATCAGTAGTATCAATAATCATGGTCAGATTATTATATTGTAATTGTTGTAGATTTATTCGATACTTTAAAACAATGTCATGATAAAGTTTATCATAAATATATTTTCATATAAAACTTTGTCAACTTAAATATCTTACCCAAACAAATATAGTAAATTTAAATTGTAGATTTAAAATCTATAACCCAAATTCTAATATTATTTTCAACAAGTGACTATTTCAAGTTAAATTGGAATTCTACACTATTTTGTGAATGAAGGTAAACAAAAACATTCAAATTAAATACTGAATCTGCTTGCACATATGCTACTTAAAAAAGATTAAAATAACTATATCACTGTGCATCATTTAAAATGTCGTTAATTCCGTTAGAACATTATGTTCACTTTCATTTATTGGTTAGTTGATAATTGAGTATTAGTACTAATTAGCTAGAGGTCACACTTGACAACCAATATATTCCCACCCAACTCATATTTTTTGTATTTTTAGATAACTAAATGACTCCCGCATATTACGCGGAAATTTTCGCAAGTATTAGTTCTACAATATAATGCAATACGCATGCTACAAGTAAATAATATAATACTCCCTCCGATTCAAAATGAATGATGTTTTAGGGTAGCATTTTTGTTTCAAAATATTTGATGTTTTACTTATTTTTTACTCTACTTCTCCATTATACCCCTAATCAATTTCCAAAAAAATCTCACTCATATTGAAATTTACTTTTAATAAATTTATTAAGAGCTATAATTAAGGAATTACGAATGTATATTTGTCATTATACATTAATTCTTAATTTCAACAACAAATGTTAAAACATCAATATTTTTGAATCGGAGGGAGTATTATTTTAGGATATATAGAAATAAAGAGAAGATCATAAGAACATAAATTTGTTGACCCAGTTCGTCAGGAATGACTACGTCTGGGGGTATACCAAGCCAGGAGATAATTCACTATTTGTTGTGTATGAGATCCCTTTATATAGGTTACAATCTAGGGTTTTAGATGTGTACATAGAATATAATGAAATGACCATATTGTCCTCCATCAGTTACTTGTTGATGAATGCACACTAATATATTTTCCTTCAATACTCTCCCTTGTGCCGAATCAAAAGTGTGGATGGTGCTTGAATGCTGCCTCGCTAAAACTTGACAAGTAGCAAAAATCCAATGAAAAATAAATCTTGTCAAGGGAAAAAGATTTATAATGCACCTATTTTGAGACTCCCCCTGAAGTCTACACTTTTCACATGATACGTACATCTATCAAGTGATTTCAGAAAGTCTACACATTTCAATTCTTTAAGATGTTTCTCAAAGATTGTCTGGGACAATTATTATATAAATAGATCAGCCTCATTTACTTTAGAGTTTGAACCTTGAGAAAAACTTATTGTTGCTGGTTAGAGAAGACTTCGGTGATATATGCTTCATATTGTCACCTTTAATGTAGCCCAATTTCAGCTACCGAACATAATAAATATGTTCTTCATAATACATGTGGTCTCTCCAGTGGTGAACTCTAGTCACTGCTTCTTTGAACATGTATGGTGATAAATCTCTATCAAATATACTTACAAACTTCTTCATGTAAGACAATGATCACTAAATGATTTGAAGAGGTATCTATAAGAGTTTGATTAGTAGATCTCCAAGACATCGTTGTGTTTTCTATGGTAAATTCATAACCATTTTGGTAACACTTTGTATGGATACAAAATATACAAACCCAAATAGTACATCATTTGGCGTATAAGTATAAGGGGTAGCTTCAATATTTCCTTAAGGTCCACAATTCCATTTGTGGTCCCCTTCAATATTTACTACAATGAATATCAGACACTTGTCAATGATTTTCCTTTAAATATCAGAGTACATTCCTGACATCATTCCAATGATTTTGTGTTGGTCCTGAGTGAAATCTAGCTAATAAGTTCATTGAGAAAGTAATATATGATCGAGTGTATTGAGCTAAGTACAATAATACGCATGTTGTACTTAAGTAGGGAATTTCATCTCCCGCTAGCTCTTCGTCATCTTCCTTCAGACGAGATGGATATTTCCTTAAATCCAAACTTTGAGCAATCATGAGAGTGCTAATCAGATGCATTTTGTCCATGTAATTTGCCTGATCATCTTCAGGACATATGCAAACTGGTGGATAAGTATTCCACAAACTCAATATTCTAGTATAAAGTCTAGACAAAATTGAGTTTTCCCAAGATCTTTTATCTCAAAACCGGATTTCAAATACTCATGGTCCTCTTATTGCATTAAGAGTACCTATTATGTTCATCCTTCAACATAAATAATTGCAAATTCGAAACTTATTTTCTTTATAAATGTATAGGGTCATTATTTATCGTTCTTGTAACCTATCCCAATCAAGTAGTCACTTAGACGGGTATACCACCTCCGCCTGATCATTTCAATCAATAAAATGAGTGTTTCAATCTAATTGCAAACACACTCCGTGGTTTAAAGTCACTTGATTTGGGTAATAGATGTCATCAGACACTTATATATCTCTAAATCAAGATCCTCATAGAGATATGTCATAACCAGATTCATAAGCTGCATCTCCAATCCTTCGGAAACTATGTGATGAGACATTATGACGTCCATTACAGGAGTTTGTCTCCTCATACTCAATCCAGAGCGTAATGAGAAATCTTGCGTTATAAGACAAATTTTATATATCAAGACCTTATATTTCTCATTATGCTTTATGACAAAGACTCAATTATGTCCTACAGGCTTTACACTTGGTCGGGCTAGCACTACCAAACCAAATACCTGTTTCTTTGTCAGAGAATTAAATTCTACCTGGATTGCTTTTATTCATTTAGGCCAATATGCTCTTGGTTGACACTTTGCAACCAAGCGTGGTTCGATATCATTGTGTTCTATACTTTCTTGAGCAACAATATAAATAAATACATCATCAATCTGCGTGCAATGTCTATCCATCGACTTATATGCACTCTTATAATCATATAGAGATTTTCCATTCTCTGGAATCATATCAAGCATCGGAGCGTCCTCCAGTAATGATTCATGGACATAAGTTTAATCAGAGATAATCTCGTGAGATGTATTCTCCACATTGATGATCAATGTGTTAGATTGTGTCACACCTACCATTTTTTTTCTTTAAGTAGGTGTCAACCGAACCAGGTGACCTCCCCCATTTCCTTTTGGGAGTCACGGCCTCAACCACACCTCCACCAAGTGTGGTTGCAACACCTTTCCGGTGGTGTTGTGCCCTTATTGAGGTCTTCTAGATTTCTAACCTTACAGACATATTTGCAGCTGGTATATATGACCTAGTCACTTTA
Source organism: Ballota nigra (assembly GCA_947034835.1). Lineage (NCBI taxonomy): Eukaryota > Viridiplantae > Streptophyta > Magnoliopsida > Lamiales > Lamiaceae > Ballota > Ballota nigra. The sequence continues at coordinate 56,688,863 of OX344723.1, read as the reverse complement.
GCAATATCAGTAAAAGCATCAGGCATCGAATATGCTATGTTCTGAATATATATGAATCACTTTTAATTCACTTTCACATTGTGAAGTTCGGGGATCAAATGAGACAACGTGGAGATGGACACGTTACTTCATGTCGTTCCCTTAGAAAATTATTTTTCTTATCTCCCCCTAACAACGGGAAGACTGTCTCATTTAAAGTGACAATCCGCAAATCTAGCGGTAAGTAGGTCGCCTGTCAAGGGTTCTAAATTGTGAATAGTTGTTGGAAATTTATATCCAACATAAATACTTAATTGTGTCCATAAACTCATTTTAATGTGTTGTGGGTACGCAATAGGCACATTTATTGCACAACCAAATATGTGTAGATATAAAATGTCAGGCTTATATCCAGTTACCAACTGGTACACATAAACTGGCTGGTCATTTAGTGGGTTTGAAATGAATAAGTAAAGTTGCATGCAGTATTGCATAACCCCAAGCAGAGATTGATATGTTTGTGCACATAATCAGTATTTTAACCACCATTACTTCCTTTTAATGGTGGCCTCTGCGAGACTATTTCGTGTAGCACGTGGGGTACCGGATGCTCTACATTGATCTTGATAGATATGCAATAATCATCAAATTCTTTTAATGTAAACTATCTTGGTAGCGTATTCAGGGTGGTGAGCCCTAAAATATATAATTTGTCCCATTATGTTAAAGTATAATCCAGAACCATAATTTACTTGAATGGTCCGCATTCTGGATGAATTGAACCACAAATATAGTTTGGGGTTTGTAAGAATGAAATATTTAATTTTGTATCTTTAGCATAAACAGGTCTCAATGTTACTTTTGCTAAAGATCAGGCTTTACAAAATGAGTGATGCGCCTTTGATATTTGTAAGGCAAAGTGAAATGTAGATAGTGTATCTGGTACTTCAGAAAACAAAGATTGCGACAAAATAGCAACATGACCGATATCATGCATCATATCGAATTTTCATCTCATTTTAAATTTCACTCACAAAAGAAGAAGGATGAGTTCTTTAAAATATGGATCATCACGTCAAAGTCTTGTATAAATAGTGTCACATAGTTCATCATTAGTGACGGCATATGATTCAAGAACAGTAGTAGGTTGCATTCTACTAGATTGACTTCTTAGTTTATCTAAGATGTATTTTCTTTCACATTAATTAGATAAATATAATTTCATTCTCACTGTGTGTGTATAAATAATAATATCGGCACATTATCTTTAAAATTTAACAGGGTTCGATTAGCTCTTGATGCACATAATTTTTTTTTAAATAAGTATATTGTTAGACAACATGAATTTGACAGTTCTTCGCCCTTTTTTAGGAAATCTCATATTCTGCTGAGTTTCAATTTGAGCTGAATGATTTACTTTTCATTCAATATTTTATCACTTTACATCGTGATAGTGCTATTTTCGAACCATGTATACTAATATACGTGTATACTAAATTCAAATAATTCAATACTTTGAATAAAATTCAAATTTATTAATGAACTAACATCATTAAAAGAAAAGTCTCATGTCGTAGGTCTAATTAACTTTAAGACCAAAATATTTGTCCAAATAAAATGAAGCATTATGTCTGAGTAACCTTCTTGAAAATGAGAAATTTATAAATAAATCCATCAAAATCAAGAGTATTCATTAATTAGGCAAAGTCCTTGTTGCCATCAACAATTGTGAAGTAAAATTTGAGGGATAATCCCCACCTTTAATTCATATACTGGGCATCTTATTCTTTAGATTTTCCATACCTCATATTGGTGATTGCTACTTTGTGTTTGCATCACAATTTGATACGGTATCATCATGAAAACTAGGATTATCAATACCTCTTTAATGTCTTATTGTGGAAGAACCATCACTATCCTACACGGTGCATTATTCCCATGTTTATATGAATTAATATGCCATGTCCCATTTTCTTTTGGGTTATTCCCACTGTTTCATTAATCAAAATTAATCTTGAGAATTTTCTTTGTCCCAAGGAGCCAAACATTAGTGGGGATAGTGGAGAATATTTTTCTTTATCTTGTATCATCTTCTGTGATTTTCTTTTTTCAGAAAGTAAAGTGTGCTTTAAGACGCAACATATCTTTATGGAAATTCATGACCCTCATTTAGTTAAGTAAGTGGATTTTATTCCACCGAATTGACATGTCTGAAATTAAAGATATTTCTAAAATATCGTTTCAAAATATACCACAGTCCTTTGGGTGTTGTAAATAAGAGATACCTTTAACTTTAAATGAGGTCTGATATGTTGCTTAAAAAAATATAGGGCATTAACTTTGATCTTGTTAGACGGTTCTTTGTCTTTTGATCATTAGATGGTATGATTTTGAAAATATGATCCTTCCACAAGAAAGTAATTTCATATATTTGAAATTTAAATGATGATACTCACTTTCTTTTGAGTCTGATATTTTGTAAACAAGTGGAAGTTAATTTAGCAAGCGTAGCAATATTAATTTATTTTTCAAGAATGTGAGTGTGTATTAAATTTTGAGACTTGAGACCAAGAGTCGCATTTTTTTTATGTTTTGTAAAAATTCTTTATCCATTGATTTGTACTCATAAATATCATTCATGAAATTTCTTTATCATGGAGATATTCAATAACGAAGATGTCTACATACAAATTGAGTATATATATAAGTGATGACACTAATATAACAAATAAGTCATCAAATTCTTCATCATAAATTTTAGTGAACCATATTAGCCGCAAATTAAATAATAACAGGCAAACAAGGATTTTTCACATAAATCCTAATTTTTACTGCAAATAATTCTCAAGCCTATTTCGCGACAAGTAATTATAATTGCTGAAATTTAAAAGGGATTAAGTCTCTTTACCAGAGTGGAACCCTGTAGTAAGGGCTCCTAATTGCCTAATGATTTGACCTGACTTATGTCAAGCACAGAGTCAGCTGGAGTTTCAATAGTTGTTTGCTTCCTCGTCTCATAGACGGAGATAGTTATGTCGGCCTTAGGCATGTCTCCAACAGGCAAAGCAACTAAACAGGTACAAATATCAATCTCGAGTCCAAAATAAAGCTCAAAACGGAAACGAGTTAATCAATAATAAAATGCAACGTAAATTTAATTGTCAATTATCTAAAATTATAAATGCTTTTATACAATTCTTCACTTATACCACAAATAGAAAATTATAGCATATATCACTGCATGATTTTAAATGTCGAAATAGAGGCAATTAGAGGGAAAAATCTATTCATATCACTAAACTTTTTTTTTTCAATTCTAAAAAAAAAATCATATAGAAAATGTGTACATATGTATTGCTATCGAGTTGATTTACCAAATTATGATTAAGTGACGGAAACATTGGGTTATCAATACTTTGCAAACCAAATCAATCGAGATCTTTTCTTGTTCTAGGAAGGAAAAAGAAGAATAAAAGGTTTAACAAATTCCCACCACAGGGGATATAGTTGAAAGCCGTAGATTCACATGATCATCACATATAAGCTCCTTTACGCTAATTATGTATACATAGAAAAAGTAAAGATATTATTATTGCATGAAAATATAAAGGACGAAGGTACCGTATGATAGCGGAAAACCCAGGAACATATCTTATAGGCAATTTAATTAAAAGAATAAAATCCACCAACGTGCCTGATTTAATTGGTATGCCTGCCGCTGAGTTTCATCGCTGAAAACAAATATTGTGGTTTCAAAAAGAAGATAAGAAGAACATAAATTTGTTGACTCAGTTCGTCAGGAATAACTACGTGTGGGGGTGTACCAAGCCAGGAGATAATTCACTATTTGTTGTGTATGAGATCCCTTTATATAGGTTACAATTTAGGATTTTAGATGTGTACATATATAGAATATAATGAAATGACCATATTGCCCTCCATCAGTTACTTGTTGATGAAGACACACTAATATATTTTCCTTCAATAATTATATTATATAATTAATATATTTAAATAATATGTAGGTATAAAATGAGAGTCAATACGACCCTCTATTTCTATATATATATATATATATATATATATATATATATATATATATATATATATATATATATATATATATATAAAAGATGTCTAGAAACTTATTATGTTATTTTTATATTTTTTTAATTTCTTATAATCATAGATCAAATATTACAAAAATATTATTAAAACTTATTATGGCTCAATAAAAAAATTCAATACTCAAAATAAAATAAAAAGTATTTTATAAATATTAATACAATCTTAAAGAAAATAGAATTAAATAATTTATGTAATAAAAATTGAAGCAATAAAAAATTAACTTTAAGTAAATATCTAGTCAACCATTCCTTTTTAAATACACATATTAATGTTGCATGTAATTCTTAACTAATAAAATTATTACATGTCATATTATCAAAATTTATCAAGAATTGACGCATCATTCAGATTCACTGAAAATTAACATATCATCTACTAAATTTACTATCAATTGACACATCATCAAACATAACTTCATGTTAGTAAAATATGGGACGATATTTTTTTCAAAATAATTATCATTTTGCATTAATTGAGAAAAATTATGTAGCCCATTATAATTTGGATTTATTTTTACTTCACTATAAGAATAAAGAATCGTTTACTAAATTTTTCAACAAATTTTTTTTGTAATGGAATTGCCTACATAATCAATTTGGTTAGGAAATGGAATTCTTAGGTAATTAATTTCCTACAAACAATTTGAATATACAAATTTACCAACAAACAATTTGTCTAAGGAAATTCAGTAGGCAAATTCTTTGTAGATAGAGAATGAAGATGCCTAAATAATTAGAAAATTTTGTAGACAATTCACACTACATAAATTTTTTGTTGGAAATTTTATAGTCATATTGACAAATTTCATAGGCAACTCTTTATTTTCTTGTAAAACCTGTTTTTTTAATAATAATATGTATTAATGACCATGTAAGTATATAAAAGAGTAAAATAGTCACATTATATATATATATATTACTTGCTATTTAATACTCTTCTGCTCCCTAATAATCTTCACACTTTCTTTTTTGGAACGTCTGACTTGAAGCGAAAATACTAGCTTTTACTAGTAGCTTCCCCGCAAGAGTACGGGTTCACTGTAGTATGAGCAAGTATAATGACCAAGTATTATCGAACCCAAGGGATGGAGTGTATGCGAACAGATCCCTGAAGATCTACGCGTCGTAGTTAATATGAGTGTAATGTTTTTGGATTTTTTGAAAGATTAATTATAAACTAAAATAAACTAAGTAAACTAAAATACTAAAGAAATCAAATTAACTAAGGGTTGTGTTCTAATGAGAGATGGTGATGCTCAGGATAGGAATCCCTACGTATACTAACGGAGCAGGTACATAATCAGAATAACTGTGACACACAAGAAATAACCTAAGTCTAAGAATGCAAGGTGAAAGCTCAAGATTCTAAACCCTAATACTTTACCCTAACACTCGACTTCACTAATCCACTAACAAGTTAATAGATCGTGCTTAATTAATGAGACCCTAATTTAACTAAGGTGATGCGGTCGTCCTCCTTCGCTAAACTGGTAGATGAATTAACCCTTCCTAAACCCTCTAGTTAAGTCTACTCGTTGTTAAAGAGTGATACGGTCGTCCTCTCTCTAACACCTTTCGAACGGAATTCAAAAGTAAAGTCTAGATTAATTTTAAGAATTCATTAACCAAGAGAATTAAAATCTAACGTAGCAAGTTACTCTAATTACGTACCCACATCCTACTTCTACGAGTTCATCCTACCCCAAGCATGCAAGGGTTCTAGCCTAACATGGTGGTTTGAATAATAAAAGCAATTCCAAGAACAATAATCATATGCATAATTAAATTAACGAAAGAAATCAAGAACATAAACGAAAGAACAAATTAAAGTCTCTAAAGAAATCTATATAAATCTGAAAAACTAGGTTTAATCGTCTCCAAGAGTAAAGAAAGAAAGAATTAATCTAATACGTTCAAAAGAAATACTAAAACGAAGAATTCGTAAATTAAAACCTCTATTACAACGTATAAAACTCTTCCAATCTCCCTCCCAAGCTTTCTCCTCGCTCAAAATATGTAAAAATATGTGTTGGTATGTTGTGATCTGCGAAAATATACTTGGAAGGGGTATATATAGGATTTGGGACGAATTTGGGCAATTTTGGGCCAAAAACACGCAAAAACGCTCGAGCGGGACAGCTCGAGCGCCCCATTCGAGCTTGGTGGTCGAGCGGGTCAAGAGGTCGAGCGAGGCGCTCGACCGCTGGCTGTACACATGTTCGTAAAACCTTCATAACTTCTCAACCGGGAGTCCGTTTTGGCCGATTCAAAGTCCTACGAACTCCTCTTTTCGCCTTCTATCCATATATGAAAACCAAAGAGACAAATTAATAAGTTTATAAAAATGATACTCATTTGACTCCAAACACTCGTCGAAAATACTCAAAACATGGGCAAATCCGGCACCAAAACATAACAATTTCACGCCTAATCAACCCCCCCAAACTTATCATATTGCTTGTCCTCAAGCAATGAAATAATAAGTCAAGTGAAATTGTTAGGAATGAGTCAAAGAATCAACTCATGCAAGCAAATGAACTCGAGCTTTAAAGATCAATCACATGTATACTCACTCACCTTCCTTTATCATACTCATGCAACAACAACAAGAACCACCAAGATCAAACATGGATGTGCTCTCAACAATGTGTTTCACTCCCTCACAAGTGTATATCAATGATCAAGGGACTCACTCAAACAATCAATCACTCAAATTGGCAGCCATAGGCTTGTAAGTGCTCTTAACTCCGACCATACTCTAGAAATCAATACCGAATCAAAAAGGACTTTTCTCAAGGTTGTAATGTAGGCTCTTTGGACAGGTGAGATAACAATATGGGTAAGTGACTTAAGTGAATGGAGAATAGAAAGTCAAACTTTGGCACTTCGAGATTAGGAACAGACTACTTCAAACATATTCAATCAACACTCTTTCAATTCCACTTTTCTCAACACTTCAATTTTTTTTCTTTCTCACTCTTTTCAAAAAAAAATTCTTCAATCACTTCACTTCTTTTTTCTTTTCTTTTATCGCACAACACATGAGCTCTTTTTTTCTTTTGCTCATTCTCAATTTTTTCTCTTTCTCACATCTCATAACTTCATCACTCCTTCTTCTCATATTCACTCAACAAACAACCTTTTCCTTTTTCAACTCAATTCACTCCCTTCACATTCACACTTTCCTATTCTCCACTCAAATTGGGACAAAAACGCTTAGGAATTGGAATAGTGTTCATCTGTGCTAGCAAATAAAATAGGCTTTAGGCTCAAAAGGGGCTAACAAGGGATTCAATGTCATTGGTAAGGAAAATTTTGGCTAAGTGACTCAATCAAATCAAAGATGGCCTAAGATCCTATTCGGCATATCAAACTAGACACAATCAAGAAGCAAGAGCACACACAAGTTCTAGCATCCTCTAAGGTGACGATCCTCTCACAAACGAAGAGATCAATTCATGCATCAAAGTCTCATAAGGCTCAAATCTCACGGCTTTCACATCCATGCTAGTCTAGTGCATTCTCACAATCATCACACAAGCACTCAGAAGAAAATTTTGTAAGCATACGGGTTCTCTCTCAAATCAACTCTAGCTCAAACACTCACACAATAAAACTCCTAACTCAACCTTCACAATTCACTCTACTCATCAAATCATACTCAAAGATAGCAATCAACAAGCATAAGATGATTGATAGGCATGAAATATGCAATAGCGAGTCAAATCAAAATCACCCCAAGGAGTATCTCAACAAACCAATAATCAATCAAACTCAACTCAAAGATAAGGGTGTGCATGCATGTGCAATGTAATCATAAAACAAATAAAAAAACTCCACCCCCCAAACTTCGACCTTGCTAGGGGTCTAAGTTTGGGGTTGTGGGTTACCTCCACCAAATAATTCCGTTTCTCTCAATAGCTTTGCACACTCCCTTGTCTCAAGTTGGTTCCTTCAATCTGAATAACTCCATGATACCTTTACTCCTTTAGAGACAAGCCCACAAGCAACTCACTCAAATACGAGGTTAAACATACGACTCAAAATAACTCCCTAATAACTAAAAAAAACTCAAAGCAAATAATTAAAAAATAATGGGTTGCCTCCCATTCAGCGCTATTTTTAAGGTCCTCATGCCGGACCGAGCTCAAAGGAGCTTATGGGACATCATACTCAAAAATACCTCCCTTACTCTCATAAGAGTGGTGTTTGAACTCCTTTCCTTTATGCCCCACCATAATGAGCCCTTTTGCTTCCTTCCCCACCTCAAGTGGTATAGGTCTCAACTCCTTCTTTCCTTTATCTGGAGGAGTCTTACTAAACAATTTCTTGAATTTTGACTTCTTCTTCTTAACTCCTCCTTTTCCCTCTAGCTGGACCACGTCCACTTTCTTCACCGCTTCATCCTTCAACTTCTTCACTTTATCCCTATCAACATAATCAAGAACATAATGCTCATGTGTTAAATAATCACGTGAAGGACTATAAAATTCATGAATATGAGAAGGATTAGGGATAGAAGGCGTGTCTTCAACACGAGGATCAATTGCATCCATGCAATACAAACTCTCATCCTCCTTCGGGTGCTTCATGGCTTCATATAGAGAGATCTTCACTTCTTGATCATCAACCTTCAACGTAATCTTCCCATTTGCCACGTCTAGCACCATCCCCGCCGTAGCTAAGAACGGTCTTCCCAAGATTAGGGGCACGTGCTCATCTTCCTCCATCTCTAGGACTACAAAGTCGGCTGGAAAAATGTGATCTCCAACTCTCACTAGGACGACTTCAACCACACCTTGAGGTCGAGTGATAGACCGGTCGGCTAGTTGAAGCGTCATCATTGTGGGTTGAAGTTCACCACCTTCCAACTTCTTGAAAAGCGACAACGGCATCAAATTAATACTCGCCCCGAGGTCGCACAATGCTCCCTTCTTGATCCCGTTTCCGATATCACAAAGAATAGTGAAGCTCCCGGGATCCTTCAGCTTTGGAGGAAGTGCCTTGTGTACTAATGCACTCACCTCGTGGTTCAGCTGCACCAACTTCGGCTCATCCACTCGCTGTCTTTTCGCAATCAAGTCCTTCAGAAACTTTGCATAATGCGGCATCTTTTCCAAAGCATCATAAAAAGGAATGTTAATGTGAAGTTGTTTAAAAACATCAAGAAATTTTGCAAATTTTTCATCAAGCTTCTTTTTCATGAAGCGCTGTGGATACGGGACGGGTATCACAGATTTGGGTACCCCCCATTCATCTCTTTCCGTTTCTTTCACTTTATCCCTTGCTTCCTTTGCCTTTTTCCACTTAGGAACTCTCTCAATCTCCTCACTTTCCTTGCCCTTCTGGGACTCATCCATATCTTTATGCTTCTCAATCCCTTCACTTTCAATCCCCTTCTCAACAGTAACACCTCCATCTTTCTTGTGTTCTCTTTCTCCCATCTCAGCTTGAGGCGTCTCAAAATCAGCAGGCATCTGAGGACCTTCATAGTTGGTTCCACTGTTGGGAAAATAGGGGTGCCCGGAATCTATTCGGGATGAAATTTTAAATACGAATTTAAATACAATTATTACTAGCATGAATTAATCCTAATTAATCCAAATAATAATTCCAACAACTAATTATCATCATGCATGTTAAATTAATTTCACATATTTAACTAGGCGGAATTAAACAAGTAAATATGCGATTAACGTACCTCTCGTAGTATTGGCCTTTGGATATACGGGACACTTGTAATCTCGCTCTATCAACCCAAAGCCTTCTCAAGTATTTCCCTTTTCACCTCACTTGATCGTCGGTGGGAGACGCTTTCAAGCAATTTAATAAACTAAGGAAAAAGAAAAATATCTATGCTTCTTGATTTTTCCAACACATGGAATTATGTACTTGGGGATGAAATAATCATCCCCTATTTATAAGATGAGGTGGACGAAAATTTGAGGTTATTTGGGCCTTGGAGAAAATCTTTTCTTAGACTCTAAGAAATCTTGAATATATCTCATATATTCTTTTCTCCAAAATAAAATATTCCACAAAAAATCTCACTCTTCTAAATAAGCTTGTATTTTTCGAAAATAATGAATAAGAATCCAAGATTTGGATCTTCTTGAATATATGAGATAATCTTGTATTCCAAGAATACTTATCTTCCATAATATCTTTTCAAGAAAATCAACAAGATCTCTTCTTACTTCAAATAATCAATTTTCGAAAATTACATAAGAAAAATCAGCATTATATTTTCTTTTTATTTTAATCACCTTATCATTATTGGGCTACTTAATGGGCTACTTGAGGGGCCTTAAGGAGAATTAAGATTGGACCTCCTAATGGACTTCTGAATTTCAATATTGAGCCCCAATATAATTCAGCCCATTAATATTAATTATTACCACTAATAAATTAATATTGCACTATCCATCTTAATCCATATTACGATAATATGGGCTCCCGGTTATTATTTCCCGCGTTTAAGATTATCAAGTTCATTAATTAATTAAGCTTCTGAATAGCTCTAAATTAATTAACATCTTTCACCTTGGAGTAAAGACAGCTCAACATTATTATTCGTACCGAAGGAACTAATTCTTCACTTGCAAGATTTGGTACAATAAAACTTCTGAGCCCACCAAGGGGACTAATCACACGAGCCGTACTCGCACGCGTTTCTCCGTATTAAATCTTAGCAACCGTCGTATGATTAATATTACTGCCCAAGACACAAAGTTCGAAGTCGCAATGATTCTCACCCAACATGAATCAAAGCAGTAACTACTAAGCACACACGGTCCTATTTAAGTGATGGAGATTAAGAAATCAACAACCACTGAGGTCTAATTCTTCACCTTTCAGAACAGAAGAATTTCTCCTCGCTGTAGGACCTCTTCAACACATACTAAATGTGCTAGTGCAATCTCTTAGTCAAGACAGACCAATTTGAGCCTTACACATCGACCTTTCACGGCGGATTGTTCAATTCCACCTAGGTCGTGAAAATGTACATTTAGTTACAAGTAAACTGTTAATGTTGTCTTCCGTGATCGGGTATCACCACATTAACTACTATGTAACACGTACTATATATTGAACGGTTTGCAATAGAAATTCAACATTCAATCATAACTAAAGCAAATGCGGTAAAAGAATTATTCTCATAAAACGAGTGTTTGATACACGAGTTATACAAAGTAAAAGCATACTTTCACGTATAACTCCAACAATCTCCCACTTATACTTAAAGTCTGCTTTTAGTATACATCACGCATGTCTTAGTGTAGTAGCTCTACGTGACATCTCATGTCAACCTACACTAACCTAATAATTCCTCCCACTTATACTTAAAGCAGATTGGCAATAGTCTTGACTCCCATTCCATCCACATGTCTCTCGAATGTACTCTGAGGCAGACCCTTTGTGAATGGATCCGCTAGGTTGTCACCCGACGCTATCTTTGCCACCTCTATATCTCCTCTCTTAACGATTTCTCGTATCAGATGGTATTTTCTTTCTATGTGTTTGCTGGCCTTGTGGGCTCTCGGTTACTTTGAATTTACAACTGCTCCGGCATTGTCACAAAAGACAGTTATCTTGTCGAGCAAATTCGGAACGGCGTCCAAGTCCACTAAGAAGTACTTAAGCCAAACCGCTTCTTTCGCTGCTTCACAAGCAGTTACTTATTCGGCTTTCATGGTCGAATCGGCGATGCATTTCTGCAAATCGCTTCTCCATATCATGGCTCCTTCTCCCATGCAAAACACACTACCCGAGGTAGATATTTTGGAGTCTATGTCTGATTGGAAATTTGAGTCCGTGTATCCCATGGGAATTAGATTGTCTGATTGTTAAATCAGCATTCCATACCAAGTTCTTTTCAGAAACTAAAGAACACATTTAATTGCAATCTAATGTGCTTTCCCGGGGTTACTTTGATATCTTGCCATCATGCCCACGGCAAAGCAGATATTCGGTCTCGTACACAACGTTGCATACATAAGACTTCCTACGTCCGAAACGTACGGAACGTCTTTCATGTCATCTATCTTCACTTGCGTCTTAGGGCATATTTCTTTGGATAGATGGATTCCGTGCCTACAAGGTACAAAACCTTTCTTGGAATCTTGCACGCTGATATGCTTCAAAACAGTGGCTTTGTATGAAACTTGCGATAAGCCCAACATCTTTCTCTTGCGATCTCGAGTGAACTTGATCCCAAGGATGTGACCGGCTTTTCCCTAAGTCCTTCATATCAAACTGATTTGACAGCCATACCCTTACGTCTGACAATACCTTTACATTGTTTCCAATGAGCAGAATATCGTCTACGTATAATACTAAGAATACCACCGCAGTTCCGTCACATCTTTTGTACACACAACTTTCGAACTTGTTTTGATCACGAACCCATAAGACTTAATTAATTGATCAAAACACTGGTTCCAAGTACGCGATGCTTGCTTAAGTCCATAAATGGATCTCTTAAGCTTGCATACGAGGTGCTCTTGGCCTTTTTCAACGAAACCTTTGGGTTGTTGCATATAGATCCCATCAAGACTTCCGTTAAGGAAAGCTGTCTTGACATCCATTTGCCAGATCTCGTAATCTAAGTGCGCAGCGATCGACAAGAGAATGCGGATGGACTTAAGCATAGCTACAGGCCACAGGCCACAAGCCTTGCTTTGAAGGTCTCTACCCTTCCGTCCGGTCCTCTTTTCCTCTTGTACACCCACTTGCATCCAATGGGCTCTACCCCATTAGGTGGATCAACCAACTCCCACACTTGATTATAATCCATCGAACCCACCTCGGTTTCCATTGCGGTTTGTCACACTTCCGCGTCTTTGTCTTGGATTGCCTCGTCGTACGTTCATGGGTCTGATTCATCGCTGGGAATCAAATCCGAAGATTCTCCAATTCCCATGAATCTCTCGGGTTGCCTTGCAATCCTCCCACTACGACGGGGTTCCGGTTGTGAAGGTATGACGTGTGGTATATCATCTTGTATACTTGGTATAGGAGTTTGCCCTCTTAACTCGTCTAAGGTAATCTCACTTCTGGGCTTTCTTTTGTTCATATAGTCTTCCTCCAAGAATTTAAAGTGCGAACTAATCACGGTCTTTTAATCCTTGAGACTATAGAACATACACCTGTTGATAGGCGAGCAGGATCATCATTTGGGCGACCAGGATTAGCGCAAATCACACAAAATTTAAACTGGAATTAACACATGATTCACCCAAGACATCCGACGAGCAAAACCTACATGCGATCAAGACACATAGGCGAACAAAATCAGATCAAAAGCCACACGACGGGCTCAAACGGCATCCTGCCGATCAGATCCAACTACAACGCCAAAATAACAATTAAACAAGATGAAAGACCATCAGAATCAGACTAAAGACTCCTCAAGTACAAGTCCAAAGTGACGAACAGCTCTAGACTGCGAGCAAGTCCAGTAGATAAGGATAGAATTTAGTTAAGATAAGGTCAAACTAGTCAAAGGACAGGTGTCGAGCATGCAGACTTGGTCGGCCAAAGGACGTGCCACCTCCTGCAGGGCAAAAGTCTATAAATACTTAGATTTTTGCAGCAAATAAAATAAGCACAAATTATTATACACGTCCAAACTTCGATTACGAATCTAAAGCTGCTCGATTAATTTACAATCGAACTTAAACACATAAGTTTTTATACGATTCTAATCCACCTAAACCCAAAAAATCGTATTCACTAATTACGATAGTGATCAATCACACGTAATTGTTTGATGATCAATTAACCACCTAAAATTGCTTAAAACAACCATTAACCTTCAAGATTAGAACTGATCGTCAACAAATTGGCGCTAGAAGGAGGGTTCGAACCTTCGGTTCATTGAATACAAGGAGATTATCCCAGAATTGAAGAACAAGTTTGAGTTTTTGAAGAAAAAAACTCAAGAACACCAAGAACAACACTTGATATTCACTGTGAAAATGCCTCAATCAAGGGAGACACAACGTTCTCAACATATAACCCGGGATTCGCACTCTCGAATGTCCCAAGCTGGTGGGCGAGCAAGGGCGAGCAGAAACAACCAAGAGAATCAAACTAATGTTGCTCGCCAGTTAATACCACCAGAGTTGGACGCCATTGCCCGCAACCCCGACGAATTGGCGCGTACAATTGCCATGCTCCAGGCTTTACAGAGACAACAAGTCCAACCTGGCCCATCATATGTGCGAGCAAGGGGTAGCCCCACAAAGACTCGCGAACATGATAAGGCTAGGGGGGATCATTTGAATGAGGCTGACAGCGCCCAAGCTCGTAAGGCCAAAGGCAAAGAAAAATTGAACATTGAGGTCGCCAGTCAGGGAGGTTCAACTCAGAACCCGGCCATGGCGGCAAGTCAGGGTACACGCCAAAGTGCTCTGGAAAGATTGGGTCGACGTGGCCGGGGAATCCTGGAGATACATCCCCCTGCTGGAGCAGCTCGCCCAGCCGTAATACCTGCTCGCCAATCGGTCCTTGACCGGCTGACTAGGTCAGCTTTTGGTCGCCTTGGTCCGAATGCAGAGCCCAATCCCAGGAGGCCAATCCAGGGGATTCCCATTCCCAATGTGGGACTGGAGCGAATAGACGGCTGTGCGCCTCAGCTCGTCGAACAGCCACAGAGTCAGGGGGGATCTTTAGAGGAGCTCGCCTCCATGAGAAAGGCCATCGAAAGCATGCAGGGCCAGCTGGATCAACAGAGAGGTTATGGGAACACGACTCTTCCGGTCTCACCCTTGTCAGTAGTAATTCTGAAGGCTCCAATTCAACAAAAGATCCAGTTTCCAGCAAGTATCCAATATGAGGGCACGGCGGATCCCCGAGTGCATTTGATGAAATATACCAATTATATGGTATCAATGGGGGCAAGTGATGCAACCCAATGTCGAAACTTTCCTTTAACTCTCGGGGATCGTGTCCATAAGTGGTTTTCGGCCCTGCCACCAGCTTCAATTCATTCGTTTGCCCAGCTGGGTAAAGAGTTCTTATCCCATTTCTCTACAGCCGGGTCTTATCTATCCCAAAGACATCGGTTATCCGACTTGAAACAAACTGACGACGAGTCGGACCGATCGTATTTGGAAAGATTCGATAAGGTCTTGTTAGAGGGAGAATCCGTTAGTGAAGACACCAAGATTGTGGCTGTCTTGGCTGGACTCAAGAAGGGTACTGAACTCTGGAAAGATGTGCACCTAAGATGCCCAAAGACATACGCCGAGTTTCGGGATCGGGCAGGCGTTTTTGTCTCAATGCATGAAGCCCTACAAAAGGATATGGGAGACAAAGGAGAACAAAAAGAGGGTGCAAAGAAACCTGAAACTGGTTATCGAGCTCCCAAAAATATGAAGGCATTTACCGAGGGCACTGAGCTAAAAGACAAACTGAACCACATTCTCACTGTATCAATCGATACAGTTTATAATAGTGTCCGGGACAAAGAATTGCTAACGCCTCCCCGTAAGATACGTCAGGAAACGAGCAAGTTGAACCAGAATAAATATTGTGCCTACCATCAAAGTGTAGGGCACTTTACAAGCGAATGTCGTGACTTGCTAAAGCAGTTGTGGCGTTTTTACGAAGAGGGAAAGCTATCAGAGTTCGTGAAAAGACAGCCCGGCAAAAGAACCAGAGACGAAGATTCTGATGAAGAAGACCAGGACCAGGCACCTCATTAGAATCGAGCTGGACGACCAGCTCAGGCGCCAGCCGGGGGGCCAATACCGGATATCCAGATGATGGAACCCGCAGGACCCATAGGTGGTTATTCTGATGGACGACCACCAATCTCTAACCGGAAAAGAAAGGCAGAATTACGAGCAATCGGACATGTACAGGAAATGGGGGTCATTCCACCTACCATGCAAACACCGGAATTAATTTTCACCGACAGAGATTTGGAAGGAGTTCTCACCCCCCACAACGATTCGCTTGTGATATGTGTCAAGATTATGGAAACAAGGGTGCATAGATTACTGGTGGATACTGGAGCCTACACTAATGTCCTTTTTAAAAAGACACTTGATCAAATGGGAGATTATGCAGGCTACATCAGAGACACAAATCACCGTATCCTGGGATTCGGAAATGCCGTGACAATCCCGTTGGGAATAGTAACTTTCGCTATGCAACTTGTGACGGTCAAAGAGCCTGAGAAGAATATTGCAAGAATGGTGGATTTTCTGGTCGTCGATCAAGAGTCGTCATACAATGGATTCCTGGGTCGACCTTTCTTAAACGAATTCAGGGCCGCATGTTCAACTTACCATTATTGCATAAAATTCCCAACAGCAAGTGGAGTTGGCACGGTGAAAGGAGACCAAAGAAAAGCTCGAGAATGTCTTCTGCAAATTCAGTCAAGACAGGGACAAGTATCTATGATGGAAGCGTCAACTAGTCAACTCGAAAATGAACCCTCAATTTTGGAGGACATCCTTGGAGCCCAAAACAATAAGATGGACATTGACGACCAACCTTCACCTATAGGCGATCAGGCACAGCAGGGCGACGGGCAAAACCAGCCAAAAGCCGTGTTACCTCCCGTAGCCGACCGTTCGTGCCCAAGTGATAACCAGGGAAGTCCAACTTCGGTGGCCGAGTCTCACCCAAGGCCCGCAGATGATTTTGACCCTCGATTGGGTGCTGAACCCATGGACATTGAGGATGAGCTAAGTCCGGAAGGACCAATAGTTGACCCTCGATGGAAAGGGCAAAAACGACGGGCAACTCCCGTTGAAGAATTGGAGGCCATCAAGGTTAATCCTGAGCGTGACAGTCTTGAACTTTACATTGGATCTGAACTCCCTGAGCCTTACAGAACGCGCATGACGGACTTTCTGAAGGCTAACTTGGACGTCTTTGCGTGGTCTCATGCTGATATGGTGGGAATCAGCCCGAAGGATGCCTGTCACAGGTTGAATATCAACCCAGCCCGAAAACCTGTCCACCAGAAACGGCGAAAATATGGACCAGACAAGTATCAAGCTTTAAACGAAGAAGTCAAAAAGCTGCTGGACAACGATTTAATTAAACAGGCGTTATGTCCACAATGGGTTGCGAATCCTGTCCTGGTACGGAAACCGAACGGAACCTGGAGGTTATGCATAGATTTTACAGATCTTAATGCAGCATGCCCGAAGGATAACTTTCCGCTCCCGCACATCGATCAACTGGTGGACAGTACTGCCGGTCACGAAATGTTCACATTCATGGATGCCTTCGCAGGATACCACCAGATTCCAATGCACCCGGACGACCAAGAAAATACGGCTTTTTATACAAACAAAAATCTGTTGTGCTGGAAGAGGATGCCGTTTGGTCTAATTAATGCTAGAGCAACCTACCAGAGGTTGGTGAACAAAATGTTCGACCAACAAATTGGAGATACAGTAGAAGTCTACGTTGATGACATCGTAGTCAAAAGTCCCCATAAGGAAGATCACCTCCATCATCTTTCCCAAGTATTTGACATACTCCGAAAATACAATATGAAGTTAAATCCAAAGAAAAGTAGCTTTGGAGTACATTCTGGGAAATTCTTGGGCCATCTGGTCAGCAAACGCGGAATCGAAGCTAATCCAGCAAAAGTAAAGGCGATCGTTGATATGGAGCCACCACGTTCTGTTAAAGAGGTGCAAAGGTTAACCGGATGCCTAGCAGCTTTAAACAGATTCATATCACGATCAGGAGACAAGTGTCGTCCATTCTTTGAGGCCATCAAAAAGGGCAACTTTGCCTGGACAGAAAACTGCCAGAAAGCCTTTGATCAATTGAAAGAATATCTGGGAGATGTAAAAATTCTGTCAAAACCAATTCCCGGTGAGAAGCTATATTTATACTTGGCAGCATCTGACACAGCCATAAGTTCGGTGTTAGTTCGAGCAGATGGCAAATTTCACCTGCCAATCTACTATGTCAGCCAGGCCCTGCATGATGCTGAGATAAAGTACTCACCAACTGAAAAGCTGGCATATGCTCTTGTCATGAGTGTCAGGAAATTAAGACCATACTTTTTCGATCACCAAGTCGAAGTCCTGACAACTTTCCCACTCAGACAAATATTACACCGACCCGACACCGCTGGCCGTCTTTTGAAATGGTCCATAGAGATAAGCCAGTTTGGCGTGACTTATGCACCTCGAACCGCGATTAAGGGACAAGCGTTAGCCGACTTTATAGTTGAACTAACCTTCCCTCAAAATCCAACGAGAGGGCTAGATCACCCATGGCATCTTTACGTGGATGGCTCGTCAACAAATCTGGCCTCGGGGGCAGGAATAGTGCTTATCAGTCCCGACCGGCAAGTTTTCACTTCAGCAGTCAGATTTGAATTCATGGCCACTAACAATGAGGCAGAGTACGAGGCCCTCATTGCAGGTCTTCACTTGTCACTAGCAGTTGGAGTTAGACAACTCCAAATTTTCGGGGACTCCCAGCTCATTGTAAGCCAAGTACGAGGCGAATATGAGGCCAGAGATGAGCAAATGATCGAGTATCAACGAATAGTTGCACACTTGGTATCCCAATTAGACCAAGTGTTTATTCAGCAGATACCACGAACAAGCAACACACAAGCTGACGCCCTGGCAAGATTAGCAACAAGTGATGGGCCGGCAGACCTGATGGACATTGTCATTACCAAAAAAGTTCAACCATCAACAATGGACTACGAAGTAAATCAAATAGTCGAGAACAACGACGATGATGATTGGAGAATTCCTATAGCCAAATACTTAAAAGATGGGGAGTTACCAAGCAACTCATTTGAAGCTCAAAGAATTAAAAAAACAGGCAACCAGATACACTCTGGTAGACGAACAACTTTACAAAAGAGGCTTCTCACTCCCGCTACTCAAGTGTTTGTCTAGGGGGCAAGGAAGGATAGTCCTGGAGGATATACATTCTGGAGTTTGTGGAAATCACACTGGGGGGCAAGCTTTGGCCTACAAAACTGTAAGGCAAGGTTACTATTGGCCAACCTTACGGAAAGATGCAATCCAATTAGCCAAGGCTTGCCACCAATGTCAGGTTTTTGCTCCAAGCATTCATGCCCCTGCCCAGGAGCTTGTATCGGTTTACAGCCCATGGCCATTTGCAAGATGGGGGATTGACATTATTGGCCCTTTCCCGGCAGGAGTGGGAAATGTTCGATTTGCCGTCATAGCAGTCGACTATTATACAGAGTGGGCAGAAGCAAAGGCCATGGTGAAGATTACACAGCAAAACATGATCAACTTCATATGGCAGAACATCATCTGTCGCTTTGGAATTCCACGAACAATCGTGACAGATAATGGCCCACAGTTTGATGGAAAGGAATTACGAGATTTCTGTACAAAATGGGGGATCAGGAAACACTATTCAACTCCCTATCATCCCCAGTCAAACGGGCAAGTTGAAGCTGTAAATAAGATCATCAAGCATACATTGAAAATACGTCTGGCAGAAAGCAAAAGCAGCTGGTCAGAAAAACTCCCGGAAGTCTTGTGGGCATATAAGGTTTCTCCCAGGTCAAGCACCGGAGAGACACCTTTTGCAATGGCTTTCGGAACAGAGGCGGTAATACCAATTGAATTAAAGACTGACACAGTCAGGACAACCAGCTTTGATGAACAAACAAATCATTCTGCCTTAGCCACAGAAGCAGATTTGCTCGAAGAAAGAAGATTACACGCTGAGCTAAAGAATGCCACGTACAAGCAAAGAGCAGAGTGTTACTATAATTCTCAAGTCAAGATAAGAAAAATCGAAGTTGGTGACCTCGTTCTAAGAAAGAAGCTTGCCCCACCTCCAGGCATATTTGGCCCGACTTGGGAGGGCCCGTACAGGGTAACAGATAGGTTACCCAATGGAGCATATGACATAGAGGACTTAGATGGCAACTCGGCCCAATATTCCTGGAATGCAGCTAATCTAAGGAAATACTTTCAGTAGGCGACCAGTTCTGCTTCGTGAGAGAGTGAAGTTAAGATAGGCGAGCTACTAAGTCCATTGGGCGAACTGGAATGGCAGAGATACAAGATGGGTCCAAAAAACTTGCCTAATTTTTTGAAATTTTTCACCAAGTATAAATGGTCGAACAAAGATGAATTGGGTCAAGTCTGGTCGTATGCTGGGATGTTAGTATCTTGTGATAATTTCATTTTCTCTTAAGAGTTTAAAGATGTCTTGACAAATTGTATAGTAGTCGAGCAACTCTGACTCTTGGTGTAATTTATGTTTTTAATAAGTTGGAAGCTTAACATTGTTTCTGTCGAGCAAATCCAACCTAGCTAGTGCAGGGTTACATTCTTGGTCGCGTTTGTACTTGTAATTTTTAAATGTTTGTTCAATATTAAGTTGTTCGTTCGAAATAGAAGTGTGAGCTCAAGGCGCAAGTTGATTATACAACCAAGCCCATTGAAGGTTGTTCGTTTTTAAATGGACATAGCCTAAGGCCAAAAGCCCATCAAATCCTAAGGTAAAAAAAAAAAAAAGGGTTCTTAAGGAACAAGGCCCAACTACATTAAGATTGTTGAAGCACAGAAAAAGATGCAAAGAACAATTAGTGTAAGATAAAAGACGAGCAAGTAAGCGAAATATATCCATTGATGATAAGGCTTAATCGCCCAAAAATTACAAAAGGATGAACAACAACAAAAAAGAAGTACAAGTTCCTAGCTAATCCTGTCCGCTAAGATCCTTGTCCGGCAGGAGGAGATATGTTGTCATCTTTGGGGTCTTCAAGTGGAGAGCCTTCAATGGCAGGATCAACTGGGACCACTTCAGTTAGCTCAGCAATCAATCCCTCAGCATCAGCACGCTCCCTTAGAGCTCTTTCACTTTGATCGGCAGGAAGGATTTGCTCGCCCTCCGCAGCATCGCCCTCTTCTTCCTCGTCCTCGGCAGGACTTGTGATAATTATCTCGGGGCCAATGAAGTCGAGCTTGATCCCATATTCAGGCAGGTCGCCAATTTGCAGAGTTGTGCCCGGAGCAGGAGGGTTAGATTCAACAAAATTGCACAACTCCTTGCCGATCTCTTCAACAACTTCGGCAGCCTTGAATTCATGGGCAATACGGATGCTCTCCGCATAACCAGTTACGTAACCAAGAATCGAGCTCACCTCCATCTTAGGAATAAGTTCCTCTTGGGTAATGGAGTTGGCGAGCTGGATTTCAAGGTCCGCAATTTTGGCCGTTGCCTCAGTCGCGAATTTCTCGGCGACCTCCTTCTGCTGCTGAGCGCGAGCAAGTTCTGCTCGCATGTGCTCGACTTCGGCCATCTTGACCTTCAGCTCCTCGGAGACTTTGACGTGCAGGTCCAAGGCACGCTGCTCGCTAACCTGATGAGCTTTGGCTTTATTCTCGAGGTCGGCGATAATCTTCTTCGCCTCAGCCTTAGCGTCATCACGCTCTCTGGCAATACGGCTGACCGTGGCCGCATGCTGGCATGAGTCCTTCTCAAGGTCCTCAACCTGGTCGACCAAACGTTGCACGGCCGCCAAGGTGTTTCCCGCCTCGACAAGACACAAACGGCCATTATCACGAGGCGCTTGTGCCTTGACGGTCTCATTTAGCTCCTTGGTCCAGCTACGAGCAACGACATCAGAGGCGCGGCGAATAAAAGAGTCTGGGATTTCGCGCAGATTGGTCGGCACCTTTGAGCAGGCGAAACGATGCACCAGGTTAGATCACCCTGGATACTGCTCGGGCGAATAGCTGAAAAGAAATTTTCCAGTTAGTTAAAAAAAAAATGCTAAGTGTCCTGGGCGAGCAAGGTTATACCTATCAAGACGACCTTTATCCCAGCCAAGGTAGGTAGGGTCAGATGAGGGACCAGATCCTTCACGAGTGGTGACGACCATAGCTTGCTCGCCGGGACGCTCCACCGAAGGAGTTTGCTCGCTGTCGCCTTCAGATGGTCGGACAGCCACTGTCACCTTTTCTTGGGCAGTCTTTGTTCGTTTGACTGCCCTTTCAGCCTCAGTAACGGGAGTGCCATCTCCACGAAGAAGTCTCTTCGTCCTCGGGACCAGTGTCTTGGGCGGACTCGCTACGGGGGCGGGAGGCTGAGCCGAGCTCGACCCTCCGGTTTGCCGAGGGTCTCCTTTTCCACCTTTGGCCGCGAGGGCGATGATCTTGGAGAGGGGATCCGACTTCTTGCGTCCTTTTTTGGTCGGCATCTCCCAGACACAGTTATCAAGCTCTAGGAAAGAAGGGTGGAGCACAACGGAGGCGAGCTGATCTGTAAAGGACAGGAAAACAAATTAATACCAAGTATAAAATCGATCAGATCTGCTCGCCCAGCATGAAGATACTTACCCTCTGGGATACGAGCTAGAGCCTCGAGATGGTGAGGGTAGGTCGTGAGATGAGCAACTCGCAGTGTGTCCTCGGAGAAGAGGTGGCCGATACTTCGATCTTCTCGGCGACGAAGGGCGATCAAACACGCAACGAACAGGAATAGATCGCTTATGCTATTCTTCACAGTTCGCCACCCCAAGTTCTTGGGACCTGAAACAAAGGGAAAAGAGAATTAAAATTAGTCCAACCACTTCAAAGATATAGAAGAGGTAAGACTCACGCTTTAATTCCCTAAACTCCGCTGGGGTCTCAATTCGTTCAGAACCCCCTGAAGAGCGAGCAGAAGCACGCCAATCGCCTCCGATCCAGAACCAGTCATGCTTCCAATCCCGCACTTTCCCAGGAATATCCTCCACAAGTTTTTGCCCTGGTCGCGCCTTCAGATAGTACCAGCCCGCCTCTTCCCCAGTGCAGCCGGTTATCGTCATTAGGTAGCCAACCTCCTCGGCGGACAGCCTGTTGGGATACCCCTCCAGAGCGAACATTACCATCAGGGCCATCAGATTTATCCACCCAACGGGAGTAAGTTGGGTGATAGCCAAGTTCACGTCATGTAGAAATTGGCCGACCAAAGGGTGCAACGGCAATGAAACTCCAGCATTTAGGGTGGCAAGGTTGATCGTCGTCAATCCGCGTGGTGGGCGATCAGCTCTGTCGTCCACCAAAGGAGCATACATTGGGATATCAAAGGGAATCTTGTAATCCCTCCGAATCTCGATCAAATTCTCCTCAGTGATGGCGGATACGATAAAGCTCGCTGCGAACTCGGTCGCTTTAAGTTTCCGCACTCCGCGAGCAGGAAAGACGAAGCGATTGGAGTGCTCCTTTTCGTACTCATTCCAGTCGACACGGTGAGCAACCGCGACTGGAACCCGATGCTCGATCAATCTGGGCGCGGGGAAGTTGATATCCTTGAGATAGGTCCAAGTCAGTTCGTCAAGGTTCACCGGCTGAAGTACCTCGACTTCTTCATCCTCGTCTTCGTGGAGGTCCGAGCTCGTCTCTTCTAAGAGCTGGCGAGCAGGATTTGCTCGCTCCTCTCTTTCCCCGGAGGGATGGGCTCCAGAATTGACCGAGCGTGCAACCGAAGCCGCCTCGGGATCAGATTCCAAATTAACTATAGGCAGATTGTCTTCGACGGGCCGTTTTTCGGGATTCCGAGGAGGAAAAGAACCGGTCTCTGAGTGCGACGCCATCGAACAAGTTAAGGGAGAGATGTTAGGGTTTTGCAGATTCCGGCAAAGGAAGAACACGGCGGCTCGGAATTTTCCACGGCGGAGTAGGAATTCTCGGTGAATCAAGAACGCACACGAAGCAAGAAGAGAAGAAAGAGAACCCACCTCCCACACTTGATTATAATCCATCGAACCCACCTCGGTTTCCATTGCGGTTTGCCACACTTCTGCGTCTTTGTCTTGGATTGCCTCGTCGTACGTTCATGGGTCTGATTCATCGCTGGGAATCAAATCCGAAGATTCTCCAATTCCCATGAATCTCTCGGGTTGCCTTGCAATCCTCCCACTACGACGGGGTTCCGGTTGTGAAGGTATGACGTGTGGTATATCATCTTGTATACTTGGTATAGGAGTTTGCCCTCTTAACTCATCTAAGGTAATCTCACTTCTGGGCTTTCTTTTGTTCATATAGTCTTCCTCCAAGAATTTAAAGTGCGAACTAATCACGGTCTTTTAATCCTTGAGACTATAGAACATACACCTGTTGATAGGCGAGCAGGATCATCATTTGGGCGACCAGGATTAGCGCAAATCACACAAAATTTAAACTGGAATTAACACATGATTCACCCAAGACATCCGGCGAGCAAAACCTACATGCGATCAAGACACATAGGCGAACAAAATCAGATCAAAAGCCACATGACGGGCTCAAACGGCATCCTGCCGATCAGATCCAACTACAACGCCAAAATAACAATTAAACAAGATGAAAGACCATCAGAATCAGACTAAAGACTCCTCAAGTACAAGTCCAAAGTGACGAACAGCTCTAGACTGCGAGCAAGTCCAGTAGATAAGGATAGAATTTAGTTAAGATAAGGTCAAACTAGTCAAAGGACAGGTGTCGAGCATGCAGACTTGGTCGGCCAAAGGACGTGCCACCTCCTGCAGGGCAAAAGTCTATAAATACTTAGATTTTTGCAGCAAATAAAATAAGCACAAATTATTATACACGTCCAAACTTCGATTACGAATCTAAAGCTGCTCGATTAATTTACAATCGAACTTAAACACGTAAGTTTTTATACGATTCTAATCCACCTAAACCCAAAAAATCGTATTCACTAATTACGATAGTGATCAATCACACGTAATTGTTTGATGATCAATTAACCATCTAAAATTGCTTAAAACAGCCATTAACCTTCAAGATTAGAACTGATCGTCAACAACACCCTTTCGTTCCCATGGGATATCCTATAAACAACCTTAATTCCGAACATGGATCCAATTTACCGGCTTCCTTGTCTAGCACGTATGCCGGACAACCCCAAATCTGCAAGTGTCTTAGACTGGGCTTGCGCCCCGGTCCACAATTCCATTGGGGTTTTAGGAACCGATTTGGATGGCACCAAGTTTAGAATGTAAGTCATTGTTTCCAAGGCGTTACCCCAAAACGACTTGGGTAAATCCGAATAACTCATCATGGATCTGACTATTTCTAAAAGAGTCTGGCTCCTTCGTTCCGCTACACCGTTCTATTGAGGGGTTCCCGATGTGGTCAACAGGGATACAATCCCTTCTTCCGATAGGTAGTTCAAGAATTCATTGCTAAGGTATTCGCCTCCACGAACAAATCGTAGAGACTTGATACTTCTTTCCCTATGCATCATAAGGTAGATGTATCCGTATCTTGAGTAATCATCAAATTACTCATACCTCTTCTTGCTATGATCGTCATTGAACCACACATATCGGTATGAACGAGTTCTAACACTTCCGTAGTTCTATTCCCCTTGGCTCCAAATGCCCTCTTGGTCATTTTACCCTCTAAACAGGATTCACAAGTTGGAAACGGTTCAACTTGGAATGATTCCAAGGATCCGTCTTTCACCAATCTCTCTATCCACTTTAGATTAATATGACCTAGTCTAAGATGCCATAGAAGTGTTTCGTTCATCTCCGAAGAACGCTTTCTTTTATTACTCGAAATAATCGATGTGTTATTAGATTCAATTTTGTGAGTGGTGTGCCCAAATAATGGTATAAAGATCATCCATTAAAGTTCCGTAACGGATAAACTCATCGTTTCAAGCAATAATAACATCCTTATTAAAAGAAACTGAGTATCTATTCAAACAGTTTAGAAACTGAAGGTTGAGTTCTTTCTAAACTAGGAACATGAGGAACGTCTCTCAAGACCATAAATCTATCTTCACAAGATAGGCGCACTTCTCCCACTGCTTCAGCTACCACTCTCGTAGCATTGCCCGATGTGATGGGGATCTCACTTCCGTTAAGTCGTCGGGTTAGCTTAAACCCATGAAACAAATGTGATCAGTAGCTCTCGTATCCACTATCCACGAATAGACAGCATACGCCACTTCACAAGTTTCGACGACTAAGGTGTGTGAATTACCTAACTTTCCTAGCCTCTTAGGCTTGGAACAGGCAGACCTCCATTGTCCTCTCTCACCGCAACTAAAACACTTCCCCTTCGATGCTTGCCTTTGCATTTGCCTTTCGCAACAATTGGATTTGCTTGGATCCGGCCTTTGGTTCTCTTCCTCTTTTTCCCTCCCTTGGGACCAAAAGAGGTAGACGAACCATTAGCCACCATAGCACTAGACTGGTGCTCCATTATCACCTCCACCGAAACTAAAGCTTGCAAGAGCTCGGGCAAACGACTTGTCCGTTCATTCATCTGACAATTCAGATGAAACTACTCAAAGCTTCTCGGTAGGGAATGGTATATGAAATCAATCAAAATCCGCACCAAGTACTTCCAACTTGTTAAGGTATGCCATTATCTCGAGAACGTGCTCCCTCACGGGCGTTCCTTCCACCATTTCCAACTTGACCGAGTCATGTTTGGTGAACTGATTAGTCATGGGATTCTGATGTGAAAACATCTCTTCAAGGTGTTCCATGATTTCAACAGCGGATACAATGTCTTCATGAACGCGCCTCAAATCCTCAGACAGAAATGTCAAGATGATGCACTTCATTCACTGTCACGCTTCCGATCATAAACTGCCTCTTCCCATTGCTCGACTTATCATTAGGCTTGCCGGGTATATTAACATAAATAACCCAATTGTGATTTCGTGCAGTAAGGACAAATTTTAAAAAGAAACATTTCCAATCGATATAATTCTCTCCAAAAAGTTTATTAACTTTAAGTATATTAAACAGTGGATTAAAAGGTTGCGACATGATGAAATGAGAATAAAACATACATTCATATCAATATCTAGAAAAATATGAAATTATCACATAATTCGATCACATCAATTATATTGAAACCTTAAAACAATATAATCATGCATCAGCCAACATCTCGAAACAATTTAAATGCGCCACGAGGGGTGGTCTATACATTTAAATACATTCAAGCGGATCACAAACTTAAAAGTTACAAATCCTTAATTCAAAATTAATAGTTGGCTCTCACTTTGACCACATAGAAATTGACAGGGACTCCGAGGGGAGTAAGTTAATATCAATTTCCTATGCCTAAGTAATAAC
This sequence comes from Ballota nigra, assembly GCA_947034835.1. Taxonomy (NCBI): domain Eukaryota; kingdom Viridiplantae; phylum Streptophyta; class Magnoliopsida; order Lamiales; family Lamiaceae; genus Ballota; species Ballota nigra. Next base: position 56,661,674 of record OX344723.1, on the reverse strand, counting down.
CATAATTAAATACAGGATTATTATTTCGCTTTGAGCAAGCCACTCGTGGTGAGGGTCAATACCGCCACTAGTAATAATCCACAATCATCCTTTCAGAATTTATTCATGTGAAATCCGTTCTTTTGGCCGATCCGAGGGGGAAATGTATTCCAAAAGAGCTTCACAAATAAATAAATTATGGAGGCCAAAATAATCCAATTTTAATATCCGGAATAAAATTGCAATTATAAAACATACTTAGTAATTTTCGAAAGTAAGGTTTTTCTTGGACAATTAAATTCATGCAAACACATATTAACAAATAATAAAAATTGCACGAAATAAAACATCCATCAAAACAAAATTAAACACATTGGAGCACTCAATTCCAATTATCACGGTTTAATTTCTTCACGTCTTGATGCGAAAAATCGTCCTTGTTGCTTTCTGACGTTCGTCTCGACGTGCTCCCACTCGAACAGCAACACTTCTTCAAAAACAGCATCGTTTGGGGTTCGGGACGACGTTTAAAATCACACGGAAAAAAAACACGAACCGAAAAAATTCCACGGCCTGAGATACAGCGCGCGTCGGCCCACGAAGTGGGCCCGCGCGCTTCCCGGCCCGAGAAGCGCCGAAACGCTGCCCGAAGCGCGCCGAAGTGCAGCCCCGAGGCGCACCCGAGGTGCTGCACGGAGGCGCGCCGAGGCGCCGCCCGGAGCGCCCCGAGGCGCTGCAGACTCGCGCCGAGGCGCGCGCGCGCGGTGCGCGCGGCGCCGTGCGCCCGTTGCGCACGGCGTGCGCCGTGCACCCCCGTGCGCCGTTTTTTCGCCGTTCGTCCTTGTTTTCTTCACCCCTTGCATGATTTTACCTCCATACACGCGCCACGCTTGTACGCGTCGTCTGGGTACGCCGTTTTTAATTCTTCGTTCTTCGTCACGATCCAGTTACAATTTATTTTTACAAAAAAATAAATACTAGATCTAGACTAGTCTATTACAATGATCGAATCAAAATAAAAACAACTAATCTACCCGTGGATTTTCTCACGAGAAAAACGAATTCGAACGAATCGAATTAAAAAACAATTAATTCACACGCATGAAATTAACAACATTAAAACCATGACAATTGGATACCTGCAAAAAAGATCTAACAATTCTACTATCCAATTTCAATTTAATGTTCAACAATTTAAATTCCAATTTAAAATTCAGAGCCCAAAACCGTGGCTTTGATACCAGTTGTTGGGAAAATAGGGGTGCCCGGAATCTATTCGGGATGAAATTTTAAATACGAATTTAAATACAATTATTACTAGCATGAATTAATCCTAATTAATCCAAATAATAATTCCAACAACTAATTATCATCATGCATGTTAAATTAATTTCACATATTTAACTAGGCGGAATTAAACAAGTAAATATGCGATTAACGTACCTCTCGTAGTATTGGCCTTTGGATATACGGGACACTTGTAATCTCGCTCTATCAACCCAAAGCCTTCTCAAGTATTTCCCTTTTCACCTCACTTGATCGTCGGTGGGAGACGCTTTCAAGCAATTTAATAAACTAAGGAAAAAGAAAAATATCTATGCTTCTTGATTTTTCCAACACATGGAATTATGTACTTGGGGATGAAATAATCATCCCCTATTTATAAGAGGAGGTGGACGAAAATTTGAGGTTATTTGGGCCTTGGAGAAAATCTTTTCTTAGACTCTAAGAAATCTTGAATATATCTCATATATTCTTTTCTCCAAAATAAAATATTCCACAAAAAATCTCACTCTTCTAAATAAGCTTGTATTTTTTGAAAATAATGAATAAGAATCCAAGATTTGGATCTTCTTGAATATATGAGATAATCTTGTATTCCAAGAATACTTATCTTCCATAATATCTTTTCAAGAAAATCAACAAGATCTCTTCTTACTTCAAATAATCAATTTTCGAAAATTACATAAGAAAAATCAGCATTATATTTTCTTTTTATTTTAATCACCTTATCATTATTGAGCTACTTAATGGGCTACTTGAGGGGCCTTAAGGAGAATTAAGATTGGACCTCCTAATGGACTTCTGAATTTCAATATTGAGCCCCAATATAATTCAGCCCATTAATATTAATTATTACCACTAATAAATTAATATTGCACTATCCATCTTAATCCATATTACGATAATATGGGCTCCCGGTTATTATTTCCCGCGTTTAAGATTATCAAGTCCATTAATTAATTAAGCTTCTGAATAGCTCTAAATTAATTAACATCTTTCACCTTGGAGTAAAGACAGCTCAACATTATTATTCGTACCGAAGGAACTAATTCTTCACTTGCAAGATTTGGTACAATAAAACTTCTGAGCCCGCCAAGGGGACTAATCACACGAGTCGTACTCGCACGCGTTTCTCCGTATTAAATCTTAGCAACCGTCGTATGATTAATATTACTGCCCAAGACACAAAGTTCGAAGTCGCAATGATTCTCACCCAACATGAATCAAAGCAGTAACTACTAAGCACACACGGTCCTATTTAAGTGATGGAGATTAAGAAATCAACAACCACTGAGGTCTAATTCTTCACCTTTCAGAACAGAAGAATTTCTCCTCGCTGTAGGACCTCTTCAACACATACTAAATGTGCTAGTGCAATCTCTTAGTCAAGACAGACCAATCTGAGCCTTACACATCGACCTTTCACGGCGGATTGTTCAATTCCACCTAGGTCGTGAAAATGTACATTTAGTTACAAGTAAACTGTTAATGTTGTCTTCCGTGATCGGGTATCACCACATTAACTACTATGTAACACGTACTATATATTGAACGGTTTGCAATAGAAATTCAACATTCAATCATAACTAAAGCAAATGCGGTAAAAGAATTATTCTCATAAAACGAGTGTTTGATACACGAGTTATACAAAGTAAAAGCATACTTTCACGTATAACTCCAACATCCACTTCTAAGCTGGATCGCCTTGCAATGCTCTTTCGGGTTCCCCTCCGGCATGGAAGGATATTTTCCCGGCTCTCTATTCACCATCTTTGCAATCTGACTCATCTGGAACTCTATAGAAGTGAGCCTTCGATTGTTCTCTTGTTGAGTTCGAGTCCACTCAACGTTCATCTTCTGGAGCTCTTGATCATGTTGATCACCCTTTTTATGCAACTCCTTCACATCGTACTCCAAGGATGACAACCTCTTACTTCCTTCCTCCACCTTCTGAAGAATAGCTCTCAACATCTCCTCGGTTGATGCACTGCCTTCTCCACCAGGAGGTTTAGACCCCGGATCAACACCTGCAGGAACAGTAACACCAGCTTTTGGGTTAGCATAAGAAAAATTCTCATTCTTCCTCCATGTGTTTTGAGGAGGCTGCTGGCCTCCCTGAACTCCTTGTGTGTTCCTCCATTGATTTTGAGGTGGCTGAGGGCCTGGAGGTACAAATGGCTGACCATAAGAAGGTCTTCCAAACTGATTTCCACCTTGGTAGCCATTCTGATTGTAATATGGACCTCCCATGTAATTGGCTACCTCTTGTTGTCCGCTTGGTTGGTCTACTCTCTCATTCTCTACTGCATGCTCTCCAACCAAATTCTTCCCCAACTCGAGGTTGTTGATCTTCTCCATCATGGCCATCAATAACCTTCTCGTTCCTTCACCTTCTTCAACCTGATGAACTCTCTGAAAATCTGGATCTCCATTCCAAGCCCCGACATTCGTGACAATGTTGTCCACGATCTCCCTACACCTTTCTATGCCTTGATTCAGGAATGCTCCGCCCGCACAAGCGTCTAAATGGTCTTGCCCCGCCTTGCTGGCACCACTGTAGAAGAATGCCATCACATCTCCCTCATTGTACCCGTGCTGCGGGCACTCTATCAGCATGTTTGAGTATCTCTCCCACGTTTGGCGTAAATCCTCTCCAGACTTCTGGCGAACTTGATCGTCCTAGATGGAGGGTAGAATCGCTCGAGGAACAGACGCTCGAGCTCGGCCCAAGTGGTAATACCTCCTCGCGGGAGCGTATTATCGTACCACTCTTTGGCTATTCCCGTCAATGAGAATGGGAACCGCCTAAGCCTCTTGGCATATTCAGACATGCCATTGTAATTGAAAGTAGATGCTATCATGAGAAAACTCCTCAGATGTGTATGAGGATTCTCCTTCCCGATCACCCCCTTGAACTGATTCTCGGTCAGCAGCTTTAAAATTCATGTGGAAATAGAGAAGTTATTTGCCTCAACAGGAGGCAATGCCACTCCATCATAGTACCGCTGTGGATGCGCTGCAAACCTCTCTCGAATTGCCATATGTTGATCTATGTTCTGAGGAACGTGTTGAGGATTAGCAGCAGGTACTGGTACTTGTTGGGGCGGTGGTGGTTGGTAAACAGGTGGTTGGTTATAGGCAGGAGGTGGATGATATGAGTATGGTGGATAAGGATATGGTGGGTATGGGTAATGTTGGTATACTGGGTTGTTGAAAGGGTTATTTGGGTTTTGTGGGTAAGCAGGGTTGTTCAGAGGATTATGGACAAAATTCTGAGCTGGATTAATGACGTTTTGTGCACTCGGGTTTTGGCTCTGACTATCCCCTAACGGATCTTGGTTCTTTCTGGTGTTGCCCTTAGTGCCGTCAACCCGGTTCAACCCCTGGTTGAACTCATTCTCGGCATCTTCCAACTCATTAGTGATGTCCATTGGTTCTTTCCCTAAGTCGGCCGCGTTCATCCTTCTCAAGAAGGCTCGGTTTCTCCTTGCTATTGTCTCAGGATCTGCAGGTAACCTCTCTTCGCTCGTATTGCCTTGTGAGCGTGTTTTCATAAACCTGAAACACTAGCAGAAAGATCAAAATGCAACTGCCTAATGAATGGAAATAAAAATAAAAACAGAAAATAAATCACCCACTACTAACTACTAAGCTATCTACAAGTCCTATTCAAAGCATACAACGCCATCCCCGGCAACGGCGCCATTGACTTGAAGCGAACTACACTAGCTTTCTACTAGTAGTTACCCCGCAAGAGAACGGGTTCACAGTAGTATGGGCAAGTATAGGGACCAAGTATTATCGAACCCAAGGGAAAGTGTGTATGCGAACAGATCCCTGAAGATCTACGCGTCGTAGTTAATATGAGTGTAATGTTTTTGGGTTTTTGAAAGATTAATTAAAAGACTGAATTAAACTAAGTAAACTAAAATACTAAAGAAATCAAATTAACTAAGGGTTGTGTTCTAATGAGAGATGGTGAAGCTTAGGATTGGAATCCCTACGTATACTAACGGAGCAGGTACATAATCAGAATAACTGTGACACACAAGAAATAACCTAAGTCTAAGAATGCAAGGTGAAAGCTCAAGATTCTAAACCCTAATACTTTACCCTAACACTCAACTTCACTAATCTACTAACAATTTAATAGATTGTGCTTAATTAATGAGACCCTAATTTAACTAAGGTGATGCGGTCGTCCTCCTTCGCTAAACTGGTAGATGAATTAACCCTTCCTAAACCCTCTCGTTAAGTCTACTTGTTGTTAAAGAGTGATACGGTCGTCCTCTCTCTAACACTTTTCGAACGAAATTCAAAGGCAAAGTGAAGATTGATTTTAAGAATTCATTAATCAAGAGAATTAAAACCTAACGTCACAAGTTACCCTAATTACATACCCACATCCTACTTCTACGAGTTCATCCTACCCCAAGCATGCAAGGGTTCTAGCCTAACATGGTGGTTTGAATAATAAAAGCAATCCCAAGAACAATAATCATATGCATAATTAAATTAACGAAAGAAATCAAGAACATAAACGAAAGAACAAATTAAAGTCTCTAAAGAAATCTATATAAATCTGAAAAACTAGGTTTAATCGTCTCCAAGAGTAACGAAATAAAGAATTAATCTAATACGTTCAAAAGAAATACTAAAACGAAGAATTCGTAAATTAAAACCTCTATTACAACGTATAAAACTCTTCCAATCTCCCTCCCAAGTTTTCTCCTCGCTCAAAATATGTAAAAATATGTGTTGGTATGTTGTGATCTGTGAAAATATGCTTGGAAGGGGTATATATAGGCTTTGGGACGAATTTGGGCGATTTTGGGCCAAAAAACACGCAAAAACGCTCGAGCGGGACAGCTCGAGCGCCCCATTCGAGCTTGGTGGTCGAGCGGGTCAAGAGGTCGAGCGAGGCGCTCGACCGCTGGCTGTACACATGTTCGTAAAACCTTCATAACTTCTCAACCGGGAGTCCGTTTTGGCCGATTCAAAGTCCTACGAACTCCTCTTTTCGCCCTCTATCCATCTATGAAAACCAAAGAGACAAATTAATAAGTTTATAAAAATGATACTCATTTGACTCCAAACACTCGTCGAAAATACTCAAAACTTGGGCAAATCCGGCACCAAAACATAACAATTTCACGCCTAATCAACGTCCCACAATAATTTTCACACTCCAAATATAAAAACAAAATATTCTCACGATACATACTTTATTTCAAAATATTCTTCATTCATTAGTGTAAAAAGTTTATAAAACAGTTTTTTTAATAGTGTGTCATCCCACATATAAAAATTAATAGGGGACGAAGGGAGTAATTTTTTTAAATTTGTGTGAATTTTTTTTAAACAATAAATAAAATAGGTCAAATGAGTAATTATTTCTTCTAAGTTCTAAAGACATAATTTCCACGTCACCGGCAGTCATATTTACCTTGCCAATAATATTATAAATATACTTATATATATATATATAGAGTAAGTCTCTTGTGCATTTGGTGTATGATGCACTTACTCAACAGTTGATACTGTATACACTGAAAAGTTAACTTTTCAGTGTAATTGAGACTAACTTTTCAGTGTGATTGGAACTAACTTTTCAATGTATACAATATCAACTGTTGAGTAAGTGAATCATACACCAAATGCACAAGAAACTTACTCTATAGTTGGATATTGTTTTGGTTATTCTCTAGTTTTATTAGACGAAAGTAATTCATATGTGCAATAGTGTGGACATTTTATTTTTGAAAGTTCGGGTTGGGGGGGGGGGGGATTTATCACCTCCAAAATCCACACTTCCTTAATTTATACCCTTCCAAGTACGGTACCCGAAGTGGGTAATGCATTCCATGATGGGATCTTTTGTACGGAAAACAGTTGAGCTATGTTAGATTTATGGAAAAATAGAGTTTTTTTTGTCATTTAAATTTTGTTGACTTTGATTTTCTGTCATAAATTATCGGAAAATTCAGTAATTAGATATATACTATACCGATAATTTATTATAAAAATTTAATATATAATTTATTTTTATATTAAATAATTAGTTAAATATTTTGTATGGACCGATATGGCCGGTATATCGACATGACCGGTATTTCGGTATGAACCGGTATTTTGGTATGGACCGGTATATACCGAAACAATCGGTAAGGTACGGCATACCGAATATTCGGTACGGTATGCATTATGGTTTTTTGTTATACCAAATTTTCGGTACGGTACGGTATATCACCCCTACTCTTAATTAGTATTAGGTGCACCTTGCAATTCAAGTGTACTTTTAAACTTTTATGGTTGTTTTTACTGAACAATTAATATTGCTTACACGAATAAATTTGATTGGACAACTCTAATTGTTTAATGTAAACAACTCTAGTTAGTCAGTATAAACAATATATATATTTCAACCGCTTAATACACGGTGTTTTGTTCTTAGTAGATTGCATATTTACATCATTAGATACTCCTTGATTGCACTGAAATATACTCCCTCCGTCCATGAGTAAACTTTCCACTTTCCTTTTCGGGCCGTCCACAAGTAAGTTTCCCATTCCATAAATGGAAAAAGCAACACTCTACTATTTATAAACTTTAACCTTCAACTCACACAATATTACCAAAAATGCCACTCATTCAATTTACTTTTCAACACTATTCATTACTTTATCCCAAAAGTCAACATGTGGCCCACCATATATTAATAAACAAATACACTTTCTTAAACCATTCAACAAAAAGAAGTGGGAAACTTACTCGTGGACGGAGGGAGTATTATTTTTAAAATATTAAAATGTTATAATGGATATGCGCTCTACAATTGTATATCTTTTAATTAAGAAGATTTTATGATAACTTTTGTACACTAACATTTTGAAATTATATATCAATAAGAAAAATGAGGGAGTGTGAAGAATGATTTATTTTGTAATTAATTTTGATTTAAAGTAGTAGTTTGAATTTACTTTTTAGAAAAATTAGAGGTACATAATTAGTACATACGACTAAATTATGAGAGATATATAAAGTATTTGTAGAAAAAAAATATTAATTTTACAAAAATTTCCTTGTAAAAAGCAATTTCTTAAGTTTGTGTAGTTAAGCTAATCATACTTATTCCAATAATTTGCTAAAATAGAAAGCTATGACCTTTCGATATGGTGGGACTGATGCTCCCACAAATAAATAAGGGGTAGATTAATAGATTTAATAATTTAATTATTCATTATCATGCCTCACCCACCTTCGATCACTTTTCAGATAAGAAATAGTACAGAAATATTGTAAAAACCTAAGCGCTTGATTTATATAATTACATTTGTCGGCTTTTAAATCACTATTCATTCATTTTAATGCTGTTGTCGGAGCAGCAAGTCAGGAACCAAACAAATCTGACTGTTGCTTGAAAATGGAGAATGTTACTGTCATATTTATTTTATTCTTTTGTGAAGTTTCAGTTTTGGAAGTATTTTTTTTTATTGGTAAAATTTTTATTATAAAAATTAGGGTACAAGGGGTACTCTAACCCTTACAATAAAACTGGACAATAGTTTTTCATTCACTCTCAAAAAATTCGACTACTTAATCTAGGATTTGTCTCCCATTCCTCAAAAGAAAACATTATGGCTAAACTTATCGTTTACAACTAACCACAACCACATCTTTGTTTTTGTGAATATGAACCTCTTTTCCGTTGAATATGTGTTCATTCCTTCTGTTCCAAATTACCCGTATGGTTGCAGTCCAAATTGTCGACGCTATTCTCCTGTTTCCTGAGTCTCCCACCTTATTGTGTGGAACCATGCATATACTTAACCATATATAGCATAACGACCAAATTTTCCGACTCTCCTCACATGCGAAGAAAATATGAGAAATACTTTCCTTCTCATTCCCACAAAAACAACATTTGATATCACCTGAAGCCATCTGAACCCCCGCTTTTGAAGCTCTACTTTTGTCGGCAACCTTTCTTTTAGTACTTTTCACACGATTGCTTTAACTCTGTTTGGGGCAAAGTTACTCCAAAGTCTCCTACATGCTTTGTCTTCCATTGACCCTTCATGTTGACTCTCGTCCCTTGAAGAATTCTTGTAAGCCGATGTTGTGGAATACACTCCATTTGGGGAGTATTTCCATCTCCAAATGTCCTCCACTTCCTTATTTAATTGGTACCTGTTCAAGCACAACAAAAGAACATCTAACATTTCAACTTCTCTTTCCCTTAACTCTTTTCTCCATTTTAACTCCCATCTCCATTCCTCCCCACACCACTCTCCACTGGAAAATAATATATATATATATATATATATTCTTTTATATTTCATAACCTAACATTAATGGAAATCGCAATAGCTATCATGAGACAATTATAAATAGATTCGAAGAATCAAGCATTTTAGAAAACCAGTATCCGTATAGTATTAGATATTATTTAATTAATTTTTTTATGATTTAATTGTTTTCGTTTGCAATTTAATCACGAATTGTAGTTCATTACAAAATAGTTGATAATGAATCAACAAGTTTTTTAAAGAGTTCTCTCATATTTTTTCATTGTAAATATTCTCATGAGAATCAACAGAGAGTTAGAAATGTTCTTGTTATGGTCACTCATTTCCTAGGCATCAAAATGTCTTCTATACATGAGATTGATAAAGCATTGATTAGTTTAAATTAATCAAAATTCATTTTGATGTATCGATGATGATCATATAGAGCTTCGTTTAAAAAATTAGTGAAACCGTTTTATCTAAATTTTTGTAAACATGAGATGTTATATATTGTGAGATCATCTTACAATATTCACCGTCTAATCAATAAGAAAATCAGTAAATTAATGTGAATTAAGTAAATAAGTAATTTAGATCACCTGATCGTAATCCATCAAATATGATGTTTTGTCATACATCAATATAAAGAATAAGTCTTCCGTGAATCCGTATTTATGTAAAAAAAAAAAAATATCGAGTATCACCGTTATATATATGTGCTACCACTGTTAAACATACTTATACTATCATTGTTTAAAAAATCTTAATTTTTTAACCGTGACACTTTATATGCACAATAGTGATAATATATATATACATAATAATAGTGTATATAAAAAATAATAGTAATTAAAAAAAAGTAATTCACATGAACTTGAGTTTACAAACGTTTTTACCTAATTTAAAGTATATCATGTGTGTTATAAAATATACACTTAGGGGTCGTTTAGTTCACGGGATGGGATTGATTAGATAGCATTGGATTATATAGGATTATTTGAGGAGGAATGTGTGTTTGGATTGTAGGATTGTTTTTTTTTATTGAATGATTAAGTGGGTTTAAAGTGCAATATACCATTTTTAAAGCATTAGACTATGGAGTCCCACCATCCCTAAAGGATTATTTAGTCCCTCATTTAATAGATTAGGTAGGTTTATGACTCGGACCCCAATTTTACCTCGGACCGTAAACCTGCGAACCAAACACAATGTTATATGGGATTGAGTGTGACTAAAACTTTAATCTCACTTAATTCAGCGAACCAAACGACTCCTTAATTGACCATCTTTTTCTTCGTATGCATTAAAAAAGAAAAAGAAAGACATAATGCATTATTAGATCCCTGTACTTTCAATTATTTTTCTCATTCCATATACATTGGTGGATCCACGTGGAAGAATATATTATTTATTTTAAATAATGAATTAAAAAGATAAATAACTTGTTAAAATTTTAAATTGCATAAAAAAATATAAACATAGAATTGGGAATTCTCTTCTATGGTTGTTTTCACTATGTTCTTCTTCAATTTGAACTTCATCGATTCTAGACCCTTCAATGACGAAATCAATGCTCTTTGTTGTTCCAACTAGAGAAAGGAAGTGTCAATTTTTCATTAATTCTCCTTCCCACACTATCCAAAAAAAAGGTATTCAACAATGACTTATATCAAGCTACAATGTATCATTGAAAATCAATTTTTAAATGATTGCTGAATTACTTGTATTAAGAGAGAGATGTTTAAAAAAAATAAGTAGTGATATTATTAACCTTTTTTAAAGTATGAGAACTAGTCGATATCTATATAGTAATCTTGCTTTGGATACATTTTTGCTTTGTTCGTAATTCTTAATAGAGTTAGTCACTTGTAAACTAGTTTCACTGTGCAACTTAAAATGATATTAGTTCTTTTATTAAAATATATTATTATCAAACAAATACTTTTTAATGAAACAACCAATATTATTAAAAAATAATGCACACAAAAACCAACGAGTTCATCATGAAACTTGTTCACAATATAATTTTTCTTCTTAATATTATATGTTTTTAGATTTTAGATTGCCTATATTTTATTTATGTAAATTTACTTTAGTATTACTATTATTGTTCATACCTTATTTCAATTATTTTGTATTCGCCACTGCCTATATACTTTAGGTTTTACTTCATTCATTCCTCTTTAAGCTACTCATATTGTCAAAATGGATGTTCCAACTTAAAGTACCAATTTCTATTTTTTGTCAAAGCTGTGCCCCCACTTTTATGTCTTAACTTAAATGAAACGAGTGCACTATAGTCAACAGTTTTCTAAGAGATAGATAGTATGGTAGAAAGATTCTACCTTTCTACCATACTATTAACTAATAAGGAAGGGGAAACTTTGCCTATTTTTAACTCCCAAACACATCTCTCCTTCTCTATTTAATATTATATTTCCTTAAAATTAAAATTGTCATTCCCAAATGGGTAGCTTAAAGAGGGACAGAGGGGGTAAGTTTATTCTCTTGTACTTTTATTTTCTTACTATAGGGTTTAACAAATTCTAATATGCACCCAAGTGCATATTGTGCACTTAGATTTTAAGCTCATTTCTAAATTCAATTTTTATATTATAATTAAAAAATATCAATATTGGGGTATTGTTGATTACTGTTTATGATATTGTTGATTACTACTTGTGGTATTATTGATTACTACTTGGGATATTGTTGATTATTGCTTGTGATATTACCAATTATCGCTTGTGGTATTGTTGATTATTGCTTGAACATTGTTGATTCAAAAAACAAAGTAAACGTTGAAGTGTATGTTTTTCACACCTTTTGCAATTGGATTTTTAAAATTCAAATGTATAGTATGGAATTGAATGCACATTAGAACTACTCATAAGATTTATCATAATTTTCCTTTTTTACATATCATAGTTTCTTTCTGATGTGTACCAGAACAACACACTAACAAGGATCAAACTTTTGACCTAGTATTGGAGAATAACATCACGGACTTTGAAGGATAATATTCCGCTCTCATGAACAAGAGCCAATTGACTGGAGAAGATTCTTTGGTGTGGTCACTTCGACACTCAAGTCAGATAATCGGAAAATGTGAATTTTAGTGTGTTTATAACATGTAAAGTTATTTTTTATCGGTAAATGTTAGTTGTTAGTAGTTAGAAATTAGTTTACCAAGCCCCCAATACTCCAAGAATTCTCCAAGCCACCTTATACCTCCCTTAATTCGTTCCCAAAGGGAATAGAACCCAGGCCACTCACTAAAGTGAGGAACCCAGTGGCCAAGTGATATGTAATATGTATGAATAAAATAATATGTATGAATAAAATGAACATGTAACGTTTATAGTCATACCTAGGGGAACAACCATTTTCCTAAAAATCCTTCATGAAATCGGTCAGCTTAGTCCACATTCTTCTCATCTATTTTCATGATTTTCCCAACTCCTGACTGTGTACTCAATCTTCCCGTTTGCTTTCAACTTAATATTAATGTATAAGCATTAAATTCCATTTGATACCCCTAAAATTATGTGATGTGTAATTTAATAACTTCATGATCTCAACCTCTCTCCTTATACATTAAAAATAAGGGATTCTCAACAAACTCCCAGATTCACAAATCAAGCGCGTCCCGTAGCTTATACTCCATGTAATTTCGAATATTCCTCTTAGTGCTTGTCGTTTAAACAATGGGAATTGAGGGTAATCAAATTTCTATTTTCTCAGGTGCTTGAGGCTCACGACCCTCTCTAAAGTGGTCGTCCACGTGTCATCATCCTAACGCATACGTCAACGTGTAATCATCTCATAATTATCCATTATTCGTGCCACATCACTTTCTCTATAGAACGTCACAGAGAAAACTTCAAAATTATGTGTTGACAAAGATTTAACATTGTTTCTATTTTTTTTAACAAAACAACTTTTAAAATTTAAGAAATGCAAGAACAAAAGTAATCGAGGAGATAATCAGCAATAGTTGGAGACTCAACATAATAATAAAGATTTGCGAATGATCCAAATCTCTGGGAAAATAATGAGTCAAATAATTAGTTTTCCTACTAACAAGACAAATCATGTAATTACTATGACATCATAATATAATTTTACAAGTGATTGGAGAAGCGAAAAGAAAATCATCTTCATCGTATCATCACTTGCGCCACCACCCCATACTATTCACTATATCACTTACTGATCCAGGATTCTCACAACACAATCGATGTTTCTTCCCTGATTAGAATTATGAAGCCTACATTGTAAAAATGAAGCATCACAAAAAAATTAACTTTACAAAATTAAGAAATAAACAAAACGAAAATTCTCAACTTAAAAAAAGAAATCAAAGCACCCAACTAAGAAGAGCACTAGTGACTCTCAATTTACGAGAAAAATCAGAAGTTGTATAATTTGGAATACCCACAAGCAATATAATTGAAAGAGGTAAAACTTAAAAACTAAAATGCAAGAAAGTTTCTTTAATTCTTTAAAAAAAAAACTGCTACTAGAAACTAAATACATTATTTAATTAAATTTCTGATGATACTCGTTTTCTTGTACGAATCAGAAGCTTCTAAATAATCTGCAACATATATATTCATATCTTAGAAAAGACAATTCAAAGATAAAGATCCATCCTTTAAATTTCGCAGGTGAACATATCATATTCATATACTCCCTCCGTCCATGAAAAATATGCTCAAACCAAAATGACACAGGTTTTAAGAACAATTAATAAAATAATATAAAAGTAGAATGGTGTAGTGTGAGAAGTGGATTCTCGGTGGACCCTTTTACATTAATTAGGGAGTACTTATCATTTAAGTACTCCCTCCAGTGAAAAAGATCTCAAAACTGGAGGGAAAATTAAATCTGAAAATAACATTGCAAACTTGAATTTTTTACTGTTCCAAAATTCAAATTTCCCCCCACCTATTACACTTTACAATAAATACACATTTACAGCATTAATGATCATTCATTACAAATTTTACCTAACACAAAAACACCAAAATGAGATCAAGAACCCCGAATTTAACAATTGAAGTGAAGACTAGGGTGGCTCAGTTTCTTCTTGAGAACTCTGAGAATGGGAGATTGGTGAAGGGCAAAATAAATGAGGTGGCTTCATTGTTCAACATCTCCAGGAGGTCTGTTGGTTCCATCTGGAATGCAACAAAGAAAAAAATGGCAGAAGGTGAGACTGTTATATTTTCAAAAACAAAATGGAAGAGTCATGAAGATAAATTTCAGATGGATATACAAAAGCTAACTAGCCTACCTGTTCGAAAGAGGTGTACAATCAGAAGAATAACTAAAAAATATGGATGTAAGCAAAAGTTTGGTGGCCATTTGGATTAAAAGGGGTGATATCAGGCCACATACTAATGCCATCAAACCTACTCTAACAGATGAAAACAAGCTTCTCAGGTTGAAATTCTGTTTGAGCTCACTACAATATGATAGAGCACTCAATACTATCAAGTTCAAGCCAATGAAAAACATTGTTCATATTGATGAAAAATGGTTTTATATGACACAAGAGAGTGTCAAATGCTACTTGGCTCAAGATGAAGAAGATCCATATAGAGCATGTAAGAGCAAGAGATACATCACAAAGTTAATGTTTATGTGTGTTGTGTCTAGGCCACAATATGCAAGCAATGGGGATCTCATATTTGATGGGAAAATAAGGTTATTTCCCTTCATCAGAAAAGAGCCAGCTACGAGAAACTCAAAGAACAGAAGAAAGGACACATTGGAGACTAAAGCAATTGAAGCAATCAACAAGGATGTCATAAAGGAGTGCATAATAAACAAGGTACACTACAAATCCATACACTATCAGAAAATTATCATCATTTAGTGCTTCAAACAAAGCAAGTATCAAAAACACCAATACAATTGTTTGTTGGTTACATTGCTTGCATCAGATTTTAACAGCTATAAAAAAAATGGCCAGCAATATGCAGTAAGGAGATAATCATTCAACAAGACAATGTCAGGCCACACATCAAGAACAATGACGTTGATTTTAGAGCTGTTGCAAGCTCAGATGGATTCAATATCCAACTGGTTTGCCAACCAACTAATTCCCCTGTTACAAACATCAATGGCTTGGGGTTTTTTAGAGCTTTTCAGAGTTTGCAAGTAGATACTGCAGCATACAACATGGATGAGCTTGTAAACAGTGTCAATATTGCATATGGCCAACTAACACACATAACATTGAATAATGTTTTTCTTAGTCTGCATAATTGCATGATTGAAACTATGAAATGCAAGGGGCACAACAATTACAAGATTCCTCATATGAACAAGGAAATGCTATTGAGAGAAGGAACACTACCAGATTGCCTACAAGTTGATGAGCTACTAGTCAAATAATGCATTGATTACATAAGGCAGCCTGGAAATGATAGTGTTTGTGCATATGATTAGGGGTGGGCATCGGTTCGGGTTTCTCGGGTTCGGGACCCGAATTTTGGGTACCCGAAATTTCGGGTAGAATATTACGCTACCCGAACCCGAATTATATCGGGTACCCGAAATTCGGGTCCCGAAATTTCGGGTACCCGAATTCAGGTTTCCGAAATTCCCGAAAAACTATCCAAATTTTATTTTTTTATTTTTTTAATTAATTAATATAAGAATTCATCACAAACATATTAGATTATGTCATGTGTGCATTGAATCAAATGTCTATAATCATTTTAATTTGTTATAAATTATGTCATGTGTACATAGACAACATAACTCAATACTAAAATATAATATTAAAATTTTAAAAAATTAAAAATAAAAATTTCGGGTACCCGATCGGGAGATTCGGGTTATGTTACAATACCCGAACCCGAAGTTTAAGGTTCGGGTTCGGGTTACCCGAAACCCAAAATTTCAAGAAAATTACCCGAACGATCGGGTAATTTTTTCGGGTTCGGTTCGGGTACCCAAAACCCGAAATCCGATGCCCACTCCTACATATGATGTGGAAAGTTTAGTGCAAGAAATGGGTGGCTTGCATGATCAGTTTGCAAGGAAAATCATTTTGCATACTTTTTTGAATTGTTTACAGCATAAACATTAGGCATATAATGTCATGTTTAACTTGTAAACAAGTATGGGTCAATCTTTGTGTACTATTTGACTCTTAGAATTATGAATGGAAATAAATCTTTTGCTAATAGGGTCTTATGAATCACAATATACCAACAGGTAGCATATTAACCCACAAGCACTCAGAATTCCATTCATCCTAAGGTAATCATTCATTAACCCACAAGAATAAGCACTGATTTAAGCATATTAACCCATAAGAATAAGCACTGATTTCATTAAATCCAAGAATAAGCATGAAAATATCAAGATATCATCAAAGTATACCAACAGGGAGCATATTAACCCACAAGCCCTCAGAAATACATTCATCCCATGCAATAACACTGATTTAAGTCTCTTACAACAAGTGGTGACATTAAATCCATGAATAAGCATGACAATATCAAGATATCATCAAAGTATACCAACAGGGAGCATATTAACCCACTAGCCCTCAGAAATACATTCATCCTAGGGCAATAACACTGATTTAAGTCTTCTACAACAAGTGATGACATTAAATCCAAGAATAAGCATGACAATATCAAGATAGCATCAAAGTATACCAATAGGGAGCATATTAACCCACAAGCCCTCAGAAATAGATTCATCCTAGGGCAATAACACTGTGTTGATGATCTTTTCTAATCAAGGTGATTAGTGGCTGTTTTCTCTAGTTAAGATCACCAAACAAGATCAAGAAATCATGGAATTTTGATTAAGTAATATTCAAGAAGTAAATTTGCAAGAGTTTGGCTATTTTATTGAATTGTTCTCCTCCCCTTTTTCATGAAAATGAATGGGGTATTTATAGACATACAAAGAGGCCATGTGTCACCATCTTGGTGGCTTAACCATTGGATCTTTGCCAAGTGTTAGGACACTTGTACAACATCTACACTATTGCTCATTGGATGGGTGCCAAGTGTTGAGACACTTGGACCATATCTAAGCTAGTGACTCTTGGAATTCCCCATGTTGTACTTGGTTTTTGGCACTACTGAGATGCTCTCGATGGCGACCGGTTGCTCGTTTGTACGTCTTCGTTGGATGTCGTGGTCCTTTGCATTCCGAGCTATTCGCTCCTTGCTTGAGATCGTTTTACAATGTTGCTCGCTTCATTACAAAGTTGTTCGCCCGAATTGATCTTGGTTTGAGCCGCTTGCACAGCTGTTCTTTGCAAAGCTGCTCGCCCAGTTTGTCTTACAATATTAGAGCTTCTTGCTAAGCTGCTCGCCCAACGGAGTTGTTAGCTCCTTCCATTTTTTATCCTGTTACTGAGTCTAATGATCTCTTTTTGTTTACTAATCACTTCATTGTTCGCCCATCAACAATTGCCCCCTAGCTTGGCCTCATGTTGGATACGGATTGATCAACTGAGACCAAGCTACGATTTCATCCACGGAAGGTGGGCGAGCAAAAATGGAATATGGTTGTTTATATGGGCGAGCATCCGGGCAGTTGGTCTGTGACTGGGCGAACAAACGAGTATAGGAATTTCATGAGCGCGACCAGGGGCAAACGCCTTTTCGTGTCGCGACGGTTGGGTTCCCGAGGCACAGGATGCGAGGCATCGCGTCAGCCACGCGCGTTTCCTTATTTGCATATAGGGGCCTACAACATTTTTAGGAAATTGCGTTTTTAACCCATTTCTATTTCTATAAATAGGCGGCAGTTTCTTCTTCTTTCTTCTTTCTGAACTTTTTTAAATTTCTGCCATTGATAAACGCTTCGAAGCTTTCCCCTTGCAATTCTTATGCCTGAATCTTCTCTTGTGTCATCTAGATCTTAGTTTTCGAAGGTAATTCATCTTGTATTTCCTTTAAATTTCAATTTTGCATATTTTCTCTTTCTTTTTCGTATTTCTCGCAACTGCGATCGTAATTCCGGCCGTGGACCGCCATTGCGCCGCCGTCCTATTGATACCGTCACCGTCGTGACTCCTCCGTTGGCGTTATTATCCGTATACTACCTCATAATTAGCCAAATTCCTCCATTACTATTTTAAATGGAGTTTTTCCCCTCAAGTTCCTCTCAATCCGGACCCGGGCGAAACCCGGAAAAATGACCCGTAAACCCAGCTTCTCCGCGCAGATCTGTTCGCCAAGCATTGGCGAACAACCCGCGTACATTATTGGTGGACGAAGGCACGGACTCAGATGCGAGCTCCATTGTTCGCTCGGTAGAAATGTACGCCGCTGATCGCTCTGGCGATCAAGAAGAGATTCACCATCTTGCTCGCGAACCCGAAACATCTTTTGACCTTGGAGAAGATTCTGCGGTGGTGGCCGCGGAGATAGAGGGTTCAACTGACCTTGAGGGCGATCAACCCGACACTGCTGGCGAGCAGCGAGTTGGCGAGCAGAGAGGTCCTACTCTTACTTGGGAGTTTTTAAGGGAGATCAATTTTCCCATTTCTCAAACTACACTAGAATCTCGGATCCCGGAAGGAGTTGTTCGTGATAACGAGTGGGCGGACTATTCTGCTCGCTACTCGAAAACCTTTGCCCCCACATCGAGGGTAATTATGAAGGCTCAGGGTGGGGACTTTGCAGCGAGCAAAATTGCTAGTGTATGTGTGGAGAGTGATCTGGCGAGCATCCGTGCAACATACAAGATTCCTTATGATATATTCATGTATGTGCCGAAGGAAGGAGAGACTGTTGATCGCCCTCCTCCTGGTTGCACGGCGATCAACTTGGATGTGCTAAACACGGGTTTCCCGCTCCCCGTTCATCCGCTCATTGGCCGTTTCTTGTCTGACATGAATCTGGCGATCACTCAAATCACTCCAAATGGTTGGAGTACTCTTCTAGCCTTCATGACTCTTTTTGGTCTTGAGGGTTACAAGAATAAAATAACAACTGCGGAGCTTCTCTATGCCTTAACTATTTCTGCTCAGCAAGAGGACGGTGCTGGCTGGTATTATGTTAAGGCGAAGACCGGAGTGAAACTTGTTGAAGGTGTTCCCAATAAAATTAAGGGTTGGCATTGTCAATTCTTCTATATTGGTGGAGATTGGCGAGCAACTGAGGGGTTCGCTGGCGGGCAGACGCGCATCATGTCACCTGAAGGCTTCGGAAATATCAAACGTAGGGCTAACTTTGTCTTGCTAATTCATAAGTAGGACTAATTTTAATCCTCTTCGTTGTTTTGTAGGTCCGAGAATCTTGAAGTGGGGGCATCCCGATCTCAGCGACGAATACCTCTTCACGTTAGCCGTCATTTCTCTTCGCGACGCTGCTAGTCGCGATTTGGAACATCTTTCAAAAGCTCACTGCCGCAAGCTTGCTGGCTTGATTACGAGTCCCCACCATCTTCAAGCTCAGGCTGCTATTCCTGAAGGTAGTCTTCTTTATTCTTGTTCTTGTTGTTCGCCTATCCTTTCCTGCTCGCCTAAATTCCTTGTTTTTGTTAGATCAACGAGTTACCGTTGCCATCCCGTCTGTACCTGAATCATATTACTTGCTCGCCAGACGAGTTAAACAGATGGCTGAAGCTTCGAGAAGGAAAATGGACCCTCCCCTTACCATCATCCGCCTCCGAGCAGGGGAGGACCCCACTGGTCGCCCAGCCGCCGGAGCTGGTCGTCGTAAGCCTGCGGCCAAAACTACCTCCTCTCCGCGGGATGCAAGGAAGGAGAAGGAGAGGGAACGGGAGAGGGAGAAGAAGAAGGCGCCGCGGGGCGACGATGTTCGCGGCACTCGCGGAGATGATCGTGCCTCAAAGCGATAAAAAACTGTAGGGGAGGCGAGCAACATTGCTCCCTGATCTCCTGCTTCTAAGTCCACCTCCTTGGAAGTGGTGGACGAACAGCAAGTGGTCGCTGGCCTGGTGGCGACCAAGAGAGGGGACAATCCCAAAGACACTTCTTATTTGGGTTGGGACCCCGTTAAGATTAAGGAGTAAGTTAATTGTCTTTGATTTGTTTTTTTGTTCGCCACTTGGCGCAATGTTGCTCGCTCACTGACTACTGTGCTTCTGTTTTAGGTATAACCCAGCGCATTATCCTGGCCGCGGGACTACTCTCCACCATTTCTCTGTGGTGAAGAATGCACCTTCTTCATTCTCCGATATCCCTGATGTCCCTGTTCGCCGAGCAGCCGAAACAGTTCCAAGGGCCTGGACGAAGTCAGCGAACACCCTTGTTGCTAGCCAATCTGCTAGTGACAATGTTCGCTTGGTGGCGTATAATGCTAGCCATCAATTGATCCAGTCCCAGATGCTGCTTGACCAAGTCATGGAGCTCGAGCGAACAAACCGTGATTTGGGTCGCCGCGTGGAGAGGATGGACGAAGAAAGAGCTGCTGCCATTAAGGAGTGCAAGGCCGAGCATGATAAGGCGCTGGCTTTGATGGAGAAGAAAATGGAAGCCTCCTTGGCTGGAGAGAAGGATGCCTTGGACAAGGCTGAGAAAATGTTGTTGGAGGTGAAGTCTTCAGATAGGAGAGTTGATAGAGCTGAGAAAGAGCGAGCAGACTTGGCTGCTCGTCTGCTAGCTGCCGAGGAACATATCAAGAGGTTGGAGGAGGAGCACAAAGGCATGATCGACTATGAAGTCCACGAGCAAGAGGTGTTGGACAAGACCAACTTTGGGTATATCTGTGCCTTTGCCGAATGCTTGAGGTCTGTCCACTTCGCCCACGATCACAATCAAGATATTCGCGGCGCGGTGAAGGCGGACTTCATCGAGTATGTGAAGAATTACCCTCCTGCTCCTGGTTCAACCTTGTTCGTCTCCGATTTAGCCGATCTCGGCTTCCCTCTAGATGTATTTGGCGAGGAGGTCGACATTGCTGCCCCTACTTACGGTGGCCAGCCTGACCCTGCCCCAGCAGCGACCAGCGTGGCAGCCACTGATGAGGTCTTTGAAGGGTTGGCGTCTCTTCCCTTAACGCCAATAGATGGGGCTGGCACAAGTGCCCCAGGCGAACAACTGAGTGTTCAGGCGATCAGTACTGCAGATGCTCCACCTCCTGCTTGAAGACTTAGTTTCTTTTACAATAGGATGTTTCTTCTTTTTGTGCTTATCAGCTCATCCTCGTTGTAAACACATTTTGACTCAATGAAATGAACACCTTTACTAATCTGCAATTTACATCTCTTTGTTTGTCTTACTTAGTTGCTCGCCTATTGCTTTTGGCTTATGACTCAGTTTCTAAGTGTTCCTTTTTTCTTATGGTAAACACTTAGTGAATATTTTAAGTTGGTCGTTTGGTTCTTATAGAACCTTTAATTGTTTGGGCCTTTTTGGTCGCTTGTGGACTTGGCCTTGCATTAATGTGGGCTATTAGTCCATTAGGGACAGCCTTATTTTGCCTTTGTTAAGCTCAGTTGTTCGTCTTGTGACAGACTTGTGCTTTGCAGGTTTTAGGCGAGCAACTGAGTAATCTGAACTTAAAAGGCTAAAAAATTTCAAAGCAAGATAAATGTTAAATACAATTATGCTCGCCTGGTAACTGCATAACTGCTTGTTTATATATAAACTTGTGCAAAAAATTTCAAGATTACAAAAAATCATAAGGGATCTATTTGTAAAACTTCTAAGACTTACAGGACTTTATTGATAGTACTTCTTGAGCAAAGTAGTATTCCAAGAGTATTGGGACGACTTGCCTTCCATGTCTTCAAGGTTGTATGTGCCGTTGTGCCACTTATTCGTCACCTTGTATGGGCCCTCCCAAGTCGGACCGAATACTCCTGGTGGTGTTAAAACTTTTCGAAGTACTAAGTCCCCAATTTTGAATTCTCTTGCTTTTACTTGAGAGCTGTAGTACTTCGCCGCTCTTTTCTTATAAATTGCATTTTTCAATTCTGCTGTTATTCTTTTTTCTTCAAGCAAGTCCAACTCTGCTGCCAATGAGGAGTTATTTTCCTCTTCGTCAAACGCAGCTGTTCGACCTGTCGGGATTTTTAGCTCAATCGGTATCACTGCTTCCGTCCCGAACGCCATTGTGAAGGGTGTTTCGCCTGTACTTGTTCTGTGTGATACTCGGTATGCCCACAACACCTCCGGCAGCTCCTCAGACCACTTTACGTGCTTGTCAACTAAACGAATCTTCAGTGTATGTTTGATTATTTTATTTACTGCCTCTACTTGACCGTTCGATTGGGGGTGGTATGGTGTCGAGAAATGTTTCTTTATCCCCCATTTTTCGCAAAAATCCTTGATCTCCTTTCCTTCAAACTGTTTTCCGTTGTCTGTCACTATTGCTTGAGGTACCCCGAAACGGAAAACGATGTTTTTCCATATAAAGTTGATCATTTTCTCCTGTGTGATCCGCCCGAGTGCTTCTGCCTCAGCCCATTTTGTGTAATAGTCAACGGCCACCACCGCGAACCGAACATTTCCTTGCCCCGGGGGAAAAGGCCCAATGAGGTCAATCCCCCATTTCGCAAATGGCCACGGACTATTGACTGAAATCAGTTCGTGTGGGGGCTTGTGAATGTTCGGGGCGAACAACTGACATCTATGACAAGTTCGGGCAATTTTGATCGCATCCTGGAGGAGGGTTGGCCAGTAATATCCTTGTCTTATGGTTTTATATGCTAAAGCCCGCCCTCCAGCGTGGTTTCCGCATACACCTTCATGGATTTCCTTCAGTACTGCTTGACCTTGCCCCCTAGCCAAGCATTTTAGAAGTGGGAGTGAAATTTCTCTTTTGTACAACTGTCCGTCCATCATGGTGTATCTTGCTGCTCTTTTGACCAACTTGTTAGCTTCAAACGGGTTATCTGGCTTTTTGTCGTTTTGTAAATATTCAGTGATTGGTATCCTCCAGTCGTCCTCTTCGAAATCTTCGTTGACTTGATACATTTTGTAGTCTTCGGTTGATGGCTTGGACATTTTTGTTAGCGTAACTCCTGTCAATTCTGCTGGTCCTGTGCTAGTTGCTAGCCTGGCTAATGCATCTGCTTGAGCATTATTGTCTCTTGGTATCTGTTCGATGTATATTTGTTCGAACAAGGAGGCCAGGTGAGCAACAATCTTCTGATACAAAGCCATGTTCTCGTCCTTTGCCTCGTACTCCCCTCGAACTTGGTTGACAATCAATTGTGAATCCCCGAAAATCTGCAGCTTTCTTACCCCAACTGCTAATGCTAGGTGTAATCCAGCGATCACAGCTTCGTACTCTGCTTCGTTATTTGTCGCCATGAACTCGAACCGGACTGCTGAAGTAAAAACTTGCCTATCTGGGCTTATCAAGACTATACCTGCCCCCGATGCTGTATTAGTTGACGATCCGTCAACATACATGTGACAGGGATGGCTATGTCTTCTCATCGGATCCTGGGGGAAAGTCAGTTCGACTATAAAGTCTGCTAAGGCTTGCCCCTTGATCGCTGTTCGAGGAGCATATGAAATCCCGAACTGACTGATTTCCAATGACCATTTTAAAAGGCGACCAGCCGCATCGGGTCTGTGCAGTATTTTCTTGAGCGGGAACGTTGTCAATACTTCCACCTGGTGGTCGAAAAAATATGGACGAAGTTTTCTGACGCTCATCACCAGTGCGTATGCTAGCTTCTCTGTTGGTGAATATCTGAGTTCTGCTTCGTGTAAGGCTTGACTCACATAGTAGATGGACAGATGGAACTTTCCTTCTGCTCGAACGAGTACTGAGCTGATTGCTACTTCTGAAGCTGCCAGGTACAAGTATAACTTTTCTCCTGGGATCGGCTTGGCAAGAATTTTCGTATCGCTGAGATATTCTTTCAGCTGCTCGAATGCATGTTGACAGGCATCTGTCCATTGAAACTTTCCCTTCTTGATTGCCTCGAAGAACGGCCCGCACTTATCTCTGGATCTTGAGACGAACCTGTTCAAAGTTGCTAGGCATCCGGTTAGCCATTGGACTTCTTTAACTGATCTGGGTGGCTGCATTTCCATGATCGCTTTCACTTTTACGGGATTTGCTTCGATTCCTCTTTGACTGACCAGATATCCCAAGAACTTCCCGGAATGGACCCCAAAACTGCTTTTCTTAGGGTTCAGTTTCATGTTGTATGTTCGAAGTATCTCAAACGTTTGAGCTAGATGCTGCAAGTGATCTTCCTTTTTGGAGCTCTTGACAACAATATCATCTACGTACACTTCCATCGTCTTCCCGATGTGATCATCAAACATCTTATTGACCAATCTTTGATATGTAGCTCCAGCGTTGATTAACCCAAATGGCATTCTCTTCCAGCACAACAAGTTTTTGTTGGTGTAGAACGCTGTATGCTCTTGATCATCGGGATGCATCGCTATTTGATGATATCCTGTGAATGCATCCATGAACGTGAGAAGCTCATGTCCAGCGGTGCCATCAACTAGTTGATCGATGTGAGGCAATGGGAAATTATCTTTTGGGCAGGCGGCGTTGAGATCTGTGAAGTCGATGCAGAGTCTCCATGCTCCAGTCGCTTTTCTGACCAATACCGGATTCGCCACCCATTGCGAGCATAACGCTTGTTTGATTAAGTCGTTATCCAGCAGGTTTTTAACCTCTACGTCAAGCGCCTCGTATTTGTCAGGCCTGAATTTTCTCTTCTTTTGATGGATTGGCTTCTTCCTTGGGTCGATGTTGAGTCTGTGGCAGGCATGTTCGGGGCTGATGCCCACCATGTCTGCATGCGACCATGCGAACACATCGAGGTTTGCTTTAAGGAACTCAACCATGTTGGTCCTGTACGGTTCTGGTAGCTCGGACCCTATGAAGAGTTCTAAGCCCTCTTGGTTCGGGTCGACTTTCACGGTCTCCAACTCTTCGACCGGGGTAGCCCTTCGTTTCTGGTCTTTCCATCTGGGGTCAATAATGGGCCCTTCTGTCTTTGGCTCATCTTTGATCTCCATGGGTTCTGCCCCCAGTCGTGGCTCGATGTCCTCTGCGTTGACGTCCGTTGCCATTGTCTATTTTCCTTCGGTGTTGGTTGCAGCAGCTTCTCTACCTCTTGATTGGACAAACTGTTCATCTTTGCATTCCTGCTCGTCCTCGTCCAACTGTGCGCCTACGCACAACTGCTCGTCAATGCGCGGTTGTTCGCCTGCGCACAGCTGCTCGTCGACTTCCATTATTTCAGTATCGATGGAAGTCATGGCCTCGCTATCGTCTCCGTCCTTGTCTAGGCACCTGTTTGTCATGTTGACTTGGTAATCCTTCAATTGTATCTGCAAAAGACACGCACGAGCCTTCTTCTGGTCTCCCTTGACTGTACCTGCACCTTTCTTTGTTGGAAATTTTAAACAATAATAGTACGTTGAAACAGCTGCTTTGAATTCATGCAAGAAAGGACGGTCGAGGAACCCGTTATAGGTGGACTATTGGTCTACAACCGGAAAGTCTACCATCCTATTCAATTTCCTTTCCGGGTCCTCGACCGATACAAGCTCGACTGCCAACGTAACTATTCCTAGCGGGACGGTCACAGCATTTCCGAATCCTACAATTTTGTGATCACAGTCCTTGATGTACTCGGCGCAATCTCCCAGCTGGTCCACCGTGCTTTTGAACAGGATGTTCGTATAGGAACCAGTATCGATAAGTAGACGGTGCACTTTTGTCCCCATGATATTGGCACAAATGACCAACGAGTCATTGTGGGGAGTGAGTACTCAGTTTAAGTCTTTTTCTGAGAAAGTTAGGTCCCCTGTTCGTTTGGTCGATGGATTCACACCCACTTCCATCACTTGACCCACTGCTCTTAGTTCCGCTTTTCTCTTTCTTTTTGACACAGGTGGTCTCCCATCAGAACAACCACCTACTGGTCCAGTGGGTTCCAACATTAAGATTTCCGGAATAGGCCTTGCTGGGGCTGTTGGGACCTTTCTTTCTCTCTTACCAGCTTTGCATGGTTGTTCGTCGCTGTCTCCATCATCCGAACTGGATGGTACCGGTGCCCTTGGTCTTTTACCTGGTTCCCTTTTTACGAACTCGGACAGCTTTCCTTCCTCATAGAATTTCCACAACTGCTTTAGCAAATCTCGGCACTCGCTTGTGAAGTGGCCGATGTTCTGATGATATGCGCAGTATTTGTTCGGGTTCAACTTTCCTCTCTCTTGCCTTATCCTCCGTGGCTCTGACAACATTTCCCTATCTTTAACGTTGTTGTACACAGCGTCCACGGACATGGTAAGGACTTGGTTCAGCTTTTCTTTCAACTCAGCTCCCTCATTGAACGACTTCATGTTCTTCGGAGCTTTGTAATCACTTCCTCCAGACTTCTTGCCAAACTTTTTTGGATCAGCTTTGTCTCCCATCTCTCGGTGCAGGGCCTCCTGCATCGACACATGGATTCCTGCTTTGTGTCTGAATTCCGCGTATGTTTTTGGGCAAGTCAAATGCATCTCCTTCCACAGGTCAGTTCCTTTCTTCAATCCAGCCATCACTGCTACTATCTTCGTATCTTCACTCACCATTTCGCCTTCCAACAAAACTTTATCAAATCTTTCCAGAAATTGTTTATCAGACTCCTTGTCTCCTTGCCTGATATCTGCCAAACGGTGTCTGTGGGTCAAGTAGGACCCGGCAGTTGAGAAATGAGATAAAAACTCTTTGCTTAGTTGGGCTAAAGAGTTGATGGAGCCTGGAGTTAATGCCGAAAACTATCTGTGCGGGCCATCTCCAAGGGTGAGTGGAAAATTTCGGTATTGTGTGGCGTGTTGGAGTTATACTTCCCAACATGACGTCTGTTGCCCCCATTGAGATCATGAAATCCGAATATTTTGTCACATGAATTCGAGAGTCCGACGCTCCCTCATACAAATTGATGGCTGGAAATTGTATCTTCTTCTGGATTGGTGCATTGAGGATAAACGGAGATAACGGTGAAGAAGGGAGAATAGTTTATCCGACACCTCTCTGGGATTCCAATTATTTCTGCAATTCTTCAATTGCTTTTTTTATTTCCTGCAATTCATTTGGGGGAGTCCTCCCGTTGGAAGGTTGTTCATCGTAGTTGAGTTCAACAACTTCTTCACGATGCAGTCCCTTGCCAACAGGACGTTTCTCCTGAGTCGTTTTCCTAGCAGCGTTGCTAGCTCCATTTGGCCCTAGTCGGCCAAAAGCTGATCTCCGGATTCGGTCATGCACTGATGGGTGAGCAGGAGGGCGTGATCGCTCCTCGTTCTTCTTGGATGGCTCTCTTCTGTTCGCATTCCTCGTTCCCAACCTTTCCAAAGCGCTTGTTCGAGATGTACTTTTGCTTGACTCATCAACCCGGCTTGGTGATGACTCTCCTCTGCTCCCCAAACGTTCACTCAGGGGAGTTTTCCCTTTATTTCTATGGGCTTCCTCGCTGTCGGCCTCGTCCCGTTGTGCATCTTCTCTCATCTTACTTCTTTGTTCGCCCGTACGCCCCTGCTCGCCTGTTCGATCAGTTGTTGTCAGTGCTCTTGACGGTCCGGCTGCTCGTCTGTTTTGCAACGATTGAAGAACAACAATCGTTTTTGCTAGTTCTTCGGGGTTTTGAGCAAGAGCTTCAACTTCTGGTGGAATTGTGTCAATGGTGACTTGGATATTCCTCTGCGAAGTTGCTCTCACTGTTCGGGCATGTCCTTCGGTAGATGAAACCCTGGTTCTTGACCTAGGATTCGGGGATGCGCTCGAATGTCGTTCTTCTTGCGATCTAATCATTTTTTTAAGAGTCACTAGCCTTGTATATATGAGTATGGTGGTTTTGAAAACCCTAGTTCACATACACATGCATTCAAACTCTTAAAGTGATATGTAAGTGGATAATTTTGCTCCGAGTAATGTACACACTTGATTTCCGATGCTGTCTTCCCAGATTCCGGCTAAATTCTGCAGATTCTGGCGAATATCTTCAAGCTTCCTCCGAATATTTCATAAATCGAAGGTTCGAAACCCTCCTTCTAGCGCCAATTGTTGATGATCTTTTCTAATCAAGGTGATTAGTGGATGTTTTCTCTAGTTAAGATCACCAAACAAGATCAAGAAATCATGGAATTTTGATTAAGTAATGTTCAAGAAGTAAATTTGCAAGAGTTTGGCTATTTTATTGAATTGTTCTCCTCCCCTTTTTTCATGAAAATGAATGGGGTATTTATAGACATACAAAGAGGCCACGTGTCACCATCTTGGTGGCTTAACCATTGGATCTTTGCCAAGTGTTAGGACACGTGTACAACATCTACACTATTGCTCATTGGATGGGTGCCAAGTGTTGAGACACTTGGACCATATCTAAGCTAGTGACTCTTGGAATTCCCCATGTTGTACTTGGTCTTTGGCACTACTGAGATGCTCTCGATGGTGACCGGTTGCTCGTTTGTACGTCTTCGTTGGATGTCGTGGTCCTTTGCATTCCGAGCTGTTCGCTCCTTGCTTGGGATCATTTTACAATGTTGCTCGCTTCATTACAAAGTTGTTCGCCCGAATTGATCTTGGTTTGAGCCGCTTGCACAGCTGTTCTTTGCAAAGCTGCTCGCCCAGTTTGTCTTACAATATTAGAGCTTCTTGCTAAGCTGCTCGCCCAACGGAGTTGTTAGCTCCTTCCATTTTTTATCCTGTTACTGAGTCTAATGATCTCTTTTTGTTTACTAATCTCTTCATTGTTCGCCCATCAACACACTGATTTAAGTCTCCTACAACAAGTGGTGACATTAAATCCAACAATAAGCATAATATTATCATGTTATAATCATAATATACCAGCAAGATATCATATTAACCCACAAAATCATGTTATAATCATAATATACCAGCAAGGTATCATATTTACCCACAAAACCATGTTATAATCATAATATACCAGCAAGGTATCATATTAACCCACAAAATCATGTTATAATCAAAATATACCAGCAAGGTATCATATTAACCCACAAAATCATGTTATAATCATAATATACCAACAAGGTATCATATTAATCCACAAAATCATGTTATAATCAAAATATACCAGCAAGGTATCATATTAACCCACAGTTTAGATGAACGAGTTTAGAAATGACCTTTCAAGAAGCCTTCTAAAGGTTGGCCACCACATGCAATACAAGTCCACCGTAAATCGATGAACCACCGGGCTTGTCGGCCCACAAAAATCCCTAAATATTTTGGCATAATTATCACCATATCCGATATCAGATGGCTCAGTTTCAGGTACCACAGTATAGAACTGCACCACCGTCTCAAGATCGCTCGAATCGGACCCCACCTTCTCAAGACCACATAAATCTGGCACCACCATCTCAAGATCGCTCGAATTGGACCCTACCACAGTCTCCAAAACCTTCTAATCGAACTCCATCTGCTCAACCCCACCTGAATCGGACCCCACCGTCTCGAAACCACTAGAGCGGACACAACCATGTCATCGACTTGAATCGAATCCATTTAGTGTTCGAGATTTGATGGGAAAATTGTGAGAGAATAGAAATTTTATTGTTTGAGCATACTTTTCTTGGACGAAAGGAAAATGAATTGAAGAGAGATGGTAGAAGGTTTGAGTTGTGATGGGGGATTCGAGAGAGAGAAGCGGCGAAAAAGGGGAGAGAGAAGCGACGAAAGAGAGAGAGAGAGAGAGAGAGAGAGAGACGCAGAATTAGGGTTTCTTCATAGTAGAAGAAGATGAATAATTGAAAAGAGATAGAGAGGAAGAGACGAAAGGTCGAGAGATAGAGTGAAAGTGTCGGTTAATTCATTCCTGGGTTAATTAATGGATTGGATGATTAATATAATGGGCCTCTTTAGTTTTTAATAAGTGGTTAGTGTTTTAAGTGGGCTGATTTTATTAAAATGGTGTGGGTCCATAATGAATATTTTAGTATTTATTTGAATAGTGTTATTTTCTAAAATAGAATGTGCATACTTTTTATGAACGGACCAATAAGGCAAACGAGCATAATTTTTTTGGACGGAGGGAGTATATACTTGGGGAAAGCACATTAAATTTAGAGGATGTTTGGTGAGAAAGGTCCGGAAAGACAGGAACAGAAAATGAATTAAAATTGTTGTGTTTAGTCAAGAGATGCGCTTCCTCAATATTGTTTTGATTCTCCAATACTAAGAAAACCTTCGCTTCTTAAGTGTTGAAATGTAAATGAAGCAAGCCGTTCGGGCCTATTCAAATCTCGATTCGAAAAATATTTGTTCGACTTCGTTTTTAAAATATCACGAGCAGAGCTCGAGTACGAATTTGAGCTCTATGATTTTATTGAGCCGAACTCAAGCTTGATCATTTGGCTCAAAAGCTATCGAACCAATTTTTTTATGAAGTTCGTGAACAATTTGCAAATAAGCTCGCGAATAGGCTCGTTAATAAAGCTCGCAAACATGTTCGTGAGTAGGCTCGATACTGGCTCGATTCGGGCTTGATTAGTTACATTTTTAATTAGACATAAGTGAGATATTATGTTATTATTTTTGTGTATTTTTTATTTTTTAACGAGCTTATCGAGCATAGCTCGTTTTACTTTTTAACGAGCTTTTCAAACTCGAGCTCGAATTATATTTGATTAATTTGCAAACGAGCTTTTTTCCAAACTCGAGCTCAAACGATATTTGATATAAATTTACAAACGAGCTTTTTTCAAGTTGAACTCGAGCCAGGCTTGTTTACTTTGTAAACGAATATTTCACGAGCTGAATAATTTACACACCAGTCGAGTTCAAGCTCAAGAAATAAAAATGAAAGGATTAAATATGAATAATCATAACTAATGGAATTAGAGGCGAACAGACTTAAATTATGGGATAAAAAGAATCTTAATTGAATAATGAGTCATGAGTATCATGTGCGGTGCAATTAGATAAAGAAAAAACGTATAAACTAATATAATTGGAATATACAGATTAATATACCTGAAATATTTGATTAAAATGTGAAATAAAATGTACATTAAAATGACGATGCACTAAATCTATATTGGACTTGGTGTTGAATAATTGGAAAAATTGCAGTAAAGAATGTCTTCTTGCTCAACAGACATTGACCTCTGTACAGGCAACCTACTCCCAAATATGTTTCCTTTTCTTTATTTTCCCCCAGATTCATTTCCTTATCTTGTTTACTTACCTAACACACGTCCCCACCTACCCAATTTGATGAGAATTAAATTAAATACTACCTCCGTCCCAGACGAATTTGCACACTTTCCTTTTTTGGATGTCCCAAACCAATTTGCACACTACCTAAAAAGGAAATATCGATTTGCGTGCACACTCACATAAATATACACATATTTACCCATATGCCACTACTTTATCACTTTCCTTAATATGTGTGCCATCCCAGGGGTGCAAATTCCTCTGGGACGGAGGGAGTAAATGGTAATTCTAAATGCATAGACAAAAATGGGTCTGTAACATGCACTAAGTTTTGGCCTCTCGATCATGTTAAATTTTAACCAACGCAGTTTGTTACATTGATTAAATATTTTCGAGCTAATTCTTTAACCACGTGAATTATTTCAAGATAATTTGATAAATTTATAGAAGTATATGAAAATTTTCATTTTGTCACTTACATCCATAGTTTTCATTGAGATTTTATGGCCTATTGTATAATGTTCTACATTAATGGATTAATATATAATGATATCAAGATGTGTATTGAATATATTATCAATAAGATGCAATGTATATTGAATATTGATGGATTGAGACAGGATGATCAGAGCGGAATTGTAACCTAAGTCCTAAGGTCAAGATTTATTAAGTTCAACACTTATTAACTAATTTTTTTTTTTTATTTGTGGCGAGTAGACTAAACGTAGTTGACAAAATTTTATATGTTATATATAATCGCACCTTGTAATTGATGTTTATTATTAAATGTATTAATTTATTTCATTAGATAATACTCTCTCCGATTCATTTTTGTTTTCCACTTTTAAAGTGACACAGATTTTAATAAAGAAGTTGTTTATTAGTATTTGTGGGTATAAAGTAAGGGTAAAAGAGTCCTTTCAACTTTTTAAAGGGTAAAATTAAAATAATATGTGTACTTTTTTGCTATTTATGGAAAGAGATTGAGAAAGTGAAAAACAAAAAAATCTTTCATTTTATGTTAATACGGATAATCTAAAATGAATCGGAGGAAGTAATATTTATTATTTTACTAAAAACGTCAATTGTTTTAATAAATATTATTAGTATGCACAAGTGGTATATATATATATATATATATATATATATAAGCATGTTAATACTCCATCTGTCCCAAGATTTCTTTCCCACAAACAAATTACAAAAATTTTAAAAAAACATGAAGTATGTGGATGTTGATTGAATATAATAATAATACTTTATTAACTTTTGTGAACGTGAATTGTTTCTTTCTTTGAAGGTAAAAATGATTATGAAACGTAAAAAAAAAAAAAAAAAAAAAAAAAAAAAAAAAAAAGTGGGTTAACAAATACAAAGAGAAATCTGTAAATAGTTCTCAATAGATAAATATGAATAAAAAAACATAAATTCAAACATCAAGGATGCCAGAAAAATGACAATGTAAATACGAGTAGGGGTGGGAATAGGCCAGACTATCCGACAGGGGCCTACGGCTCGGCCTACCTAAAGCCCAGCTCGGCTCGGTTCATTTAATAAACGAGCCAGGCTTAGGCTTTTTCAAAAGCCTATTTATTTAAATACACCAGACTTGAGCTTTTCTGTAAGTCTTTTATGTCCAACAGACCGGCCTATTTAACTATATAATATATATATATATATAATATAATATAATATAATATAAAATAATACAATACATGTATAATATAATAAATATTTAATATATATATGTAAGAATATTGCTAAATATAAATTAAATATTATTTAAATTTGTTATTATGCTAATATTTAATAATCCTTTGGTAAATTGCTTTTATTCTTCATTTTAAGATTTAAAGAGTTAATTGTTATGATTTAATAATAATATAATTATTGAATATAATTTTGTAAACATGATTAAAAAGGTCCCTAAAAGGCTTTCAGGTCAGGCCTATTTATTAAAAAGGCCAGGCCAAGGCTCTAAAAAAAGCCTATGACAGTTAACAGGCCAGACTTAGGCCCAAATATCAAATAGCAGGCCCAGGCCGTCCAACGACAAGCCTAGCTCGGCTCGGCCTATTTCCACCCCTAAATACGAGATATTTCAGTTTCATAAAATATTTGGGCCTGGACCCATGATTCAATTTCAGGTCTAACAGCTCAAATACTATTTCCATATTTCCCAAACAACAAAATATAGAATCAAAATTGTTTAGTTATTTTCACAAAAGAGTATTAGTTATTTTAACAGAAGGGTATTAGTTATTTTCGCTAAAGAGTCGTAGTTTATTTTAAGTAAACAACTAATACATTTCAATGAAAAC
This sequence comes from Ballota nigra, assembly GCA_947034835.1. Classification (NCBI taxonomy): domain Eukaryota; kingdom Viridiplantae; phylum Streptophyta; class Magnoliopsida; order Lamiales; family Lamiaceae; genus Ballota; species Ballota nigra. The sequence goes on along the minus strand of OX344723.1, from coordinate 56,627,693 downwards.
AACTAATACTCTTCAGTGAAAACAACTAATACTCTTTAGTGAAAACAAATAATATATGTATGAACCAATTTCACTCTATACATACTCCTCCCAAGCAAATTCGTAAGGTTTATGTTTGTTCGATGATTCATTATTTCCAAATGATATCACCTGTGTTGCTGACTTGCTGTGCATGTTTTGGCGTTCAATTTTATATTCTACATCCCGAATTTATGATACGTGAATGATGAAAAATAATCAACAGACTTTATATTTTATGACGACATGTGTTGATAATTCAGCAGCATAAACCTGAATGAAATACAAAAACTCACAGAAGAATTGAACTGCATTATATCATGATATGGAACGTAAAATTTTATAACACGATTCTTATTTTAGATTTCAATCTCCGAATTTTGAAATGCTACTCAACTCCATTCATACTCTTTTTCTAACCAATCCATTGATGATCGATTACACTAATATTCACGATTACATATGTATCGTTTGTTCAAATTATGGATTTATAATGCTTGATTCAATTCAATTTTAGTAATGGTACACAACCAAAATTCCCATTTTGTTTTCGTCAAATGTAGATTCCACTTTTTTCATTTTCACCCACTCTATCTTTTATCTTTCCCTCCAAAATTCACAGAAAGCTTGGAATTCACATACTTCAAATGAATCATAATTACACAATTTTTTTTATATGCACTCAAATGCATAGTATGCACTTGAATTTTAAATTCAATTCCAAATCAATTTTTACTTTTCAAAGCTCATTAAATAAATCGGGTTTTAAAAGACAAAATTGATTTGAAATTGAACTTAAAATCCAAATGCATGTCATGCATTTGAGTGTATACAAAAATCATTCTAATAATTAACGTGGCCAAAACTAAAAATCAACAATGTATAGAGTTATAATGGTTTATACATAAACCACTGAAGGATATTAGTTGTTTTCACTAAAAAGTATTAGTCATTTTCACTGAAGGGTATTAGTTGTTTACATTGTGTAATAGTTATTTATTGAAAACAAATTAAAACTCTTCAGTGGAAACAACTAATATTGTTCAGTGAAAACAACTAATACTCTTTAGTGAAAACAACTAATACCTTTCAATGATTCACGTACGGACCAATTTCACTCTATATATACTCCTAAAAATCATAATGGAGAATCATTCCCTTCTTTAATTCTCATTGTCCATGAACATAAAATACCCTCCATTCCCATTCCCCATTCCAACCATGAAACAAATTTCCGGAGGTCCACAAAAAAAAAGTTGCAAATTGACCAAAATGAGAAGCAAAAATATTCTGATAAAACGATGAGAGAGACCCTAGGTTTAAAGCAGCAAATTCAACAATGTTCGAATAGTAGATCATGTCCCATTGAAGTAATATGTACATTGAGGTCCGAAACCTGATAAATAGAGAGCTGTAACTTACGAATGTCTGCAGTTGAAGAAGAACAATTCTGGGAAGGTAAAATAATATGTACAATTCGTAAAATACTAAGGTTTCAATCAAACGTCATCGGTGTCACTGCCCCCCACTGCTTGTGCTTCTTCTTCATGGTTCAGCCAATAACTGCTTCCATCTGGGCCACAAATCTTGATCCTGCTCAACAGGAACAAGTCATACAGGAAAATGTACAACTATATAAAACATACGGTTTCAGCCCTTGATGTTTAGCCTAATTCACGAAAGTTTGTTGATTGAGGGTGTATTTGCAAACTCTAGTAACAGCTTCCAAAATCTTTCTTTTTTACGAAAGCTGTGAGGAGTAGTTTTTAGGAAAAAAAAAAAATTCTGCCCCACTTTGTAGAGTTTGCAAACACCACTTCATAAGAACAAACAAACTTGAGTGGGTTCTTTTGGTAATTATTCTAAACTTCAAGGTAATTTTTGTTACAACCCCAGCTATAAAATATGGGAAACGAGAGGCTGACAGACCGCTCAAGAACTGATTTTCCTTCCTTGTACTTTTGATCCTTCCGATAAGCAGTTTCCTGGAGATAAATCGCCAAAATAAGTATTTTGAAACAAGCATATACGTATATGCATATATTTATGTACACATAAAATCGTACGTATTTCCATCCAACAATTTCACCACACTGGACACAGAATATATCCGCCACTGTGTGAGCTCCGGTCATCATCTGCCTCTCTTCTATCTCCCCAAGAGTTACATTTACTCTGCACGAGAAAATGAGCAATTTCTATTAATTTTGCTTTCTATTTAGTATTTATAATGCCACTAGAGGATGTAAATGTACGTCCCATTTCTTGTATTATATGACTCATGAGGCCTCAACCCATCATGTTTCAAAAGAAAGTATGATCCAAACATCAAAGTGGAGCTCCATCTCATGTATGAGACCATCTTACACAAGACTCTCCAAAGATGAATTATCACCAAGTGCTTAAGTTTCCACAACATATATTAAGGTGAATAGACACACTTACTGTTGATACAAACAAACAGAAAACTATGCCACATATTGAGGAACATAGATTATAGAAGTCTCAGCAAGAAACTCGATATCATAGGATAAGATTTTGTGAAAATATGGTGGATTAATAAATGATGGACAGAAAGAGAAACGGGATTGAAGTGAAGTACACCAATATCTAGCATTGAAGCTCATTTCTCCACAACTTATTGTGGATACTCTCTCTCTCTCTCTCTCTATATATATATATATATTCACACACACATTCAGAATTTTGTATGGTGTCTGAAATTATGATTCGCACAAGGTATCGAGCCAAAGCAAGGATACTTTATTCATAATAAAAAGAAGAGCAATTAACTCCTCAAATATGCGCTAAGCACTTGTTTTCATTATCAGACTATAGCATCAACAGGCAAGGTTATAAAAGTACTTACACATTTCTGAAGAGATAAGCCTTTCCATGCCTGCATTGAAAAGACTGAAGCAATGAACCACAAAGAAAGAAACATATGAGTCCAAGAATACCCGTTTGTCTGAGAAGCCATTTTCACAAATCACAATAGCTAAAACTTTGACAAATGAATTCAAAGCTCAAAACATCAACCTTCAAAATGACAGTCATTAGACAATCATAAAACCCTCATTATACTTCTGCCTAAACTTAAGCCATTGTACTTCCAATGTTCATTACTTTACCATTTTCATCTCTTCTCCGATAAATGATTTTCCATAGACAAAAAGATAGGAACTTCCCAATTATATAATCGCCACAGATGCTTTATAATGAACTAGGAAAAGGAAATTGCATTTTCATCAGCTAGAAAATGTGATATGTAAGATGATGTTTATCATTAAACGCAGTAAAACATGCAAAAGTACTGATAATCTGCTGTAGAAAATCCTAGTATGGTAAGTATGTTCAATATTTTCCCATAATCCACATGACAGAGATGAACAAAGTAAACTCAGAACTCTGAATTAAATTAGATAACGATAATTTTTAACTAATTTGAAATTGAACTATGCTTTGTAACTATAAACCATATCAATGGCGAATTCAATTATTGAACTCAATATTATTTAATCAAACAGTTGATCCCATCTTCTCCATTGCTATAGAAATAAATCTAGATCAACTAAACTAGTAGTAATCACGAGAAAGAAAAAAAGGTATCGATTACTAAGAAAACAAGATTGAAAAAATTCTCCTAATGCAAATGTTACTTCTCCAAGACACAGATAATCTGAACTTCAACACAAGGCTCAGACAAAGGCAACAATTTATGTGGAAAATAACACAATAAAGACAAAAGTATAAAATCAATATTTGTACAATAGAACATACAGCAGGGAATTTTCACAAAACAATATAACAGGACAAATGTAAAGGACATTCTAATTGAAATAGATCACAGCCCCCTTTTGCAAGTGATGGGATCTTCACTTAATATAACAAATTCCCAAAACAGAAAAAGGAATAGACCAAAGTCCTGAATAAGTCAAGCCAAAGACTCACAAAAAAGAGATAATTACCACAAGGGGAAACCTCAAATATTCTATGCCAAGATATCAACATTGATCATCAATTTAGAAAAGCAGAATTCATGATTGATGATTTCCCAACTAATTGAAAGGGGAATAATGATAAACCTTGGAGACGATGTCATTACTGAGAGCAAGATGGGTCCCACAATGCTTACAACTGTAGATCCTGCCTTCAAGAGTAACTGCAAAAACCCTTCCCATTTTCTCAATTCCACTCTCTGAGATAAACCAAAAAAAAAAAAAAAATTAAGAAAATGGGCTGCAATAAACCACTGATCAAGAAAACACAAAACCCAATTCAAGAAAAAAAAAACCATAAATTGTTAGTGTCTTAACATTTAAGATTATGGGTTTTGGGGATGAATCTAATCGATAATCTACTATCGCCTTACAAAATATTAGATAATCTAGAACAAAAGAAATTGTAAATTGTTGGGAAGTTTCTTTACCTTTGAAGAATGTGGGATCGGAGAAATAAATCTAATCGGTCCTCCAAAAAGAGCAGAAAATTCCAGAATCTAATCTGAATTGAAGATGACTAATCTAATCTATCCTTCAAAAGAATAATAAAGACAAAAATTAAATATATTAAGAATTTAATCTAATGCATATACACGCACGTAGATAGAGAATTGAGTATGCGGCAAAATTATGTGCATATAAAATTGCTTACCCGTCAAATTGCCACACTTTTTCCCAGGTGGGCCTTCACTCTCACAGGAATCATTTCGATTTTCGAAGTGTAAATACTCCATATTTTTTTTCAAAGTCTTCTGCATTTTCTAAGTATTCATGAATCATGAAATCTCATTTAATAATATACCTGTCAATTTTATTTTTAATTATTTGCATAAGATATTCATCATCTAAAAATTAGAATTGTAATAATTAATACAAAAAAAACTTAGGCTTGTTATTGAAAAAAAATTAAAGAAGAAGAAAATACACATTTATTTACCCAATTCGTCAAGAATGACTACGTCTGAGGGCGTACCAAACCAAAAACATATCACTATTGCTTGTGTATTCTATTTTACATTTCACCTTACCAATAAGCTCTGTTTATATACATGAATAAGATCTATACATGTTAACTACACAATGAGTCACTAACATATGACTAAATTAACAAGCAAATTAAGCAGCGAATATAAATGATACGATAATGATATAATAATAACATATAATGATGCATAATGAACATTAACTAATTATTCATAATTATTATTCATAACACTCCCCCTTGAATGTCCATTGTGTATAAATTCTCCCCCTGATTAAAACATCATTCAAAGTTATATAACCGTCATATTCCAATATGTTTCACCAACTTTCTAAATGTTGCAGTCGGTATTGACTAATATCTTGTATAAGTGACAAGATACATTAGTGCACTAAATGCACAAGATATAGTACTTCGGGAGCAAGTATCTCTTCATATTCTACTCGTGGTCTGAAAAGGGTCCTTAGTATGATCAAACGACCGGACAACCATTGGAGTACTTAATGAATGTAAAATACCTTTTGAGTATAAGCAGTTTGTGGACCAATATTTCACCTTTAAGATACTCAATTTGTAATCCAAGACAAAAAAATTAGTTTGTCCAAAGTCTTTGACCACAAATTCTCTATTTAAATGTGCAACTGCCTTTTGGAACTCTTCAAGACTCCCAATTAAATTGAGATCACCAATATATACTGCAATTATCACAAAATTTGGCTCATTTTTCTTTATGAAAACACATGGACATATTGAGTAATTTGTATATATAACGTTCATTAATTAGACTATTATGTCGCATATGTCCAGGAGGCTGAACATTATTATTGCACATAATTTGAAGTCTCTTACCTTTTGGCTTATTACTTTTATTTAATCATCTTTTTTTTCGAGGATTTTTATCTTTCGACCAAGAGGTCTTTCATGCTTAAGACATTTTCAGGTTCATCACTTGTTGCTTATCCTTCAGGGACATCAATATTCACCGGAACATTTTCTACATGAATAAGTGATTTAGTAACTCTTCGGGAGTCATTGAATGCGTCCGGTAATTGATTTGTAACCTTTTGCAAATATATAATCCTTTGAACTTATAGTTCACATTCTTTTGTTGAAGGATTATGAAAATTTAATGTCATTTTCCAAACAATTCCCCTTTTGGTTGATCTTTAAAAAAGACTAACACCAGTAGACCAAGACTTATGATTTTTCAACAATATTTCATTGTTTTGCTTAATCAGGAGAAGGGAAACAATTAGTTCAAAATATTTTCCTAAACCATTTTTCTCGATATTGCTGCTGTAGGAGCATATTTGAGACATGAGAAATAATATTCTCAAGCATTTCATCACCAATTATGGTTTCACCACATACTTTTAAGTGAGAGCTAATTCTGAACATGTCCAAATTATATTCATTTACTGTTATAAAATCTTGAAGCCGTAGGTGGAGCTAATCATATCGGGCTTATGGAAGTACAATTATCTTCAGGTGGTTGTATCTTTCTTTTAGATCACTTCACAAAATATATGCACAATTTTATCGATTTAGGAAATAAGACAACATGAGCATACTAATATTTCCTTCTTGAACATTATTTATTCAAAATAAATTCATGATCATGTTCTCGCTAAAATAACCATTTCACGCACTTCTAAATAATTATAAAAAAATTTCAATCCATAAAAAAGTGTTGAATTGAATTTTTAAATTTAATCATAAATTTTGACATACCTCTTTATTTAAGACTTTTAATCATGTTTATACATATATGAAAGGTATGCATTCCCTCAAAATTCCAATATTCAATTTTAATAGAACAAAATAGTTATACAATTTACATATAACAAAGTGAGAGATTAATGAATAGTCAAAATATAAAAAATAAAAGATGTCTAGAAACTCACCATGAAAACAGAGACCACAAACTTGTCTTTAAGAAAACGACGCATTATTGTTCAGTAAAATATAACATACAATTTTTTTAACACATAACAAAATGATTGGGTGAAAAATTAATAATTTCAGGCTCTATAACAGACACATGCTAAATTCATTGTAGGCTACTAAAAAATAGTAGACACATGCTAAAATTATGAGCAACAATTATCTGCCATTTAGACAGAGTTGACCACACCTTAATTATAATCAATAAGTTTTGTCGTTGAATGAAAACATTCGAACTTCAAAATTTCAAATAATTCATTTAGTTATACATATAACACATTGGGATATAAATTATTTGTCAAATTTAATATCAAAAAAATATGCATGGATTGTAATTGTGGTAATCTTGAGCCAATTATCATAGTCGGGAATAACCACAAGTGTTAAATTTTGTATAATATACCATTATTTAATATTGGTTGAAACATTGTTTCATGATTTAAAGAATTAATTAATTGGAATAGAAATTTTATTCATTCAATGTGTATTCTTAATTCTATAGAATTAACCACATGAAATGACCTCATAAAATTGTGTAATACAAAATTCCCTTTTCTTGGCCAGTGAACAATGTGTAACCAAAATATAACAATCTAATAGCATGTTGACTTCATAATTTCTCATAAATAAATAACCACTAACAAAATTTCTGAATTTTGGACAAATAACAAAATATTTGTGTAGATATACAAGCGATTATATTACTAAAAGAATACTACCACAATAGGTATATGATTTGCCATTTTACCAAAGCGAAATACTATAGTAAGGGCTCTTAAAGGTCTAATATTTATAGCAATTAGATTTCAGTCGATCTATACAAGCAAAGTTTAGAAGAAAGATAAATACTCTACATAATAATGAGACCTTACATATAGCCTACTATGGCATGCATGCAGTATATATGACTGCAAACTAAATATAATCATCAACCTCATATGAATATCGTAATATACATCTTCAAATATATCACATCAATGAGCATGTAAAACTAAATAATTTGTGTAAAAGTAACTTATGTTTCAAATATAATTAAATATTAAAATAAATTTAAACATAATAGAACATAAGTATAAACGATAGTGTAGGTGAAAAATTATCTATTTGTTAGGGGATTTCTCGTGCATAAAACACATCACAAACAGAGTAGTAATAATTGATATTTTGAAGCACCCTTGAAATCCATAAGTCACATGTCGTCGTTCGTTCACCGCTATGAAATTCTGAGATTTGGTACGAAGAGCACTGGTGCTGATAACGTGTTATGAAAAAAAAAATTAAGGAAGAAAAAAAATACACATTTGTTTACCCAGTTCGTCAAGAATGACTACGTCTGGGGCGCGTACCAAGCCAGTAGCATATCACTATTGCTTGTGTATTTTATGTTACATCTCATCTTACCAATAAGCTCTATTTATATACATGAATAAGATCTATACATGTTAATTACATAATGAGTCATTAACATATGGCTAAATTAACGAGCAAAATAATTAGCAAATATAAATGATACGATAATGATATAATAATGACATATAATGATACATAATGAACATTCACTAATTATTCATAACAAGGCTATATTTATTTCGAGATTTATGTGAGCGGAGAAAGCTATGATTTTAATTTGTTAATGCAAAAATTGATTTGTACTCCCTCCATCCCTTTTTATTTGTTTTATTCTATCCATTCACACAAATCAATTTTTTTATTTATTAGGATATCAAAATACACTTACACTCCATATTCATTAAGCTTACAATTACAAAATGATAATTAATACTACTATTCATTAGGAACATTATTGGAATAAATAAGATAAATTTACATTGATATTTGTAGAGTAAAAAATAAAAAGAAACACCACTTCGAATAAAATGAGACAATTAAAAAGGATGGAGGGAGTGTTACTATTGTCTTGTGTAAAAATAAATTAAGAAAGAGAATAAATGAGAATAATAAATTGTGTTTCCTTTAAAATAATACTCCCTAATGTGTAGGGAAGAATAATACTCACTCCATTTCAATATAAAAGTCTTTTTTGGAATTTCTACACACATATTAAGACACCTAATATTCATCATGATTGCCCCTATGCAATTTTTTTTTTTAAAATTGATTTAATTGGTTCAAAATAACTTATAAACTACCTTATATGCTTTGAAAAGTGTTTCAAAGGCTAAAATGACATTTTTTTGAAAAAAATGCACAAATGCTAAAAAGACATTTATTTTGAAATAGAGGGAGTACTTCCTCCGTCCCTTTTTAATTGTCTCATTTTATCCAAAATGATGTCATTCCACTAATATTTTTTGACAGCTTCTTTTACTTAGTAAAAATTGCTGAGTTGAATGGGACGTGAGCTAAGTGTGGTTTATTTTTTCTTTTTGATTTGTTACTCGATGTACGTCGGTGAAAAAAAGACAGGTTTAGAACCTATTTTAAGACTAAAATCAAGAAACAAAGCATAGATGAAATTTTTATTCTTATTCTTATTCTAAGAAAAATTAAGAAATTTCGCCCACCGTGGGGCTCGAACCCACGACCACAAGGTTAAGAGCCTTGCGCTCTACCAACTGAGCTAGACGGGCTACGTGTTTTACCAACTGTTAAAATATTAATTAAACTATAATATAATATATGATAACAAAAAGAAAAAGCGCCGTTGCCGGGGATCGAACCCGGGTCACCCGCGTGACAGGCGGGAATACTTACCACTATACTACAACGACTTGGTGTTTAATTTTCGTGAATGTTGAAATAAGACCAATTCATTTTCGACGGTGACAATGACACTGTACAGTAAACATAACCATTATGAACTAATAAACTCTTCATATTAATAATGAGTCCCACTGCTCAAACCCCAAAATCCTCTAAATCCACCCCAATTACTAAACATATCCCAATAAAATTTAAAAATTAACATAGATTACTAAACATACCCTATTTTATTCCTATAATATCCATGTCCCATCAAAATAAAAAATAACACTTTCCTATTTCATATTTTCATAATTTTCACCCTTCTCAAGGAAAAAAAATATTTATTTCTTTTTATTTTTTAACTACGAAATTCAATTTATTTTTAAGAAATTAAATATATTTTGAAAAATATTATAAAAAATCAACCAACTTTTCAAAAATATATAAATTACAAGAATAAATTAATAAAATAAAATTCTTAAAAAATATTTTCCAAAATAAATAAAATATAAATAATATTTTAAAATATAATTAAATTAAATTAATATTTTTAATAAAAAAATATAAATCTAAAAATATAAAAAACTAAATAAATTTGTAAATAATTAAAAAATTTAAATTAATCTTCAAAAAATCAAATAAAAAACTTCAAAAGGAAAAGGTTAAAGTCAAATAAAATAAAATAAATATTTTATAAAAGTCAATTCAATCATCGTAAATAATTAACTTAGAAATTAATTAATATTTATTTAGTTTTGAAGATTTTTTAATTTAGTTATTTTTTGAAAATTTAGTTGGTTTTCTAATTTATTTAAAATCGGATTTTATTTTTGATTGAATTATTTGGAAGATATAATTTTTTTAAAAATTAATTTTCAGATTTTAAAGAATTTTTTTAATGAATTTCTAAATTTCATATAATTTTATTATTTAAATATTTAGTCAATTTTTAAAGATATTTTCCAGATTTTAATTCTAAATTTTTTTAGATTTCTCAAATATTTATAGGGAAATAAAAAAAATTAATTAATTTAAATTTAATGTACTAATTTTAAAATTAATAATTTAAAAAATTAAAGTCAAAGTCACCAATACCTAGAATATAATTTACCATATTTATATAAGGATAACTTAGTTATTTTATATATGTGTATTATTGAACTTAAAATAATGAGGTATGTTTAGAGGACTTTGGGGTTTGAGTAGTGAAACTCATTAATAATTCCTTCGGTCTCAACATGGGCCAGTTAAAAAATTTATCAATTTTAATAAGATAATAATTTTAAAAAAATTCTACTCCCTCCATTCCAAAATTGTTTGCTACAGAGTCAAAAAGGCCCGTCCCATACTTAATTGTTATATTCATTTTTTGGCAAAAAACAAAATAAAATAATACTTTTTAATATTATATTCTCCACACACTTCTAACAAAAAACATCTACTTTATAATTTTACATATTAATAAACAACTTTCTTCTTAAAACCTGTGCAAATAGTAATGTAGAAAACAAGTATGAGACGGAGAGTGTAATAAATTAGTAGTTCCATCAATATCATAAATTAATAATTTCTTCAAATTACAAAAATAACTAGGACTATTTAGTAAAATAAGAATATATTGTTGATTGCTTCTCGTTAAACTGCAAATTTATTTGGATCTCATCTCTAACTTTTTATTTTTATTTTTTATCTCATCCAATAGTTATGTTGCAGTGTTCTCAAATTGCAGCAAAAAATTGTGAAACGTTCTGGATGCGATAAGTGTTTCCTTTCTCATAACTAGTTCTAAATATATTATATCATCCCCCACATTATTTTCGAAGGTAGTTGCTACAATTTCTTCTAAGCTCTAAACTTCATACGTACATTGATGAATATGATGCATGATGAATATATATTTATTATACAAGTAGTTCAATGAATATATTGATTAAATGCACTCAATTTTATAAAAAAAAAATTTTATTCACTGTACTTAAAAATACTAACTCTTTAAATTAATATTATTAATTTATAGACAAATTAATACCTTCTTAATATAATAAATTTTGACGGTCCCAACAATATTAATTTATATTTTTTTTACTGTATTTGGAATTTTATCTATTATATACAAAATAAGTATAGGTTGAAGAGTGCAGTATGTATCCTCTAATAGTGTTTTATGTTATGAAATAATATATTTATTTGGTGGATGTTCTTTTATTTTCCCAAATAATTACATGAATAATGAAGTGTCTTTTTATTTTCATTTGAATAAATGTATGCATTATTATGGACTCCTAGAAGGATCCATACATAAGTATAAATAGGTGGTGTCACCTTCATTTGTAAGCATAAAAAATTGATCAATATAATACAATTTATCCCTACAATATTTCTCTCTACATTGACATCTTGTTTTCTCTTCTTATTTTATTTGTTTCACAACACGTTATCAACACGAGCGCTCTACACCCTCTCCTCGAATTCTTTCCTCAATATCAGGTTTAATTTTTAATGAATGCTCATAATATTTTCTTTCTTTCGACACAATATTTATGTCCTTTTAATGCGTACCCTTATTATGTTATAGATGTGTATTTCTTGAGATTAACTTTGTGGAATCTAAAGTTTTTCCGGATAGGAACTTTTATATTGTTCATAATTATTTAGCTAAGAATATGATTCTAAGGCTTATTAATAAACTCTATAAAAATTTGAGTCACTTCCTCGGGTATACCTATTTGATTATTATTTTATATGTAGATTTGTATGAGTAGTTTATTTGAATTTCATGGTGTAATATAAGAGAAGACTAGAGATATTCTTGGGTTTCTTGATTTAATTATTTTGCACCACCCAAAGGTCATCTTAATTAATGTATGGACGTTGGTTAAAAATGAAAATATATTTAACATTCAAGAATCTCGGTTGACATTTTAACTTAAATTGAGTTTATGTTGAGGCTTCACAATCTGATAGTTAAATCGTAGGTTTAAATGGATAGTAATATTTACCGTTAGTCTTTGACATTTTATTGTTGACACAATTCTTGAGTGAATACATTCTATAATTTTAGATCTTGATCGGTGTTACTTGATGTAATTATTGTTAAGTCGTTAAGGTACTTGTGTTCATTTTATTTTCAATTGATTTGCACTAACAATGTTGAAAGCGACAACATTTAGGCAAAATATTACAATGTTGAATTATTCGAGATCCATTCTATAAGATAAAATGTGATAAAGATATAGAATAATTTTGTGTAAATTACAACATTGTACGGGTATGCAGCTTTATAAAACTTTTGTTATACTTTATTTTTTTGCTAACTCGTTTTGCTTTAAGATTTGCTTTGGACTCAATACATGTTTAGTTCTACCTACTATAGACGTGTCCAAAACCAATGAAACTGTCCCTGTCTATGCGACATCAAAAATAAGCACAAACATCATAAATAATATAAAAATATGGTACAATTAACTTAACTACGACTACAATATATTAAATTTGTTAATAAATATAATTTAGTCATGTTCATAATTACTTTTCAATTAAAGTTGTGTGATAAAAATATACTGATGATGATATGCTTGAGAAGACTACTTTCATATCTAGAATATGCTTCTGCAACAGCAATATCGAGACCAATGGTTTAAGAAATATTTAGAATAAATTGTTTGTCTTCTCCAAGCCAAGCAAAATAATGAATTATTGATGAAAAACAATGAGTCCCGGCCTACAAGTGTAGTCCATTCCCTGAAGCGAATGTGACTCAATCTCAAAATTTTGGACATGGGTCATGGGTATGTATGAAGCCATGGGTGTGACCATAATAATTATAGATATGGCCGTGATAGATATATCTCATATAATCATGATCGTCACAATAAATAAATTGTCTCCCAGAAGAGAGATTGTGGAAAAAAGAAAAGGTATGAATAACAATGTTACTAATGTGGCCCGGAAGGTCGTTGATCTCGTATATATCGGATATTGAATTATCTTGTTAAATATTATTAAGCATCCCTGAAAAGAAGGATGGATCACGTTTGATAATATAATATTTGTGTGGTGATGATGAAGGTAAGTTTCATCTTGATATATTTTTTCTTTGAAGATATCAAATAAATATATAATGAACCCCTTATACATATTTCATATTTTCATTATGAAATTTATGAATTATGAATTTTGTATTTTTTTTATTTGTCTAATTGACTGTGTTTCTACATATCATGCTTAAATATAGAAAATATTTCTCATTTGGAAGAGGGGGAGACAAATAATATTAATATCAGTAGTAGTGCAAATTAACTTGATTGAAGGCTCCAGAAGAGCTACTATATTTTTCCTTGAAGGAACTAAACTTGTTATAAAGAACGCACTATTGTCTCCCAAATTTAAAAGAAATTATTTGAGTTTTAAAGATCAACTGAAAAGGAAATCATTTGGAAAATAACATTGAATTTTTTTTAATCCTTGAAATGTGAACTAAAAGTTCAAAGGATTGTATATTTGTAACAAATTGCAAATCAATTATCAGATGTATTTAGTGACTCCAGAAGAGTTACTAAATCACGTATTCATACAGAAAATATTTCGATGAAGATTGATGTCCCCGAAGAACAAATAACAAATATGAACCTGAAACACGCCTGAAGCGTGGGAGACCTCTTTGTCAAAAGATAAAAATCCTCAAAGGAAAAGAGGATTAAATAAAAGTAATGAGTCAAAAGGTAAAAGACTTTAAATTATGTGCAATAATAATGTTCAGCCTCCTGCAGAGGTTGTCTCTAGAAAAAAAAAATGTTGCTCCTGAAGAGCTAGTTTAAAAAAAAATGACTACTCCCCGTTATAACTAGTGTGTGGGAAATAACCATCATTTTCCATCTGTGAATATTTGATTATGCAGTATATATTCTTATATCGCCACCAAAACGTATCTCAATTCTCAAAAGCCCTGAAGGCTGACTGCACATCCGATAAAGATCATTTCCCGGCAATAGGGGGAGATAAGAATTCAAAATTAAATGAATGCCGAGAAATTTTTCTAAAGGAAAAAGATCTTCAATATTTAAACCCACACACTAGTCAAACTGAACCAGAAGTTCAAAAGATAATTAATTTGCAATATTCAGTAAATAATCTGCCAGAAGTTTATATCAATCATAAATGAGTGACTACATAGCATATACCTGCAGTATATGCTCTACAGTGTATAGAGGTTCCTAGAGAAATCAAGTATATCTATTTATACGCCAACAACGTAAATGACCTCTAAACATGAAAGTTATAAATCCGCGATAAATCAAAGCTAGCTAAATATTAAGTTACTCCCGAAATCTCCTGAAGAGATACGTCCTGAAGACGAAAATCCTAGTAATAAAGCACGTGCACAAAATAAATCAAAATACTAGGATTGCGGAACGACCAAATCAAAATATATTGGGAAATGATGATGATCTGGTTTAAATGAATTTTATAAATACTGGAGAAACTTACAATACAATATTATCATTGTCGACAACATATTCGTGTCCACTATTGCTTTTACTATCATAAATAAAATCTGGATCCAGTACCTATGTTGGGTGCCAAAAGCACTTTGACTAGGTGAAATAGTAAGAAGTAAATTGTGGCAGAACTAGACTCGCTAAGTGTTGATATACTGTACACCCGGAAGTGTGTATTTGTATAAAAACAAATGAAAATAACAAGGTGGTGAAATATAAAGCGAGATTAGTAGCTCAAGGGTTTTCACAGAGACCCAATAAATCAAACATATCTCCTATTATGTATGGAATAATGTTCCGCTATTTAATATTTCTGGCAGTAAATATGAAATTTTGGGAATGCGTCAAATGACGTAACCACTGTATATTTATACAGTTACCTTGAAAATGACATCTATATGAAAATCCCTGAAGGATTTAGCATGCCTGAAGCATGTAAATCAAATCTAAGAGAAGTTTATTCTATCAAATTGCATAGGACTTTATATGGGCTCAAACAGTCTGGACTCATGTGGTATAATCGACTTCCTAAATGCCTAGTTAAAGAAGGTTATACCAATAACCCAATATGCCCATGTGTTTTCATAAAGAAAAAAGGGTCAAATTTTATAATAATTGTAGTATATGTTGATGATCTCAATTTAATTGGGACTCCTGAAGAGCTCCAAAGTGCAGTTTCATATTTGAAGAAAGAACTTGAAATCAAAGATTTTGGACAAACTAAATTTTGTCTTGGTTTGCAAATTGAGCACTTAGAAGGTGGAATTTTTGTCCACCAAACTGCTTATACCCAGAAGGTATTAAAGTGGTTCTACATGGAGAATGCACATCCATTAAGTACCCCAATGGTCGTTCGGTCTCTCCTTTTAGACCGCGAGAGGAAGATGAAGAAATTCTTGGTCCCGAAGTACCATATCTCAGTGATATTGGTGCACTTATGTCTCTTGCTAATTTTACAAGACCAGATATATCATTTGCAGTAAATTTATTAGCAAAATTTAGTTCATCTCCTACACGATGACATTGGAATGGTATAAAACACATCTTTCGCTATCTCCAAGACCCACATAAAGTAAGGTCTCAAACTGGATATACATGTGGTGGTATCGCAATTTCATGGCGGTCTATGAGACAGTCGCTTGCTGCCACCTCTTCGAATCATGCAGAAATCATAGCAATACATGAGACCAGTCGAGAATGTGTTTGGCTAAGATCAATGACCAATTATATCCGAAAAAATTGTGGGTTGTCACATGATAATGAAAATCCTCCAATTGTGTTATTTGAAGATAATGCAGCTTGTATATCCCAGCTAAAAAGGGGATATATTAAAGGAGATAGAAAGAAACATATTTCACCAAAATTCTTCTTTACTCATGAATTACAAAAGAATGGTGAAATTGATGTGCAATAAATCCGATCGAGTGACAATTTAGCAGATTTATTTACCAAGGCAGTACCGATGGCAACATTTGAAAAATTGGTGAAGCGTCTTGGAATGTGACGGTTAAAAGATTTTAGATGATATTTGAATCAAGGGGAGAATTGTTCTAATAAGTAATATGTACTCTTTTTTCCTACACTAGGGTTTTTGTCCCAATGGGTTTGTTTTCCCTAGTAAGGTTTTTAACGAGACATATTATTTGTGTGATAACGGACAACCAAGGGGGAGTGTTATGAAATAATATATTTATTTGGTGGATGTCCTTTTATTTTCCCAAATAATTACATGAATAATGAGATGTCTTTTTATTTTCATTTGAATAAATGTATGCATTAATATGGACTCCTAGAAGGATCCATACATGAGTATAAATAGGTGGTGTCACCTTCATTTGTAAGCATAAAAAATTGATCAATATAATACAATTTCTCCTTACAATATTTCTCTCTACATTGACATATTGTTTTCTCTTCTTATTTTATTTGTTTCACAACATTTTACTGTTTTTAATACATAGTTAGTGAAATAAATGATGCTAAAAATCATTATTAATGACATTTGTCATACATTAAAAATAGTAAAATATAAAATGAAATAAGTAATTTTGATTAGTCGAATCATATAAATGATGTGATTTTGGTTAAAATTTAAGTCACATTTTAAAAAGTAACCTTTTAAAATGATATTGTGTTGTTTCTGATTTTTAGCTTAGAATGATACCATTGCACTACCTTACCTTTTTCTTCTTGCTGTCAAAATTCAAACTTAAAAATAAACTAAAGAGAGAAAAAAAAGGTGCTACTTGTTACATCCTATTTTCGATTTTTATAAAAGAAAATTAATGTAAACCACAAAAACAATTAAAAACTCAATATTTTCACAGACGAGCAAAGATTCTTGTAATTTATATATTGAAGATTTACAACAGAAAATAAATAAATCAAAACATTATATAACCTATCAAAACTTAAATCCCATTGTTGATTAGGTGGTGAAATCTAATTTATATATATATATATATATATGTATATGTTTAATTAATTATTTAAGATTTTTTTTTTTTTATTTGAGAGTAACTCTCTTATACACTTAGTGTATGATGCATTTACTCCATTGAAAAATATGATTTGATTACATTGAAAAGTGACAGTGTAAATTTTTCAGTGTAATCTAACTATAATTATTAGTATAATCAACCTACACTTTTCAGTATAAACCACCTCAATTATTGAGTGAGTGCATCATGACCCTGGTATATATGAAAATGCACCTTTATCTAAAAGTTGAAATATGCAATTAATCTATTTATATTTAATTTTTCCCAAATTTCATAAAGGTCCAGCTATATACCCATTCATTAATAACTAGAGTGTATCCACGCGAATTTCGCGTACTGAAAAAATATATTATATTTATTTTCTGTAGACATTTAATATAAGAGTATTTTCGTTTAAACAATTTCAAGGTATATACAATAAATTATGGGGTTTATTTAGCTGTGGCCCGTGCCCTTCACTAAACTCTATAGGTATGTCCTACAAACTAAATAATTAAAAAAAAAAACATCAAAATTCACATAAATTAATAACAATTATAGAATAACATTACTTAGAATCTGTAGGATTTTTTTAGACTTTTAAAGTTTGAGGGTATTCAATCTAGATTTTCAAAAGTCTTTAAAAATCCTGAGGTATTCAATACGGATTTTAAAAAGTTTTAAAAAATCTTTAGGTATTCAACAGTTTATGGATTTTAATATTCCACGGATTTTCTTAGATTTCCCTTCCAAAATATGAATAGATTTCACTCTTCAAAATCTCCTCTAATAACCAGAGATTTCTACGGATTTTGAAAAGTCTTAAAAAATATTTAGGTATTCAACAGTCTATAAATTTTCTTTGATTCTTTTCCATTGGGATGTTAACGGGGTGGGGACGGGGGGTCATTCCCCATCTCCGTCCCTGCAAAATAAATGCGAAAAAAAATTCCTCCATCCCCGTCTCACCGGGGATCCCCATCTCGCGGCGATTCCCCGTTCCCCGCCTACTTATTTTTTTATCTCATTTTTAAAATATAAAAAAATATTTAAATTAAAAACTTTAAATATACACAACAATTACTTTAAGTTGGTGTTAAAAAAAATTAATTTAAACAATTTGAAGAACCTCTAATTCTAATATTTTTAATTAACATATATACTAAAGCGAAAATAATATAATTTGGAACTAATAACATAACATTAAATAAAAACAATGTAATTTTTAATAAATAGTTAATTGAGTAGGAAACTATGAAATATTTATTTGTAATTTACTTTAATATTAAAATTATATATAAATATATTAATTATATGAAAAATAATGCGGCTCCCCACGGGGAACGAGACGGGAATCCCCCGGGCTGATAATACTATCCCGGTCCCCGCCTACGGGGCAAAAAAAATTCCCTGTCCATGTTTGTTTTGTGGATTACCCGCCCCGTTGTCAAGTCTACTCTTCAAAAAATATAAATAAAGTTTACTCTCCAAAATCTCTTCTAACAACCTGAGACTTCTAATGAGGGCGAGATATAACGGTGATGGAAATGAAGATGAGATAATAATGTATTTTTTTAACTAATGTATATTTTTTTAAAATAATTTGGATAAATTTTTTTTATATACAAGTGTGTCCCATATATATTTGCATCAATGGTTCCAGTGCCGGAGTCTATGTAAATCCATATAAATCAATAAAAATATATATTCCACAATCCTGTAAAGTCTATGAAAATCCAAATAAATCAATAAAAAAAAGTCAGTCAAACTCTGCATGGAGTCTATAGATTTTCTAAATCCACAGACTTTTTAAAGTCCAAAAAAATCCGATAGAATCCCAATTGAATACACCCCTCTTAGTGTATGATGCATTTACTCCATTGAAAAATATGATTTGATTACATTGAAAAGTGACAGTGTAAATTTTTCAGTGTAATCTAACTATAATTATTAGTATAATCAACCTACACTTTTCAGTATAAACCACCTCAATTATTGAGTGAGTGCATCATGACCCTGGTATATATGAAAATGCACCTTTATCTAAAAGTTGAAATATGCAATTAATCTATTTATATTTAATTTTTCCCAAATTTCATAAAGGTCCAGCTATATACCCATTCATTAATAACTAGAGTGTATCCACGCGAATTTCGCGTACTGAAAAAATATATTATATTTATTTTCTGTAGACATTTAATATAAGAGTATTTTCGTTTAAACAATTTCAAGGTATATACAATAAATTATGGGGTTTATTTAGCTGTGGCCCGTGCCCTTCACTAAACTCTATAGGTATGTCCTACAAACTAAATAATTAAAAAAAAAACATCAAAATTCACATAAATTAATAACAATTATGGAATAACATTACTTAGACTAATAATTTAATAATAATCAATTTCCATTTCAATATTGAATAATTTATAAATTAATCAACATTATTAGTTATTGGGAGTATACGGTAAGAAATTAATTTATATAAGAAATAATACAAAATTTGAAATAAACTTTAAAGTTACAAATACCCGTTCATCGATCAAAATGAGTTCCAAGTAGAACTTGTCTCTATTAAAATCATTAAAAAATATTGTCCAACTTTTTCAATCCTAACTTTAACGGTCAATTTTTTGCTCTCACTCTTGATATTAGAAATCAAAGAAAATTGAGGTGTCATACTCTTGAAATCTAAAATGAGATTTAAGTTACAACAATTAAACTATCATAATTATTCAGATAAAAATACATGGTATAGTTAAATTTATTATTTGTGCACATGAAGAATACTTAAACTGAACGATGTAGAGCATAAATCAACAATCATTATTACATTCATATTGATATTGATATTTAAATCTAATCAAATTGTGAGCACTTAAAATGATGAATTTAATTATAAAATAAATATACTATGTTATATAACTAACCAGCAATTGATGGGAGAAATCTCAGCAAAAGAGTGGAACAAATGAAACTTTGATGTGAAAAAATGAAATACAATATGCTCTTATTTATAATAAAAAAAAATGCATGCAATATTATATCTTGTCCATAATAAGAATATTTTTTGGAATAAATAACTATATACTTTTTATTTTAGGAAAAAATAATCGAACATTATATTATACTATATATACTAACTCAAACTTAGAAATGATAAATTTAGATTAATTCAATTAGTAGATCATATTTAATTATATTAAGGTTTGGAAAAAATATGATTTATAATAAATTCTAAAAATAACTAAATAAGAAAATGAAAAAAAATATCTATTTGCATTAGTTATGCAGATATAAATTAATGGTTTAGATTTAATGATATAGAACGAAGGGTCGAGATTAAAAGTTTAACCAACTTTTAATGAGAGCACAGTATTTCAAAATGGAGAGATTTGAGACATGCCACATCAACCTAAGAATAAGGTGGTGTTGACACATCATTTTGGAGGGGTTTGAGAATATATTATTATAAGATAGATACACCCCCTAAATAGAAAAAAATAAATAAAAATCCCATACTATCCTTTTCGGTTGAATTATATAAATGATACACCTTCATACTCTAATTTTTAATAAACACCTATTGCTGCCGTTTATCTTCGTCTCCCTCTACTTTTCACAATTGAAGCCTTCGCCAGAAAATTAAAAAAAAAAAAAGGAAAGAAAGCAAATTATAGCAAACATAGGAATCTAAAAATGATACTCATTTTGAACAAAAAATAAAAATAAAAAATAAAATAAAATAAGAATAATCAATCGGGAACCGCTGCGGCGCTCGATCTTTGAGAGAAAGAAGTTGTGGGCGGTGGGCGGCGCCGTGGGCGAGGCAACAGTTGTTGCAGGAGGAAACAAACAATAGAAGAGATGGAGAGGTTGTGGGTGATCGACGGGTGTTGTTAGTGCGGTGGGCACGGTGGGCGGCTACTGCTGCGGGCGACAGTTTTTGAAGAAACAGAGACAGGAGTAAGAGACGCAGATTTGATGAAATAGATGCTGTAAAATAAATGTGAAGAATAAATAATTTAGGTTTTTTTTTTTTTCAAGAAGGGTGTAATAGATACTTCATGATTATTGTAGATGTATCTATTATTAATGGATGATATATAGTCGGACCCATTTCATAATGTCAAATAATTTGTTGGATCGAGTTTCAATTTCCACCTCTTAGATGGGCACAGTTATTTGTACCCATTTTAATGGGAGTACAATCATTAGATAATTAATAAGATTTTAATTAAATTAAAATAACTATAAGATGTTTAAAATGCCCTTCTTTTTAATAATTCAAACTAGAATATCTATAAATAAATATATAATACAACCAAGTTTTCCTTTTTTTAGTTTTGGAGGGAACACTTCTCATCCGTAGATCAATATTTATCATTTAATCATCACCGTTCATTTTTTATGTAGTTAATTTCTAATTGCAAGTAATTTGCATGTGATTTGTTACTAATTAGGAGCCGTTACAAATTATGGCCTATTTATACTGCTAGATTGTGAGCACGTAAATCATAGCTGCAAATTCATAGATGTTTGTTGTATTGTTTAGAATTAGGTGAAAAATTCATAGATGTTTATTGTATATATTGTGTAGGATTAAGATCGTTAGTGTTTTGTATAGAAAGTATATGTAAATGTAATTTTATTTGTATAATTGTTTGTGAGATTTCACGATAAATGTGGAATCCTTGAAAAAATATTTTATTCGTTTGACGATAGAAGAATGACTTGAAGATAAATAGAGATTATTGAAGAATGATTTGAAGAGATGGAGGTTATTATTTAAATTTCAATCTACGTTCCTTTTTCAAATTCATTTTATCGATAAAATTTATTCAATATACTATTGTTTTGCAATCATTTTATCATATTGTTTACACATTTTATACGTCATCTCCTTGCCAATATTTGAGTAGAATTAGAGCAATTATGTTTTTCCCCTATTCATCAATAATATAGTCGATTGCCTTTTATGATGTATGTATCTAAATAATCTTATTTTTAATAATTTTAATATTTAAGTTTGGAACTAATGGTTTCTTTTATGCTATTTATGAAAAATTTAGGGCTGGTTATTTTTCTTCATCTATCTATAATTTGACAATACAATTTAATGAAAGAAGATACAATTTACTTTAGTTCAAGATTTAACAACAATTTTTTCGTATAAGTGTTTCAATTCTGACATCAGAATATGATATTGAAGCAGTTTCCACTTTTCCATATCAATTATGTTTGCGAGAATGGCTTCTCCAATTTCGTCAATGTCCTCCAACCAGTTTAGTACAAATTTTTAGTTCATAAATTAGGTTGGCTTTGTGTTACAATAAGTTCGGTTTGATGAAAATTGTAATGGTGGACTTAACTATTATTTCAGCAAATTATGTGTACATGCCTTAGAAGTCTTCCATAATTTGGCTAAAAAATTAACTAAATATTGAAGATTTTCAGTAAAAAAAATTTGTGGAATATATATTTGACTATGTATCCTCAATATATAGATTTTGTGTACTTACTTATATTTTAATTGATTTATTATAAAATTATATTTTATTATTCAATCTTAATTATTAATATTTACAACCAGGATGTATATTAAAAATTAAGGTAGACCAATTTTAACAAACATAAACAATTTAAATTTAATATTTAAAATAAAAAAATACTGAAGATTAGCAAGTTTGTTTAAAAAAATTAATTGAATTAACATTAATTATATTTTACCGATTTATAAGAATACATTCACATATAATTTATTTTACCAATTTAACAATTTTATATTATTATTACTAGGTTGACAAAAATAAGAAAAACATGAATACTCATTTTGCGTAAATCCTATTTTTACTTTAATTATTTATTTATTTCAAAATATCTTAATTCAATCCAATAGTAAAATGATTGACTGTATTTTAGATTAAAAATTTTTATTGTATTATGGAACCGTAGAAGCAATGAATGTATTGTTTAACATTAGAATGATTAACATTTAATTTTTCATTACTTATGTAATAATGTGATCTAAAGTTTCACCCCTAAATAATGATTATTATGATTATATACATTGATGATGAGTGGCAAGAACCAATATACTCAATTATCATTGAAAGTTAGAATTGTTGCATAATCACTCTCATATTTATGACGAGTGGAAAATTAAATTTCCACTTTGCTTATGAACAATATATTTTGTATAAATTTATTTCATATATAATAAATACCGAAATTAAGGGATTAATTGATTGACTATTAAAATTGTAACCACAAGTAATATTGAAATAAATAATTTATTGATTGAATTTTATCACTGAATAACGGATCATACTAATAATTTAGGTAATTCTTACTGTGAAAGAATAATATATATCAAGATACATTTTTTTAATTTTTAGAAATAGTAAATTTTATAATTATTTTTTGTTCATCAAAATCTAATTTCATATTCTTATAATTAATAAATTGTGTAACGCCCCGAACCCAGAATATATTAAATATACCGGATTCGAAGTATTATTGTGATCAAAAGTCCGAACTATAAAATTTTTGAAGGGAATATAACTGAATTGAGAGAGAAATTTCATGCAGCGGATAAGTGGGAAGAAATATTATAACGTAAGTGTATTTGTATATATATATAAAGGTGGATAGAGGGTTATGTATCTTCAGAATAATACACACTGAGTTTGGATAATTGAAACACACGGAAAGAGTATCGTCTTGCATGGCAGTAGCGATAACATTTATTTGGGAAATAGAAATAATAGGCATCATTGTATTAGTAATAATATTTTAAGCAAATGAGAGACTTTGTGTCTTCTGTGTCACTGTCCTTGCTCCCCGTAACTGTAATCTGCAAGGGGTTAGGAAAAAGGGGCGTGAGAATTGAATTCTCACTTATGGGTGATTGCAACATCATGGGATTGGTAAATCCGAAATACATTAAGTTATACTCATTAATAAAGTATTTATTTTATTTAATCAGTTGACATATATGAGATTATAAAATTTAAACGGCATTTAAGCATATTTCGCATAATATAATTGAATTAGCACAAGTTGATTCACATTAGAGCAAAACCCAAAGTCATATCACATATTATCACAAACTGACAAACCATAAACGTACAATCATTTCACTTCCAACAAAGTTACTCCTTTCAACTCCAACCAATCAACAAAGTTACTCTTTTCAACTCCAACCAAAACTTACTTCATACAACCACACAAGCTCACATCATCCAACCATAACATCCCTCAAAATAAGCAAGTATCAATGGCCTTCTTCCCAGTGCGTCAAACGACAGCTGACCGGGGACCAGATCTACTTGATCAACAACCTTGATTCCGAGGGCGTCCCCGACAGCGGCCCCGGAGGTCGGATTTAAAACTCGATCCCGACTCCGTACATACTGACTTTCCACAAAACCGACTCAATAAACTTTACAAAGAATAATACTTGACTGATAACTGAACTGATTCATGCTCACGTATGGTGTTTACTCATGCAGTGGTAATTTACTTACAAAACAACAGGCATTATATAACATATATAGTTATATCACATAATCCAAACAGTTATATAGATAGGTGTTACATTTATGTTGGATTAGATATTTTTTATTTGATTTAATCGAGTTCAGGAAATACCGGCACGACGTTATCATTAGCAGATCAATCAACAGATCATCACCCACCTGATTGTTCTGAGTTCCGGGAATATTGTGTAGGCAGACAGTCGAGTCCTTCGTGCGTGTTACGAAAAGTACAGAATCCTAATAAGGAGTATTCCGATTAAAAGATTGACTTTTGAATTTGAAAAGCTTAAGAGTGTGAAACTCGAGGATTGAGTAGATTGTTGTCTTCAGAAAACTATTGAAAACTAAAGTTTTCAAAGGTTGATTTTTAATTGATAAGTACACCCCTTTTTAAGAGGAGATGTATCAGGGGGGTGTATTTACTAAATTCAGTGTGTCCTTAATAAAGGCCCTTTAAGGAAAAATATAATTATTAAACTTGGAATTACTTAGAAAAAAATAAGATTATTACTTAGAAAAAAAATTAATAAAATTAAAGAAAAGGTTTTTTTTCTTTCTTAAGAATTCTATTTCTCGTTTTTAAACGAAACTTGAATATAAAACTTCTCTCTTCTAAACTTATTAAAAGACTTGGACTTTTCTAAGAAAATTATATTATAAACTAAAATAGTTTATAAAAAGGTATTCTTCTTTTTCTAATATTAGTGATACTTCTAAAACAACGGATTATATTAAAAGGCTTTATTTTGCGTTTCTAAAATTCTAACAGGGGTACGAGGTGAAGACGAGTTTCCCTTTGTCTATGGATTCAAAACAAAAGTGTTTTATTCTTGAACATCATCAAAACAAGGATACTAAAGGATTTTGCTAATATCATCATAATACTAAAACAATGACACTAAACATTCACAAGAATAATACTAGTCCACTAAGTCATTAATACCATACATCTAAAATAATAATATTTCAACATTCAACCACTATTACTAAAACACTAAACTAAAAATTCCAATCTCATGGTTTGTGAAGGAAATAAAAACAAAGAAAAAACAACTATCCAAAATCCTACTTCTAAAGAGTGATACAAGAGGGCAAAATAACAATACTACTCAAGTTAACAATTAACACTAACCATCTAACTAAAACTAACAGTAAGTTCTCTTTTCTTTTCCTTGTCCCAAGCTTCTAACAAATTAACAACATAACCCAAAATCTACCCAAGAAGAAAAACGAAAGTAGAAACCTTACGAGCTTCGGTTCGAGATGTCAAACGGGCGGCCTAACGGCGTCGTTTTGAAACTAGGAATTCGTTCGAAAAGTTTGGGCAGCCTAACGGCGTCGTTCGGGAATTCGGAAAACGAATTTGGACAGCCTAACGGCGTCGATTGGAAATTCCAGAAATTCGGCAACAGCAACCGGTTCAACGGCATCAAATTGAACGAAAAATTAACGAAAATAAGGTTTCGGTTAGAAATTGGAATAAACCGGTGTTCGAAAATGAATTTAAACGGAATGAAATTCGAACAATAGAGGAAGAATTTCATCTTACTGAAGGTTGAGGAAGAGGCGGCGACGGCGGAGCTAGCTTCGGTTTTGTCGGAGCGGCGGCATTGGGCTTCGAGGCGGCGGCGCTCGGCGACGGAGAGAGAGAGCGAGAGCGACGGGAGAATAGGGGAGAGGCTGGAGCGGCGACGGCGGCGTGCGGGGGAGGCATCGCGGTGGCCTGCATCTGGAGAAGGGAGGCGGAGCTTGGCGCGGCTGGACGGAGCTCCAGCGGCGATGGCGGCGTGCGGCGAGGGCTAGAGGTGGGCGGCCTGGGGCCGTGGTTGGGCTCCAGCGGCTGGACGGAGCTGAGCACGGCGGTGGGCGACGGCGGCGTTCCGCGGTGGACGTTCGCCGGAGGAGGAAGGAGGCGGAGGAAGGAACCGAAGGAGGAGGAAGAATTTTGAGAGAGAATTTTTTTTTTTGTGCGTGAATGAAAACAAATGAGGAGAGAGAGAGAGATAATTCTTCTTTTATACTCCTTCTTTTCCAAGTCTTATCTATTCCATTTAATCTTATCCAAATATTTGGTATTTTCGTTCCCAACTGACACGGTTTAGGGGTCGTTTGGTTCACGAGTGTAACCCCGATTCAGAAATTAATACAGTTTTAAAACTCAATTAATATTTTATTGTATTTTGATTTTTCTCAAAAAATTAAACGGATCGAAATCCTTAATTTAATTTGAATAATTAATTTCTCGTAGTCCTTTATTCGTTTGAAAGAATTCGATTTCTTTCTTTGAATTTAGGAATTTATAAAAAGGGTATGTATATTTAAATACACAAATAACACACAAAAATAATTAAAATAATTAAAATTAAAAGAAACAAAGAAAAGAAAATATAATAAGGCTTCTAATTAAGAAAAGGGTACAGAACGGGACGGGGTATTACATCCTCACCCCATTAACAGAATTTCGCCCCCGAAATTCATGTCTTAGGTATTACTTAAGCTTTGAGGGTATTTGGCTAGGACTTCATCCTCTCTTTCCCAAGTCGCTTCTTCTTTCCCGTGTCGGCTCCACTGAACGAGCACTAAAGGTATCTCTCGATTCCTTAACAAGTGTAACTTCCTTCCCAAGATAGTTACTGGAATCTCTTCATAAGTCAGGTCACTGCTTAGACCTAATTCTATGTGATTAATAACGTGGTTTGGATCGCTCACGTATTTCCTGAGTGTAGATATGTGGAACACATTATGCACTCGTGATAACTCCGGTGGTAAAGCTATGCGATAAGCTACATCCCCGATTCTATTCAGGATGTCTAATGGTCCAATGTATCGCGGCTTTAGCTTACCTCTCTTCCCAAAACGGATTAGACCTTTCATTGGTGCAACTTTGAGAAATACTTTCTCGCCAATGTCAAATTGTAAATCCCTTCTTCAAGTGTCTGCATAAGATTTCTGACGGTCCTGGGCCGACTTGATCCTTTCTTTAATCTTTGCGACTATCTCAGCCGACTTTTCGACTAATTCAGGTCCGAGAATCTTTCGAATCCCGACTTCGTCCCAACAAACTGGCGATCTACACCTCTTCCCGTAGAGTGCTTCGTACGGCGCCATTTGTATTGTTGCTTGATAACTGTTGTTATATGCAAACTCTACCAATGGTAGGTGGCTTTCCCAATTTCCTTCAAGATCTAGAGCGCAAGCTCTGAGCATATCTTCAAGCGTTTGAATGGTCCTTTCCGATTGTTCGCCAGTCTGCGGGTGGTACGCGGTGCTGAACTTCAATTCAGTACCTAAGGCTCGTTGCAGACTTCCCCAGAACTTGGAGGTAAAACGGGAGTCTCTATCGGATACTATTGAAACTGGTACTCCGTGCAGTCTGACTATCTCTGCAATGTATAGTTGGGCAAGCTTGTCTAACGTATACGTCATTCTTATAGGGATAAAATAGGCAGTTTTCGTAAGTCTGTCTACGATAACCCAAATGGCATCATGATTCTTCACCGTTTTCGGAAATCCGGTGACAAAATCCATAGTGATGTCCTCCCATTTCCATTCTGGCATCTCTAGAGGTTGCAACAACCTTGGAGGTCGTTGGTGATCTGCTTTAACTCGTTGGCAGGTTAAACAACTCCTGACGAATTGAGCTATCGATCTCTTCATACCTCTCCACCAAAAGTTCTCTTTCAGTCCCCGGTACATTTTCGTCTCTCCGGGGTGAACGGTGTAAGGAGTGTTGTGTGCTTCTTTCAGAATTTCGTTCCTCATTCCGTTATCCTTAGGCACACAGATTCTGTTATCGAACATTAAAGCTCCATCAGTACCCAATACGAACCTCTGAATGGTTCCTTCCTCAGCGCGCTTACGCATTCTTCTCAAGAATTTATCGTCCTTTTGCGCTCCTAGGATCCTTTCTCGTAAGGTCGGTTGTAGGGTGAACGCGTAAACCATGGAATCTGAACAACACTGTGTGGAAAATTCCAAGTCTAAACGAGAGAGTTCTCCCATTAGTGGTAATTGCGTGGTCGGAACGACGCTTAGTTTTGTATCTTCCTTTCAACTCAAAGCGTCTGCCACTACGTTTGCCTTTCCAGGGTGATAGTGGATAGTGCAATCGTAATCTTTTACCAATTCGAGCCATCTTCTCTGACGCATGTTCAATTCCTTCTGCGTAAAGAAGTATTTTAGGCTCTTATGGTCAGTGTAGATCTCACACTTTCCCCCATATAAGTAGTTTCTCCAAATTTTCAACGCGTGAACTACTGCGGCCAGTTCTAAGTCGTGTGTTGGGTAGTTTTGTTCGTGATCTTTAAGTTGCCGAGATGCATAAGCTACAACTTTCTTATTCTGCATCAGAACACAACCCAAACCTGACAAAGAAGCGTCTGTGTAAATGACGAATCCTTCTGATCCATCTGGGATGGTTAACACAGGCGACGTGGTTAGCCTTTTCTTTAGCTCTTGAAAGCTTTCCTCACAAGTTGAATCCCAAGTAAACTTCTCAGTTTTCTTGGTCAGTTTCGTCAGTGCTTTCGCAATGCTGGAAAAATCTTGTATGAACCTGCGGTAGTACCCTACTAACCCAAGAAAACTCCGAATTTCATTGACGTTAGTATGTGCCTTCCAGTTCATGATGGCTTCTACTTTCGCTGGGTCCACTTCAATCCATTTTGCGGAGATTATATGCCCTAAGAACATCACACGGTCGATCCAAAATTCACACTTGCTGAATTTGGCATACAACTTCTCTCGTCTCATTGTCTCTAAGACTGCTTTGAGATGTTCTTCGTGTTGCTCTTTGCTCTTAGAGTACACGAGTATGTCGTCGATGAAGACAATGACGAATTGATCCAGGTACGAATGAAATACTCTATTCATCAGATCCATGAAGATCGCAGGAGCATTCGTTACTCCAAAGGGCATCACGGTGAATTCGTAATGTCCATACCGAGTCCGGAATGCTGTCTTCGGGATATCCTCGCTCTTGACCTTTAGCTGGTGATAACCAGACCTCAGATCGATCTTTGAGAATAGTGTAGCATTCTTTAACTGATCGAACAAGTCTTCTATCCTCGGAAGAGGATATTTGTTCTTAATGGTCAGTTGATTGAGACCTCGGTATTCTATGCACATACGGAAAGTTCCATCTTTCTTCTTTACGAACAACACGGGTGCTCCCCATGGTGATGCACTAGGTCTGATGAACTTCTTTTCAAGCAAACCTTGCAGTTGTTCCTTCAGTTCTTCTAATTCCTTTGGAGCCATTCGATAGGGTGCTTTAGATACTGGTGCTGCCCCAGGTATCAAGTCGATGGAGAACTCTATCTGACGATCGGGAGGTAACCCGTTTAATTCCTCGGGGAATACGTCAAGATATCCATCCACAATTGGCACTTCGATGCGTAACTTATCGTCTATCTCTCCTGCTGAGATGTGAATGAGGTAAGCTTGGCATTTCTCTTTTCGTAATATTGCAGCAGCTTGGATTGCTAATATTACTCGGGTTTCCTTCTTGGTCTTGATTTCACGAAACGTGAAGCGTTGGCCATCACGAGTTTCGAGGTCGATCTCGCGTTCGGCGTATTTTATTATCGCTTTGTTTCTCGTTAACCAGTCAATGCCTAAGATTATGTCAAAGGTTTTCATCTTATGGACGTGAAGGTCGGACTCTATCAAATGATTGTCTAGCGTTAGAGGTAAACCTCTAATTTGACCCTCAATTTCCATAGTATTTCCAGATGGAATACTAACGTTTAAAACTTTTCCTTTTTCCTCGACTAATCCTAACTTTCTTTTAAAGTTATCAGATATAAAGGAATGAGATGCTCCAGTATCAAACAATACATACGCAGGTTTTTCAAGTACAAAGACAGTACCTGCTAGCGTCTCGTGCTGCTCTGGCTGAGCTGGTCCTTTTAGGCGAAGTTGCTCTCCACTGCTTTCCCCTTCCTCTAGGATAGCATTCACGTGGCCTGGCCTCCTTTGACTTTGGTTAGGCGGACCTCTGGCTGGGGGTCCCACCTGGCGGTTGTTAGGTGCAGGTAGCTGACGAGCCTGATAATTGTTTGCCTGCTGAGGGCGGTACTGAGCGTTATTAACCGGTTGACGGTTGCTGCTCGGTGGCTGAGCACATTCATTGGACTTGTGCCCTGGTTGATGGCAACGAAAGCAAATTACTCCTCCCTGATTACAGGGTCCCCAGTGTCTCCTTCCACACCTTTGACAGTTCTGGTTAGCTCGAGAGTTAACAAAGTTGTTCCCCCTGGATTGTGGAACTGGATTCCTTTTAAAGGGTGGCTGCCAATTCCAATTGACAGGGACAGTAGTCGGAGTTTGTTTGTACTCCAAGTTTTGACTGATCGAAACCATCAATGCTCGATGGAAAACTTCTCCATAGTTTGGCACCTGAAGGCCAATTATAATTCCTGCTATCTCGGGCCTCAAACCCTGCTCGAACCTGCGAGCTTTCCTTTCATCGTCACCCACCAGATGTGGGGCATAACGAGACAGTTGGTTGAACCTTCTCTCGTACTCTATCACTGAGAGAGTTCCTTGTCGAAGGTTGACGAATTCTTGTTCTTTCCGATCCCTCAGGACTCGTGGAAAGTATCGATCCAGTATAGCTTTCTTAAAGTCCTCCCAAGTAAGGACCTGTCTAGCTTCTTCGTCCATGGTTCGTTCATAAGATTCCCACCATTGGGCTGCATCCTCCATCAGTTGGAACTGGGCACAGGAGACCTTCTGTGCATCAGCCAGTGCCATGTGTCTGAAGATACGTTCCAATCCCGATATCCACTCCTCGACTTCAAAGGGATCTTCTTTCCCATCCAGCCTAGGTGGCTGCAGTCGTCGGAAGTGTTCGACAAAGTCATTCGCCCTGGGCGCTATCTGAGGTATAGGCCCGTACAACGGCGGAGGAGGTGGTGGAACTTGCTGCTGAATGTAGTTCTGAAGAGAGATCAGTATTTCTCTCGCAATATTATTTTCTGGCGCGGCCTGTTGAGGCGGCTCAGGTTCAGCCTGAAGGGGTGGGTCTTGTTCTATCTGATCCACGGGTTCAGGGATAGGGTTAACGCGGGGTCGTCCATGTTTACGTACGGGTGTCATTCTAAAGGTAGTTCTGATCGAAAAGAATAATATTGTTACGATACGTATAGATGCGAGAAAGTTATAAAAACATAACCGGATTAACCAAATCAACACAATGCTAGCACTGAAACACGTGTGGTACGTAATTCACCAGCTGCGCATTGGGGCCCTCAATGATACAGTGCTCACATTCGCACAGTATTCTAGGAACCAGTGATGTGTCATTAAGCGATAATCAGATAAAATATATGACAGTCAATATATAAAGCAAGTAAAAACACATTGACAAGTAGTGAGCACATAATAAGTATATATATATCTAAAAAGTTTTGGTTCTACGGAGTCAGTCTCCTTACATTCGTCATGGAATGCAAAAGGGTTCTAGGTAATGCTATAGCACCGTGTCCTCACATCAATATGGACCACGAGCGACAAAAAGGAGGGGTTAGAGCTACACTGCAATGGTCTATAAGGAAAACGACCACGCAAAAATGACTACTACTATAAGTCAAACGGCTACCACCTATATATATGCGTCTACTACTATATACAAAGTCTGGTAGTCCAACTAGTCATCAACCTCTGACTCTGGCGGGGAATCTATCTCTACCTCTGGCTCATCTCCCTCTGGTTCGTCTGCCTCGACCTCTGCTACCCCCGGCTCAATCCCTTCTGGCTCAAACACAGGAGGTGCGGCTTCCCCAAAGCCGAAAGGTCCCTCCCCAGCTAGTCCACTCGCTATCCAGTAAGCGATGGAGTTATCCCGTTGCGCGAGAGCTGCATCCAAGTACAGCATGGACCTCCTGAGAGTGGTACGGGAGAACTCTTCTTGAGAGTTTGCGGCAGCCCTTGATGCGGCGGCTGAGACTCGGGCAAGTACGGCGTCCTCGTGAAGAGCTCCGGACATGGCAAAATCACTCCGAGAAATTCTGGCGGCCTGTCGGGACAGGGTGCGGTGATCATCCGCGTGCCGAATCACTCTCTGGGCCTCCACCCAGTAAGCGTCTAGGTGAACCTGAGGTCCCTGCTCTGGGTCGTCCACCCTCATACGGTCTAACAGTCCGGCAGCGATGGGGCGGAAGATTTCGATCACTCCTCTCGCGAATCGGGTCGCAGCTGCGAAGTCAGTCTCGATGTGGGGCTCCGGGGCAGTCCTTGCCCTTTCGCGTGACTCTAAAAAGCGGGCAGTGAAGGCATCAATGGTCTCTACTTCTAATTGCTCGATCTCTAAGTACTGGGCCACATTCATCTTAGGCTTCCTATAGGGAAAGGAAAGTTCTAGTCAAAATTTTAGTTTAAAAGGAAAAATAACCGTAAAGTAAACATTTAAAGCACGTAATCAAAGAAATCACATAATATCATTTATTAAGTTCACAAATTATTCGAGCATTCTTATCAATTATTCGAGTTTCAAAAGCAACTTAGACTAGATTTCGTAGTTCCTCCTTCGTAGTACGAACGTTATTTTGAGTTATCGTAACCTTTTGATCGGGTAATATTATGAAGTCAAGCAGTTGTGAATTTAAAGGCCTTTAAACAAATTTATAAAAGTAGTAACGTACCTTCGAGGAGCTTGTAGACAGTAACCAGAGACACGTTTCCCTCAGAAAATTTAATATTTTAATACTTAAGTGATAATAAATAATTTTATTGTGACGAGAAAACAAGATTTGGGGTTGGGTCCGAAAGTTTTGAACCTACGCTTTGATACCACCTGTAACGCCCCGAACCCAGAATATATTAAATATACCGGATTCGAAGTATTATTGTGATCAAAAGTCCAAACTATAAAATTTTTGAAGGGAATATAACTGAATTGAGAGAGAAATTTCATGCAGCGGATAAGTGGGAAGAAATATTATAACGTAAGTGTATTTGTATATATATATAAAGGTGGATAGAGGGTTCTGTATCTTCAGAATAATACACACTGAGTTTGGATAATTGAAACACACGGAAAGAGTATCGTCTTGCATGGCAGTAGCGATAACATTTATTTGGGAAATAGAAATAATAGGCATCATTGTATTAGTAATAATATTTTAAGAAAATGGGAGACTTTGTGTCTTCTGTGTCACTGTCCTTGCTCCCCGTAACTGTAATCTGCAAGGGGTTAGGAAAAAGGGGCGTGAGAATTGAATTCTCACTTATGGGTGATTGCAACATCATGAGATTGGTAAATCTGAAATACATTAAGTTATACTCATTAATAAAGTGTTTATTTTATTTAATCAGTTGACATATATGAGATTATAAAATTTAAACGGCATTTAAGCATATTTCGCATAATATAATTGAATTAGCACAAGTTGATTCACATTAGGGCAAAGCCCAAAGTCATATCTCATATTATCACAAACTGACAAACCATAAACGTACAATCATTTCACTTCCAACAAAGTTACTCCTTTCAACTCCAACCAATCAACAAAGTTACTCTTTTCAACTCCAACCAAAACTTACTTCATACAACCACACAAGCTCACATCATCCAACCATAACATCCCTCAAAATAAGCAAGTATCAATGGCCTTCTTCCCAGTGCGTCAAACGACAGCTGACCGGGGACCAAATCTACTTGATCAACAACCTTGATTCCGAGGGCGTCCCCGACAGCGACCCCGGAGGTCGGATTTAAAACTCGATCCCGACTCCGTACATACTGACTTTCCACAAAACTGACTCAATAAACTTTACAAAGAATAATACTTGACTGATAACTGAACTGATTCATGCTCACGTATGGTGTTTACTCATGCAGTGGTGATCGACTTACAAAACAACAGGCATTATATAACATATATAGTTATATCACATAATCCAAACAGTTATATAGATAGGTGTTACATTTATGTTGGATTAGATATTTTTGATTTGATTTAATCGAGTTCAGGGCACGACGTTATCATTAGCAGATCAATCAACAGATCATCACCCACCTGATTGTTCTGAGTTCCGGGAATATTGTGTAGGCAGACAGTCGAGTCCTTCGTGCGTGTTCCGAAAAGTACAGAATCCTAATAAGGAGTATTCCGATTAAAAGATTGACTTTTGAATTTGAAAAGCTTAAGAGTATGAAATTCGACGATTGAGTAGATTGTTGTCTTCAGAAAACTATTGAAAACTAAAATTTTCAAAGGTTGATTTTTAATTGATAAGTACACCCCTTTTTAAGAGGAGGTGTATCAGGGGGGTGTATTTACTAAATTCAGTGGTGTCCTTAATAAAGGCCCTTTAAGGAAAAATATAATTATTAAACTTGGAATTACTTAGAAAAAAATAAGATTATTACTTAGAAAAAAAATTAATAAAATTAAAGAAAAGGTTTTTCTTTCTTAAGAATTCTATATCTCGTTTTTAAACGAAACTTGAATATAAAACTTCTCTCTTCTAAACTTATTAAAAGACTTGGACTTTTCTAAGAAAATTATATTATAAACTAAAATAGTTTATAAAAAGGTATTCTTTTTTTTCTAATATTAGTGATACTTCTAAAACAACGGATTATATTAAAAGGCTTTATTTTGCGTTTCTAAAATTCTAACAGGGGTACGAGGTGAAGACGAGTTTCCCTTTGTCTATGGATTCAAAACAAAAGTGTTTTATTCTTGAAGATCATCAAAACAAGGATACTAAAGGATTTTGCTAATATCATCATAATACTAAAACAATGACACTAAACATTCACAAGAATAATACTAGTCCACTAAGTCATTAATACCATACATCTAAAACAATAATATTTCAACATTCAACCACTATTACTAAAACACTAAACTAAAAATTCCAATCTCATGGTTTGTGAAGGAAATAAAAACAAAGAAAAAACAACTATCCAAAATCCTACTTCTAAAGAGTGATACAAGAGGGCAAAATAACAATACTACTCAAGTTAACAATTAACACTAACCATCTAACTAAAACTAACAGTAAGTTCTCTTTTCTTTTCCTTGTCCCAAGCTTCTAACAAATTAACAACATAACCCAAAATCTACCCAAGAAGAAAAACGAAAGTAGAAACCTTACGAGCTTCGGTTCGAGATGTCAAACGGGCGGCCTAACGGCGTCGTTTTGAAACTCGGAATTCGTTCGAAAAGTTTGGGCAGCCTAACGGCGTCGTTCGGGAATTCGGAAAATGAATTTGGACAGCCTAACGGCGTCGGTTGGAAATTCCAGAAATTCGGCAACAGCAACCGGTTCAACGGCGTCAAATTGAACGGAAAATTAACGAAAATAAGGTTTCGGTTAGAAATTGGAATAAACCGGTGTTCAAAAACAAATTTAAACGGAATGAAATTCGAACAATAGAGGAAGAATTTCATCTTACTGAAGGTTGAGGAAGAGGCGGCGATGGCGGAGCTAGCTTCGGTTTCGTCGGAGCGGCGGTGTTGGGCTTCGAGGCGGCGGCGCTCGGCGACGGAGAGAGAGAGCGACGGGAGAACAGGGGAGAGGCTGGAGCGGCGACGGCGGTGTGCGGGGGAGGCGTCGCGGCGGCCTGCGTCTGGAGAAGGGAGGCGGAGCTCCAGCGGCGATGGCGGCGTGCGGCGAGGGCAAGAGGTGGGCGGCCTGGGGCCGTGGCTGGGCTGCAGCGGCTGGACGGAGCTGAGCACGGCGGTGGGCGACGGCGGCGTTCCGCGGTGGATGTTCGCCGGAAGAGGAAGGAGGCGGAGGAAGGAACCGAAGGAGGAGGAAGAATTTTGAGAGAGAATTTTTTTTTGTGCGTGAATGAAAACAAATGAGGAGAGAGAGAGACAATTCTTCTTTTATACTCCTTCTTTTCCAAGTCTTATCTATTCCATTTAATCTTATCCAAATATTTGGTATTTTCGTTCCCAACTGACACGGTTTAGGGGTCGTTTGGTTCACGAGTGTAACCCCGATTCAAAAATTAATACAGTTTTAAAACTCAATTAATATTTTATTGTATTTTGATTTTTCTCAAAAAATTAAACGGATCAAAATCCTTAATTTAATTTGAATAATTAATTTCTCGTAGTCCTTTATTCGTTTGAAAGAATTCGATTTCTTTCTTTGAATTTAGGAATTTATAAAAAGGGTATGTATATTTAAATACACAAATAACACACAAAAATAATTAAAATAATTAAAATTAAAAGAAACAAAGAAAAGAAAATATAATAAGGCTTCTAATTAAGAAAAGGGTACAGAACGGGACGGGGTATTACAAATTGTGTGACTTTGTACATTATTATATAAATAATAAATAAAAGAAACGTTCCTATAAATATTCCATAAATTATGCTGCTATATGCTTAAATTATGTCATTATGATGGATAAAAAACAACTACATGAA
The DNA here is from genome assembly GCA_947034835.1 of Ballota nigra. NCBI lineage: Eukaryota > Viridiplantae > Streptophyta > Magnoliopsida > Lamiales > Lamiaceae > Ballota > Ballota nigra. The sequence continues at coordinate 56,590,128 of OX344723.1, read as the reverse complement.
TATCCTATATATGTGTCTACTTTTTGCTGAGATATTCTCTTCCAATTAAATTAATTGACGAAAATTATAATTGATTAATATATATTATTGAATATTGTTTCATATCATCATATTTTCAATCACGTAAACACTTAAAGGTCAACTTTATACATTATTATATCACACACATTGATTTTGTGTTTGTTAATTTACCATAATATTTCATGGCTTTGTGATTTTGGTTTAATTTACCATAATATTTTATGTAAATAATAATTAAAATCAATAATATTTTTATGGCAAAGTATATTTTTCTACTAAGTATCTATAAATATATAATATAAGCAACTCTTCCTTATTTAGTTTGGATGGGAAAGAATTGTGACCGTTGATCTATTTTTTAGGAACCGATCATCACCATCTATTTGTTTATTAATAATTAAGGTAATTTTGTCTATATCAAAGAGATTGCAAAAATTATGCAGACGTTTTAGTTATTCTCTTCATTCTTGACTTCACTTCTATCTAATTTGGCCTATATATATGCCACCAAGTTTCTCAAATCTAAAAAAAAAAAAAATATATCTCATACATCTATTCAGCAATGAATTTAAATTATAGTACATATATAAATTTGAATATGGACAATTATAGTAAAATTTGATTAAAATTATATGTAATATTCATATTTTTAAGTACTTTTAAAGCAATATAAAATTACAAAGTTAAAAGTTACAAGACTATTTTCTATGTTCATAGTGAAAATCGAGGCTATATTGTAACGCCCCGAACCCAGAATATATTAATTATATCGGATTCGAAGTGTTATTGTGATCAAAAGTCCGAACTATAAAATTTTTGAAGGGAATATAACTGAATTGAGAGAGAGAAGTTTCATGCAGCGGATAAAAGGGAAGAAATATTATAACGTAAGTGTATTTATATATATATAAAGATGGATAGAGGGTTCTGTATCTTTAGGATAATACACACTAAGTTTGGGTAATTAAAACACACGGTAAGAGTATCGTCTTGCATGGCAGTAGCGATAACATTTATTTGGGAAATAGAAATAATAGGCATCATTGCATTAGTAATAATATTTTAAGCAAATGGGAGACTTTGTGTCTTCTGTGTCACTGTCCTTGCTCCCCGTAATTGTAATCTGCAAGGGGTTAGGAAAAAGGGGCGTGAGAATTGAATTCTCACTTATGGGTGATTGCAACATCATGGGATTGGTAAATCCGAAATATATTAAGTTATACTCATTAATAAAGTATTTATTTTATTTAATCAGTTTCATATAAAATTTAAACGGCATTAAACATATTTCGCATAATATAATTGAAATAGCACAAGTTGGTTCACATTAAGGCAAAGCCCAAAGTAATATCACATATTATCACAACTGACAAACCATAAACGTACAATCATTTCACTTCCAACAAAGTTACTCTTTTCAACTCCAACCATCAACAGCCTTGATTCCGAGGGCGTCCAACGACAGCGTCCCCGGAGACCGGAAAATAATCAACAACCTTGATTCCGAGGGCATTCAACAACAGCTCCCCTGGAGGTCGGAATCTAATCTAAATCAACAACCTTTATTCCGAGGGCGTCCCCGACAGCTCCCCGGAGGTTGGAAATAAATACCCACATCACAATTCCGTACTTACAGACTTTCCATAAAACTGACACAACAAACTTCACAGAGAAAAATACTCGATTGACAACAGAACTGATTCATGCTCACATAAGGTGTTTACTCATGCAATGGCGATCGATTCACACAACAACAGACATTATATAACATATATAGTAATATCACATAATCCAAACAGTTATACAGATAGGTGTTACATTTATGTTGGATTAGATATTTTTTATTTGATTTAATCGAGTTCAGGAAATACCGGCACGACGTTATTATTAGCAGATCAATCAATAGATCATCACCCACCTGTTAACTCCGGGTCCCGTGAATGATGTACAAACAGATGGTCGGAAACCTCGTGCGCGTCCCAACTAGTACCGAATCCTAATAAGGAGTATTCCGATTAAAAGATCGACTTTTGAATTTGAAAAGCTTAAGCGTGTGAAACTCGAGGATTGAGTAGATTGTTGTCTTTAGAAAACTATTGAAAACTAAAGTTTTCAAAGGTTGATTTCTAATTGATAAGTACACCCCTTTTTAAGAGGAGGTGTACCAGGGGGGTGTATTTACTAAGTTCAGTGGTGTAACAGGGGGGTGTATTTACTGAATTCAGTGGTGTCCTTAATAAAGGCCCTTTAAGGAAAAATATAATTATTAAACTTGGAATTACTTAGAAAAAATAAGATTATTACTTAGAAAAAATAATAAAATTAAAGAAAAAGTTTTTCTTTCTTAAGAATTCTATTTCTCGTTTTTAAACGAATCTATTAATTTCTCCAAGAAAACTCTTTTACTAAAATGGATATTTAAGAGACTTATCTTTTTTTTTTTTTATTCTTAATTTTCTAACGGTCGCACAAGGGGAAAACGAGTTTCCCTTTGTCTACGAAATTTACTCAAAAGTGTTTTACCCTTGAAAAACATCATCAAAATAATAATACTAATTCATCAAAACAAGGATACTAAAGGATTTTACTAATATCATCATAATACTAAAACAATGACACTAAACATTCACAAGAATAATACTAGTCCACTAAGTCATTAATACCATACATCTAAAACATTAATACATAACAACCGTCAACTAAAATCAATATACTAACTCATCTAATTCCAACAGTCCAACTCAAGTTTGTGAAGGAATAAAAACAAGGAAAACAACTATCCAAATCCTACTTCTAAAGAGTGATACAAGAGGGCAAAATAACAATACTACTCAAGTCAACAATTAACACTAACCATCTAACTAAAACTAACAGTAAGTTCTCTTTTCTTTTCCTTGTCCCATGATTCGAACAAATTGACAAAAATTATCCAGAATCTACCCAAGAAGAAAATGAAGGTAGAAACCTTACGAGCTTTGGTTCGAGATGTTAAACGGGCGGCCTAACGGCGTCGTTTTGAAACTCGGAATTCGCTCATGAAAATTGGGCAGCCTAACGGCGTCGTTCGGGAATTCGGAAAAACGAATCGAACAGCCTAACGGCGTCGATCGAAATTTCCAGAAATTTGGCAACAACAACCGGTTCAACGGCGTCAAAATTGAACGGAAAATTAAACGAAATAAGGTCTCGGTTAGAAATTGGAATAAACCGGTATTTGAAATCGAATTAGACGGAATGAAATTCGAACAATAGAGGAAAGAATTCAACTCACTGGAGATTGAGGAGGAGGCGGCGACGGCGGAGCTAGCTTCGGCGGCGACACGGCGGCGCTCGGCTTCGCACGGTGAGAGAGAGCGAGAGCGACGGAGGGCAGGGGAGGCGGCGTTGGGGTCGCATCGTGACGGCGGTGAGCGGTTGTGGTGGCGGAGCTTCGGCGGCGGCGGAGAGAGAGGGAGAGTGGCGCGGCGGCGCTGGACTTCTCGTCCGGCGTCGTTTCTTGGTGGGAGGAGGGCGTCGCGCAGGAGGAGGGAGGCTTGAGGCGTCGCGACTGGAGCTTCGTCGTGAAGGAGCGGCGGAACGGCGAGGGGCGACGGCGGTGGACGTTCGCCGGAGGAGGAAGAAGGAGGCGGAGGGCGGAGAAAAGGAAACCGAAGGAGGATGAGGAAATTTTGAGAGAGAAACTTTTAGTGTGTGAATGAAGAAAAATGAGGAGAGAGGCTTGACTTTTTCTTATTTATACTCATTCTTTTCATGACTTATCTACTCCCATTTAATCTTATCCAAATTGATACTTTCGTTCCCAAAAGATACGGTTTAGGGGTCGTTTGGTTCACGAGTATAATCCCGATTCAGAAATTAATACAGTTTTAAAACTCAATTAATATTTTATTGTATTTTGATTTTTCTCAGTAAATTAAACGGATCGAAATCCTTAATTTAATTTGAATAAGTAATTTCTAGTAGTCCTTTATTCGTTTGAAAGAATTCGATTTCTTTCTTCGAATTTAGGAATTTATAAAAAGGGGTTTATATATTTAAATACACAAATAACACACAAAATAATTAAAATTAAAAGAAACAAAGAAAAGAAAATAAAATAAGGTTTCTAAATAAAGAAAAAGGGTACAGAACGGAACGGGGTATTACATATATTAATGTGATCATAGAAAAGAGTCCTGTTATTAGAAATGGTTTATATAGTAGTCATATTTTAAAAGTAGTACACATTTTTCTCTCGAATCCTTTTTGCCAAGGTTATATTTATGCATCCATAAACTATAAGATTTTCTAATTATTTCTATTACGATCAAGAAATATATACATTCAACGAAAATATTATGTTAAAAATAAACACATGTGATCAAGTTTTGATGTTATATTGTACTTTTTAATATCAATGTCAATCAATTAATTAAAATAATTGTGATGTATTCATGGAATGTAAAATAGAAAAATACTTCCTCAGTCTCCAAATATATACATCATTTATCCTAAAGCCTACCCCAAATTATATGCAATATTTAATCACTTTAAGCTACACCCTTCAAACATTTATATATAGAGTGGAATTGGATCATACACGAACCAATTTGCAATACTTTTTAGTGTAACCAACTAATACCCTTTAGTTAAATAACTAATACTTTTTTTACATTTTAACTAATACCCTTCAGTGAAAATAAATAATATCCTCTAGAACTAATATCTTTTAGTAAAGATAACTAATACATTTTTAGTGAAAATAACTAATAACCTTCAAATGATTAATGTATGAACCATTTTCACTCTACTTTGGCCTCAAAATTATACCATATGTCATTATTTTACTATGACTAATCCTATTCTCATACTAAAATCCGTGTCAAACTCTCATTATACCCCTATTTTATCTTATGTAATACTAATAAACAACTCTCACATTAACTTCGTGTAAATAGTAAATAATGCATCTAATCGAGGATAGAGGGACTATTCTTGCATCAGAAGTTGGATTTAAATTTTTTATTACGTGATTACAAAGTATTGCATTATTACATGTTTGTGTTAGGCAAAAAAATCACAATTCTCTTTTTTTTTCTAATTTTATTCTTTCAAACATGGAATAAAAATACATCAACTCATTTAGTAATTTTATAGGATAAAGAATCTTATTTTTCGATTGTCCTTTGTACACAAAGTTTTGTGTGAACAATTTTTGTATTGAAATTTGTTGGGATATGTTTAGTTTTGATGATTTTCCAAAACGACATGTAATAGGTTTGAAAGCAGTCAGGATAGTATCCTTTGGATCAGGTCAGGCTAGGTTAGCTCTCAGTAGAATAGGTTGCTCAGTTGAGGGGGAACTCAGCGAGGGGGAACTTCTCAACACAGCCTAAAGATATCAAGATGACAACCAGAAGAGCTGACTGAAGACATGCCATCAACCTGAACCAATGGAGAAGCCTGAAGGAAGTCCCACTGAGTGTAAGTCAGGCTGATCTAAGCCAAGTCTGGTGGACCACTCAGTGAAGAGCATGATCAGGTGGATCAGTGCTGCACCAAGTAGGCCCTGAAGGAGTCAGGCTACTGTGGTCAGGGAAGTTTGTCATTCAGCCTTATGACAAACTTCTTGGAGTGATCTTCAAACGGTCCCTGAAGGACAACTACACTGAGGACGAGTCAGTCCAACTGAAGATTATCATGTTAGTGAAGGACAAAGCTACCTAAAGTCAGTGGGTCTTAGTCAAACCCACTGAGTCAAAGATCCGTGAATCCAGGCCACGTGGACCAATCAGAACGAGGCAGCAACTCTGACACTGACAAAGGCCGCATTCCAAGAAAAGTGGTTGAAACCATTTAATGCTGGATTCAAATGTATTTCCTCTCCAACGGATACATTTGAATCTCCATTATAAATACAAGCTCATGGCTTGTTGATTAGAGTGTTGTTTTTTGTTTGAGAGTTGTATTGTTGTATCCTGTAAGAAAAACAAACACCTACGAGCTGAGAGTGTGAGTAGTAGCATACGTGCATGGGAGATATAAGGAGGTTCTACTCATATCTATACACTGAGAGTTCACAAACATATACATAAGAGTGCTCAGCTTGTAACTCTAGGCTTAGAGAGGTTTTCCCTATCTTAGCTATTGGCTAACACATTGTAAAGAGAAAACCTCACCTAGTTGGAGAAAACCAAACCAAACTAAACCCTTTCAGAGATTGTTAGGTTTGTAGTGAGGTGAGGAGGGCAGCCCAGGGAGTGGCGTGAGTCCAGTTGTAAGTGCACCTTGGCACGTTAAAAGCAAGAATCCAAAGGAGTGGATTTCCTGTTAAATCAGGCCGTGGATGTAAGAGCTTGAGTCTCCGAACCACGTTAAACCAAGTGTTATTATCTGGAATGTCTTTTCTTCTAAAGTATTGCGAAAATCTGCTCACTGAGAGCATTGTTTAAAAAGGAACTTTAGTTAAGCATTTCAGTCAGGGAGATTTATCTTACTGACTGAATCAGGCTAGCACTCGAGAGTTCAGTCTCTCGAGTCACTGCCTTGTTGAGAGCCTGAGCTTTCAAGTCTCATCTCTGACTTGATAGCTCTGACTCTCAGCAACGCAGTGACTTGAGTATTTCGTCACTGAACTCAGTCAGGGTGCAAGCTGTGATTTGATAACGCACTCGAGAGTTCAGCATCTCAAGCCACTGTCCTTGCTCAGAGCATGAGTCTCCAAGCCTTCTCTCTGACTTGGTAACTCAGCCTCTGAGCAGAGCAGTGACTTGAGTATTTCTCACTCATGCTGAACTCCCTGAGGTAAAGGTTTTAAAAAAAAATTGTTTTGTGCTCCTGAATTCCCATTTTGCCCTTCGAAAACGGGACCATCAATTGGTATCAGAGCGGGTTGTTCACATGACCACTGATCCAGTTTTTTAAGAAAAATGGTCTACCGAACAGATCTTAAACGTTTTAAACTATGGGAATTTCTGCATATTTCAAACTATTACTTGTGTTCTGACATTATTCTTGTAATAGAAAATTATTTGGTTAGAAGTTTTGGAATCATCAAAAAGGGGGAAATTGTTGGGATATGTTTAGTTTTGATGATTTTCCAAAACGACATGTAATAGGTTTGAAAGCAGTCAGGATAGTATCCTTTGGATCAGGTCAGGCTAGGTTAGCTCTCAGTAGAATAGGTTGCTCAGTTGAGGGGGAACTCAGCGAGGGGGAACTTCTCAACACAGCCTGAAGATATCAAGATGACAACCAGAAGAGCTGACTGAAGACATGCCATCAACCTGAACCAATGGAGAAGCCTGAAGGAAGTCCCACTGAGTGTAAGTCAGGCTGATCTAAGCCAAGTCTGGTGGACCACTCAGTGAAGAGCATGATCAGGTGGATCAGTGCTGCACCAAGTAGGCCCTGAAGGAGTCAGGCTACTGTGGTCAGGGAAGTTTGTCATTCAGCCTTATGACAAACTTCTTGGAGTGATCTTCAAACGGTCCCTGAAGGACAACTACACTGAGGACGAGTCAGTCCAACTGAAGATCATCATGTCAGTGAAGGACAAAGCTACCTAAAGTCAGTGGGTCTTAGTCAAACCCACTGAGTCAAAGATCCGTGAATCCAGGCCACGTGGACCAATCAGAACGAGGCAGCAACTCTGACACTGACAAAGGCCGCATTCCAAGAAAAGTGGTTGAAACCATTTAATGCTGGATTCAAATGTATTTCCTCTCCAACGGATACATTTGAATCTCCATTATAAATACAAGCTCATGGCTTGTTGATTAGAGTGTTGTTTTTTGTTTGAGAGTTGTATTGTTGTATCCTGTAAGAAAAACAAACACCTACGAGCTGAGAGTGTGAGTAGTAGCATACGTGCATGGGAGATATAAGGAGGTTCTACTCATATCTATACACTGAGAGTTCACAAACATATACATAAGAGTGCTCAGCTTGTAACTCTAGGCTTAGAGAGGTTTTCCCTATCTTAGCTATTGGCTAACACATTGTAAAGAGAAAACCTCACCTAGTTGGAGAAAACCAAACCAAACTAAACCCTTTCAGAGATTGTTAGGTTTGTAGTGAGGTGAGGAGGGCAGCCCAGGGAGTGGCGTGAGTCCAGTTGTAAGTGCACCTTGGCACGTTAAAAGCAAGAATCCAAAGGAGTGGATTTCCTGTTAAATCAGGCCGTGGATGTAAGAGCTTGAGTCTCCGAACCACGTTAAACCAAGTGTTATTATCTGGAATGTCTTTTCTTCTAAAGTATTGCGAAAATCTGCTCACTGAGAGCATTGTTTAAAAAGGAACTTTAGTTAAGCATTTCAGTCAGGGAGATTTATCTTACTGACTGAATCAGGCTAGCACTCGAGAGTTCAGTCTCTCGAGTCACTGCCTTGTTGAGAGCCTGAGCTTTCAAGTCTCATCTCTGACTTGATAGCTCTGACTCTCAGCAACGCAGTGACTTGAGTATTTCGTCACTGAACTCAGTCAGGGTGCAAGCTGTGATTTGATAACGCACTCGAGAGTTCAGCATCTCAAGCCACTGTCCTTGCTCAGAGCATGAGTCTCCAAGCCTTCTCTCTGACTTGGTAACTCAGCCTCTGAGCAGAGCAGTGACTTGAGTATTTCTCACTCATGCTGAACTCCCTGAGGTAAAGGTTTTAAAAAAAAATTATTTTGTGCTCCTGAATTCCCATTTTGCCCTTCGAAAACGGGACCATCAATTGGTATCAGAGCGGGTTGTTCACATGACCACTGATCCAGTTTTTTAAGAAAAATGGTCTACCGAACAGATCTTAAACGTTTTAAACTATGGGAATTTCTGCATATTTCAAACTATTACTTGTGTTCTGACATTATTCTTGTAATAGAAAATTATTTGGTTAGAAGTTTTGGAATCATCAAAAAGGGGGAAATTGTTGGGATATGTTTAGTTTTGATGATTTTCCAAAACGACATGTAATAGGTTTGAAAGCAGTCAGGATAGTATCCTTTGGATCAGGTCAGGCTAGGTTAGCTCTCAGTAGAATAGGTTGCTCAGTTGAGGGGGAACTCAGCGAGGGGGAACTTCTCAACACAGCCTGAAGATATCAAGATGACAACCAGAAGAGCTGACTGAAGACATGCCATCAACCTGAACCAATGGAGAAGCCTGAAGGAAGTCCCACTGAGTGTAAGTCAGGCTGATCTAAGCCAAGTCTGGTGGACCACTCAGTGAAGAGCATGATCAGGTGGATCAGTGCTGCACCAAGTAGGCCCTGAAGGAGTCAGGCTACTGTGGTCAGGGAAGTTTGTCATTCAGCCTTATGACAAACTTCTTGGAGTGATCTTCAAACGGTCCCTGAAGGACAACTACACTGAGGACGAGTCAGTCCAACTGAAGATCATCATGTCAGTGAAGGACAAAGCTACCTAAAGTCAGTGGGTCTTAGTCAAACCCACTGAGTCAAAGATCCGTGAATCCAGGCCACGTGGACCAATCAGAACGAGGCAGCAACTCTGACACTGACAAAGGCCGCATTCCAAGAAAAGTGGTTGAAACCATTTAATGCTGGATTCAAATGTATTTCCTCTCCAACGGATACATTTGAATCTCCATTATAAATACAAGCTCATGGCTTGTTGATTAGAGTGTTGTTTTTTGTTTGAGAGTTGTATTGTTGTATCCTGTAAGAAAAACAAACACCTACGAGCTGAGAGTGTGAGTAGTAGCATACGTGCATGGGAGATATAAGGAGGTTCTACTCATATCTATACACTGAGAGTTCACAAACATATACATAAGAGTGCTCAGCTTGTAACTCTAGGCTTAGAGAGGTTTTCCCTATCTTAGCTATTGGCTAACACATTGTAAAGAGAAAACCTCACCTAGTTGGAGAAAACCAAACCAAACTAAACCCTTTCAGAGATTGTTAGGTTTGTAGTGAGGTGAGGAGGGCAGCCCAGGGAGTGGCGTGAGTCCAGTTGTAAGTGCATTTGTGTAGTTTGGTTAGATTAATTTGGAAAAAAAATATTTTCTCATATTTTGGTAGGTAGAAGTAATTGTGTAAACTCATGTAAATTGGCGAAAGAAAGAATTCTTCTTAATTTAATTTAAATAATAATAATAAAAAAAATCATATGTCACCCCATGCATATCCCATTAAGTTAGTGAACAATTTTTCTTCACGTAATTTTTAAATTTGACAATTTTTTAGAAGATTTTTTAATACATATTTTTATTTGTATTTTATCTAAAAAAAGAAAAGTATTTATATTAATTTAGATATTCAAGAAAAGATTTGAATCATATTTCACCCTCCACATCCCATAAAATTAGATAACATATAGTTTCATCTTACTTCATGCATAAATATTAAATGGCAAAGTATAGAGTGAATTTAAAGGGTATTAACAGGGTATTAGTTTCGAAGGGTACAAATTATTTTCAAAGAGTATGAGTTGAAGCGTATAAAGAATTTTAATTATTTAATTAAATGATATTAGTTGGTTACACTAAAGAGTATGAATTGTTCTATTTAAAGATATTTCATAGTTTAAATATGAACGAGTTTAATTCTATGTATACTCATATTATGATTTGAATTGTTTCTATAAGAATATGTGTTTAATAAAAATTCCAATAAAAATTTAATATTGAATACTCTATCTTATTTGATGTGAATTGATTCTCATAGATTTTTCCAGTATAACAAGCAATTCTTATGTTGTAACGCCTCGAATCCAAAATACATAATTATCTCAGATTCGAGGTATTACTTGTGACTAAAATCCGAACTGTAAATTTTTTGATATAAAAATGGATAATAAAATCAGAGATGAGTTTTATGCAGCGGAAGAAATGAGTAGAATAATTTTTTATAACATGTCTCACACACATATATAAAGCTTAATATTAAAGTAACATTTTATTTAAGTGGGGAACTCCGTGTCGTCTCTATTACTGTCCTTGCTCCACGAAATCATAACCTGCAAGGGTTATAAAAAGGGGGCGTGAGATTTGAATTCTCACGTATGGGTGATTTGCAACGTCATGGGATTGGTAAATCCGAAGTATATTAAATTATACTCATTAATAAAGTAATTAATTAATTTAAGCAGTTGACATATAAATATGAATAACATATACCACAGAAGTAACAAGTTCACGTAATAATTAATTGGGCATGACAGGTTCCACATTCACATAATTGATATATCACAAGTTTATTCACATTAAGCGGCAAAGCCCAAAGTCATTTTTCAAGTAACGGCCAAATCTGTCAAAATCATTTCAAACACATTGTGAATCTCCCCCAAACCGTTTCCCACCAACAAATCATGTGACCATGAATCTGAATAATTATTATCACTCATGGTCACCACAAATAATATCAGCGACCATGAATCTGATCTATTATCACTCATGGCCGTACGTGTCAATCCACAAACATAACTGCTCAATGATTACTCGCCTTCCTCTTTCTCATAAAAACTGTCATTTCAAATCGTGGGGAGAAATCACATAATTCACACTTAAATTGGTTCATGCTCAGATAATGCCCTTAATCATGCAGTCGTGATTAATTTGAATAGAAACAATAGATATTTGTATCATATATAAATATACTACGTAATTCAAATATTTATATAATAGAGATACATTTATGTTGGATTAGTTGTTTTAGATTTATTTGGTCGAGTTCAGAGTATACCAGCATAATGTATTATAAGCAGATCGATCAATATATCATCACCCACCTGTTTGCTCCGGGTTCCGAGAATGATGTATAAACAGATGGTTGAATCCCTCGTGCGTATTCCGATTAGCACAGAGTCCTAATATGAAATCATTTGATTAAAAGTTGGCTCTTGGATTATCGAAAGGCCTAGGAGTTCGTGTTACGAGAACGAGAAAGTTGTTATCTTATAAACTCATTGAAAAAGACCTACTTAAAAACACACTCTATCTTGGTAAATACACCACTTCTAAAAAGGTGAGTGTATTTACTAGTATAATTGCGGTATGACTATTTAGATTACTACAAAAACAATCTTTTGATAAGTACACCCCTTCTTAAGAGGAGGTGTATTAGGGGGGGTGTATTTACTAATTTCTGTTGTGTTCTTAACAAAAGCCTTTTATAAAATTAAAAGTATATTCATAATTATTATTATTCTTGGAAATACTTAAAAGAATAAGAATAATTACTTAAGAGGTACTAATAAGGATAAATAAAAGGTTTTTCTTTCTAAGATTTCTATTTCCCATTTTAAAAGAATTCTTGAATATAATTATAAAAATTCCCTTTTATTAAACTTATTAATTAAACTTAGACTTGAAGGAGTTTGTATTATAAAACTAAATGATATATAATTATATTCTTCTTTTCCTAATATTAATAATACTTTCAAAGTTGATTAGTGACACTCTCTAAACAAAAGAATAATACTATTTTCCAAAATACTACTTTTCATTTGTTTTACTAATTTTGAGCATAAGCACTCTTGTCCTTTTCGATCTTTTTTCCAAACTCTACTACAGTGCTAAACAATTAATTCCAATGACACTAAACAACATATTCAACAATACTAATCAACTAATTCAACAACAGCTAAATCAAAACAGTAGGAAATCCAACAACAACAAAGTCCATCTACAAGCTCACAAACTCCGAACCAACAATAACTATTCTAAACTCTCAAAGTCTCAACAACGAACTAAAAAATTGATCAATTCCTATCTCAACTAGTACAAGAATTTGAAATAAGGTTAGCAACCTTACGAGTCCCAAATTGGGCAGCCTAACGACGTCGTTCGTTTATTCGTGAATTAATTTAGACGGCCTAACGGCATCGTTTCGGTTCTTCCAAAAATCAAACAGACAACAGCTATCCAAGGAGGCGTCATCTTGATCGGAGTTGAAACGAGACAAGAGAAAATTATGAGAATCGAAATTCTAGGAATTGAAATTAAGAACTGAGGGATTTAATCGAGAGAAAATTGTGAGATTGAATGAATTTGGAAACGAATCACAAAAGGGGACTCACCCAAAGAAGGAGGGGGCCGTCGGCCGGAGGCGGCGCTGCTGTGAGGAGCGACTGCGGCTCGAAGCAGGGGGCGGCGCGAGAGCGGCGATAGGGCGTGGGGGACGGCGTTATCTCCGTCGGAAAAGAAACGGAACGAGTGTGAGAGAAATCTGAAATTACGAATTTGAAATTAAGAATTGGAATTAGGAATTGATGGGTTTAATTTCAAGACTTACGGAGGAGGATCGGCGAGACACGGCGGCGCGGTTGTGCTCGGAAGAGGCGTCGGCGCTCCGAGCAGAGAGAGAGAGAGCGAGAGCGACGGAGGACAGGGGAGGCTGGAGCGGCGGCGGATTCGCGAGGCGGGGCTCGAGCGCGACCGCGGTGGCGCGACGGCGGCGCTGAGCGAGGACGATGGCGACGAAGCGGCGGCGCTAGTTGGAGCACGGCGGTCGAAGCGCGAGAGCGAGAGAGGAAGAGAGGAGACGTCGTGGCTTCGGCTGAGGTCGCGGCGTCGTCGTTCGCCGGAGGAGGAAGAAGGAAAGAGGTGTGCGGCGGCGGAGGCGACCGGAGAAGGGAGGAAGAGATACGCGTTTGGCTGCGTATGAAATTGAGAGAGAGAAAGGGAAATTTGAGAAACTGATTTTGGAATTCTTATCATCTACGACAATTGCTTATTGATATGGGTAGATTATTTAATTAAACAATTAATTTAAAAAGAAGGATAAAATATGTGGGTGAAAATTAATACTTAATTAATTTAATTCTAAAAGGAAAGTAATTTATGTGGCCAGAAACTAACCCCCTTTAATTCAGATATTTCCGTTCCCAAATGATACGGTTTAGGGATCGTTTGATTCACGAGTTTAATTCCGATTCGATAATTAATACAGTTTTTAAAACTGAATTAATATTTTATCGCATTTGAGTTATAGAATTATATTTTTATCAATAAATTATACGGATCGAAATCCTTAATTAAAACTTGAATATTTAATTTCTCGTAGTCCTTTATTCGTTTGAAAGATTCGATTCTTTCTACGAATTTAGGAATTTATAAAAGGATATATATATATATATATATATATATATATATATATATATATATATATATATTTAAATTACACAAATAGCACTCAAAATAATAAAATAAAAAGAAACAAAGATAATAAAATAAAAATAAGGGTTCTAGGAATATAAAAGGTATAAAACGGGACGGGGTATTACATATGTTAACAATTATTCCCTATTTATGTATTACTAATTGTTTATTTTCAAAATCAATTACATAATTAACAAATTAACTTTTGGTCAAACTTAGCCGAATTAAAAAATAATTAATATTTTTGTACACAAATCTCTATTAGACAGAGTGAATATGAATTGGATGTTGGACAATGTTTGTTTTGAATTGAATCTCAAAACCTTGAAACGATTGATATCACTGACTTGGTCAATATAAGATAAGATCTTTACTTTACATATATTCAATTGAGTGGGAACTCAACTGAAGTCATTCAAGGCTGAATATTTGAAGTCAATTATGAATCACTAAAGAAACATCTTTGAGTACAAACCGAATCTTACTAAGTTGGCCAGTCTGCCACTCAAGTGAAGAATATAATCCTGAAATGATAAATTTGTTAGAAAATGTTGATTGTGTAAATTTGATAAAATTATTTTTAAAAAGTATAATGGTATGGATGTATGGATGTCAGAGCACAGATGATTTTCATCTTTTATGTACCTAGATTGAGTACTTCATATTGATCTTTTTTATTAAGTCACATTGTTGGTTCTTTTATCTATGTTACTCAATTTCAAGAAAAATAAAATATTTCTTATTCTATGGAAATTTATATTTTGTGTGGATTTAAGGTTTAGAAACAGTGACTGACGGGTTAAGATGAGTTGGGTGTGGTGATTTTTTATTATAACCTTGTGTACTTTATTTTATTATTAATTTTGTTTGTGTGTTTGTTATTGTTATTAATATAAAGTTGATACTTTTATACGTTTACAAATAACATTGATCTTATTATTATGGAATAATTACAAAATTGTTAAAAAAATAGACTATTTTAAAGTATCGAATATTAGACTAGGAGTATCATTAATCTGGATTCAAGAAAATTTACAACAATTGCAATATTATACCACTGACCCAAAATAATGACACTCCTGATTAAACATTTGATACTTTAAAATTGTTACTTGATAAACTTATCATGAACTATTTTCATATAATACTTTACCTTTATAATTTAATTGTTCATTAAATTCATTTTTTAAAAATTAGTTAATTTATTTTAATATTTACCAAATTTTAATTTCAAAAAATCAGTGTATTTTTTAATATTAGTTGAATATTTTTCAGGTTTTTTTAAGCATCAATAAAATAATAAAATTTGAAGATCATTATCTTTAGTTTTATTATATCTTTTACTAAAAAATAATTAATTGGAAAATTTTGCATCACATGTAATCTAAAGGTAAGATGGAAAAAAATCCAAATAAATGTGTACTTAAATGACTAAATTCAAAGTGAAAAAGTTAAGAGGATTGAAATCAAAATTGGGCAATGTTAAAGGACTAAAATCTTATTTTACCCTGGAATATTAATGTGATAGTCTTTTCTTCTTTGTATTATATTATTATTTTATTACTTTTTGTATGAACAATGATGAAAATTACATTGGATCATGCATAGACAATTTAAGTCTTTCTCCAAATGTTTCTACTAAAATCAAATTGATAATTTTGAATATGATATTGAAGGAAAATTAGAATCTGTGAATATTGTCAAAATCGTTGATTTTTATGTGAAATATAATAATACTGAAATTAAACATTGTATGGTGAAAATTATATTTCTTTGGATGTGTCAGGTGTAAAATATTTTGGAGAAAAATTGGGTTTTATTATATTGGATTAGGTCAGAACTGGAAAAATTGTTCTCAGTTTATTATGTAATCAGGTATATTGGTGACACAAATCTTATGCATCATCGTACTAAAGTTTGGTATAAATATACTAGAAGTGGTGGATTGCTTAAAAAATAATCTTATTTTTTAGTATAAACAAAAAGAGTGTGTTAATGTGGATTGAATAAAATAATTAAATTATTAAGGATTTATTGAACAAACCACAATTATATCCCCTCTTTGTAAAATTAAACAAAACATTACATCCCTTTTCATTCTAATTCACGTTTTTCGAACATCAAAATCTAGGACTCAATTTTTTTTAATTAAACTAGGAAAATTATGTTAATTTTCTAATTAAAAGTTAAATGTGCACTGATCGTTTGGATAATGGCTTTTGCGGCAAGAGGAAAAGGGGGAAATAAAACAAGTAATTTTTGCCAGACTAGAAGCAGAAGCATGGCAAGAACAAATGTGCAACATACTATGACTCTACAATTAACCTTACTTTAAGGTATTCTCAGAGCAAAGAACGCGTTCAAATACAGTTTTTTGAGAAAAGGACATGAGGATTGAAGGCCAAATATTTGGGTATAATGTGTGCATAAATCTGGTAAAATTTTATTGAAAGGGGTTAACGAATACTATCAGTTGATGGTAATATTGTCATTTAACATATGTGCATTTTAGTTTAAAAATATTTCGGAGTATGCTTAGGATTTCGGGGGTTTATATAGCCATACCATTTTTTTAAATTCAAATTAATTTGTATTTAATAATGAGATGTTTGTAAGAAAACATATTTTTTGTATGTCATTAATACACTATTAATTATTTTATTTTGTATCACGTAAAAATTACATGATGTTGAAAGTAATAAATAATTTAATGTAAAAAAATACAAATTGTTCAAACATTTGTTTATTATGTAAAAAAATTAAGAGAATTTATTTTGATGAAACAATAATTTTTTTTCACATATATATACATATATATATATATATATAGTTAAAAAATTGTTATAAATTTAATGATTATGTTATAAAAAAATGTTATAAGTTAAAAAAAACAAATTGAATTTTTTTAGCATTATAATTTAATTTAATTAATTATTATAGTAAAAAAATTGTAAAAATGCCTTCCGTGCGAATCTATAAATATATAATACAACCAAGTTTTCCTTTTTTTAGTTTTGGAGGGGACACTTCTCATCCGTAGATCAATATTTATCATTTAATCATCACCGTTCATTTTTTTATGTAGTTAATTTCTAATTGCAAGTAATTTGCATGTGATTTGTTACTAATTAGGAGCCGTTACAAATTATGGCCTATTTATACTGCTAGATTGTGAGCATGTAAATCATAGCTGCAAATTCATAGATGTTTGTTGTATTGTTTAGAATTAGGTGAAAAATTCATAGATGTTTATTGTATATATTGTGTAGGATTAATATCGTTAGTGTTTTGTATAGAAAGTATATGTAAATGTAATTTTATTTGTATAATTGTTTGTGAGATTTCACGATAAATGTGGAATCCTTGAAAAAATATTTTATTCGTTTGACGATAGAAGAATGACTTGAAGATAAATAGAGATTATTGAAGAATGATTTGAAGAGATGGAGGTTATTATTTAAATTTCAATCTACGTTCCTTTTTCAAATTCATTTTATCGATAAAATTTATTCAATATACTATTTGTAACGCCCTGAACCCAGAATATATTAATTATATCAGATTCGAAGTGTTATTGTGATCAAAAGTTCGAATTATAAATTTTTTGAAAGGAATATAACTGAATTGAGAGAGAGAAGTTTATGCAGCAGATAAGTGGGAAGGAATATTATAACGTAAGTGTATTTGTATATATATAAAGATGGATAGAGGGTTCTGTATCTTCAGAATAATACACACCGAGTTTGGATAATTTAAACACACGGAAAGAGTATCGTCTTGCATGGCAGTATCGATAACATTTATTTGGGAAATAGAAATAGTAGGCATCATGGTATTAATAATAATATTTTAAGCAAATGAGAGACTTTGTGTCTTCTGTGTTACTGTCCTTGCTCCCCGTAATTGAAATCTGCAAGGGGTTAAGAAAAGGGGGCGTGAGAATTGAATTCTCACTTATGGGTGATTGCAACATCATGGGATTGGTAAATCCGAAATATATTAAGTTATACTCATTGATAAAGTGTTTATTTTATCTAATCAGTTGTCGTATATAAAAGATTATAAAGATTTAAACGGTGATTAAGCATATTTCGCATGATATAATTGAAATAGCACAAGTTGGTTCACATTAGGGCAAAGCCCAAAGACATATCACACATTATCACAACTATCAAACCATAAACGTACAACCATTCCACTTCCATCATAGTTACTCTTTTCAACTCCAACCAACAACAACCTTGATTCCGAGGGCGTCCAACGACAGCTGTCCCCGGAGGCCGGAAAAATAATCAACGACCTTGATTCCGAGGGCGTCCAACGACAGCTGTCCCCGGAGGTCGGAAATCAATACCCAAATCACAACTCCGTACTTACTGATTTTCCATAAAACTGATACAACAACTTCATTGAGAAAATACTTGACTGATAACTGAACTGATTCATGCTCACGTAAGGTGTTTACTCATGCAGTGGTGATCGATTCACAAAACAACAGGCTAATATATAACATATGTAGTTATATCACATAATCCAAACAGTTATATAGATAGGTGTTACATTTATGTTGGATTAGATACTTTTGATTTGATTTAGTCGAGTTCAGAAAATACCGGTACGACGTTATTAATAGCAGATCAATCAACGGATCATCACCCACCTGATTGTTCTGAGTTTCGGGAATATTGGGTAGGCAGACAGTCGAGTCCTTCGCGCGTGTTCCGAAAAGTACAGAATCCTAATAAGGAGTATTTCGATTAAAAGATTGACTTTTGAATTTGAAAAACTTAAGAGCGCGAAACTCGAGGATTGAGTAGGTCGTTGTCTTCAGAAAATTATTGAAAACTAAAGTTTCCAAAGGTTGATTTCAAATTGATAAGTACACCTCTTTTAAAGGGGAGGTGTATTAGGGGAGTGTATTTACTAAATTTAGTGGTGTAACAGGGGGTGTATTTACTGAATTTAGTGGTGTAACAGGGGGTGTATTTACTGAAATTGTTGGTGTAACAGAGGGTGTATTTACTGAAATTGGTGGTGTAACAGGGGGTGTATTTACTGAATTGAGTGCTGTTCTCAAAAAGGCCTTTTAAGGAAAAAATATAATTATTAAACTTGGAAAATACTTAGAAAAATAAGGTTATTACTTAATAAAATTAAAGAAAAGGTTATTCTTTCTTACGAATCCTAATTCTCGTTTTTAAACGAAAACTTGAATATAAAACTTTTCTTTTCTAAACTTATTAAAAGACTTGGACTTTTCTTAAGGAAATTATATTATAAACTAAAAAATTGTTTATAAAAAGGTATTCTTAAAGTTGGTTTGTAATTCTTCTAAAAATAACGGATTATACTAAAAGGTTTTATTTTGTGGGTTTTTTTCTAAAATTCTAACAGGGGTACGAGGTGAAGACGAGTTTCCCTTTGTCTTACGAAAATTATTCAAAAGTGTTTTTATCCTTGAAAAACATCAAAATAAGGATACTATAGGATTTTGCTAATATCATCATAATACTAAAAACAATGATACTGAACATTCATAAGAATAATACTAGTCCTCTAAGTCATTAATACCATCCATCTAAAACAATAATATTTCAATAACCGATTAACTAAAAACAAGATACTAACTCAGCTAATTCCAACAGTCCAACTTATAGTTTGTGAAGGAAAGAAACAGGGAAAACAATATCCAAAATTCCTATTTCTAAGGAGTGATACAAGTGAAACAAAACAATAATACTAAATAGGTTAATAACTAACACTAATCATCTAACTAAACTAACAGTGAGTTTTTCTCATTTCTTGTCCCAAGCTCCTAATCAAAATAACAACATAACCCAAAATTTACCCAAGAAGAAAAAAAACGAAGGTAGAAACCTTACGAGCTTCAGTTTGAGACGTTAAACGGGCGGCCTAACGACGTTGTTTTGAAACCCGGAAATTGTTCACGAAAATTGGGCAGCCTAACGGCGTTGTTCGGGAATTCGGAAAAACGATTTGGGCAGCCTAACGACGTCGGTTGGAAATTCCAGAAATTGGCAATAACAACCGGTTCAACGGCGTCAAAAATCGATCGGAAATTAAACGAAAAGAAAGTCTCGGTTAGAAATTGAAATAGTTCGGTAGTCGAAATCGAATTAAACGGAAATGAATTTCGAAGAAAAGAGGAAGAATTCCATCTTACTGGAGGTGGAGGAAGAGGCGGCGACGGCGGAGCTGGGCTTCGAGGCGGCGGCGCTCGGCTTCAACGGAGAGTGAGAGTGAGAGCGACGGGACTTCGGTGGCGGTGGTGGAACGCCGGAGGAGAAAGAAGGAGAGGCGGGGATTGGCGGCGCTGCGTCTGGGTCGCGGCGGCGGCGTCGTTCGCCGGAGGATAGAGGACAGCGGTGTTCGACTGGAGAAGGAAGGAGACGTGAGGCGTTGCGGCTGGGCGGGGCTCCAGCGGCGGAACGGCGAGGGCGACGGCGGCGTGGAGCTTCGGCGCGGCAGAGGGACGCGGCGGCGGGACGCCGGAGGGGGAGGAAGGAGGCGGAGGCCGAAGGAAGGAGGAGATAATTTTTTAGAGAGAGAAAAATTTTGCGTGAAGGGGAAAAAAATGAATGAGGAGAGAGGGATTTCTTCTTTTATACCCTCCCTTTCCAAACTTATCTATTTCTAAATTCTTATCCAAAAGTTTCGATATTTTCGTTCCCAATTGATACGGTTCAGGGATCGTTTGGTTCACGAGTGTAATCCCGATTCAGAAAATAATACAGTTTTTAGACTCAAGTAATATTTTATTGTATTTTGATTTTTCTCAATAAATTAAACGGATCGAAATCCTTAATTTAATTTGAATAATTAATTTCTCGTAGTCCTTTATTCGTTTGAAAGAATTCGTTTTCTTTCTTCGAATTTAGGAGTTTTATAAAAAGGGTATGTATATTTAAATACACAAATAGAACACAAAAATAATTAAAATTAAAAGAATCAAAGAAGAGAAAATAAAATAAGGCTTCTAATTAAGAAAAAGAGGTACAGAACGGGACGGGGTATTACACTATTATTTTGCAATCATTTTATCATATTGTTTACACATTTTATACGTCATCTCCTTGCCAATATTTGAGTAGAATTAGAGCAATTATGTTTTTCCCCTATTCATCAATAATATAGTCGATTGCCTTTTATGATGTATGTATCTAAATAATCTTATTTTTAATAATTTTAATATTTAAGTTTGGAACTAATGGTTTCTTTTATGCTATTTATGAAAAATTTAGGGCTGGTTATTTTTCTTCATCTATCTATAATTTGACAATACAATTTAATGAAAGAAGATACAATTTACTTTAGTTCAAGATTTAACAACAATTTTTTCGTATAAGTGTTTCAATTCTGGCATCAGAATATGATATTGAAGCAGTTTCCACTTTTCCATATCAATTATGTTTGCGAGAATGGCTTCTCCAATTTCGTCAATGTCCTCCAACCAGTTTAGTACAAATTTTTAGTTCATAAATTAGGTTGGCTTTGTGTTACAATAAGTTCGGTTTGATGAAAATTGTAATGGTGGACTTAACTATTATTTCAGCAAATTATGTGTACATGTCTTAGAAGTCTTCCATAATTTGGCTAAAAAATTAACTAAATGTTGAAGATTTTCAGTAAAAAAAAATTGTGGAATATATATTTGACTATGTATCCTCAATATATAGATTTTGTGTACTTACTTATATTTTAATTGATTTATTATAAAATTATATTTTATTATTCAATCTTAATTATTAATATTTACAACCAGGATGTATATTAAAAATTAAGGTAGACCAATTTTAACAAACATAAACAATTTAAATTTAATATTTAAAATAAAAAATACTGAAGATTAGCAAGTTTGTTTAAAAAAAATTAATTGAATTAACATTAATTATATTTTACCGATTTATAAGAATACATTCACATATAATTTATTTTACCAATTTAACAATTTTATATTATTATTACTATGTTGACAAAAATAAGAAAAACATGAATACTCATTTTGCGTAAATCCTATTTTTACTTTAATTATTTATTTATTTCAAAATATCTTAATTCAATCCAATAGTAAAATGATTGACTGTATTTACGATTAAATTTTTTGATTGTATTATGGAACCGTAGAAGCAATGAATGTATTGTTTAACATTAGAATGATTAACATTTAATTTTTCTTTACTTATGTAATAATGTGATCTAAAGTTTCACCCCTAAATAATGATTATTATGATTATATACATTGATGATGAGTGGCAAGAACCAATATACTCAATTATCATTGAAAGTTAGAATTGTTGCATAATCACTCTCATATTTATGACGAGTGGAAAATTAAATTTTCACTTTGCTTATGAACAATATATTTTGTATAAATTTATTTCATATATAATAAATACCGAAATTAAGGGATTAATTGATTGACTATTAATATTGTAACCACAAGTAATATTGAAATACATAATTTATTGATTGAATTTTATCACTGAATAACGGATCATACTAATAATTTAGGTAATTCTTACTGTGAAAGAATAATATAAATCAAGATACATTTTTTTTTAATTTTTAGAAATAGTAAATTTTATAATTATTTTTTGTTCATCAAAATCTAATTTCATATTCTTATAATTAATAAATTGTGTGACTTTGTACATTATTATATAAATAATAAATAAAAGAAATGTTCCTATAAATATTCCATAAATTATGCTGCTATATGCTTAAATTATGTCATTATGATGGATAAAAAACAACTACATGAATATCCTATACATGTGTCTACTTTTTGCTGAGATATTCTCTTCCAATTAAATTAATTGACGAAAATTATAATTGATTAATATATATTATTGAATATTGTTTCATATCATCATATTTTCAATCACGTAAACACTTAAAGGTCAACTTTATACATTATTATATCACACACATTGATTTTGTGATTGTTAATTTACCATAATATTTCATGGCTTTGTGATTTTGGTTTAATTTACCATAATATTTTATGTAAATAATAATTAAAATCAATAATATTTTTATGGCAAAGTATATTTTTCTACTAAGTATCTATAAATATATAATATAAGCAACTCTTCCTTATTTAGTTTGGATGGGAAAGAATTGTGACCGTTGATCTATTTTTTAGGAACCGATCATCACCATCTATTTGTTTATTAATAATTAAGGTAATTTTGTCTATATCAAAGAGATTGCAAAAATTATGCAGACATTTTAGTTATTCTCTTCATTCTTGACTTCACTTCTATCTAATTTGGCCTATATATATGCCACCAAGTTTCTCAAATCTAAAAAAAAAAATATATATCTCATACATCTATTCAGCAATGAATTTCAATTATAGTACATATATAAATTTGAATATGGACAATTATAGTAAAATTTGATTAAAATTATATGTAATATTCATATTTTTAAGTACTTTTAAAGCAATATAAAATTACAAAGTTAAAAGTTACAAGACTATTTTCTATGTTCATAGTGCAAATCGAGGCTATATTAATGTGATCATAGAAAAGAGTCCTATTATTAGAAATGGTTTATATAGTAGTCATATTTTAAAAGTAGTACACATTTTTCTCTCGAATCCTTTTTGCCAAGGTTATATTTATGCATCCATAAACTATAAGATTTTCTAATTATTTCTATTACGATCAAGAAATATATACATTCAACGAAAATATTATGTTAAAAATAAACACATGTGATCAAGTTTTGATGTTATATTGTACTTTTTAATATCAATGTCAATCAATTAATTAAAATAATTGTGATGTATTCATGGAATGTAAAATAGAAAAATACTTCCTCAGTCTCCAAATATATACATCATTTATCCTAAAGCCTACCCCAAATTATATGCAATATTTAATCACTTTAAGCTACACCCTTCAAACATTTATATATAGAGTGAAATTGGATCATACACGAACCAATTTGCAATACTTTTTAGTGTAACCAACTAATACCCTTTAGTTAAATAACTAATACTTTTTTTACATTTTAACTAATACCCTTCAGTGAAAATAAATAATATCCTCTAGAACTAATATCTTTTAGTAAAGATAACTAATACATTTTTAGTGAAAATAACTAATAACCTTCAAATGATTAATGTATGAACCATTTTCACTCTACTTTGGCCTCAAAATTACACCATATGTCATTATTTTACTCTGACTAATCCTATTCTCATACTAAAATCCGTGTCAAACTTTCATTATACCCCTATTTTATCTTATGTAATACTAATAAACAACTCTCATATTAACTTCGTGTAAACAGTAAATAATGCATCTAATCGAGGATAGAGGGACTATTCTTGCATCAGAAGTTGGATTTAAATTTTTTATTACGTGATTACAAAGTATTGCATTATTACATGTTTGTGTTAGGTAAAAAAATCACAATTCTTTTTTTTTTCTAATTTTATTCTTTCAAACATGGAATAAATATACATCAACTCATTTAGTAATTTTATAGGATAAAGAATCTTATTTTTCGATTGTCCTTTGTACACAAAGTTTTGTGTGAACAATTTTTATATTGAAATTTATTTGAAGGGTATTAATTTTTTTATTTATGGATAATATAAGTTTATATTATAAGGTAGTTTTAGTTTTGAATGATATTAGGGAGTGTTTTGAAACACTACTAGAAGCACTTTTTTCAAAAGCTACCTCTCACTAACTTTTGAATAAAAGTAATTCTAAAAAAAGATTTAATGTTCCAAAACACCGGTTTAGTTGTTTCATTAAAAACTATTAGTTGTTTTTTACTATAAGGTATTAGTTGTAAATCAATTTCACGATAAAAATGATTCATGCAAAACAATGTTATATAAAATTCAATATGAAAATATAACATAATTGGTTTAACTTAATCCAAGTTTTAATTCAACTAATTAAAAATATTTTTATTTTATTGCTTTGTAAAGTAAATAAGATGCCAACTAAAGAAGCATATTTACTCTTTTGTCAATAAAAAATAAAAAATTCACAAGTGAAATGATCTATGAATCTAAAGCTAAAGTGAAACATCATTATAATTATCTTTGTATGTGTGTATATATAAAAATAATTACATAAATATAATTATAATGTACAGTTTTACGAAGAATTAGATGTATAGTTAGTAGAAAAAATACAGTAATAGAGTTATGTGTTGTAATTTTTTTAAAGTTTATAACATGTAAATATTTAATGCAGTTATTGGGTTAAATACATACTCCATCCATCTCAATTATACGGAAATGATCATGTACCTAACGGTGAATACAAACTTATATGTCCACCATGAATGTGATAACGACACATAAGTAGATGACCCACAATTATTTTAATTGATTACTTAACCGTGCTTATATGTCATTATCACATTCGTGGTGGACATATAAGTTTGTGTCCACTGGTGGACGTATGATATTTTTACCTAATTATATAGGTTGATTGGATTTTTCACAAAAACTTAAAAAATAAAATAAAAATTACATAAAAAATTTTTCTATTACAACCTATTGAATAAGTATTATGCTTTCAAAACATATTTAGTGCATCTTTTAAATACAAATATAATAGTAAATTAACGACAAGAGAAATTAGTCTATATGTTAACCAACCTATATAATCGAGACATTTATTTTTTTAAAAACTACTATATATAGTTGAGACGGTTGAAATATTTCTTATAATTAGTTTTGTGCTTTAAAATTAGTAACGTATCTTTATAGAGTAGGTATTGTGAGAGATTGTCTCATGCCATGAGACGGTAGGATGAGTATAAATTGGGCATCTTACATTAACACTTTAACAAGTGTGTTTTAAATTTGTGTTATCTCATGTCATTGGAAGTCTCACGCAATTTTTTGTCATCTTTATATATTTAACGCAATAATTTTTAATTTATTTATTTTTTGTTGGGGATTATGTCTAAAAATATTATCCAAAATGATTGCTCACTAAGTTTATTATTTCTAATTTTCTAATTTCATTGCTTCTTGCTCCTCTATTCAATTTATTTGATACCATAAAAATAATATATCAGGATTGAAAAAAAATGGTTAGAGGTTATGAACATCTGTTAGGTGCTACCATGGTGAAATTATATACATTCAGATTCAGTACATCTTTCTAAAGAAGAGATAATTGATACAATATGAAAAATAAAATTAAGGGGAGTAAATTAGTTTTCATTAAAATTTTACAATCTATATATAGATACAATCTACCCAACACAAAATATCTGAAGATATGATAGTCATAACAGAATTGCTAACTTCACATTTTTCTCTAGATAATGTTGATCTTATATATTTGGGGAAAAAAAAAAAGATGTTAGAAGATTTGACAATGTTTATTGATGAAATTGAAGTGGTTTTGTATGTGATTGTTTTTAAATTTTAATTTAAAAAATTGACGTGGTTTTTATTTTTTCTTTGTATCTATAAATGTTTAATTTCTTACCTATATAATTTGTATGCTAATTTATTATGAAGTTTATTCCATAAATATCATCTCCTAATATAAGCAGTAAATTTTAATTATATATTTTCAAAATGTTATGAGATAATTATCGAGGAATTGTGGTTCATCTAAAATTAATTAGTTTATGATCTAGAATACTAATTTTATTTACCATTGTTGGGCTTTGGCATTTGTGTAGTTTGGTTAGATTAATTTGGAAAAAAAATATTTTCTCATATTTTGGTAGGTAGAAGTAATTGTGTAAACTCATGTAAATTGGCGAAAGAAAGAATTCTTCTTAATTTAATTTAAATAATAATAATAAAAAAATCATATGTCACCCCATGCATATCCCATTAAGTTAGTGAACAATTTTTCTTCACGTAATTTTTAAATTTGACAATTTTTTAGAAGATTTTTTAATACATATTTTTATTTGTATTTTATCTAAAAAAAGAAAAGTATTTATATTAATTTAGATATTCAAGAAAAGATTTGAATCATATTTCACCCTCCACATCCCATAAAATTAGATAACATATAGTTTCATCTTACTTCATGCATAAATATTAAATGGCAAAGTATAAATGGCAAACAATAATTTTTTTTTTTCACATATATATACATATATATATATAGTTAAAAAATTGTTATAAATTTAATGATTATCTTATAAAAAAATGTTATAAGTTTAAAAAAAACAAATTGAATTTTTTTAGCATTATAATTAAATTTAATTAATTATTATAGTAAAAAATTGTAAAAATGCCTTCCGTGCGAAGCACGGGTAGAAATATCACTAGTATTGTAAATACACCCACCATGATTATATCTCTTTCGCACATACTGAAAGTTTAAGGGACATTTTTTTTCTTTTCCGATCATTACCATAACAGTCGTTCGGGGTTGCACTTGTTGCATTGTAGTCGAATATTACAAGAATGAGGCCGTCTGGTGGTGCTAAATATATATATGCACATATAAGTGTTTCGTTTTAAAAACGGATGAATTTCATATAAAGACCCAAATTTTAGTTTATGTCTCAATATAATTACTCATTTTAAAAGTGTCTCAATTCAAGTATCAATTTTTACTTTTTTCTCAATTTAAGGCTTGTTTTAGATTCTCGTGTCTCAATTCAAGACCCAACAAATAATTATTTTTAAATTAAATTCATTATATATGAAAAATAATAAAAAATTAGAGACATTCGTCATAAATAAAAAAATTAATTTTTTTATTAATATAATGAATATTTCTACTTTTTATTTTTATCATCGTATATTAATTTAAAGTTTTAAAAATATGGCAACTAGCATTTTAAAATTAAAAGTAACATTTCCCATATAATCTTTTCCCATATAATCTTTCTTAATCGTATATGATAAAATATTAGTTATTTATTTTAATTTCAAAATGCTAGTTATCCTTTTTCTAAACAATAAATTAAATCTTTAAATTTAATTAATATACGACGATATAGAAAAAAATAGAAATATTATCATATTAAAAAAATTTAATATTTTTTTAAATTAATGATTTTATTTATTTATTTATGACGAACGTCTATAATTTTTTGCTTCTTTTAATATTGTATAAATTTAAATTGAAAATAATTGTTTATTAGATCTTGAATTGAGACACAAAAATTAAAAACAATCCTTAAATTGAGAAAAAAGTAAAAATTAAGACTTAAATTGAGACACTTTTAAAATGAGTTCTTATATTGAGACATAACCTAAAATTTGGGTCTTGATATGAAATTTTTTCTTTTAAAAGCCCTTTTTTTTTCTAGGTTTTTTTTTCCTAATTCCTTTTGGATTATGTTTATGATTTTATGCTCTAATATAATTATTATAATAGTTTTCAAAATTGTATGGATATGATAGCATAAATATTTTGGCGCGTTTATTTGTTGGTATTTACGAATTTAAAAATTTCAGTACTGGTTTTTTGAACAAATGAACTTTGTACAAAATTTTTTTTATGAACATATGTCGTATTTTCATATCAAAATTTTTGAACAATTTGTTCATAAAAAAATTCGAACATTATGTAAATGTTCGAAATATATTTTTGAACATATCTTACATTTTCATTTTATTTTTTGGAACAGTAGACGGAAGACGACGCAGCGGTCGGTCTACCGTGCAGTCTTGAGCGTGACGACGAACCCTTGTGAAGAAGATAGTCGTTCAAATTAGTATGTGGTGGGTGTACGCTATAATTTTTTAATGTAAGAAAACTTAAGGATATTTTATGTTATTAACCGGTGTGTACACTTATCTTACTTGGGGTTTAATAATTTAAAGGGTGTACTCCCATTAAAAAGGGGTACAAATAACTGTGGCCCTCTTAGATTTGTGTCATGTGCCCAACTTTCCCATTCGTATGGGTCCAACTTTCCCACTCCTATAAAACTCTAAGGACTTGTTTGTTTCGGGATGTAGGTGGGCGTGTAAAGTTATGATTTTACATCTACAAGATGTAAAATCTTGGATGATAATAAAAGTATATGTTTGTTTTGGGATTTTGATAGGGTGTGATTTTACTTTATGTCAAATCATGTGTAAGAATATAATAGGATGTGTAAGAAAAAAGTAGGAAAGAGAGTGTAAGTGGGAGAAAAGTGATATTGCATTGGGATGAGTAATAATATTTTTAAATTGCATAAAGTGAATTGTAATGGAATGTGTAATAATAGGTATTTATAGGTTTGAATGAAGAATGAGATGTAAAAACTGAATGTTACATCTCTAACTAAAATGGGGCGGGAGCCGGAAAGTACTAATCCTGCCCGGGTGAATCCCAAAACAAACTTTGGTAAATTTATTAATATATGTCAAATATGGAATAAAATTGTTAAAATAGGGTAGTTGTGAAAAGGTTATCAAAAATAGGGTTGAACGCGGTTTTGTGCTGCGATCCTGTTACTTGATCGCTTGAACAAGTAGCGATCAAGGCTGACAAATATGACAAACCCCACCTTAGGCCATCCTACTCAATCTATTGAGGATAATATTTTAAGTCTAATTACATTGCATTAATGGATTGCAAATAACTTATAATACGATCATAAATTCAGAACATTAGTGTGACAACTTCCAACTCATTAATGATATATTGGTATATTTTATGATAGTAAATTTTTAATCAAGGATTTTTTTTTTTGAAATTGTTTATATGCTGAAAAATATTAATACTATTTAATGTATAAATTAATATTCTTTTGTCCATTAAAACTATACATATAGAGCTAAACATTGGTTTTAAGAAAAAAATGATAAAGTAGATAATGTGGGGTCTATTTATAAATTAATTAATTGTTTATTAGTGTGATAATAAAAGGACGACTTCTATAAAATGAATGTGCATATTTTTGGTGAACTGATAAATAAGACAAGTAAAAATATTTTTAGTGGACAGATGGAGCCTTTGTTATTATATGAACTAATGTTTTTTTTTTTAGGTCCTAAAATCCATTAAAATCAATAAATCAAAATTGCACTTTGATTTTCTCTTTTAAATGGCAAACTCTCATATGCATCAAGTGCATGGTGCACTCACTCATTATGGTGTATTGATAATACCAAACAATACTACTGAGAATAACGATTATAGGAAAATGAGAATGATTCCATTAGTATTGTTTGGTATTATCAATACTGTAATAAAATATAAAATTAAGTTATAATCTACCTATCAAATGACTCATCATTCATTACCCTCTACTTCAATGAATCCTCAATCACTTTAATTCTCATTACCTTATAATCATTACCTCCAACCAAGCGGACCCTAAATTTATTAACTTAACATGTTTTCCAATAATAATAGTAGTAGTGATATTAAAAACGAGTAACTCTCTTGCACACTTGATGTATGATGCACTCACTCAACAGTTGACCATGTTTACACTGAAAATTTTGTTCCAATTATACTGAAAAGTTTGGTTGGATTACATTGAATAATAATTTTTAGTGTAAACTTTTCAGTGTAATCCAACCACGCTTTTCAGTATAATTGGAACAAACTTTTCAGTATAGACATGGTGAATAATGAGTGAGTGCATCGTGCACTTAGTGCATATGAGAGTTTGCCATTAAAAAGAGAAAATCAAAGTGCAATTTTGATTTATTGATTTTAATGGGTTTTAGGACCTAAAAAAAACATTAGTTCATATAATAACAAAGGCTCCATCTGTCCACTAAAAATATTTTTACCTGTCTTATTTATCAGTCCACCAAATATATGCACATTCATTTTATAGAAGTTGTCTTTTTATTATCACACTAATAAACAATTAATTAATTTATATGTAGACCCCACATTGATCTACTTTATCAGAAAAAAAATTAAAAACTATGTTCAGCTCTATATGTATAGTTTTAATGGACAAAAGAATATTAATTTATACATTAAATGGTATTAATATTTTTCAGCATATAAATAATTTCAAAAAAGAAATCCTTGATTAAAAATTTACTATCACAAAATATACCCATATATCATTAATGAGTTGGAAGTTGTCACACTAATGTTTTGATTTCATGATCGTATTATAAGTTATTTTCAATCCATTAATGTAATTTAATTAAGCTTAAAATATTATCATCAATAGATTGAGTAGGTAATTTAATTAAGCTTAAAATATTATCATCAATAGATTGAGTAGGATGGCCTAAAGTGGGGTTTGTCATACTTGTCAGCCTTGATCGCTACTTGTTCAGGCGACCATCGAAACCGCGATCAACCCTATTTCTGAAAGACTCTTCACAACTACCCTATTTTAACAATTTTATTCCATATTTGGCATATATTAATAAATTCTCCGTTTACTTTGGTTGTTGAGATTGTATAGTTAAAATTATATAATAGACTATGATTAAGTTATGTCATGATATAACCTGTTTACTTTGATAGATTTATATTTGGCTTAAAACAGTATAAAATAGTTTATTTACTAATATACCCCTTTTTTAACATTAACAATTTTGCCCTGCACAAAAATAAAGGCAATCGAACCGATAAAAAAATAGAGAGAGTAAAAGCAGTTGAAACCAAAGCCTAAATCCAAGCCTCTCTTTCTTTCTGGAATTAGTCCTCAAATGAAGAGTCTTCGTGGCCGTGAATATGTAAAAACCAATTTCTGCAAACCAATTTCAAAACCACCAGAATCAATTTCAAAATTCAATATACCTCCCAACACAAGAAATCAAAGTAAATCGCAAGAATCATGTGCTTTAGAAACCAATTTCAATTTCGATTTTACCCTTTTCATTGAACCCTAAAAATGAATGGAGATCGATTTTAGGAAATTAGCCACTGACGCAAATTGAAATTGAAACATACCTTGAGACGATTCGTGGATGAGCGGCGATCTAAACGGCGGCAATCTTGCCGTGGATTAGCGGCGATCTAAACGGCGGTGATCTTGCACCTCCTTCAATTCTCATTTCACTTCATGATTTGTGGATGAGCAGTGTATGAGAGTGGACTTGGATTGAATTTACAGGAGGGGTATATCCCTGCAATCAAGGACTAAACGGTAATTTTACAACAGCATTATCATGAGACAAAAATAAACCGCCTGGTTTGGCAGATTAAAAAGCACGTAGGGTCCACTTGATTGGGGTGATGATTATAGGTTAATGAGAATGATTCATTAGTAGTGTTTAGTATTATCAATACATTGTAATATGATTGAAAATGAGTTATAATTTACCTATTAAATGACTCTTCATTCATTACCCTATATTTGAATGACTTTTCAATCACTTTAATTTACATATGGTTAACCCGGGAGAAACAACTTGCAAAATAAATGGTTGATAAACGTCTACTATACTCCTAATTGGCCTTTATAATTCGAAGTAAACGCAGCCTAAACTTCTGCTAAGAGAGAGATAACAAAGTCTACTATTTATTCACTTCATTTAGAATAAGTGATGTTTTACTGTAATTTTTTTAATTTAAATCATTTTATATTTTACTTAATTTCTATTTTTTCCCCATTATAGCACCCTCAGAAAACTCCAAAAAAATCACTCATATTTCTATTTATTTTTAATAATTTTTTTATAACAATTAAAAATGAAATAAAAAATAAAAATCACTCACATGTTATATTATCTTATATAATTTTATTTTAAAAAAAATATTATGTGATAGATGGTACTCCCTCCGTCCACCAAATTTTTACCCGCTTTCCTTTTTGGTTCGTCCACAAAATTTTTACCCATTCCTCATTTAGAAATAAACTACACTCACAAACAAAAAATGGGCCCCACAATACCCACCACACTACTCTCTACTTTATCTACTTTATTCACTTTTTCAATAAAATATCAATTTTCATTAATAAGTGTGTCCAACAGTAATCCGGTAAAATTTTCGTGGACGGAGGGAGTACTTTATAGGAAGGAAGAGATTTGAAAAAAACCTTCCGTAAGAAATAGAGGCAGGATTTTTCGTAATTATTCCAAAACCGAGGGAAAACAATTTTGATTCACCATAATAAAGAATTACCAGCAACAGGGCCTAACCATAACGCTGAAACCGAAAAAATTCCATTGGCGAATTAATCAGGTAGTATTTTGTTATTTTTGTGTGTAAAGTTTACCGCCTCAATAAAGTTGTTTTGTATTTGGAATTATCTTATAGCGTGCTTAATATGGCGATGAATTGTAAATTTTCTGAGTTTTGGCGGTGAAAGAAGTAGGCGTTCGATGAAATGCCTGAATGAGAATACTACATGTATTGTGCTCTAATACTTGAAATCTATGAGAGAGACGAACATATATCATAATGTTTAATCCCCTAGAAAATATTTGAGTTTGGCCTTGAGACTATATTTTGTCCATCGACTGATATACATCATTCGGCTAGATTATGGAATATAAAAGTTACATGATGGTGCGACTTTTACAAAGGAAAACATTAAAAAACACAAGTTGCTTATTTCCATGAACTGCTGATTTTTGGTGCTGCAACAAAAAACTATAGTTGCCATCCCCTACGTAGCGCCACGTGAGCAGCTCTAGCTCTCTTCTTGCGCCGTTCCAGAATAATAGCTGCTTCTGTATACACAAACCTTACAAGCCATTTTGGCTTCTGAGCAGAGATCTTCAGATTTCCCAATATAAATCCCAACACTATGCCACACGTGTCTTCCAAGTGAATCCCGTCATTAAACCTGCATCTTCTTCTTTTTCATCAAACACTCCTGGTGGTGGAGGCTCTCCCCCACAAAGTCCTAAGTTGCCAACATACGACTCTTTAGAAAATGTTTGAAACTGATTACCTTTTGGAATATGTCCAACCAAATAATTATAGGAAAGATTCAATACTGCCAGAAATGTCAGATCTGTTAAAGTTTGGGGAATGTTGCTCGAAAGGTCTAACTGCTCCAGCTTCTTCATGGACCCGAGTACTGGTGGAATGTTGCCACTGAAGAGGTTGTGGGATAGATTAAGCAGCCGGAGTACCATCAGATATCCGATTGATTCAGGAATGGTGCCTTGGAAGTTATTGCTGGATAAGTCAATGGTCGTGAAAATACGCAGCACTCTAGTGAGTTCCACATCGGCTCCCTTCACTGGCAATGTCTTGGAACTTTGATACGTTTCCGTTCCCATATATTGATCCACAAATGGTTCTCATCATACCTTTTCATTGCTTTGGGCCTTGCAAAAAATCTCTCTGGTAAAATGCCAGTGAAATTGTTGTAGGATAAATCAATTATTTTCAAGTGAATAAATGAAGTGTTGGTGACAGATGGGGTAATGGAGCCATGGAAGCGGTTAGATTTCAATATTAGAACCTGCAGCCGAGTAAGATCTTGTAGCCACCAGGGAAAAGTGTCCTGTATCATGTTGTTCCCCACATCAACAACTTGCAGTTGACTGCAATTGGCCAAAGATCGAGGCAATGGTCCTTCCAACTGATTTTTCATCAATGCAAGAGTAACCAAATTATATTCTGAACCTCCAAAAATTGTTGGGATCTTTCCATGGAGCTCATTCCTCCTCAAGTCAAGTACCTCCAGGAAACGGCCGAAGGTTCCAATGCATTCAGAAATCGTCCCTCTCAGTTTGTTGCTGGATAAATCCAGAATTGTAAGCGTAGTCATGTTACAAAGGGATGATGGAAATGTATCCTGGATTGAGTTTGAATGAAGATCGAGAGTTTGGAGAGTCCCGAGGTGCTGCCAGGGTGCATAAGTAAGAAAGTTGACAGAGAGATTTAAGTATGATACTGAAAGGGAATCGAACCAGCTCGGAATTGGGCCTTGAAGTTTGTTGTTGGAGAGACCTAACCATGTGAGGCCCGACAATTTTCTTAACACGTGTGGGAACTCTTTGAGCTCACAAGAGGACATCGCCAATGTTTCCAGATTGGGGAGAGTAACATTTACATCTTTATGGCTGTGCTCTGTTACCACTGTATTGTGGGAAAGAGAGAGAAACTGAATTTGGCTAAGATTGTAAAAAGACTCAAGCTTGATATTGAGATGATTATTACTCAAATCAATACCGAGCAAGCTCTCGCTGTTGCACTTGCCAATTTCTCCGGTGAGACAATTAGAAGAGAGGTCTAAGTTCAATAATGAAGGAAGGGCAAGCAGCCATGATGGGATCATACCTTGGATAGAGTTGCCAGATAAATAGATGTCAGATAAGTTTTGAAGTCCGGCGCATGCTCTGAAAGGAAAATGCCCCGTCAGATTATAATTTGATGAAATGTTCATCATTTGAAGTTGAGACATGTTGGTGAAAGTCTGGAATTTGGCCCGTCAATGCATTTGATGAAATATTCAACTCCTGCAGCTGTGGCATGGTGGATGGAATTGCGCCTTGCAGACGATTCTTTGAGAGATATAAGTGAGTGAGCTGTCGGAGGCTACTTACTGTAGAGGGGATTTCTCCGCTCAACTCATTACTTGACAAGTCGATCTCTGTAATCTCTTTGAGGTTTCCGATCGAGTCTGGAATTGGGCCTGTGAATTTGCAACCAGAGAGATCCAAGAGGTTTAAATGGACGCTGCTTCCATTGAACCTTGGCAGAGAGCCTTAAGGCCCTCGTTTTGAGCCAAGTTGAGGATTTGCAAGTTGGGTTTTTTGAAAATGTTGATTTGCAAGTATCTCCTAGATCCAAATGTGTAAGAAAAGAAGACATATTATGGGGAAATTCAGATGAGATATTCACCCCTCCAAGAAAAAGCACCCTTAACTTGGTCATGTTTCCAAACAATGTCTTGATATCACAGAAAATAGGATAATTCCAATCC
Source organism: Ballota nigra (assembly GCA_947034835.1). Classification (NCBI taxonomy): domain Eukaryota; kingdom Viridiplantae; phylum Streptophyta; class Magnoliopsida; order Lamiales; family Lamiaceae; genus Ballota; species Ballota nigra. The sequence goes on along the minus strand of OX344723.1, from coordinate 56,554,235 downwards.
GTGGTGATATCAAGCAAAACCAAATTGGAAAGGTGATAAAACTCGAGAGGGATATGTCCTGCAAAGGATGAATGGGAAAGATCGAGGTGTGTTAGGCTGTTGAGACCCCCGAATTTGAATGAAATTTCGGAGCCATCGAAATAGTTGTTGGAAAGATTGAGCTTTCGAAGGTGAGTAAGACGGAAGAGGCTGCTATTAGAGAATTTCGAGTTAGATTGTTGGGTTCCATCGAAATATTCAATACTGCTACTTGGTCTAGGACCCGTGGAGTGGTCGCAATTTACGCCGTCCCACACGCAGCAATCCTGCCTCTTGCTCCAATACACTGTCTTGGAGCTGAATTGCTTGAGCTGAAGAAGCAACTGGCTCTCCTTCTGATTACACAAATGATTTTTGGAAGTATTATTAAGCGAATAAGTAAACCCAGTTTGGTATTGCACCAAACAAATGATTATATTCAGCCACAAAGACAAGATCTTAATTTTTTTTAAAATAATTTTTCAATTTCAGTGTGAATATTTTGGATGAGTGTTGGTTTGTGCTACCAATCTACCCTATGCCTATTTATATATCCCCAGCCATATTGCATCTGAAAGTCTGTGCATTGATATTCAATTGCATATATCTAAATTAAAGTCTTTGTGTTATGAACTCCAACCATAATCCAAGACCAAACACGTTAATTAACTTGACTCGATCAACTGCTAAAGTCAACACTCAACAGTATAATCGTTTTACTCTATTCTGATTTTTTTATATCTTTGTTATGTAAGTTTATTTATTTGGTTTGTACATATAATTGTAAATTCATTATTTTACTACAGTTGTGGATTATTAATTATTTTAAAGTTAAATATATGTGTGTGTATGTTATGAAATTACAATGTTTTTATTCACGTAACAGATCAAATTGGAATGCACATGAAATAAGTCCATTTATTTATCTAGCTTTGTTGGAAGACCAGTTTAAAAGAAGTCTCCTTATTTCCTAACCTTAAACATACGACAAGATTTATTGCGCGTTAAACTAAAGTTGCTACAGAATTCTACTTTTTTTTACGCAAATTGACCTGCATGATTTAGCCAACTGCCCAAGTGTCCTGCACTAAGATGTTCGAGGGAGACTTTGTATGAAATAATATCATATATGAGACAGATCTTCAACTTAATTTGCAGGTCATATTTTACCTTACCTTTAAAATGAGATTGAGTTGTGTTAGGGAATTAACATAAATGAATGGATTGCACATCTCCTTATAAATTCGAATTTTAGATGAGATAGAAATATTTTTAAGGTATGAGAACTAAAGAACTAAAGATTTGTGGAAGACAAAGTGCTCTTGCTCTATTTTCCATCAACTTCGCTGAGGCCGACTTTGGGCCTCCACTCAAGTCAGTGATCGGAGGAAGAAGTGAGTTGCAGAGAACAATGAAGTAATGAAGATGACTGAGCAAATTAATTGTTATTTTTGAAAGACAAGGGGATGAGTATTTTTATAGGCATTTCATTCCTGAGACCTTTTAAGTGTAATCGAGGTATAACAGTTATTTCAATTGTGTCGCCCTACAAAATTGGAACTACTTGCAGCATAGTATTGCTGAGCTGGTACGAATTGTGCCCTTTGCATCTGACAGGGAGTAAGCCTTATCCAGATGGGAAGATATTGCTCTCCTTTGATTGAGATGATATTATTGACTTAGAGGGTGTTTGGTTGAGCTTATAAGCTCCTTAAAACATCTTATAAGCTGTACTACTAATGTGTTTGATAAAATAAGATGTTTAACAGCTTATAAGATCATAAAATAAGCTCCTAACATCTTATAAGCTGTAAAAAAATAAGTTGGGATTTCTCAATTTATATTTCTAATCACCTCCACCCCAACCATCCACCTCACCCTGGAACCACTCCACCCCTCCCCAACCACCACCCACTCACTTCAAGATAAAAAATAGAATAAAATTTATTTTTTATAAATTTAAAAAAATATTTATTATAAATTATCAAAGATCTTATAAGTTGTATTAGTCAAACACTTTAACAACTTATAAACTACTTAAAAATTACATCTTATAAGCTCTTAAAACAACTTATAAGATGTTTCAAATAAACCTAGTCAAACATCCTCTGAGTCCGGAAGATGTCCTTTTTAGACCTAGTATATTCGATTCAGGTTGCGCGTAGACCCAATTAGGTGGCTTAAGGACCTAGCTAATTCCCCATGGAAGCATTTCGGCCTGATGGTTCAAAATATTCGATATTATACGAATTTCAAAGTTGATGCAAATGTTTATCTCTCTGTCAAAAGCCAGAGTCGGTCAGGTCCCGATTTTTATATGTTGGACACATTTTGTCTTTCGGGCTTAATTCAGTATTTGGGCCTTTAATTCACCTTCTTGGACTGGAATTGACCCAGTAGGGTTAAGTCTTATTTTATACGCATCACATAATCATTAGGTGGTGTGTTCAAGAATTAATTAGCAAAAACTTATCTTTTGATCCTATTTCCACTAACAATGAATAAGCACACATAATCATGGCCAATAACAACATACTTTAACAATAAATTTGAATGCACTAATGGAATTAAACACAAACTAAATCATCAATTAAATAAAATAGAAATTCATAAATATAAAATCATGTATACAAGATTGTAGAACCAAAATTGTTTCTAGAGAAATTCCTAAATAATCCAACTATTACAAAATCTATCTATAATACTATTAAAAATCGCTTAGCATGATAAATCATTTCTGGACCATTATGCCCTTACCTTTGTTTTTTTTTTTTTTACATTTTCCACCTAATCATTTTTCCCCTGTATCATTTTGATTTTTTTCATTTCTCTCCCTTTTCTTATTTTTTCTTTTCATCGTTCATTTCCTTCCCCGTCTCAATCGGCTCTTTGTTCTGCTCTTCCACCCCTCTCCCATTGCACCGCTTCTCCGATAGATAATCGATCCCCTCCCCTCCCGACACCGCCTTTCCGATCTATGTCCCTTACCCCATCCCCCATCCCTAGGTGTCAATCCCGCCTCGAAGCAAAACCTAAGGTGCAAAGGCAGATCGCCCAATCTTAGTCGACGTGAAAGTTGTGTTGCCTTAAATAATATTTATTTGAGGAGTTGTTTCCACAGTGATTCATCTCCATTTTTTTATTCAATAGAATGCCTAAATGTTAGATTACCTAGAAAGATAGTACTAATTCATAATCAACGAGTGTCGATGAAGATCAATAATGAGAAATCTCCTTCGTGATTCATTATCTTCTTTTAATTAATCATGATGATGTTGTGGTGTTAATTCGTTTTTCTCTTATTTTATTCAGACTCAAGGACTAAGAGCTGGGCAAGACATTGCTAAAAAGGGAATTGGATTTATTGAGGTATTTCAATGGCACATTCCCTCTTATTTCACCATTTTTTGATACTAGAAAGTAGAATTTTACCACAATCCAGTGGCAGGAATATGTGTAAATCACTAAAGAAAAAAAAGGGTATATGTAAAGTACTTCTATTGATACATATGTCGTAGGAGAAATGTTTGAAAAGTGACAGTACACTTGAAGAACGCCTCAATGCTATTGGGTTGAACTCACTCTTTAGATTGTAATTTGTGCCAGAGACTTATGAACCAAATATATAGCTTTAATGGCTATTTTTTTTTTGTTAGAAATGGGTTAGAAATCTTAAAACACGTTGCCCACGAACTGTTTCAAGAACCTAATTCTACTAGAAATTAATGATGGAAATTGACAAAAAAGATTATATATGTGATTTTTTTATGGCAAAAGTAAATATATGTGAGATCCTTTCCTCTTGCTTGGTTAACAACAGGTGCTTCATGTGTGAGTAACTAACAATTTCTGTTGATTTGAAAATTCCCTTGACCACCAGATGTTGAGGGCTATTTTTAACATTTTGCAGGTGGTTCGTGTCATACCTTATAGTGCAGTACAACTTTTTGCATATGAAGCATACACGGTAAAGTGAAAGTATGTCCTACTAAAAGAAAATGATCAACTCCTATATGAAGGTCTAATAATGAGCATGTTTTTCCATTGTGTAGAATTTCTTTCAAGGAAAGGATGGAAAACTGTCTGTAATTGGTAGATTAGCAACAGGTGCTTGTGCGGGCATGACTTCAACTTTTGTAAGTTAAAAAAGGAAAGGCTAGAAACATATAGCATTAAATTTAATGATAAGATCGAAATCATCGGCCGTCGATGCCTCCAAATCCGACGGCGGAAAGTTAGATTCTTTCTCGGGACCATGAAGTTGAAGGACGGTGGTGGCCTAATTCTATTTTTTTCCCCTTTTCATCCTTCTGTTTCCTTTTCCGGAGATGCTAAAAGGCGAGGGTGGCATCCAATGAGTTACAAGTTGGCTGATGCCACTCCTTCCCTTATCAAGTCCATAAAGGTAATTTTCGTGTTGGTATGGATTAGTAGTTTTCTTATTGCCAGAAGATAGTACTCTCAATTTGTTGGAAAATAACTCAGAATAAAAGAAACAGGCATAATATATTTGATTTCTTCTGCAGGCCATAGATAACATCAATTACGATAATGAGTACAAAAAAGAATGGTGCACCAGCAAGGGGAAACCCTCAAATTGCTTCCTTTTCGCCAGAAAATTTACTCGACCTGCTGCATTACGTCTTCTTAATACAGTCAGTTAATTCATTCTATTTTCAGTCTATCTCTTTAAGATGTAAATTATGTGTGTCAAGATATAGTCATAATGAGTAACATAGCAATGAACAAAATTTTATGGAAATTCTTTTTTTGCTAGATATTGAGGATTTTTGAACTTTACCATCCATGTCTTTTCTTTGGCTGATCACCATTTGAACTGTTATATATTTGTACTTCTCTATCGCGCTGGTAAGGTGTAAAAAAATGAAATTTAGAAGCAAAATGTAAACGAGAATACACTTCTAAAATCTCAAGTTTTAGTGAAAAAATTGATTGGCTTATTATTCCACTGTAGATGTTTAGTCCAAGAATCGATTAGCTAGCATGGTGATCGGAGAAAAATAGAAAAATATTCAGATCATAAAGTAAATAGAAAATGTTAGACCGTCCATTCGCCCCATTCTTCCCGTGGAACTATGACCTCTTCTACCGCAGGTGTTGGTGATCAATTTGTATCGGTTGGATTAGTGACTGTTTAAGTTTGGTTTAAAGATCATCAATCAATTACGTGTGATTGGTTACCACCGTAAATGGTAAATCGAGGGTTCGGGTTATGAACTTGTAGATGTGAAAGTCGAAATCGTAATAATTTCATATGTGTGTACGTTTAGGTATATTAGTGTGTGTTTTGGGAGTGTTTATGAATTTGAACCTGTATTTCTTAAGCTGGAGAACAACTATTTATAGAGACTAGCAAGCATGAGGTGTCTATGACTCTTGGTCTCCCTATCCTGCATACCTGACAAGTGTCCTTTGACCTTATCTAAGCTGAATCTTAGTTACAAAGTCTTCTTTGGTCTTATCTCGGACTTCATTGTTGTTCGTCCAGGTCGACTTAGTGTGTCCAGAATGGATTTTTCATCAAAGTTGTTCGCCTTTTGGGTGCATGGCTCAGAAGTTGTTCGCCTTTGTGTTTTACACAGTATGGCTTTGGGATCTTGATCCTTTGTTCGTCGACATGCACCTCTTAAGTTGGTAGATGCACCACCTTTTGTCAATGTTGTTCGTCATTCAGTGACTTAGCAGAATGTTCATATCTGGTCTTGGGTCTTAATACTTGTTCGCTAGTATGTTATTCGTCGGTAGAGTTGTTCGTCAGTTTATACACTCCCTGAATTGATTTATGCACCCCGACTTGATTTTCTTTGTTAATCATCTTTGATTTGGGGTTGATTCCTCGTAATCCTTATTAAGGCTTTAATTCTTGTTCGCCAATCATTGATTTATGTTCGCCTATCAACAATTGCCCCCTATCCTGACTATATGTTGTCCCAGACGAGCAACTTTGTGGCGAGCAACTGTAGTTAGGATATCTTCCTGGTATGAATCGGGACGAACATCATTACTTTCGGCGAGCAACTCTGAATTCACCGTTTCGTCTTCCCACGATCTGGGGGGCGTACGAGGATGACGTACGCGTCATGATTGCGCACCGTCCATGCGCGATCAATCCCGAGGCGACGCGCCCCTATAATTGCGCGTAGGTCCTTCGATTTTTCTTTATGTTCGAAAAAAGACCTCGTTTCCTCTCAAATTGGCCCGGATTTTGTTGGAAATTACACTTGGTACCCCGTTTTTTCCCAGGGTATAAATAAGAAAGGAACTGAAAATTTTTCCCACTTCTTTTATTCGTGCTACAGTGCTCCGACAATTTCTCCTTCTCCGGCGACTCCAAGCTTTTCCGGCGTCCGTTCCTCCAGTATTTGGCTTCAAATTTTGTTTCCCAGGTAGTTACTTTCTTTATTCATCTCATTTCTTTGGTTTTTTCTTCAAAAGCTGATTAGTGTGATAATTGCTTGAAATTCGTGTACTCAAATTGTTTATTTTATTATATTTTTTGCAATTATTTACATTAATTTGATGTTTTGTGCTTAATAGTCGAGAAAGGTGCGTTTTGCTATTTTTGCAGGAAAAAGTGTGATTTTTAAAAGCAAACATGTAACTTTAATTTTGTGAAGTTGATCGAAGAAATGAGTCGAAAAGAGAATTAAAGTTCGTGAGCAAAACGAGTAAAATGGAGGAGACAAGTAGTTGGGCCAGACAAGATTTCAGCTCATTTAATTAAATTGGGGCCAATGATTTAGTTATTATTTTCGGCCCAGAGGAAATGAAGCAAGGCCCAAATGGAATTTAATCAGCAAAGTATGAATTGAAAGAAGCAGCATCACGTGAGTTCTTGGAAGGAGGAAAGGAACAAAGGCGGGTCCCACGGTTATACTTAGAAAGGTCAAAGATGGCTTTCAAGTTTAGGAAACCCACGTCCATATTTCGAAGGGAGAGAGAGCTTGAGTGAGAAAAAGCCATTAATGAAGCTCCACACCATTTTTATTCGCTGGAATTTCGAGGAGTTCTCGCCGGGAAATTCGTTCGAAGCTCGGAAAAACAAAGCTCACGCCTGAAGCCGCCGCTCCGCCGCAATCCTGGATTCACCGGAAGCCGCTGCTGTTCACGCCAGATTTTCAAGCCGCGATGCTGGAATATTCCACGAAGAAGATGGAGAGAAACTGTGGTCCCACCTCATTGTAATGCGTGTCACGTGCTGCCGAAAGAGAAAGAGAAAGAAAAAGAGTAATTGTTTGTCATGTGCCGCGGATCCCACTGCAAAGAAAGAGCAGGAAAATATCTTAGCACTTCTTCAATTAACAAGAAACGCGCTTTCACTTGAAGCTCACTCGAGCCAATCTGCTCGACTAAAGCGGGGAGCTCGTGTACTTCAAATACTCCCAGCTTCGCAGAATTCTCAAAGGAACACGCCCGTGCGATGCTGCACGACCATCCGGGTCGTGCAAGTTCCGATTCCTGCCCATTTTTCATCCCATTTTCGACCCACTCGTCTCAAGCCCTCATCCTACACTATAAATACCCACATTTCTCAGATTTTAAAGGAGATAACACACACAGAGAGGGACACACATTCCACACACCCCTTTGGGGGGCACACACCTCACACACCAATTTAGTTTAATTTCACCTTCCTTTCTAGGTTTTTAATTTTTCTTTGAATAACTAGAGTAATTTAGTTTAGGATTTGAAGATTTGAGTTCAATTTCAAGTTTGTAAACCCTAGAGGTGATTTTTTTCCTTATTATTGCAATTTAATTTTCATTTAGTTATGTGTTTATTATTTTGTTCTTGTTTAGCTATGATTTTTCATTGTGAAACCATGAGCTAATTGTTTTGATGCTTGGGATGTTATATACCATGTGAAATCTTGAGTTGAGATTGCTCTTTGCCTATTCTATGTTGATATTTGGATTTTGCTTCTAAATGATGGATTTGTATTGAGCTTTGATTGTTGATCTCTTGTAGCTTGTTTTTCGAGGCATGTTTAGCGTAGACGAGAGTTACATGAACATGATTAGATGAATGAGTGTGAGATTTATGATTGAATGCGTCTATTTTGCGTTTGATTCGTCGAGAGAGAGTTAATCGCAAAGAACCCCATCATCAGACATCAATTGCTTGGATGGTTGTTTAGGTAATTGGTGAGGTGTCCTAGTAAATCCAAATTGATGCATAGAATTGGCTTGGCAATCCTACTTGAGTTTCACTAGGTTGAAGATATCCTAAGCATCACAACCTTCTTATGCCTTGAATAGTGGAAGTTATGTGAGAATTAGGTTTGAGTTGTTGATTTATGCCTAATTTTGATTGTTTGTGGAATTATATCCTTATTGATTGGAATTTAGCTTTGCTCTAAGCATGAATTGTTCATATTGATGTGTGAATTCACTTTAGTGTAGACGAGAGTTACATTGATTTGATGAAACCTTCGTGTATGAGCAAAGAGTGCTTAGATGCGTGTATCTCGTGCTAACTCGTCGAGAGAGAGTTAGAACGTAGGATACCGTCAATAAGCCTTAAACGTTCGATAGTCTGTTGAATGTTTAGGTGAAGTGTTACTTGTTATAATCCATGAACAATTGAGGTTTTGACATAATTCAATGTTTGAACCTAAGGATCACATAACGGAAACCATTTAGGGCTTATCAATCCCCTCTCGCACTTCGTCTCGAAGTTAGGCAGTTTTTCATTTCTTGCTCATTTTAATTTCCTTGTTTAGTAGCGTAGTCAACCTGAGCTTGTCCTTCAATTTTTCTTGCATTTCAACGTGAATCGACTTAGCTAACCACTTGCTTCCCTAGGGTTCGATAATTTTATAACTTGGTCATTTGCCTTACTATAACAACGATCTCGTACACTTGCGAGTGAGTTCGAATTTGTGCTTTAACGAATTTGGCAATCAAGTTTTTGGAGGAAACTCCTGATCCCCTCTTCCTTATTGTGGCACACGAAAATCGACCCCCTTTCGAAATTTCTTCGGCCTCGGATCCCCACGTGGACTCCATCGTCCGATCTGTAGAGGATACGAGTGCTCGCCCGTCAGGGAGGGAGGTGGTGGTCGCCGCGAGCAGAGATTCCGACGAGAGCTCCTCGACCAGTACTGAATCGGAAGATCCCCAATTTGACGAATTGACCCGCGAATTTCTGGAAGGGATAGGGTTCCCATCTCCGAAAATGATGGAAAACGAGATCCCAGTCGGAGTTGCTCGGCCTTTCGAATGGCGAGCATATGCCGAGGAGTACGCGAACCACTTTGCTCGTCCGAAAAGACAAAAAATGGATTTAATAAGAAATGAATTCCAGGCGAGCAGAATCAAGAGCGTCGTCCTCGAGGAGGATCTTGATTCGATCCGAGAGACATATAAGATCCCATATGACATTCATATGTGGGCCCCTAAGAGAAAGGAGAGAGCTGATTGCCCACCCCCAGGATGCACGACGATCAACATTCATACTTTGATGGCCGGCCTGAAGCTGCCGCTGCCTCTAGTTGTTGGTCGTTTTCTTGAGGCGACCAACCTTGCTATTACACAGATTACGCCGATTGGATGGATGAATCTGCTCGGCGCAATGTGCCTGTTCGCTCTCGAAGGATACGTTGATCGCCTTACTGCAGAAGAGATCAACTATCTCATGACAATCACCAAATGTCCTATTGGTGAAGAGGGCTACTACTACCTCAAGGCCAGGACCGGACTCAAGATGGTAGAAGGGGTGCCGAACAAGATCAAGGACTGGAAGCAGCACTTCTTTTTCATAGGGGGTGACTGGCGAGCATCTTCCGGTCCACACGGTGGCATTGGGCGAATAAACTCCCCCGCAGCCTATGGAATAATTAAGCGTAAGTTTATCTTTGCTCGCCTTTGAATAGTGTTGTTCTAATTTAACTTTTATTGTTTGCTCACAGGTCCTCGACTACCAAAGTGGAATTCGGAAGAAGAGGAGATTGGTGCGGAGTTCCTGTTCACTTCTTGTTTGGTTGGCTTGCGCAATAGAGCTGACAGGACCATCCAATATCTAAGCGACGAGAAGCGTCAAAGAGCTGCTCGTTTGCTTACCTATCCCCACCACTTGGAAGCACAAGCTGAGGTGCCCCCAGGTATATCAAAATTTTCTAACTTCCCATAGAAAACTTGCTCGTCTTTTTCATTCTGAACTTGTTCGTCTAACTTTTTTTTATAGCCGAGCAAGTCACTGTTGCCGTTCCCCCCTGCTTTGCTCTCCTCGAACAAAGAGTCTTCGAGATGGCGCCCCCGAAAGGTCGAAAAAGGAAAGGTGACCCGCCTACCAAAGTACTAGGAATGACGAACAAGGCTGAAGGAGCCAAAGTTTCTCGGTCTACGGCACCTTCTGGCCATGCTCGGCCAGTTTCTCCGATTTCTCCTCCCCATGGGGGGAAACGTTTAAAGAAAGCGGATGGGACTCCACTGGCTCAGGATGTCCCCTGTGGTGGCAAAGGGAAGGAAAAGGTGGGCCAGAGTCATGCTCGCCCCGAGGGGGATACTGTTCGCCACTCCCCCATCGAGCCTGCGGAGATGACGGGCAAAGCGGGTAAAAGCGTTACCCCAACTCGCGGCCCTGAGGATATCACCATACTGGGTTGGGACGAACGAAAATTCCATGAGTAAGCATATCTAGCTTTGTGGCCGGCAAACAACTTTTAAGAACATCTTGTAACTTGGGTTTTTGTTCACAGGTATCGGCCTAATGATCATCCTGGGCGAGCAGCTGCGGTCCACCAATACGCCTGCTCAAAAACTCCGGTTAATATTCGAGAGATCCCAGGCGAACATGTTCATCGGGCAACTGAGTTAATCGCCCGATCGTGGACCCCGACCTCTGGAGACGACCATTTCTGCTTAAAGCATTGCGGACAACTTCCACTTTTCTTTGATGCATCATGCAAACGGCCTTGCCATCGCCCAGAAAGGAATGATCCAGCTCACCGAGCTCGAAGATGCTGTTCGTCGTTACGCCAGTACAGCTCGGCAGCTGACCGAAGAGAAGGACGGCCTGGTCGGCCAGTATGAGGCCAAAGTTGCCCGTCTTAATAATCAAATCAATGTTTACATTGATTCTGAAAAGAAACACCTTGAAGACATTCAAGGTTTGTCTAAGGAATTGAAAGGCAAAGATGCCATGCTCGGCGAGGGGGAGAAGAAGTTGTCCGCGGCCGAACAAGAGATCGCTGAGCTCAAAGCGGAAGTTGCTCGTCTTCGGGAGGCGGAAACCAACCTCTTCACAAGCGAGCAACTCGAAGCTGAAGTTCAGGCTCGAACTGCCCCCATTTCAAACCTTGGGTACATTTGCTCCTACGCGGACAGCATCCGCACGGCTGATGCTTATGATTATAAGGATATGGTGGAAGAAATGAGCAAGGACTTGAATGAATTCATGGAGCACTATCCACCGCTGAACAATATTGAGATTCAGCTGGCGGATTTGGCTATACTAGGGGTTAAATTTGACAATCTTGACCCCAGTATTGTCATTACTCATCCTCCGCCTCCAGTTGATGAAGGCGAAAAAGAGGAAGAGGCGGCTGTGGCTGACGAGCAAAATGCTAAAGAGGCTGAGGATAAGGCAGCTGAAGACCTGGCCCGAGATATGATCATTGAACCTCCCACCGATCAAACCCAAGATCCTCCTCCTGCCGAGCAACAATAGTTCTTAGGACTTAGCTTTTTCCTTTTCTTCTTCTTTGTAATAGTTGTTCGCTCCTTTTATAGTACTTGACTTCTAGAATCATTGTACTATTTTTTAGGCTCAATGTCTTTTAATTAATGGAATATCTTTCTCATGTTCGCTCATTTTCTTTATATGTTAATTGCCTTTACATTTTTATCAATGCCTTTGCAATTATAACATATAGTGTTGGGCTTTTGTTCGAATTGAACTTTGCCTTTAATGGAATTAGGGTTTAGCCTTAGGTTCTGTTCATTTTAAAAAACGAACAACCTTTAAGTGGCTTTAGTCCTCAAAATGGACTTGTACCTCGAGCTTTTGGACTTTTCCTTTTTGACGAACAACTACTCTATTTACATTATGAAAAATTTACAAGTGTTGTAAGACTGCTCGTCACTAACATATATATCCTGACGAACAACTTTGAACACTAACTAAAAACATGCTCGCTTATAATATTTTTGCCGAGCAACTCTGTTTAAAATTAAAAGATGAAACAACAACAAACTATACAATGTGCCGAACAACTTTAAATTCTACACTTAGCAAAATTTTCCAAAAATTAGGCAAGTTTTTGGTTTGCCACACTTGGTTCACTGGCCCCCAAGACATTTTTGTTCGCCCAAATAAGAACTTGTTCGTCTCATTGATAGTACTTCTTCAGATGTACAGCATTCCAGGAGTATTGGGCCGACTTGCCTTCCATATCTTCGATATCGTATACACCATTAACGAATTTTTCTGTTATACGATACGGGCCCTCCCAAGTTGGTCCCAATACACCTGGAGGTTGGGCGAGCAACTTTCTTAGAACCATATCTCCAACTCTGAATTCCCTGATTTTAACATGGGAATTATAATAGCGTTCTGCTCGCTGCTTGTAGGTAGCATTTTTTAGCTCGACATTCAGTCTTTTTTCCTCGAGCAAATCCATTTCAGTGGCTAGAGCAGAGTTGTTCGCCTACTCATCAAAGTTGGTCGTCCGGTATGTGTTGGTCTTTAACTCGATTGGTATTACAGCCTCTGTTCCGAAAGCCATTGCAAAAGGTGTTTCTCCGGTGCTTGACCTGGGAGAAACTCTGTATGCCCATAGGACTTCCGGAAGCTCTGTAGACCAACTGCTTTTGCTTTCTGCTAGCCGTACTTTTAACGTATGCTTGATAATTTTGTTTACGGCCTCGACTTGTCCATTCGACTGGGGATGAGAGGGTGTAGAATAATGTTTCTTGATCCCCCACTTTGTACAGAAATCTCTCAACTCTTTTCCATCAAACTGCGGACCATTGTCTGTCACGATGGTTTGTGGAACTCCAAAACAGACAATGTTCTTCCAAATGAAGTTAATCATTTTCTGTTGCGTGATTTTCAACATGGCCTCTACTTCTGCCCATTTTGTATAATAGTCGACTGCCACAACGGCAAGTCGAACTCCTCCAACTCCCGCCGGGAAGGGACCAATAATGTCCATCCCCCATCTTGCAAATGGCCACGGGCTGTAAACTGATACGAGCTGTTGAGCCGGGGTATGAATGTTTGGTGCAAAAATCTGGCACTGGTGGCAAGTCTTTGCTTTCTTGATTGCATCTTGACGTAAAGTTGGCCAATAATAGCCTTGTCTGATAGTCTTGTATGCCAAGGCTTGCCCCCCAGTATGATTTCCGCATACTCCGGCATGTATTTCTTCGAGTATTGCTCGTCCTTGCCCCCTAGTCAAACATTTGAGAAGTGGGATTGATATTCCCCTTTTGTAAAGTTGTTCGCCCACCAGAGTATATCTGGCGGCTTGCTTTGTTAGCTTGACAGCTTCAAAAGGGTTGTTTGGTTTTTCTCCACTTTTCAAATATTTGACTATATTTGTTCTCCAGTCTTCTTCTTCACTTGCTTGTTCATCGAGTTGGTTGACATTATAACTTCTTGTTGATGGATCATTCATCTTTGTAATTATAATATCTGCCAACTCTGCTGGTCCCTCACTTGTTGCTAGTCGGGCCAACGCATCTGCTTGTGTGTTGCTTGTTCTTGGAATTTGTTCAATGAAGACTTGTTCTAACAAGGACATTAGGTACGCAACAATTCGTTGATATTCGATCATGTGATCGTCTTTTGCCTCATATTCACCTCAGACTTGATTCACAATCAATTGGGAGTCGCCAAATATTCGTAATCGCCTAACACCTACTGAGAGAGATAGGTGGAGACCAGCAATAAGAGCTTCATACTCAGCTTCGTTGATGGTTGCCATGAAACCAAATTTGATTGCCGGGGTGAATACTTGTCTGTCTGGACTAATTAGAACCACTCCTGCCCCCGAGGCTATGTTGGTTGAAGATCCGTCAACATAAAGATGCCAGGGGTGGTCAAGTCCTCTCGTCGGATCTGGTGGGAAAGTTAGTTCGACAATAAAGTCGGCTAACACTTGCCCTTTGATTGCTGTTCGAGGAGCATAAGTTACCCCGAATTGGTTAATCTCTAGTGACCACTTTAAAAGACGACCAGCTGTGTCGGGGCGATGGAGAATTTGTCTGAGTGGGAAAGTTGTTAGCACTTCAACTTGATGATAAAAAAAGTATGGTCGTAACTTCCTCACACTCATGACAAGTGCATACACCAGTTTCTCAGTTGGAGAGTATTTGATCTCCGCATCGTGTAAAGCTTGACTGACGTAGTAAATAGGTTGATGAAATTTGCCATCTTCTCGCACCAGAACAGAGCTGATGGCTACTTCTGATGCTGCTAAGTATAAATATAGCTTCTCTCCTGGGACAGGTTTTGATAGGATTTTAACATCTCCCAGATATTCTTTGAGTTGGTCGAACGCCTTTTGACAGTTGTTAGTCCATGTGAACTGTCCTTTCTTGATGGCTTCAAAGAATGGACGGCATTTGTCCCCCGACCTGGATATGTACCGATTCAATGCTGCTAGGCATCCCGTAAGCCTTTACACTTCTTTTATTGAACGTGGTGGTTGCATATCCACGATTGCTTTGACTTTTGTTGGATTGACTTCAATCCCTCGTTGACTAACAAGATGGCCCAGGAATTTTCCTGAATGAACTCCGAAACTGCTCTTCTTTGGATTCAGCTTCATATTGTAATGTCGAAGAATATCGAACACCTGGGTCAAATGTTGAAGATGGTCTTCTTTTCGGGGGCTTTTGACTACGATATCGTCTACATAGACTTCTACCGTATCTCCGATTTGTTCGTCGAACATCTTGTTCACCAACCTCTGGTATGTTGCTCCGGCGTTGATGAGGCCGAAGGGCATTCTTTTCCAACACAACAAGTTTTTGTTCGTATAAAATGCTGTGTTCTCTTGAACTCTTTCATTCGGGATCTGTAAGGCTCAGGGAGCTCAGATCCTATGTATAATTCGAGATCCAAGTTTTCAGGATTAACTCTGAACGCCTCCAGCTCTTCAACTGGAGTTGCTCGTCGTTTTTGTCCTTTCCACCGAGGATCAAGTATTGGTCCCTCAGAGTTGAAATCATTTTCAATGTTCATTGGCTCTGCCCCCAGGCGGGGATCTAGATCGTCTGTTGGCCCTGATCCGTTGTTGTTAGTCAACACCTGGCTCTCCAAGCCATCAGATGAACGTTGCTCGTCACCATCCCTTTGTTGTTCGTCAGGATGGTGTTCCTCATGGGTGGTGAGGAGTTGTTCGTCCAACACCTGCTCGTCAAGATGTTGTTCGTCAGTATCCATGTGGTCTTCCTCTATATCAATCATGTTCTCCAGTATTGACGGTTCATCAGCAGGATAGCTAGTTGTGGCTTCCATCATGGATACTAATGCATGTTTGGCCTGCAACTGTAAGAGACATTCCCTGGCCTTTCTTTGATCTCCTTTGATAGTGCCTGCTCCACTTTCTGTTGGGAATTTCAAACAATAGTGATAAGTGGAACATGCAGCTTTGAATTCATTTAAAAATGGTCGACCAAGAAACCCGTTATAAGTTGAATCCTGGTCTACAACCAAGAAGTCAACCATTCTTGTAATATTTTTCTCGGGTTCGTTGGCCGTTACAAGTTGTACTGCTAAAGTAACTATTCCCAATGGGTCCGTTACAGCATTCCCGAAGCCTATTATTCTGTGAGTTGTATCCCAGATATAGCTCGAATAATCTCCAAGATGATCGAGCGTCTTTTTGAATAAGATGTTGGTGTAGGCTCCGGTATCCACCAACAATCTGTGGGTCGTGTTCCCATAATCTTTGCGCAGATTACGAGCGAATTGTTATGTGGAGTTAAGATTCCTTCCAAGTCATTTTCGGTAAAGGTCAGTTCTGCTGTCTGCATGATAGATGGTTTGACCCCCATTTCTTGGACTTGATCGATCGCTCGTAGCTCAGCTTTTCTTTTCCGATTGGAGATTGGCGGTCGTCCATCAGAACATCCTCCTGCGGGACCTGCAGGTTCCATCATGTATAAGTCCTCCAACGGACGAGCAGGAATGGTAGGAACTGGTCGTGCTGGTTTATTATTCTTCTGAGGTTGATCATCCTCATCCTCAGAGTTGTTCTCCCCGACTCTTTTCCCGGGTTGTCTTTTGACAAAGTCGGAGAGCTTTCCGTCCTCGTAGAAACACCAGAGCTGCTTGAGCAAATCTCTACATTCACTCGTAAAGTGCCCCACACTTTGATGGTAGGCACAATACTTATTAGGGTTGAGTTTGCCAGTATCCTGGCGAATTTTCCGGGGAGGGGAGAGCAACTCCTTATCCTTCACACTTTCATAAAGAGTATCATTTGACATTGTTAGCACTTGATTCAACTTTTCCTTGAGTTCTGTCCCTTCAGTGAACGCCTTCATGTTTTTAGGGACTCGATAGCTTGTTGCACCAGGTTTCTTGTTGTTATCCTTGGGATCAGTTTTGTTCTCCCCCAAGTTTGATTGCAAAGCCTCATGCATGGAAACGAATATGCCGACTTGATTCCTGAATTCGGCATAACTTCTTGGGCACTTCAGACGTACCTCTTTCCATAGCTTTGATCATTTCTTCAACCCGGCCATGACGGCAACAATTTTCGTATCCTCACTGACGGGTTCTCCTTCTAACAACACCTTGTCGAACCTTTCCATGAATGTCCGATCTGTCTCGTCGTCATTTTGTTTTAGGTCAGACAATCAGTGTTTCTGAGACAAGTACGACCCTGCCGTTGAGAAATGAGAAAGGAACTCTCAACTCAGTTGAGTGAATGAATGGATAGATGCCGGGGGCATTGCCGAAAACCACTTGTGTACCCGATCCCCCAAAGTTAAGGGGAAGTTTCGGCATTGAGTGGCATCGCTGACTCCCACCGAGACCATATAATCTGAATACTTCGTCAGATGAACTCTGGGATCAGCAACACCGTCATACTGTATGCTTGCCGGGAACTGGACCTTCTTCTGAATCGGGGCTTTCAGAATGACAGGTGATAGTGGTGAGGATGGCAAACTGGTTGTCCCCACACCTCTCTGTTGGTCCAACTGTCCCTGCATGTTCTCCACTGCCCTTCTTAAACTTGAGAGCTCATCCAAAGATGCCCCCTGACTTGGAGGCTGTTCGGCGAGCAAAGGTACCAACCTTTCTGCTCGTCGCAATCCCTCACTTGGAGTGGGCAACTCCTGGAGCTGTTTTCTAGGGTTGCTCGCCGCATTTGGCCCTAGACGCCTGAAGGCAGATTGAGAGAGTCTCTCATGAATTGATGGGCGTGGTTGCTCAAATGTTGCTCGCCCGCGCTCAGCTTCCTGGCGAGCAACTTTCTCCTGTTGCTGGGGTTGGCCAAGTCTGTCCTGGGCACTGGAGTGGGTAGTTCCATGACTCGACATTGTTTTTCGCCCGCGAGCAGATTCAGCCTGGCCCTCTCTTGGTTCGACCATCTTAGCTTTGCCTTTATCCCGCCTGACCTGGGCACTGTTACCTCGTGTTGTTCGCCCCTAGTTGACCTAGCCCTAACAACTTCTACTGCTCTATCTTTAGGCCTCACTTGTGAAGGCCTATTTTGATCTTGCTGTCTCTGTAGTGCCTGGAGAGCAGCAATGGTTTTGGCTGGTTCGTTGGGGTTGTTCGCCAGGGCCTCCATTTCAAGCGGGAGATTATGAGTTATGGCGGTATGCTGCGATCTATTCACATGTCTAGGATTACGATCCTGGTGGTCGGCCGACGAGGCTCGGGTGGGAGATGCTCTCATTGACAAGCGTGACGCTTGGGTTTCCTTGGATTGAGGCATTCCGAATTAATTTGTCTTAATTCTTATGATGAAGAACACCAAGAACACCAAGAACACTTTTGTTTGAATCTTCAAATATTTCTTGAGGTTTCCTTTGAATCTTCAAGTTTTCAGCTTGAAGTTCTTGAGTAATCACACTAATTCGAAGGTTCGAACCCTCCTTCTAGCGCCAAAATTGTTGGTGATCAATTTGTATCGGTTAGATTAGTGACTGTTTAAGTTTGGTTTAAAGATCATCAATCAATTACGTGTGATTGGTTACCACCGTAAATGGTAAATCGAGGGTTCGGGTTATGAACTTGTAGATGTGAAAGTCGAAATCGTAATAATTTCGTATGTGTGTACGTTTAGGTATATTAGTGTGTGTTTTGGGAGTGTTTATGAATTTGAACTTGTATTTCTTAAGCTGGAGAACAACTATTTATAGAGACTAGCAAGCATGAGGTGTCTATGACTCTTGGTCTCCCTATCCTGCATGCCTGACAAGGGTCCTTTGACCTTATCTAAGCTGAATCTTAGTTACAAAGTCTTCTTTGGTCTTATCTCGGACTTCATTGTTGTTCGTCCAGGTCGGCTTAGTGTGTCCAGAATGGATTTTTCATCAAAGTTGTTCGCCTTTTGGGTGCATGGCTCAGAAGTTGTTCGCCTTTGTGTTTTACACAGTATGGCTTTGGGATCTTGATCCTTTGTTCGTCGACATGCACCTCTTAAGTTGGTAGATGCACCACCTTTTGTCAATGTTGTTCGTCATTCAGTGACTTAGCAGAATGTTCATATTTGGTCTTGTGTCTTAATACTTGTTCGCTAGTATGTTGTTCGTCGGTAGAGTTGTTCGTCAGTTTATACACTCCCTGAATTGATTTATGCACCCCGACTTGATTTTCTTTGTTAATCATCTTTGATTTGGGGTTGATTCCTCGTAATCCTTATTAAGGCTTTAATTCTTGTTCGCCAATCATTGATTTATGTTCGCTTATCAACAGCAGGTATTGCAATCTCGCGTGTATCGCTGTTTATGTGTCCGTCTTCTTTCCCGTCTATCTGGCCCTGCTCCGATTGGATCTCCAATCTCTTCTACCATATATAAATAAAGATACTTGAATTTTCAGTGTATTAAGAAACTTTATCTCAATTTCAATTTCGGATGTAATGAAATGTCCACAGTACCATTGAATATTTATAAATACCCAGGAGTTACATCAAAAGGTTGCAATCCCGGAGAGTGGCTTCAAATGGTTGCAACTTTTACTCACTTAAAAATGCAATCTCATTAAAGAGTCACGTTTAACCAAATAGTTACAATTTTCACTGAAAATATGTCCTTTCATGAAGTGCCCCCTCAACTAATTATATTATGTAAATTCACTAATATATAACCTCAAACCTTTTCTTTTTAATTATGAATTTATTTTATATTAATTCACGACCTTTAGTCTCAATTTAATCACGATTTTCAATATTTTTATGAAATCCTATCATTACTTTAGTTGTTCAATCTGATACACAGTTTGCATTTTTTAGCAAAAATATTTCGATGTATGGGTGTGAGCTAGTGCTTGGATCAAATCTTCATGGATGAAATTGTCTCAAAGAAGGACAAGAAAAATATTCAGTTCGTGGTTGAAAAATATGTCACAATTTAAGAGTGTGTACTGTATTGAAATAACTAAAGTGGAGGTGAATTTTTATAAGAAAATTTGAAAGTCTTGATTAAATGAAAATTGAGTCTAAAGGTCATGAATTATTATCCATTTGCAACATATACTATCCTCCTTTTATAACTTGTTATCTGTGCAATTATTTTCCCTATTGCAATTTATATTATTCGGAATTGACCAATTACCGCCTATATTTTATTTTGGTATTTTCTTTTTCCAGCAGAACGTTTACACACGCTTATTTCGAAGTCCACGTATAATATACATATACTAATTAAAAAAAAAAAGAAAGTATAATACAAGTTGAAAATCACATACAATTTGTTGAGCATGGAAGCAGTTAGGGGGCCATTGTTGTTGACAATCATTCGGTTATCACATAAGTAGTTTAAGACGATTAGAATATATAGTAGATTGGAAGACACGACGTGTAGTATGATTATTCTGATTTATATATGTTTAATAATAATCATCTTTCTCAAGAAAAAGAAAGACTAAATCTTCACTAAGTTATTGTCTCAAATACATTATTAATCCATGACAAACCAAATACTTGATCTCAAATCCAACCAATAGAGACATTGTACTGAAACATGTAATAAGTCAAGCAATCAAAATTCCAAAGGAATACTAGGATTGGGGGTAGCAAATGCAGTAAATAGTTGATTATTTTCCAAGAGGGCCATGTCATGTTCATCAAGCTGCGCCCATAGCTCAATCTCACCATTAATTTTGCCTTCCAAAAAGAGAAACTGATGGTTTGTTGGGACCTGATGGGCGGGGTCCGCCATGTGGGCCACCCAACAAGGTTTTCCCCATCCAAAATCCAAGTCGTAGAGCCCCATATTACACCAGCTCGTGAATTTTAACACCTTCATATCACTCGCGCTGATATTCTCTAAAATAGCGTCTTCCAGTCGGTTTTCAGCCTTCGCCCCTTGTAAAACTTGTCTTAGGGTTTCAACATACTCAGAAATCTCCTTTTTGGAATCATAATATGCAGCTACGAGCCACACAAGGTTTCCGAAAGCAGTGTCCGCCAGAGGTGGATCCAATCTCCTCCTTATGTTCACAGGATGCAAAATACTCAACGACGGAACCGGTTTCTTTGACCCGGATTCCAAACCCGCAATCACACGTTCAGCGATGAAACCTATCAATAAGGTTCCAGGTAAATATTTCACATATCCGTGGAATATAGTCTAGATAGAAACATTCACACATCATAATCGAGCCCAACCAAGAGTCAAAAATGTCTTTTAAAAAAAATTGAGACAAAAAGAAAAAATTCGCTCCCAGATTGTGTTATTATAAGAGCAAATATGTTTTGCTTCAATATATAATATGTGTTATTGAAAGGATAAATAATACGTAGATGTGTTATTACATGAACAAAATCAGCACAATAGTAAAAAAAAAAATCCAACCTAAATTTAAAGAGATGAAGATTGGAATAACATGATAAAATTTCATCTCATCTAAAAGTACGAACTTGTAGAGAGATGTGAAATTAATTCATTTAATTAATTTTCCTAACACTCCCTTTCACTCATGGGCGGGACTCAACTTTTCCTCTTTGTGGAAGTTAAATGAGTGGACAATTTAATATGAGTGAAGCTTCTTTCAGTGGGAATTGAACCCAAAATTTTTATTTGGATATGAGCCTTTTTTACTCTGACATCATGAAATTTTTTTATCTCATTTGAAAATCTAAACTTTGTAGAGAGATGTGAAATTAATACGTAATAAAATTTTCTAACATAATAAACACATATTTGTTTGTATATAAATAAATAATTGTTTTTATAGTATAATAAAGACAAATATGTATTTTTTAAGGGTTAACCCATACTTACTCTTATAATAGCACATTTGGGATCAAGTATTTTCTCTTTTTTGCCTTAACACGATTTTTAAGGAAAAATTGGTTTGATAATATTTTGCTCCGCCTGTTTATTTTGATAATATTTATTTACACTTAAAGATTCTGAAGTTTCTATGAATACCGATAATTTAAACCTTGCCTGTCAAAGTTTCGATTCGTGATGGGTTGGGGACGTTTTGGCTTGTTGCTTTGGCTCTCAGGGTAGCTATAGAAGAAGCATTGAACACAAATCTTCTTGTGATGGAATGATTTTTTCCATCACTGAAGAAGTAGTTCACGCTGTCGGATTTGTCATCATCTGGGAATGAGGATAATGGAGGGAAAAGTGAAGATCCCACGGCCAAATCTTGATGCATTTTTACCTTTTGATCAGCTTTGCCGTGAAATAAATCAGCCCATGTTCTCAAAAAAGAAGCCATAGTTGCAAAATCACATATTTTGTGGAACACACATGTACCGATCACTAGCCCTCCACACTCAAGAATGGTCACCTGGATCGACACGTGGACTTCCTCATCGTTTTTCAAGACGTTTGCTTCGAGCGGAAGGAGTTTGTTCAATAAATTGAGGTGGGGCTCATTAAGGAACTCGGATAATGTGTGTCTGGCAATAGCCTCCGTATACGAAACTCCTTTGTCATTGCAATCAATGGAAGCCGGGTTTTGGATCCTCCCAGCAAGAGGATAGAAGATCGCTAGGGTTTCCGAGAGTGATTTTTTGAGGTGTTTATGAATTTCGGAAATATTCGGAAGGTCGAATTTGGTGTTGTAGAAAAGGTTGAGTGGTATGTAAAGAGGAACCATGTGCTGATCGATGAAGGAAAGCTTGTAGTTTTTGAGGTGATTTGGGGTTGGAACGGAGGGTTTGATCATTTCTGTTGACACAATTTGCAAATCCATTTTCTTAATAATGAATATCTACTGCGCGTTTATTTATATATTCACGTTAAGTTACCGCGTATTATGTAATGAGTAAGTTTTTTGTGCATTTGGTGTATGATGCACTCACTCAACAATTGATAATGTATACACTGAAAAGTTAGTTCCAATCACACTGAAAAGTTAGTCTCAAATTCTCAATTACACTGAAAAGTTTACACTGAAAATCAGTTTTCAATGTAAACTTTTCAGTGTAATTGAGACTAACTTTTCAGTGTATACAATATCAACTGTTGAGTGAGTGCACCGTGTACTTGGTGCATATGAGACTTTGTCTTATGTAATATCTAATGTAGTGGTAGTTGTTCATTAGGGTTGGGTGCCCAACCCGTACATTATTTAAAGATAGTTGTACTTGTGGCTAGTTATAACACCTAAATTACCTTGCAAGGACGTTGGTGTATACATACGTGGAAGCAGCAATTGGTCTGAAGAGGTGAGGACAGGGTTGCTCTGGTGGTCCTAGACCTAGTCAAGAGAATTAATATAATTAATGAATTATGTTGGCGATCGATGCCGCCGTTTTCTCCACCGTGAGAGTGAGGGTTTTTGCGGGCGCAGTATTAAGGGAAATAATTAAATGAATTAATTTCACACCCTTCTACGAGTTCGAACTTTTAGTTGAGATGAAATTCTTTCACTTAGGTTTTCTCGTCCCGACCAGCGGTGCAGACACACGAACCAAACCCCCTCTCTCCCATCCCACGAATATCACTAAATTTCTAGGACTACTCACTAGAATCGTTTTGAACGCCACACCTCAAACAATAACAATCCCCAAATATTAATAGGTGAAAAAAAGTTATTTGGTCTCATAAGTTACCAAGTGTCCAATTTTGGTCCAAAAAATTTGGACTCTTCCATTTTGATCCTGTAACTCCTAGGGATTGTCCAATTTTCGCCAAAAATCCAAAAACAATGCCATTTCATGTCATGCGGAACTCACATTCTGACTGAACTTTGCGTTTTTTCGGTACCCTCCCAGATGTGGCTGCTAACGCCATTTTTTTTTTCATATCATTAATATATATGTGATTGAAAACATAGGGGAGAAGAACCTACAAATTTGGGGGTAGGGGGAGGCAAAGGGGCGTAGGGCTGGGTTGTCTGAGGAAAATGAACCATGCAGGTTGCAGGAGTTGGAAAAGAATAATATGTTTATTTTAGTTTAATTTTTAATTTCTTTTAGTTTAATTTAATATAGTTTTATTTTATTTTTATCTTTATTAGTTTATTTAGTGGAGTGTAAAAATGACACTTGGTAGCCATGTCAGTGAACAAAATGGAAACCTCCCAATTTCACCGACACGTGAGCCACGCGTAATAAAAAACGACGTTGTGTTTGTATTTCTGAAAAAAAGGGTAAAAAATTGGACAAACCTAGGAGTTAACGGGACCAAAATTGATGAGTCAAATTTTTAGGACTAAAATCGAACACTCGATAAATTATAGAACCAAAAAAAAGAATTTCTCGGCGAGAATGAGACCAAAATTTGACAAACCCTACAAGTTATGGGACCAAAATCAAAGAGTCAAAATTTTTGGCACCAAAATCGGACACTCAATAAATTATGGGACAAAAAAACTTCTATTCTCATATTTATAGCCAAGCAAGCCAAAATTCCAGCATCAATCAAGAAGAAAATTGAGATCAAATGGGGATTATGCTATCAATTTGAGATACGCTGACAACGGGGAGAGAGGGAGAAGAGAAGTGAGATATGAGCATCATAGATTTTTAATTCGCTTGGGCCAAATACCCATTACCCTATCATCAGCCCAACAATCTCCACCTATTTGGTCCAGCACCAGTACACCGCTCCTTATTTAGGAAACACACACGAGTTCTTCATCGCCCAACCTGCTCTCACGTACCTGAAAAGAACACACAAAAAGTTAGTTTCCGCACCTGCAAAAGTAAAAAAAAAAAAAAACACAAAATTAGTTCATGTACATAAGAGCTCAACCACAAAGACAAGTGCTCCACCTCACCCGGAGCACATACAAAGCAAATAAATCACACAAAGACACTAAGCATACAACACAAAGTACAACATAAATGAACATAAAGACACAAAGGACCACATAGATATACAAAAGACTCAATCTAAGCCATGATTTCACAAAGCATAATCAAGAAACACAAAGCACAACGAAACATGATTTCACAAGCATAATAAAAAAATACAAAGCACAAAGAAACATGATTTCACAAAACATAATCAAGAAACACAATGCACAAAGAAACATGATTTCACAAAGCATAATCATAACCACAAAGACGCACATGCAAACTCAAAGCACATGACCAACCATATAAACATCATGATGAGCTGTCGCCGCCACACCAAATTAGTATTAATTTCCTCAACTAATCCACTAATATAGTAGGATAAGTAAGGGTCGAACCCACGAGGAACAGTGTATTTTAATTGATTAAATTCGTGTGTCAAAAGAAATAAAAATTGGGGGGGGGGGGGGGGTTGGTTGGTTGAATTATCACTAGAAAAAGCATGCAAAAATATTAAACAAGAAGTAAAATTATGAGAATCAAATAAAAGAAAAGTCTAGTTCTCGAATGGTTTCCCTTGAATAATTAACTCAATAAAAAATATATGAGGTCCTTAATTCTACTCGAATCTTATCCTAAACCAGTGGTACGATCAAACTAGTTCGAATTATTTCTTAAATTTAATTAATAAGCAGGTACGACCTCCAATTAATCTATTAAAATAATAACCCCAAAATATGTATTCATGATTCAATTTATTGAATGCATTAACGAACAAAAAAATAGGACAAATTAGATTATTAAACCGGAACGTCCGAATCATACAATCTAGACTTCGCTATCCCTAGAGTGATCTGCCCTATTTGCTACTTCAATTACACAATTATAACAATTACGGATTATAATGGTAAATTAGCTAGATTAAATAACCAATAGATTCGGGTAGCTAATCCAAACTATTCAGTTAATTAAACATGCATCGCATAGATATAAATAACGAAGAAATCGAGTATAAACAAAAAACATCACAACTAGTGAAAAAGTATAAAATTATTCAGGGTTCCACACATCCTCAAACTAGAATGAAAATTCAGCCGCTAAACATGGCTATAAAATAAAGCAATAGAAATACTTAAAACTAAAATTCTCCTATATGATACCGATAGGAGTTATACACGCTGCTTGAGTGCATGAAAATCTCACACATCCATCTTCTCAATTACCATGCACGTATATCCTTCCTCTGGTACGTCTTTCCGATAATCCCCTTCTCCTCTCAAGAATTTTACTCTTCAAGACTACCCATACGTCCACATTCGTCACCTCAATATATATAGACCAAATTTAATTGCAATCCCCATTTTTCTTCCAATCATCCCCCCTTTTCTTCCCTCATCAAATACTCACATAAATTATCATAATGACACGATTTTAAAGGCTAATAAATTACTACACACAAAATTTGCCAGCTTTAATACTGAAATCCCCCATGTCGGGCTGCTTTCATTAGGCTATAAATCGGCAAATACGAAGAAAATAGCAAATTAAATTACGTAATATAATCACAATGAGCACAAAATTAACATGCTAAACTCGACTTATCACATCACCAAAGTCCTCTTTCTCTTCAACAATAGCCATATTAGCACGATCTCCTTTCTTATTCTTATTAGGCTTAGTGCACTCTCCAATTTTGTGACTAGGGTCACCACAATTATAGCACTTCCTAACTCTACGCTTAGGTTTACCATGAGAATTCGACTTACTACTAGACTCATCGTTCTCATCATCAGAATCATGGCGCTTATTACCACCCATTCTCCTAACATGTAAGACATGTTCACCTGAATTATTATTACCCCCCCCCCCATTTTATTTCAAATCTATTTCCTTACTCTTTATTTACTACAACATCAAGAGTAATATTATCCCTACCATATTTAATCGTTGATTTCACATCACTATATGAATCGGGAATGACATTCAACAAAATAATAGGGGTATACTCATCAAAATGCTTGTCTCCAGTCTGCTTAATATCCTGAATAAGTTTAGTAAACTCATCTAAATTCGCATTTATGTCTTTGTCCAAGTCTAACTTGAACCTAAATAATTTTTCGAGCAAAAAAGTTTACTAGGCAAGGAGGTTTCAGTATATAATTCATGCAACTTATTTCAAAGTTTACTAGCATCATCTATAGTAGGGGTGACAAATTGTATAATCGTATCGTTTATCGTGTCGACACGATAACGACACGATAAGGGTAAACACGAACACAACACGATAAAGAAACTTCAGTATTCATGTCTACCAAAAGATTTATCAATTCAATGAAATTACCTCGATTTTTTGAAGATACCGACTCATCATGCCCTCTCAATGCACATGCTTGCAAAGTAAGATATCGAAGACATTTAATTGTAGTCATAACCCGCAAACAATTTTTCTTTATCTCTTCTGGTTTTTCCCTATTAATTGCTTTATCAATGTGTTGAGAGACATTTTTCAAAGAGTTCATATAAACTACCGCTTTACTATGTTGTGAATCAACATCTCCTACATGCTTAAAAAACGAACAATTCTTTCCATTATTAACTCTTTTCCAACTATTGAATCCACCAAGAGTAAATGCACTACAGTTATTGCTCAAATGATCAAATAAGAAGCATGAAAAACAATATGCGACATGATTTGTAGGTTAATACTCTAACCATGGAAATTGATGAAACCACAATTTTTGAAAGCGCCGGTATTGAGTTCCGTCGTGTGTTTGCTTGTATTCATCCAAAATGGGTTGAAATGATCCCATTTTTATATAAGCTCGTCTTATTTTATCTCTTTGATTAACATGATGTTCCCAAATTGGAATGCGTTTAAACGGATCTCGCTCAAGCGAATCAAGATCAACTTCAATTCCTTGTACTTGAGGAGGTGGACATTAAGAGGCGGAACTACATTGTCATTGTTAGATGTATGATGATCTTCACTTGTTGTAGGTTCCTTCCTTTTAAAGTTGGTAAAGAATGACTTAATAGTTTTTCCTTTCTTCGTTGTTGGATCCATGACCTATACAAAATCAAATACAAATTTAATTAATAAATTAAACAATACATATATGAATTAAAAGATAGTGGAGTGGGGACACTTGAGCTTCATTATTCCCTTTTCCAAAATTAATTAAGGACATGGACATGAGTGGGTGGGGCCAGTGGCGGAGCCAGGATTTAAGTTTATGGGGCCCTAATTTTCAACAAGCTATAAATTCTTATAAATGAATATCGACAACCAAAATGATATATTTATAACACTAAAAAAATATAAAATTGCCCATAGAAATTGCCAATATGTCTACAAAATTTTCAACAAAAAAAATTTGTAGTGCAAATTACCTACAAAAATTTCTAATTATACTAACAATTTCCTTCCCCACCTGCAAAAAAAATTGCCTACGGATTTAAATTATTTGTAGATAATTATACCTAGTTATTTTATTTCGTAGACAAATTAATTTCGTAGGAAAATGTGTTTATAGGTTAAATAATGTAGATGCTTTCATAATTAGAAAATTTTGTAGGCAAATCGTAGGCAATTCTTGTTACGAAGTTTTTTGTTGGAAAATTTTTGTAGACAGTTCTAATTTTGTAGGCAAAATTTTATTTTCTTGTAGTGTAAATATTTGAATTTTTTTTATAATATTACTTCATTATTTAAAAAAAACATAATATATAGTGATTAAGTAAACTATTAATTAAGATACTCTAAAAATAAAAAGAAAAATGACTAGTGCGCACCTTAATTGATTGAGGAAGGAAAGGGGACTTTGGGTTTGGGGAACATGTATATATAGTCTCAGCCTCTCAGGGTTTGAACCCTGGTCCTTTAAACAAAAAGAGAAATACACATCCTTGTCTAACCACTAGGACAAAGCATCAAAGATTAATTGTTGTTGTAATATAGCATATATAATAGTTTTTTACGAAATTCCAGGGGGGCCCAGTGCCCCCCCCTGTACCTAAGCTGGCTCCGTCCATGGCAGGGGCCATTGGAAAAGATTTTATTATTTCTCCTTTTCCAAATTCAAATGAGATACATTAAGCAATTTAATTTTTACTAAGCATATAATATATAATTGAGGATACAATATTCATTGTTGGAAGTACTAATTTTTTTTTTATGCAATTAGAGTTTTTTCCCAACTCTCAATATTTGGGGAAAAATATTTTATAGTTTCTATTCCACTTCCCTATACATACAAACACCATCTCACACATTCATGACATAATTTCACTATTTATCTATGTTCTAAAATAAGAAGAGCTTCAAAAAATTGAATTTGTAACTCCATTATCTAAAATATGCAAATATACCTTGTGTGACAACTAACAAGATGAGGAATAACGAGGGAAGACACGAGCAACCGACGAACAATAGAGATGAGACCGACCTGAGGTAAGGGATGAGGCAGAAAATCGCGATGAAAATCGCAGAGGCAGGGGCGCAGGGCAGCAGTTCTGGACCTTCTAGTTGGAATTTGATTTGTGTTAATGAATGCATTAATATTAATTTATAAGACATTAAGTAAATATATATTGTAAGAATTGAAACAAAAGTTGGTGTAGCTTGGTGCTTAGATCTACTTTTCTCCTGCAGGGGTCCTGGGCTCAAATCCTTGGAGGGCTAATTTTTTTTTTCTCAAAAAGTAAGGTGGGCTATAGCCCCCCTTAGCCATGTTGAGGCTCCGCCCTCGTCGTGGAGTGAGTTAGAATGAAGATCGAGAACGTTGAGATTCCGGAGCTGCTGCCAGGGCATGTGTGTTGCACAAGTAAGACTATTGAAGGAGAGATCTAGGTTCCACAATTTCCATGGAACGGAACTGAACCATCTTGGAATTGGACCATGAATTTTGTTGTTGGAGAGAATTAACGAATCGAGGCCCGATAAGTTTCTTAAAAAGAGTGGGAACTCTTTGATCTCACAATAGGACAACTCTAAGAAGTATAGATTGGGAAGAGTGACATTTACAACTTTATGGCCCTGCTCTGTTCCCACCGTATTGTGGGAAAGAATAAGATACCGAATATGACTAAGATTGG
Source organism: Ballota nigra (assembly GCA_947034835.1). Taxonomy (NCBI): domain Eukaryota; kingdom Viridiplantae; phylum Streptophyta; class Magnoliopsida; order Lamiales; family Lamiaceae; genus Ballota; species Ballota nigra. The sequence goes on along the minus strand of OX344723.1, from coordinate 56,524,708 downwards.
AAAAAGTTTGAAGCTGTATATTGAGTTGATTATTACTCAAATTAAAATATATCAAGTTCTGGCTGTCGGACTTGCCAATTTCTCCGGAGAGGTCTAAGGTCTGTAATGAGGGAAGGTTAAGAAGCCCGCACCTTGGATAGAATTGTTGGACAAATCGATGGTATAGAGTCCGGCTCCTGCTCTAGAAGGAAATGGCCCCGTCAACATATTTGATTAAATGTCCATCTGTTGAAGTTGAGACATGTTGGTGAAAGACGGTGGAATTGTCCCTATGAAACGATTCCCATGAAGGGACAGATCAGTGAGCTTTTGAAGATCTGAAAAAGCATCTGAAAGTTGGCCTTGAAAACGATTCATTGATAGATCTAATTGAGTGAGTTGGCGGAGGTTACTTATTGTACAAGGGCAAAAATCCATGATAAGTACATCGTTGTAATCTGTGTGAGGTTTCCAATAGATTCGGGAATTGGGCCCGACAATTTGCAATAAGAGAGATGTAAGAGGTTTAAGTTGTTCATGAAACCTATAGAATGAGGTAGCCTCCCCAAGATGCTCGTCCACGAGATATCCAATTGCTCGATCAAACGAACGCTGCTTCTGTTGAAGGTTGACAGAGAACCCGTGAGGCCCCCGTTATCACTTAAGCTGAGGCTACGCATGTTAGGTTTCTCGAAAACGCTGGCTGGAAGATTTCCACGCACTCCAGTTTCTCTAAGATCCAAAAATGTTAGGAAAGAAGATATGTTGTTGGGCAATTCAGATGAGACATTCACCCCTGCAAGAGAAACCACCCTTAACTTGGTCATGTTCGCAAACAATGTTTTGATATCAAGTGAAAGTAGCGTATTGTAAGACATGTCAAGCGAAGCCAAATTGGAGAGGTGATAAAACTCGACAGGAATATGCCCGCTAAAGCTAGAAACCGAAAGTTTTAGGTGCGTAAGGCTATTGAGGTGCCCGAATTTGTATGAAACTTTGGAGGTGTTGAAATAATTGAGCTTCCGGAGGTGAGTAAGACGAAAGAGTGTAGGGTTCCGGTAAGACCATGCAACTGAGGTCCACACCGATTACATGACCCGTGGACTCCTCACACAGGCAGCAATCCCACCTCTCGTCCCAGTTCATCGGCTTCGAGTATTCCCATTGACAGATTGGATGCTTTCCCATCTCTTCTTGAGAGGGAACCAGTTGCCTGAGCTGAAATAGCAATTGGCTCTCCTCCTCAAGGCACAAATTATTTTTGGTAATATTAAAATTAACCAAGTGAGGAAATCCAGTTTGGTATTGCCCCAAACATAAGATTATATGTAGCCACAAACACAACATTATCTTCATTTTTTTCTAATTTTTTTTTTCAATGTCTCTATGATTAATCTTTTGAAGGAGTTAAAATTTCTAAAAGCTTTGCATGACACAACCATAATCCAAGACCTACGTGACAAAAGAAAATAATTATGTATTCTTGATTTTTTTTTCTTTTTCTCACACGTTATATTGACTTGATCGATTCAATTGCATGTATAATAATCCCTTTTTTTTTTTTTTTTTTTTTATCATATCTTGTTGTCCTTACGTTTCGGATTCCCTGTTTCGCCTCCATATTTTATTCTTTAGGTTATCGACAAGTGTTGTCAAATTAATTGTGTAGTAAAATTACCTAAAATAATGTTGGAATATATATAGCAAAATTAGACTATATATTATTGCATTCAATGGCTTTTTAAATTAAATTAGCCTATATATTTTCTTTTGAAAAAATAATAATTTATATTTAAATTTCAAATAAATAAATATTATAGGAATAATATTTTGAATTTTAGTAGAACCATTTTATATTTATTTTGATGTTCACTTACTATTTTTAATTTTAAAAAAACCCAATATCAATTTCATATATTTATTACAATAATAAATAAAAATTCAATTTTATATATTGATTTATGTTTTTTTGTATGTTTTTTTTTTTAAATTGCATACACGAACTTTTCAATTTTTAAAAAAGTTATAACTAACTAAATTTTTAATCCAATAAAAAATTAAAAAGAACATTAAATTTTTGAAATATTTTTATTCATTAATTTATACGGCAAAAATGTAATTTCAAAATTTAATTTACAATCTCTCCTACTTTAATGTATTCTAATAATTTTTAATACAAGCAATATATATAATTATTAAAATTCATTAAAACTAATAAATAAAACATTTAAAAAATTATGTATTTTTAAATTTTTTAATGGCATCGAGTTGATTGAAGGCCATGGAGATTTGATACACACCATAGAATTTATAGATCTTAAATCTGCTTATACTAACTTTTTCATTGTATTGTTCTATTTGGTGCCGTAAAAATTCAAAATAATATATATTCACTGATTTAAAATTTAAATATATATTTAATTTTAAAAAAATATTAAAGACAAGAATACATATTTTCGTTAATTTATAAATTATAATAAGAATTTTTATCAATGTAATAATAATGTTATATCCTAATTTTGGTTTATATATATATATTCCAACATTATTTTAGGTAGTTTGATTGTGCAATTAATTTGACTTCTATTAATTGGACACTTGTCGATGATCTAAAGAATGAAACAGTAGATGAAACATGTAAGTGAAACAGGGGATCCGAACCGCTATTTTCATGAGTCTAAAAGTGCAATTTACCCTACATAGAAATAATAATTTATAAATTAGGGATAATCACCGTGTGGTTTGAGGAGGTAATTTTTCGTAAAATTCACCAAAATTAAATCACTAGATAAAAATCATGAAATATCACACTCAAATACATAACATACACTTGAATTTTGAGTCAAATTTCAAATCAATTTTGACTTTTCAAAGCTGATTAAGTAAATTGGGCTTTGAATCAAAATTAATTTGAAATTTAACTAAAAATCTAAGTGCATGATATGCACTTGAGTGACACACAAAAATTACTCATGGGATATATATGTGTCTATAAAGAGTTAGGATTCCCTCCTATATGGAAGAATTTTATGCATATTGATCTTTGGATCACACACACCCCCACAAATATATGAGTGCGCATGTGTAATCCAAGTGTCAAGTTCCTGTACAGGATCCTCCTGTGCAGGCTCTGTACAGAACCTATCCTGGTCCATAATTTTAGCAGTGCATCACCAATCGAACAATCAAAACAAAAAATTACGTCGTTTGCATGACTGAAAATGATTTACTATTAAGCAATTTCTTTTATCAGTTCGTTAAACTTAGAGGGCGTTTGGCTGAGCTTATAAGCTCCTTAAAACATCTTATAAGTTGTTTAAGAGCTTATAAGTACCAACAATGTATTTGACAAAATAAGATGTTTAACAGCTTATAAGATCATAAAATAAGCTCCTAACATCTTATAAGCTATAACTAACCACCCCCACCCCAACCACCCAACCCTCATCCACCCTCCCCCACTCCAGCCACCCTCATCCCTGCCCCCAACCCCCAACCCCAACCCCACCCACATCCACCCGCCCCCCACCCCACCCCCTACCTCAAAATAAAAAATGGAAAAAATTAATTTTTGTAAATTTAAAAAATACCCACCCCACCCTACCCCACCCCCACTCCCACTCCCACCCCTATCTCAAGATAAAAATTAGAAAATTTTATTTTTTTATAAATTTAAAAAATATTTGTTATAAATTATCAAAGATCTTATAAGTTGTATTAGCCAAACACTTTAGCAATTTTTAAGCTACTTAAAAATTACATCTTATAAGCTCTTAAAACAACTTATAAGATGTTAGAGCTTATAAGATGTTTCAATTAAGCTTAGCTAAACACCCTCTTAATAGTTTTCTTATTAAGGCTTTACAAGTTGCCTCATTGCCTAAGGCAATAAAAGTATCGGTAAAGTATGGTCATTCTCTAATGCTGTATATATGTATTTGTTTCCAGCTTAAATGAATAGGCTCGAATCCCCTGTTCCAGCATTGCGTTTCATCTACTATTCTACGGTACAAATGAATGACACGTGCATGAAAAATATTTTCAAAAGATTTGAGCAAATCGCACTAAATAATTAAATGCTTCTTACCTGGTCTACTAATACACTTTATATTTTGTTCTTAATAATTGTTGATCTTGCCACACGTAATATGTCCATCTCATAACCTAATTATATTATAATGAATGTTGCCTTAAAATAACAGATGAAATTAATTATGGTTTTTTATCACCTATTAAACAATGACTTCGACCGGCCTTATTAGTTTGTTAGCTAAGTAAATTGTTCTATTGATCCCAAGTAAATATGATATAAATTAGGATCATCACAATGTAGTTAATATTTAGAGTGATTTTTCTTTAAGTCTGGTTTATAATTGAGTAAGTCTCTAGTAAATTTGAGTTCTCATAAATTTTATTTTTCAAATGTCATTATTGTGCTCAGAGGCGGATCTATCATGGGGCTGCACTGGGCACTGGGCTCTAGCCCAGTGCAAGCCCAAAATAGTCCCCCTGTATATATGTGGCCAATGTTAAATACAGTCCCACGTTTGGTGAATACAACCCCACCCAAAAAAATGTTCAGAATTTTTTTCCGAAAAAAGTATTTTCGAAAAAATTTTCCGAAAATTCATATGTTCAGTGTTTTTTTTTTTGTATTTTCGGAATTTTTTTTCCGAAAATTGTCAAAATTTTCGGATTTTTTTTCCGAACACTTTTTGATGAGGTTGTATTAACAAAAGATGGGACTATATATAACCTTGGCCATGTCCAAATTGCTATTATTAAGAATGAGCCCGGCCCAAATTTTTTGAAATGGACGCGGATATTTACCCCCCCTTTTTTAATTTGTTTACCCCCCTATTTTCAAACATGATAATGTTCGACATTTTTTTCCAAACAATTGACAATGTTTGACATTTTTTTCCAAACAATTGACAACATTTCGGATTTTTTTATCAAACAAAATGTAAAACTATCCAACGTGACAATGTTTGGCATTTATTTTCAAACAATTGACAAAAATTCGAAACATTTTATCAAACAATTGACAAAAGTTCGAAATTTTTTATCAAACATAGGGGTTTGAAAATGGGGGGTGAACAAATTAAAAAGGGGGTAAATATCCGCGTCCTTTTGAAATACCCGCTGCATACACAGCTTCTAATTAATTGAGTCCAGTCCATTGGTTAACTTACAAAATATTTATAGCAACCCAATTTTATTTATTTAATTAGTTATGTTATTATTTTTGTCGTTGAAGTTTTTTAAGACGGAAATTTTAGTTGTTAAAAAAGTGCATTGTATTCAATTTTTATCCCAAAAATTAAATTTGTATTTAATACCAAATTACCTAAACTCAATGTTTTTAAGAAACTTGTTAATATTTATTCTACTTGTTAATATTTAATATTGAAATTCAATAGGGAGTTAATAGCTTAGGTCAGAGTATTTGCCTATTTAGAGACATGGGATATAAAATTTAAGTAAATATATTGTAAACCAGTTTCACTGCACACCTAAAAATTTGTATTAGTTATTTACACTAATTAATATTACTATAAACCCAATATCTATTAGTAAAACAACAAATATTGCTTAAAATGCAAACAAAATACAAATTTTTATGAGCAAATGTATATAAATGTAAGACAAAATGTGTGTTACTAGTCCTTAAAAAACAAAATTTTGTACTTCAAAATAACATAAGGACAAATATGTATTTTTCAAGAACAAATATGTGATTTTTTTAGAGAATATTACAAATAGGTTTAACCTTTAGGGTAGAAAATCAATTTGGTTCTACACCTTTATTAAATAACAAATTGGTTTAAAAGGTAAGTCCACCCAACCCCATTATCACCCATGCGTGTCCAACCCCACCCCACCCAAGTAATTTTCTCTATCCTGCATTTATCCCCCCACCCCACCCCACCCCACCCAAGTAATTTTGAATTCATTTCTCTCTCTCTCATCATTCCCCACAAACACCCCCTTCTCTCTCTGGAAGCAAACCGCCCCCCTCCCTTATGTCTTTCTTTCGAAGCAGCAGCCGCCGCCACAGTGCTCCGAAGTCACGGTGAAGCGGCCCCGTCCCAGGCGCCGATCAAGGCTTGAGGCCGAACAAAGGCAGCCGAACGAGCGTGGACGAGGCGGCAGTAACGTTTGCGACTTTGTCCACGGTGGCGGAGCTCTAGACCTCCGCCTGAATGTCTAGAACATCCCCACAAGTGGTGAAATCAAGAAGCCCTAGATCTAGAATCGAAACCCCTAGATCTCAGAGGTAGGACGACGGCGTTGGGCGACGGGAAGGCGTTGCTCGTGGAGATACGTTGAGAGCCTGCGGTCGATGGTCTGGTGCTGCTAAGATTATTTCCTCCTCAAGGTATGATTCAGTTTTGATTGCATTTTTATTTTTGGTTGAGGATTTAGTTGTTTTGGTTAAGGATTTAACAATGCCTGTTTTGGTTGAGGATTAAAAAAGGCGTATATGGATTTGGGTGTTTGTTGTTTCTTGTTCAACTTCTTGTTTTAGATTCTCCCTTTTGTGCATTTTAATCATTATTGGTTTAGAGGGATTCATTACTAGGATATTAGTAATCACATCTACTGAAACTAAGAACAAATAGGTAGATTAATTTTCATTAATTGAGGACAAGTGTACTGCAAATGCCCTATAATCCACCTTGACCACTTATTACATATTATATTTATTGAAGGTTACATTTAAATTTTTATTTCAGATTTGAATAGCTAATTGGGGATAGAAGATATGAAGATTTGAAGATGAGGATTTGAAGATGAAGATATGAAGATGAAGACCTTGTGCATTTCGTCTATGCAGAATAATATTGTAATTTTGGTTATGAGAATATCAATTTCAAATCAAAATATGTAATTTTTTTAATTTTAAATATACAATTATGAAACACGGATGTCTGCACAATTAATAAAAAAAATTATCTATGCAAAATTTTATGTGCAAAGTATATATGTGTAAAAATATTTGTTCAAATTTTTTGTGCAAGAAAAAAATTGAAGAAACATGGACTGAAAAGAGCGTAAAAATATCTGTTCAGAAATCATGTTCAAAAGTAGTGTTCAAAAGTAGACGGCCAAGTTGAATAAATATGTGCTAAAAAAGTGATTTTATGTCACATCATACTGAAAACGTTAAAGAATAAAGGTTAAAGTGTCCCACAAAATGAACCAAGTTGTATTTTCTACAAAATAGTGAACCAAACACTAATAAGTACAATATAGGTGAACTTATATGTAACCCCCCCATTTTTTTATCTATTCATCATCCCATTAAATTTAGATTTATTGGTTCATATATATAAACTCATATTTGTTCCAACAATAACATACATTTGCTCCAACATTAACACATTTTTGCTCTAACATTAACACACGTTTGTAGTAACACACATTTACTCTAACATTAACACACTTTTCTCCACTAGTAACACACATTTGCTCCAACAATAACACATATTTAGTGTAACATTAACTCACATTTTGCACTTCAGTAACATGCATTTGTCCATATAGTAACACAAATTGGGAGAGAAAATCCTGAAACTTGACTTGCGTGAGATATTGAAAAAAAAAAATCAACAAATCCGATCTGATGCGGTCAAGATCCGCGATTTTTTTTAATATGAGTTATTTACGGATCTTATATCCGTAGAATTCTGGATCTGCCACATCATGCTATAATTTGTGTTAATTTAAATAAATAATTAGTGAAATTGTTGTTGGATAAATCAATAATTCTAGTTTAGCAAATGAATGTTATTGAGACTGTGGCCTAACTGTTGGATTAATTAGGATCTTTAAGTGAGTGAGAGAGTTTCTGAGCAAAAGCAGAGGCGTCCTGTAATAATCATAAAATAATAATTAGTGGAAATAATCAAGTATATCAAAAACTTTCATTGAAAAGAAGCTAAACAAGATCAGAATTTGGACGGTAGATTTTGGTGTTGGAGAGGACATCACAATTTTAAATTGGGCTTGTTTGGGGAGAACTATTTTAGCTCTGTTTTTATGGTTAATGTAGAGTTGATTTTTACGTATTCCTCAAACTTCTTTCAAAATTTGATCAGTTTGATGAAACTATATATATATTAGACAGGAATGGAAATCGACTATCATGACAAACTAATACTATATACCAGATACCATGCACACAATAATTGGAATAAGCTTGATAAGTCAAATGAAATGTGATAATTGTACATACAACTTATACGTAGTTATACAAATGAAATTTGAGGAAGTTCAAAATCCAGACGACATCCATGTTTAGTTGCAGCAACTGAAACGTGAAACATCTCATACCTAACAGCTGCCCCATGCGAGCAGCTCTGGCTCTGTTGTTGTGCATTTCCAGAATAATAGCTGCTTCTGTATACACAAACACTATGCCACTCGCGATCACCACTGTCTTCCAAGTGAATCCTTCCATGAAACCAGAATCATCATCAGATACTCCGGCCTGGTTGAGGAATGCCTCCCCTAAGCTGGTTGCTCGAAAGGTCTAACTGCTCCAGATTCGTCATACGCCCCAGTGCTGGTGGAATGGTGCCACTGAAGCTGCTGTGGGATAAGCCATTGTTGGATAAGTCGACGGTTGTGAAAGTACGCAACACTCTGGTGAATTCCACATCGGCTCCTTTCACTGATAATGTCATTTATTCCATATCATTTCCCAGATACATAAAATATATTGCTGCTTCATCCTGCTCTTTCATTGCTTGGAGTCCTGCGAAAAGCTTTTCTGGTAAAATGCCACTGAAATGGTTGTAGGATAGATCAATAACCCTCAAGTTACTGAAAAACTTGGTAGCGGACAATGGAGCCATGGAAGCTGTTACAGATTGTAGCCACCAAGGAAAGGTGTCGTGTATCATGTTGTTCCCATCCCAACATCAACAACTTCTAGATTAGTGCAATTGGCCAAAGATCGAGGCAATGCTCCTTCCAACTGATTCTCATTCAACCCAAGATTAGCCAACACATAATTCATACCTCCAATAGTTGTTGGGATTTTTCCATGAAGCCTCAAGTCAAGCACCTCATGTTTCCAATGCATTCAGGAATCGTCCCTCTCAGTTTGTTGCTCGACAAATTGAGAATGAAAAGCCCACTCATGTTACAAATGGATGATGGAAATGTATCCTGGAGTGAGTTAGAATGAAGATCAAGATACATAAGGCTCTCAGGTTGCTGCTGGGGTAGATGTGTAAGATAATTGATTGAAAGATTTAAGCTTGCAAATGGAAGGTTGAACCAGCTGGGAATTGGGCCATGAATTTTGTTGTTGGAGAGATCTAAGGACACTAGTGATAACAAGAGTGGGAACTCTCTAATCTCACAAGATGACAACTCCAACGTGCCTAGATTTGGGAGACTAACATTTACAACTTTATGGCCCTGCTCTATAACCGTATTGTGCGAAAGATAAAGATTCTGAATTTGAGTAAGATTGGAAAAAGACTGAAGTTCGATGTTGAGTAGATTATTACTCAAATCAAGACTGACTAATCAATTGTTGTTGAACTTGCTAATTTCTCCAGTGAGCCTATTAGAGGAGAGGTCTAAGGTATCCAATGGGGGAAGGCTAAGCAGCCATGATGGAACCATACCTTGGATAGAATTGTGGGATAAATCGACGCCATATAGCTTTTGAAGTCCATCACCTGCTCTGGAAGGAAAAGGCCCCGTCAGCTTATTTGACGAAAGGGCGATCCACAGAAATCGTGACATGTTGGTTATAGTTGGTGGGATTCGGCCCGTCAATGCATTATATGAAATATCCAAGACTTGTAGTTGTGACATGTTTGTGAGAGAGGATGGCATTATACCTGTAAAACCATTAAAACTAAGGTACAAAAGAGTGAGCTTTTGAAGGTTTGAAAAAGTATCCGGAAGTTGGCCTTGCAGATTATTCCTTGTGAGATATAAGTGAGTTAGTTGGCGGAGGTTAGTTATTGTTTAAGGGACTTCACCGCTCAACTCAAAATTCTCTGACCAGTTGAGCTCTGTAATCTGTGTGAGGTTTCCAATAGAGTCGGGAATGGACCCGACAATTTGCAATAAGAGAGATCCAAGAGGTTTAAGTTGGTCATGAAACCTATAGAACGAGGTAGTCTCCCCGAGATACTCGTCTCCCGGAGCACCAACTGTTCAATCAGACCGAAGCTGCTGCTACTGTTGAAGCTAGGCAGAGAACCTGCAAGAGCATCATTCCCTTTCAAAACGAGGATTTGCAATCTTGGTTTCTCAAAAATGCTGACTGGAAGATTTCCGTGCACACCAGTATCTCCAAGATCCAAACGCGTTAAGACAGAAGACATACTGAGAGGCAGTTGAGACGAGATATTCACCCCTCCAAGCAAAACCACCCTTAACTTGGTCATGTTTCCAAACAATGCTTTGATATCACAGTAAAGCATAGGCTCCAACTCATCTGTAGACTGTAGCCATTTCACTCGAATACAAACAGGAAGTGATATCAAGGGATACCAAATTGGTGAGGTAATAAAACTAGAGAGGGATATGCCCGCCAAAGCCAGAACGGGCAAAGTTGAGGTGCCCGAATTTGAATGAAATTTCGGAGGAGCCAAAATAGTTGTAGGCAAGATTGAGGTTGCGGAGACGGAAGAGGGTGGAGCTAGAGTGTATGTTTCCGGCAAGACCACTGCAGCTGAGGTCATGACCCGTTGACTCATCACAAGTTACGCCGTCCCACACGCAGCAATCCCCCCGCCTCTGCTTCCAGAGCATCAGCTTCGAGTAGTTTCCGGGGCTATGGGGACACATTGGATTAAATTCCAACTTGTCATGAGGGGGAACAACTTCCCTGAGTTGAAGCAGCAACTGCCTCTCCTCCTCATGGCATAAATGATCATTGTTGATACTATTATTACTAACCAAATAAGGATATTGCAGTAAAAAAATGTATATATTGTATAAAAAATTCAGTTTCTCTATGAATCTCTTGATGGTGTTCAGTTCAGATTGTAGTTGTTATGTATCCCCAATCATAATATTTAATTGCTTCTTATAGTCTTTGCACGGCCCAACCATAATCTCCTTTGATTTTCCACACCACGTTATTTTGACTTTGACTCAAATAATGCTCAAATCCGTATATATTAATCTTCTTGTCTTGACTAGCTAGCATCATCTGTGCTCATCGTTGTACAATATTTTCCTTTGTTAAATCATTTATGCTTGAAAGCCAGTTATTGTTTTAGCTAACTGGAGGACATTGACACTGCATTGTCCGGGCCCTTTAAATAACACTATAATTGATGGATTTCTCCAACAGCTTCTTCGAATTCTGAAAAAATAGGAGTATACTCAGATATTTTAATACTACTATTATATATAAAAATAAAATTTCATTCTTTAATTCATCCTAGAGGGTAAATTAAATGATATCAGTTGATATCAAATTAGCAACGAGTTAATATGTAATGCATATATATGTAGGCGTTGGGCGGGGGACGAGGGGTGGAGGCGATGGAAATGAAAAGTAAGAAGAAACGGAGTAATTAATAATTGGGATGGATATGTTTAATTAGAGGGTATAATTGCTAGTTTATGATGTATGAGGTAATAATTACTCTCTCTTGTAGCAAAAAAAAGACGAAACCCTCGCCCCAGGCCCCAACCTCCTGGCTCGACAGGAATGGTGGAGGAATAATTACTCCCTCTGTTCCATAGGTTTCCTATTTTCTTTTTTATGTGCATTATAAGTTTTTATTTTGTAAAATGCAAAAAACAACACTTATGTATGAGATTCTTGCACTTTTGGTCTTTTACTTTCCGTCCAACCAAAAAAACTTTTGCTCCCATAAGAATACTTTTTGGCATTTTTAGTCCCAAACGTTCCCAAACTTGACGGCAACTAACGGTTAACTAACGGACTTGCACATTTGATCTCATAAGTACACTTGTACATTTGGTCTCATAGGATATATACACTTGCAGATTTGCTCTCATAGGATAAAAAATTCACATTTTTTTTACCTTTTTTTACCAAAATAATTTTATAAATAGAAATATAATTACAATATATATACAAATTTATTTTTATTTTACAATAATATATATATATATATATATATATTATATTTTAATTAAAAAAATAATTAGAATAATTTAATCTATATTAATTATTTTAAAATTAGAACAATTTTTTAACTTTTGTGCCATTTTTTAAATAATAATAATTATCTTCTCAACATCTTATTTAATTAATAGTTCACTAATCATCCCTTATAAAATTTTAAATTACATATCATTTCACTAACTACAATATATATATATATATATATATATATATATATATATATATACAAATTTACTTTTATTTTACAATAATATATATACAAATTTACTTTTATTTTACAATAATATATATACAAATTTACTTTTATTTTAATAAAAAATTAATTAGAATAATTTAATCTATATTAATTATTTTAAAATTAGAACAATTTCTTTTTTAACTTTTGTGCCATTTCTTAAATAATAATAATAATTTTCTCAACATCTTATTTAATTAATAGTTCACTAATCATCCCCTATAAAAATCTCTAAATTACATATCATTAGTGAAAATTACACACAATAACATCTTTCTTTTGTTTCATTCCTAAAATTTAACAACGCACCCACATAAAAACTATATTATCCATTTTTATGTCAATTGTTCAATAATAATAATCTACCCTATGTTTTATTTAATTAAAAAACAAATAAATATTTATTTTAAAAATTAAAATAATTTAATATTCATTTAATCTAATTCAATTTAATTTTTAATAAGGTTTTTATCAATTATTGTAATTTTTAGATATATAATAAATAAAAATATTATAATTTAAAAAAAAATTACTCACTCAGTCCCATAATAACTTGCACATTTTCTTATTTGAACATTTCAAAATAACTTGCACACCACAAAGTTAGAAAAATCCTCCACAGACTTCACCTTTCAATTTCCATAAACTCAACCACAGAAAAAATTAGGTAATTTAGAATATGAGTGTCCGTGCTCGTACCAAAATTTCTGTACATGTTAGTACCAATTTTTATACGGTTCAGTATTTATAACATAGCGAAGATTTTTGTACATGTTAATACAAATTTTCGTACCAATTTTTGTTCAATTTTATTTAATATCGTACCAATTTTTGAATGGCATCAACGTACCAATTTTTATAACATACCAATTTATAAACATTTTTTTATAAATGTTAAAAACCTTATTAAAAATCAATTTGAATTAAATTAAATACAAATTAAATTATTCTATTTTTTAAAATAAATATTTTTTTTAAAATAAATAAAACATAGGGTAAATGATTATTATTGAACAAATGGCATAAAAATGGATAATATAGTTTTTATTTGGGTGCATTGTTAAATTTTAGGAATTTACAAAAGAAAGATGTTCTTGTGTGTAATGATATGTAATTTTAGGAAATCATCCCCTGTAAATTTTAGGAATGAAACAAAAGAAAAATGTTTTTGTGTGTAAATTTCACTAATGATATGTACTTTAGAGATTTTTATAGGAGATAACTAGTGAACTATTAATTAAATAAGATGTTGAGAAAATTATTATTATTATTTAAGAAATGACACAAAAGTTAAAAAAAAGTTGTTCTAATTTTAAAATAATTAATATAGATTAAATTATTCTAATTAATTTTTTTATTAAAATCTTATATATATATATATATTATTATAAAATAAAAATAAATTTGTATATATATTGTAGTTAGTGAAATAATATGTAATTTAGAGATTTTTATAGGGTGCGATAGTGATTAGTGAACTATTAATTAATTAAGATGTTGAGAAAATAATTATTATTATTTAAAAAATGACACAAAAGTTAAAAAAATTGTTCTAATTTTAAAATAATTAATATAGATTAAATTATTCTAATTAATTTTTTTATTAAAATATAAAATATATATATATATTATTGCAAAATAAAAATAAGTTTGTATATATATTGTAATTATATTTCTTTTTGTAAAATTATTTTGGTAAAAAAAGGTAAGAAATTGTGAGTTTTTTTTATCCTATTGACCATATCTGCAAGTGTATCCTATGGGACCAAATGTGAAAGTGTATCCTATGAGACCAAATGTGCAAGTTCGTTAGTTAGCCGTTAGTTGCCGTCAAGTTTGGGACTAATTTTGTAAGTTTGGGAACGTTTGGGACTAAAAGTGCCAAAAAATATTCCTATGGGACCAAAAGTGTTTTAGGTGGGACTGAAAGTAAAGCATTACATGTCCAATGAGACTAAAAGTGCAAAAATCTCCTTCATATATTAATAAACAAATATATTTTTAAACAACTATTATTTACTCTTTCACAACTCCCCATTATTGTAAACAAAAGTCAACATATGTTCCATCATATATGGATAAATTTTAATTTTAGGACCATAACTTTTGGGTGGTGGTAAAACATGAACTGTAACTTTTCAGGCTAGCAAAATAAGGATCACAACTTTTAAAAGTCGCAAAATAAGGACCTTAACTTTTAAAGGCAGCAAAAAAAGGATATAACTTTGAAAGGTAGCAAAACAAGGAATGTAATTTTTTAAAAGTAGCAAGTTGGGGTCAAGTTGGCCCGGATTACCAGTCCACCTTTGGGCTCAAATCGCACATTTGGATGTCAATTGGATGCCAACTCAGGCATAGATTGAGCTAAAAAAATGTGCTCACGTGAATTTCATATGTAAAATAAGTCCGAAAGAGAGTAATCCGGGCTTATTTTGGCCTCCAATTTCTACTTATATAAGTTACCATCCTTATTTTGCTACTTTTAAAAGTTATGGTCCTTAATTTACCAGCCCGAAGAGTTACAGTCCTTGTTTTGTCAGCCCGAAAAGTTACAGTTGCCACCCCTCAAAGTTACAGTCCTAAAAAAAATATTTTACCCCACCATATATTAATAAATTATGCACTTTCTTAAACAAATCAACAAGAAGAAAGAGGAAATTTATACCAGAACGGGAGGGAGTACTAACTTCTGTATGAAATAGTCTCACCATGAGACACATATCACTTTCAATAGAAATGTTTCAATTATAAGATTATTTGTAATCACTCCGTCACGTAGTAAGTTTTTCACTTTTTTTTTTTCGGACTGTCCCACAATAAGTTTCTCATTTCATTAATAGCAAAAACAACATTCCACTACACATAATTTTTTAACTTTCAAATTCACACAATATTACAAAAAATATCACTATTTCATATACTTTTTAGCATCATTCATAATTTTACCCCAAAAGTGAATGTGTTATCCACCATATATTATAAACAAATACACTTTTTTAAAGAAGATAACAAAAGGTTATGTGAAATGTACTCCTGCATAGAAGAAGTATCATTTTAACATAAAATTTTAAAATGTGATACACTTTATATTAAAAATTGATAACAGATCTATCGAAAAATGATAATAATATCACCGTTGTTTCACAGTGTAATAATGATCGCACACAAAATTTTTGTCATTGATAATTTTGTTTAAATAGGTTCGTGGGATTGAGTGTAATCAATTTTGAGACTTCAATAACCTGGACCGTAGTTTTACTTCTAGTCAAAGACCAATTAAGCAAATAAGAGCTACTCAACTCAAATTTTCTATCGTAGAATATTTTTAAAATAGGTAATTATATTTATTTTTTGGGTCTTATATTGTTCAATTTTGGTCAAACTCGTGAATTATAAACGGGTTGCAATGGGTCAAGTAAATTTTTCAAAAAAAAAAAATCACGTCATTGTAAAAGTTGGAAACTCACTTCGGGGTGTGTTACTATAAAAGATAAGTATGTATTACTATAAAAGGAATTATGTGCTACTAGTCTTTACAACGAAAATTTATCTTTATAGTAACTATAAGGATAAATATGGGTTTCTTAATTTATTCGTCATCTCTTTAAATCTAGGTTTTTTGTTTTACATAGTACTATTTTTGTTCATATAGTAACAAAAAAAAATTCCATATAGTAACACATGTGTGTTTATAACACATTTTTTAATATCTTACATGAGTTGCTATAAGAACAAAAAATTATTTCTATAAGGACAAATTAATATTTATCCGTACAATAGTCAAGTGTTGGTAGCTCAAGTGGTTGAGGCCACCACCTAAGACCCAGAGGTCTTGGGTTCGAGACACGGAGAGAGAATTTATTTCCCTCTTGTGGTGGGGTGGTTGTTCCCCTATTGTGGTGGGGTGGTGTTCCCCTCTTGTGGTGGTTGCGGTTCCGGCTGCAGTGCGGTTGTGGTTCGGAGTTGCGGGTTCGGGTGGTCCCCCTCTTGTGGTGATTGCGGTTCCGGTCTACAGCGAGATGAAAAGATGTTGCCATGTACTCGGTGGTCGAAGGAACTATTGTAATTGATTATGTTAGGAAACTATTGTAATTGATTACCTTTAAAAAAAAAAAAATATTTATCCGTACAATAAAATATATTATGTTATAGTAACACGAGTTTGACCTTATAGTAACACAACTTAGGAGAGAACTTTTATATTGTGGAAACACATATTCTCCATATAATAACACATTTATAATTTTTTTAATAACACATTTTTCAATATCTTACATGTGTTACTGAATGGAAAAATATTTATTTTTGTAAAAATAAATAAATATTTGCACAAAATCAGTGTCAGCAAAACACATTTTGTTCCTATAGTGGCAGAGGTTTGTCCATATAGTAACATAAATTGAGAGCGAACTCCTAAATTTTGTCTTTGCGCGAATATTTTTTAAAGATTCGTTCAACCCGGTCCGACCAGGATCAGGATCCATGAAATTTTTTATTTGGGCTATATTCTACGGATCCTAGATCCTTAATATTTTATTATTGTTGATGTTAGGTCAATATTGTCCAAAATGTTACTACATTTTCCACAACATCAGAATTTGCCCTTTCTTCTAACACTAATTCTGAATGTTTCAATGTTGTCTTTAATATATAAACATACAGGATGACGACGTGGAAGTTACCAGGTCAAGCGGTTGCAGTTTTAGAGTGAGAAGTTAAAGATGAACATGGGCGGTTACCGAAGTCATGGAGCTTAGTGTTGGACGGTTTTACATCATGGGAAACCATGATTTCCAAGTGTTCACATGCTAGATTCGGACTCTATAAATACCGTATGCATTGGACACTATCAAGTGAAGAAATCGAGATACATATTTACCTATAGCAAGTGTAGTTGTTTCGGTTCTCTTCATTGTAATTCTAAGAGTGTCTTTGTTAGATCTTTGAGTAGACTGTTTTTACACAATTAGAATTCTAGACTTTTGATTGTATACCTAGGGTATATGATCTTGATGTAAAATCTTACAGTAGGATTTTATTTTGTCTTTGTATCACTATTTTGATATAGTGAAGTTTCGTCATGAGGCATTATAGATTATTTTATAATCTATGAAAAAATTTGATATCCCGTTTGCAATTTTGTTTTTTAAAATCTTCCGTTGTGTATGTTGTCTTTTATATTTCAACACTTTCGACAACATTCTGAAAAAACACCCGCGCACACCCTTCAATTGGTATCAGAGCAATCTGATATCATACGTTGGGATCTTTCAATTATGAATATTTTGCCGTAATAAATAATTGTCCAAGTTAAATATGGGCTAGAACATCCGAGTTTTTAATATCTATTCCAAGTTCTTAGGGCCAGGCTAAATACCCCTCCATTAATAGCATATACACATATATTCATCATAAATTACCCATTATACCCTTTAAAAAAACTTAAATTATATTTTCCTCACATTTATTTTTCCTGCATCTCACCTCCGTCTCTTCAAATTTGCAGCCCTACTCCATCGCGCCCTAGCCGCCGCGCGACCTCCCACCCCAGCCACCGGCCGCCACCCACTGCCTCCCGCCCCCTAGCCTCAAATTTATACAACACATTATCAAAATCAAACCTCAAATTTTGCACCTGGGTTTTGCTCAAGATTGAAACTTTTCATGTGAGTTTTGTCTTTTAAAGATTTTAGGAGTTTTCACATTTCTCAACATAAATGCGAGAATTAGGAAAAAATTATTTTTAAGGCCAGTAGGTTTGGGGGGTAGCAAAAAGAGGCCAGTACATTTGCGGGTTGGCATTATAAGGACCACAACTTTTCAACGTGGCAAATTAAGGCCAAATTGGCCCGTATTACCTTCAATTGGGCTAAATTTGGCCTTAATTTGCCACGTTGAAGAGTTGCGATCCTTATAATGTCAGCCCGCAAATGTACTAGGCCTCTTTTTGCTACCCCCAAACCTACTGGCCTTAAAAATAATTTTTCCCGATGGTTTTCATGTTAATATAGTCGTTCATTCTCCAATCATCTTCCGGATATATCGTGTCATTAAAGTAGGCGACTACGGAATAAAAATGAATAATATGAACCCAAAATTGTATAGACATCTATATTTATAGAGAACAAAAAAAAACTTGTGATTTTAATTAATGATTAACTTGAAAAAGTTAGATGGAATTTTACACAAGACAAGAAGAAGAAATAAATGTGCAATAAAATTGAAAGCATCTCCATGGAAGATAAATGAAGTAGGGCAAGGTGATTTATATAGGAAGATGTTGTGACTCACCTACCCTCTTATCGAATTTGCCACAATGTTTGAATTTGGAAGAGTATTTATGAAGATTTAGTCCTCTGTTTTTTTCTTTTAAATGGTTTATGCATCCATCCGTCGTTCTTGTAGTTGTAGACCAACTTCTTGGAAATCTTGGAGTTTTCCACTCATCACAATTTTTACCAGAAATGACTTGATTAGCAGTTTCCTCGAAAATATTACGGGTTCTTTGCTGTAAAAATCCCTCTCCAATATGTCATTACATGTCAACACACTCATCTTCCAGAAACACGAAGTCTTCTATTAGATCATCTAGAATAAAGTTATATTCAAGCAAAAAAATTAAGAAAAATGAGTAGATTATTATATTGAAGTTGTTGAAAGATGACTACCAAAATAGTCTATTACCTTATGTAATTAGAGGAGTAATATCATTCTCATTCTTTTCTTCAAATTTAATTCTTGAATTTCAACATGGTAAAAGGGTGTTTTGGTGTAGAAATTGTCATAAAAAAATTGAATGAAATGTACCAACATTGAAGACGGAAATATATACAGAGAGAAAACTTATGATTTTAGATAATGAATAACTTGAAAAATATTAAGTGATCCAGATAGAATTTTAAGAATAAAACTAAAGTCTAACACAACAAATCGTCCTCGGAAATCCTTTTAGCTCTCGATTTAGATTTGTTTTGTTATAGCTCGCTAGGATCACTCGTGTCTCTAGGGAAAAATTATTTTTAAGGCCAGTAGGTTTAGGGGGTAGCAAAAAGAGGCCAGTACATTTACGGGCTGACATTATAAGGACCACAACTCTTCAACGTGGCAAATTAAGGCCAAATTCAGCCCAATTGAAGGTAATACGGGCCAATTTGGCCTTAATTTGCCACGTTGAAAAGTTGATGTGGAGTGTCATATGTGAAGTATCTTGTCTGCTGTGCTTGATTCAATAAGAAGCTATATTGTTAAAGTTTTGGCCGTGAGAGTTAGTCAAATTTTGGGTACCAGAGGAGGTGGACCAGATGAGGATGACCAGAGGAGTCTGACCAGAGTAGTCTGGCATACGAGCTATCAGAGGAGGCCCATTAGATGAGGTATACCAGAGGAGTCCTATCAGAGGAGGTCTGGACCAGAAGTCATCTGATGTGTGACCAGAATCAGACGAGGTCAAGTCATCTGATCCAAAAGTTCAAAGACGCGAATTACACCAAATTGAAGCTAGCGCGATGGCGGTTCTAACTGAATCAACTGGAGCGGTTATTGAAGTCGTTAGCCAGCTGGATAACTGCCTTACATCTGAGTTTGTTACAACTGAATCAATTTTAGGGTTCGTCTCAATCTCTGTAACTATAAAAGGGGCTTCTCAGCTGAGAGAAGTAATAATACATACACAATACTAGTGAGATCATTATTGAGTGCAAACACAGAGAGTTTGTGAGATTGAGTGAATTGTAACTTCTTCCATTCTTTCTTAGTGAATAGCTATCCTCTCCGATCCCGTGGACGTAGGAGTATTCATCTCCGAACCACGTAAATCTGGTGTTCTTGTGTGATTTCAACTTCGTTCTTACTGTTACCATAATTCTGATTCCCTGATTATAAGTTTTCTTGTGAATCCAAAACCGATTAACAAGTGGCGCCGTCTATGAGAAGCAATCATGGCTACAACTAAGTTCGACATTGAGAAGTTCACGGGGAAGAACGATTTCAGCTTATGGAAGATTAAGATGAAGGCTCTCCTGGTACACAATGGTTTATACGAAGCCTTGTTGCCACTACATTAGGTGGCTTCTGGAACTAATCCGGCGAAGGTAGAGGAGAACAAGAGGAAAGCGCACAGTGCGCTTATCTTGTGTCTTGGGGATAAACCATTGAGGGAAGTATCGAAGGAGAAAACCGCTCTTGAAGTCTGGAATAAGCTGGAGCAGTTATACCAGACCAAATCTGTCACGAACAAGTTATACATGAAACAGAAGCTTCAAGTCTTCAAGATGAGTGAAGACAAGAATCTTGGTGACCAGTTGGACGAGTTCAACAGATTGGTAGATGATCTGGAGAGTTTGGATGTTACAATTGATGATGAAGACAAGTCATTGATGTTGTTGAATTTTCTACCTAAGTCTCTGGAAAATTTCAAAGATGCATTGTTGTTTGGGAGACAAGATCAGGTGATGTTTGATGATATTCAAACTGCCCTGAAAACCAAGTTTCTACAGATCCAAACTGAAGGGAAGAAGCCTGCTGAAGGATTGAATGTTCAATCCAAGAAGAAGAAGGGGTTTCAGTCTAAGAAGAAGGATGGTGGAAAAGGGAATAAGGGTGGGAAGAAATCTGGTTTTGTTGAGAAGAGAAAGTGTTTCACTTGCCATAAGGAAGGTCATCTGAGAAAGAATTGCCCTGAAAGGAGGAAGAAAGACAATCAAAATGATCAAGATGGAAATGCAGCTGTGGTGGAGGTTGAAGGATATGATAGTGCATAAGTCTTGATGGTTAGTAATGAGAGACTAAGTCAAGAATGGGTCCTGGACTCTGGGTGTACTTTTCATATGTGTCCACATGAAGACTGGTTCCTTAATCTTGAGAAGATTGATGGAGGTCTTGTTCCTTTGGGTAATGATGAGAGCTGTAGAGTGCAAGGATCTGGTTCTATCAAGATCAAGATGTTTGATGGAGTTCATAGGATCTTATCTGATGTCAGGTTTGTTCCTGAGTTGAAGAGAAATCTTGTTTCTCTTGGTACATTGAATTCTAAGGGTTTTGAATTCAAGACAGAAAAGAGAGTTCTGTCAATAAACAAGTCTGGAAGGATTGTCATGAAGGGTATGATTAAGAATGGTTTGTATACTTTGATTGGAAGAACAGTAACAGGACCAGTTGATGTTACCATGGAGTCTTTTGATGTCAACTTGTGGCACAAGAGATTGGCACATGTTGGTGAGAAGGGCCTGGTGGAGTTATCCAAGAAGGGTGCAATCCCTGGGAAGAGGATATGTAAGCTGGAATTCTGTGAGAGGTGTGTTCTGGGAAAATCAAAGAAGCAAGCATACCAGAAGGGGAACCATACCACCAAGGAGGTTATGGATTACATACATTCTGATGTATGGGGACCAGCAAGGGTATCCACTCATGGTGGAGTCAGGTATTTCCTTACCCTTATTGATGATTATTCCAGAAAGGTTTGGGTTTACATTCTTAAACAAAAGAGTGATGCCTTCTCTAAGTTCAAAGAATGGTTGATTGAACTTGAGAATAAGAGGGACAAGACTATTAAACACTTAAGGACTGATAATGGGCTTGAATTTCTATCAGAAGAGTTTCAACAATTTTGTAGGGAGAAGGGTATTACTAGGCATAAAACTGTTCCTTCAAACCCCCAGCAGAATGGTCTAGCTGAGAGAATGAATAGAACTATTCTGGAAAGGGTTAGGTGTATGTTATCTGATGCTCATTTACCCAAGAGTTTTTGGGGTGAAGCTGTTAATACTGCTGTGTATCTCATTAATAAAGTGTCATCATCTGCTATTGAGTTTAAAACCCCAGATGAGATCTGGTATGGAAATATATCAGATTACTCAAAGTTGAAAGTATTTGGATGCCTAGCTTATGTTCATGTGGAGCAAGACAAACTTGAACCTAGAGCTTTAAAATGTGTTTTCATTGGGTATCCAAAGGGTGTTAAAGGGTACAAGTTGTGGTGTCTAGAACCTGGGAACCAGAAGTGTATTACCAGCAGAGATGTAGTGTTTAATGAATCACAGATGGGATACAAGTCTGGTGGAGGTGATGGAGAGCCATTAGCTGAAGAGGTGGATGGTGTTATTTCTGAGCCAATTACTCAAGTTGAGGTGGATCCTGATCATGATAAACAGGGTAGCTCATCTAGTTCTGAACCAGAGCAGGAGACAGGAGGGAATGAGTCATCTGATGATGAAAATGCACCAGCAGAAGAGGAGGAAGGAGTGCCAGAGGCAGATTTGAGAAATTATAGCCTGACAAGAGACAGAACAAAAAGATAAATACATCCTCCTGCAAGATTTGGTCGTGTTGATCTGGTCTCTTATGCACTTGTTACAGCATAAGCCATAGAGTACCAAGAACCTAAAAGCTACAAGGAAGCCCTTGAGTGTGATGATAGGGAGTCATGGATTACAACCATGACAGAAGAGATGGAGTCTCTTAAGAAGAATCATACTTAGATTCTTGTTGATAAGCCAGCTAAGCAGAAGCTAATCAGTTGCAAATGGTTGTTTAAAAGAAAGCTTGAATCTGGTGTTAAGGAT
The DNA here is from genome assembly GCA_947034835.1 of Ballota nigra. Classification (NCBI taxonomy): domain Eukaryota; kingdom Viridiplantae; phylum Streptophyta; class Magnoliopsida; order Lamiales; family Lamiaceae; genus Ballota; species Ballota nigra. The sequence goes on along the minus strand of OX344723.1, from coordinate 56,501,793 downwards.
CAAGTGAGGTTTAAAGCCAGGTTAGTAACCAGAGGATTTACTCAAAGAGAAGGGATTGATTACAATGAGGTATTTTCACCTGTGGTTAAGCATTGTTCAATCAAATTACTTCTGAGCAGAGTAGTCCAAGATGATCTGGAGCTACAACAGCTTGATGTAAAGACAACTTTTCTGCATGGGGATCTTATTGAGAATTTATACATGCACCAGCCAGAAGGGTTTGTTTAACCAGGAGGAGAAGGAAAGGTGTGTCTACTCAAGAAATTATTGTATGGCCTCAAGCAAAGTCCAAGACAATGGCACAAGAACTTCAATGAAGTTATGCTATCCATTGGTTTTGTAAGAAGCAAGTATGATACTTGTGTATATTTGGAAAGACAAGGAAGTGATGTGATAACCTATCTTCTGATCTATGTAGATGACATGCTTATTGCTAGTAAGAGTCTTTTGAAGATTTAGAGTATTAAAAGGAAGCTAAGTGCCATATTTGATATGAAGGACTTTGGGAAATGCTAAAAGGATTCTTGAAATGGATATTCTTAGGGACAGAGCAGCTGGAAGACTATTCTTATCCCAGAAGAGTTACATTGAGAAGGTCCTGAAGAGGTTCAACATGCATGAGAGTAGGTCTGTGTCAACTCCTCTGGGACAACAGTTCAAATTATCTAAGGAGATGGAACCAAAGTCTGAGGAAGAAAAGAAGGCTATGATGAAAGTACCTTATGCAAATGGGGTTGGAAGCTTGATGTATGCTCTGGTTTGTAGCAGACCAGACTTAGCTTATTCATTGAGTATGGTAAGCAGATACATGTCTAATCCAGGGAAGTTACATTGGGAAGCTTTGAAATGGATATTCAGATACTTTAAAGGGTCATCTGATCTGGGTTTGATGTTTGAAAGGATGACTGACCAGAAGAGTCCACTAGAAGGATTTGTAGATTCTGATTTTGCTGCTAATCTGGACACCAGAAGGTCCTTAACAGGGTATATCTTTACTCTTTATAACACTGCTGTTAGCTGGAGGTCTGTTCTGCAGAGTGGAGTTGCATTATCTACTATAGAAGCAGAGTTTGTTGCAGTGTCTGAGGCTGTTAAGGAGGCTTTGTGGTTGAAAGACATTATCAAGGATTTTGGTATAAACCAAAGGGATGTGGTCATTCATTGTGATAATCAGAGTGCAGTTCATCTGGTTAAACAACAAGTGTTCCATGAGAGATCAAAGCACATTGATGTAAGGTTGCATTTTGTAAGGGAAATCATTGACAAATGTGTGGTTCTGATCCAGAAGATACCTACAGAGGACAATGCTGCAGATATGTGTACTAAGTCTTTACCAGGTACTAAATTCAAGTTCTGTGTTGAATTGGTAAAGATGAGTGTATGGGATGTTCCTTAGGCCCAAGCTGGAGTGTGGAGGAGAGGAAGAGAGGATTGATACTTCTCATCTGAGGTGGAGAATTGTGGAGTGTCATATGTGAAATATCTTGTCTACTGTGCTTGATTCAATAAGAAGCTATGTTGTTAAAGTGTTGGCCGTGAGAGTTAGTCAAATTTTGGGTACCAGAGGAGGTGGACCAGATGAGTCTGACCAGAGTAGTCTGACATATGAGCTATCAGAGGAGGTTCATCAGATGAGGTATACCAGAGGAGTCCTATCATAGAAGGTCTGGACCAGAAGTCATCTGATGTGAGTGACCAGAATCAGACGAGGTCAAGTCATCTGATCCAAAAGTTCAAAGACGCGAATTACACCAAATTGAAGCTAGCGCGATGGCGGTTCTAACTGAATCAACTGGAGCGGTTATTGAAGTCGTTAGCCAGCTGGATAACTGCCTTACATCTGAGTTTGTTACAACTGAATCAATTTTAGGGTCCGTTTCAATCTCTGTAACTATAAAAGGGGCTTCTCAGCTGAGAGAAGTAATAATACATACACAATACTAGTGAGATCATTATTGAGTGCAAACACAGAGAGTTTGTGAGATTGAGTGAATTGTAACTTCTTCCATTCTTTCTTAGTGAAAAGCTATCCTCTCCGATCCCGTGGACGTAGGAGTATTCATTTCCGAACCACGTAATTCTGGTGTTTTTGTGTGATTTCAATTTCGTTCTTACTGTTACCAAAATTCCGGTTCCCTGATTACAAGTTTTCTTGTGAATCCAAAACCGATTAACAGTTGCGGTCCTTATAATGCCAGCCCGCAAATGTACTGGCCTCTTTTTGCTACCCTCAAATCTACTGGCCTTAAAAATAATTCTTCCCCGCAAGAATTATGCATCTGGGTTTTTGCTGCTTCTTGTACGTGTTTGTGTTTTCCCTAGCCGCTATGAACGCTTTTCATGAATTCAATGGTTTTAACTTTTAACTAATATAGTTATGATTTTTGTACCATTTCAAGATCTGGGCTTAGCTCAATTCATGAAAATTTTACAATCCCATGTTTTTATGATTTCTTCCCCTGTTTTATTAGCATTTGAGTTTTTTTTCTTTCTTTTTGAGATGGCCGCAATAGTGTAGAGTAAGAGGAAGATGTAAACATGCCCACAATGAAATATAAAGATGGAGAAAATATAGGTGGCGGCGGCAATTGTCTATTAAGAATTAGAGTTTGGAGGTGCCTCATATGTTTAAATTGATAAACTGTCAACGAAACGAACTGGGCGACGGCTAGGGCGCAATGGCCGCGGGAGGCAATGGACGGCGGCCGGTGGGTGGGTGGGTGGTGGCGGAGGCTGGGGTGCGGTGGAGTTGGACTGCATATTTGAAGAAAGTGGCGAAGATAAGAAGCACAAAAAATAAATGTGAGGAAAATATGAAGTAATTTTTTTAAAGGGTATAACGGGCAGTTTATGATAAATAGTAGGTGTATCTATTACTAATGGAAGGAGGATATTTAGCTGGGCCAAGTTCCTAATTCAATGAGCCCGTGCACTTTTTTCTTATAAATATGCCAACCCTTTTTCAAGGCCCAATACGAATGATCAATTCCACGAAGGTGATTGTGTAAATGAATATATAATCGATGTTTTATAAAATAACTAAGTATAAAATAAGCGTATTATGCGAGATGTTAAATATATTGTAAAAATATTTAAATATTATCTATATTATATATATATATATATATATAAATTAAAGTGATATAATACAGTTTATCTTGGAAATAATGATATTTCTAGTGAAAAATAATATCAGAATATAGAACTAAGTAGCACTAGTCTTATCAAATTATTTGAAAATCAATTCAAAAAAGTTCACCAAATTTGCCAATGGGTATGTGTACGTTACGAATATAACCGTTTTACCATTTGATTAAAAATGTAAGATTTTTTTTTTTTTTTTTTTAACACATGTAAGCTTCTTATTTGATCTCAAAGGTTAAGTGCTTTGTGTATATCATTCTATAGAATATGCTTTTGTGTATATCATTCTATAGAATAATTGACTTTTAACGACATAATCCAATCATTATTGTTTTTCTAATTAAAAAAGTTTAGCAAGAGATTTGATGAATGAGATTTGTCACTAAAGATCATTATTATGTCATTAAAGACTATTAGCTTGAAAAAGAAAAAATCAATTTTTTTTAGAGTAGGTCTTGTATGAGACCATCTCATGACATGAGACAATGAGAATGAATGTAACTAGGATATTGACTCATTAACACTTTGGTAGAGGGTAGGTGTTAATTTGTGTGGGCTCATGCCATGAGACGATCTCATACAAGTTTTTGTCATTTTTTTATAGTGTATGACGCTTTTAAAAGTATTGTAGCAGTGGGTATGTGCAATAAAAATTATTTTTAAATAATATTGGTTGTTTAAAAAAAACAGTTAATTTCACTTAAAAGCGAAAAGTGCAAATGGAAATATTTCCATTTTTCAATAAAAACTATTAAATTACTATTTAAAAAATGCATTTTGCGCCAAATGCATGAGATAAGTAAACCACTCAATTATAATTAAGTCTTGACTAGATTGATGTCCAAACATATTCAACTTTTCGTAGATCCCGATGGATACACAATTTATACAGGATTTGACAATGTCATATTGAACTAGTCATTGCGTTAATTGGTACTCCCTCCGTCCCAAACGAATTTGCACACTTTCCTTTTTTGGATGTCCCAAACGAATTTGCACACTACCTAAAAAGGAAACATCGATTTGCGTGCACACTCACATAAATATACACATATTTACCCATATGCCACTACTTTATCACTTTCCTTAATATGTGTGCCATCCCAGGGGTGCAAATTCCTCTGGGACGGAGGGAGTAATTAATAATAATGATTAATTTTATAATCAAATGATGTCTATAATCATTCACAGTGCATATGATTAAAAAAAAAAGGATTACCAACAAGAATCATTGATTGTATATACTCCTATAAATTTGTCAATCTCGCGAAATTATTATCACCAATGCTTTTAACAAAAAATAAAAATAAAAAAATAAATCAAAGTCTTTCATATACACTTTGTGTACGGTGTACTCACTCAACAATTGAAATTGTATTACATTGAAAAGTGTGGACATATAATATTAACAAGTGTGGGTAACCAGGTGTTTTAGCCCACCTAACTATTGAGTTTCTCACTTTAGCAAATGACCCAGATTCGATTCCCTTCGAGAATGAATTAAGAGAGTTATAAGGTGCCTGTTTTTTAGTATAATCAGTACACATTTTTTAGTGTATACCATCTCAACTGTAGTGCATCATACACCAAGATCACAATAGACTTAGGGGTGGCAATTGCGAATACGACACGATAGCACGATACGAATCCGACACGAAAATTGCGGGTTAGTGTTGATCTTATTGGGTTAGTGTCCTTATCGGGTCGACACGATAAGAACACGAAAATTTCGTGGCGAGTTAGTGTCGGATTAGTGTCAACACGTTAAACACAATAAAATTAACGGATAACCCATTAACCTGTTAACAACCCGTTAAGCACGAACACGATAGTGACACGAAATAACACATAACACGATAGTGACACGAAATATATTTTAATTATATTTTTACAAAAATAATAATATATAACTTTATCTTTTCAAGCACATTAAAAATTTAGTCTCAAATTCTTATCCCTAACTAAAAAATAGGCAGAGGAAGCCCAACTCCTAGGCCCATCAATTTATAAACTAAGTATACTATAATGACCAAATTAAGAATAAAATTTACTTTTGGTTTGTAATCGTTTTGGATAGAATATGCTATCTATGAACATTTGTAGTTTTTTGTGTTGAAATTTTAAATTTAGCCATCTTTTTTATCAGGTTTATATCGTGTTCATGTCGACACGGAATGAATCGTGTCATTATCGTGTTGTGTCGACACGGAATGAGTCGTGTCATTATCGTGTCGTGTCGACACGGAATGAATCGTGTCGTTATCGTGTCGTGTCGACACTATCACGAAAAATATCGTGTCGTTATCGTGTCGTGTCGTGTCGACACGGATTTTATCGTGTTCATGTCGTGTCGGCACGGATGCTTATCGTGTCGTGTTAGTGTCGGGGCTTATCGTGTCGACACGAAACACGATCCGTTAGCACGAATTGCCACCCCTGAATAGACTTGCTCTTTAAAAAAATATACAATTTTACTTTACTATATAATTATTAACCCATTATCAATTGCAATGGGAAAAGAAACAATTGCAACCAACCAATTAAAAAAGTAGAAACACCGCATTGGTTTCATATTGCATTAATCATGATGATAAAGCGTGTTGACGATCAGTTAATATTAGAAGAAAACATGATTAGTGTTCACAAAATAACAACATTAGCCCAGTACAGAGTCAATTCGAACAACTTTTTGGCTTCATTTATGGGGTATGCAATTTTTACTTCATTTCATAGTGTCGGTTTCTTCACTTTCTTTGTCCCCTTCGCTGTTTCACACAACTCTATATTGGAAAAAGGTGGAGGCATTGGCAAGGGTACCCACAAAATTTCTGAATTTATCCAATCATATCGAAATTAAATTTTTAGTCCTGCAGCTAGTTAGAAATTAATGGCAATATGGATGGGTTTTGGATATATTTTATCAATCTCAGGATTCGTCCCGCTAAAAAATTTATTATCCAGACCTAACTCGGGATCCGTCAGGTTCAACACGCCCCACCCTCGTTTTTATTTTATATATATTTATATTATTTTTAAAATATAAAATATACTACCTCCATCACATATTAGTTTTTACAATTGATTTTTTGAGACTTTAGTATGAGAATTAATTTGTAGTATTTAAATTGATAAAATATTTTTTTATGATGGAATATTGTTCAATCTAAGTGAATGCAACAAAGTAAATGTATTTTAGTGCGTAATTATTAGTGAAATGAATCGTGTACTGTGAAAACTGATTTGGGATGGAGGGAGTATAATTTTAGCATTAAATAATCAAATTTATAACATATATTTGCTTAAATTAATATTTAACATTCATCAAGTACTTAATAATAATATATATTCCTTTAAAAAATATATATATATTATCCATATATTAACAAATTTAATATTTTACATTAATTTGAATATAAGTTCATATAAATGCATATATACATATATATAATAATAATAGTATTATTAATTTAATAAGGGAGGTTCGCTCACTACAAGAAAATAATGATTTGCCTACGGAATTAAATTGCCTACAAAAATTTACCAACAAAAAAGTTTGTAGTAAAAATTGCCTACGATTTGCCCACAGAAATTTCTAATTATGAAAGCATCTACATTTCTCAACCTAAAACAATTTGCCTACGGAATTGATTTGCCTACGGAATAAAATCCCTAGGTATAATTACCTACAAGCCAATTGCCTACAAAAATTTACCTACAACACAATTTGCCTACGGAATTTCCGTAGGCAAATTATTGTGTAGGTGGGGAAGGAAAATGCCTATACAATTAGAGATTTTTGTAGGTAATTTGTAGGCAATCCCCCCTACAAATTTTTTTTGTTGGTAATTCCGTAGCTATATTGACAATTTTCGTAGGCAATATTAAACTTTCTTGTAGTGGCTGGACAGATCCTATAAAAACTATGACCCGCCCTATGCCTACTTGACCGGATCCAAACCCGCTTGTTGTCATCTCTATAGCTAGTGCTTACCCATTTTAATTATCACTTTAATTTAAATAAATTAGATACTCCCTTCATCCATTCCTAACATTCTAATTTATCCTTTTTTTTTTTTTTTTTCAATTGAGCAATAAAAATTTTATTGAAGCAGCCTCTAAGTTACAAGGTATATCTCAGAAAGGAAATCACAAAGGCTTACGAGACAAAATTACAGAAGCAAATCTCTAGGACGAATTGAAAGTCCAGAATTAAAAGTAAAATTACAAAAATTAGATTTCCTAGTCAAAAACCAATTTAAAAAATTTCATCTCAACATCAAAAGTAGCACCTTGAAAAATTATTAAGTTCATTTATCTCCATAACACCAAAATAATACACACGTCCGAACTCCGAATACCCTTTCCTCCCAGGAATAATGACCGAGTACAAATGAAAGTGATGATGAATGTTGTTATGTAAGGTCACATCACATGTAAAGAAAATCAATTGTAAAAAGCATTTCATACCTGCTGAAGCGAAAACCTGAGTTTCTATCTTCACAGAACGAGCAGCTTGCATCTTCTACTGGCTGCATAATTACTTTGTGAACTGAACATAAAAAAAGCTGGAAGTCTAATCCACTACAGTGGTTTTGATAGGTGCAAAATTATTCCAAACAAGCTCCATCTCCTTTCCACAGTATTCGATGTTTGTCCTGCATTTTATCTAAAAGCCAGGATTCCATACACATTTTTTTGTTGTGCAACAGCCATTGATTTGCCTTCCAATTCCATCTATCTTCTTCGTCTTCTTTAAAAGAATACATGTTAACCACATTCGAGAATTGATTAAAACCATTAATTTCACACTCAAAAAGTTAGTAAGTTATACATGAAAGTATGTTTTTACTTTATTTAACCTATATATTAAATATTTATTTGTGAGAATAAATTTTTTACCACTATTGATTTCACTCTAAGAAAATTGATCTTTAATGACATAGATTTTGTCACTATTGTTTGTTAAGCTAAAAGTCTCTAATGAAAGAATCATAATCTTTAGTGACAGACCCTGTCATTAAATGTCATTTTCCTGTCATTAAAAACTTTTAACTAGAGAAGTTTAAGTGATAGGATTTTGTCATTAAAGATCAAATTTCTTGTAATGTTTAAATATGAATGAATGTTATATATGTTTATTGCAAACCGTTCAATAAGTAGTACGTGTTACATTATAGTTAGTGTGATGATACCAGATCATGGAAGATCACATTAACAGTTTTTTTGTAACTAAATGTATAACTTCACGACCTAGGTGGAATTGAACAATCCACCATGAAATGTTGAAGTGTAGTTCTCAGATTGGTCTGTCTTGACCAAGAGATTCACTAGCACATTTTGTATGTGCTGAAGAGGACCAACAGAGAGGATAAATTCTTCTGTTCTGAACGGAGAAGAATTAGAGCTCAGCGGTTGTTGATTTCTTAATCTCTGTCACTTAAATATGACCGTGAGTGGTTAATACTTATTGCTCCGATACATGTTGAATGAGAATCATCGTGACTTTGATACCTAGTTTTTGGCCAATAATATTAATCTTACGACAGTTGCTAAGATTTAATAAGAAGAAACGTGTGCAAGTACAGCTTGTGTGATTTGTCCCCTTGGTGGGTTCATAAGTTTTATCGTACCAAATCTTGCAAGTGGAAATTAATTTTCCTGTACGGATAATAATGTTGAATTGTCTTTACTCCAAGACACAAGATATTAATTAATTTAAAGTTATTCAGAGCTCAATTAATTAATGAACTAGATAATTTAAACACGTAAAATAATAATCGGGGGCCCATATTATCGTAATATGGATTAAGATGGATAGTGCAGTATTAATTTAATAGTGATATTAATTAATATTAATGAGCTGAATTATATTGCGGCAGAAGCTCATTGGAGGTCCAATCATAATTCTCCTAAAGACCCCTCAAGTAGCCCAATAATTAGTCCAATAATAATAAGATGATTAATATAAAAGAAAAATATTATTGCTGATTTTTTCCTATTATTTTCGAAAATATTGATTTAGAGAGAGAAATTTTTTTGTTGATTTTCTTGGAAATATATTATGGAAGATGTGTATTCTTGGAATACAAGATTATCTCATAAATTCAAGAAGATCCAATTATTGTATTCTCATTCTAAAATTTTCGAAAATAGCATTATAATAGGAGGATGAGATTTTTATAAAATATTTTATTATTGAGAAAAAAATATATGAGATATATTCATAAAAATTTGGAGATCAAGAAAAAAAATTCTCCCTATTCCACATGAAAATTTCGGCCCCTCCATATAAATAGGGGATGAATTTTTCATCCCCAGTTTACAAGTTCAATGAGTTGGAAAAATTAAGAGCAACATATATTTTTCTTCTTCCTTTGTATTATTAATTGTTCGTTAAGCACTTCCCACCGGTGGACAAACAAGGCTAAAAGAAATATTTGAGAAGGTCTTTCGTTTGATAGCATCATCAAAACTTGTCCCGTTATTCTCAAAGGTAATAATTACAAGAGGTACATAATCGCATAAACTCCTAAATTTTCCGCTATAGAATTTTATGTGAATTTAATTCATATGCATAATGATAAACGTGTTGTTGGAATTATTATTTGAATTAATTAGGATTAATTCATGCTAATAATAATTAATTTTAAATATCATCCTGAATAGATTCGGGCACCTCGAACTCCCCAACAAAAGCTCCATAAGCTAATTTCAACACCAACATCATCTTCTTTATAGACAGCTCCTTAACCTGACCTAAACAAAACAATCGAGGAAACATATTTTTAAGTGAGTCCCCCTCCAACAGTTCTGACCAAAACTATGTGCCTCTCCCATCTACAAGTCTCTTTTCGAAACTCTCCCCGAACTAGACATGTTCACGGTTCCGAAACCGCCGGTTCCGGTTCCGAACCGGCGGTTTCAAAGGTCCAATATGCGGAACCGGAACCGAACCGTGGTAAAACTGATTTCGGTTCGGTTCCCGAACCGGCGGTTCCGGTTCCGAACCGGCGGTTTTTCTAATTTTTTTTTTTTTTTTTAGTTTTTAATTGTATTTTTTGAGTTTTTAATCTAAATGTAGATGACATATTAAAGGAAAAAAATTTCATTAGTAATTGCTATTACAAATTAGTAATTCTAATTTAAAATAAGTGTCTAATAATTATTATAACAAACTAATTGAAATATTACAAATTTACAAATTAAATATTGAACTATTCCAAATTACTAATTACAAGTTTATATACAACTTAAAATTTTAAATTATACAAAATAAATTTGGGGTGAGGGGTTAAAGAAATTGGACTTGAACTTAATTTTAAGAAATAAACTTAAAAATTCTAAGTTTGAGATTCAAAATTAAGAAATAAACTCAAAATTCTAAGTGTTTCTTTTTTAGTTTATTTAGGGGTTTTACTTGTATTTTTTTGTTTCTTAATCTAAATGTAGATGGCAAATTAAATGGAAAAAAATTCATTAGTAATTGAACTATTACAAAATAATTGAACTATTACAAATTAATAATTCTAATTTAAAATAAGTGTCTAATATCTATTATTAAAAACTAATTGAAATATTAGAAATTTACAAATTAAACATTGAACTATTCCAAATTACTAATTACAAGTTTACAACTTAAAATCTTAAATTATACAAAATAAATTTGGGGTGAGGGGTTAAAGAAATTGGACTTGAACTTAATTTTAAGAAATAAACTTAGAAATTCTAAGTTTGAGACTCAAAATTCTAAGTGTTCTTTTTAGTTTATTTAGGGGTTTTACTTGTATTTTTTGGTTTCTTAATCTAAATGTAGATGACAAATTAAATGGAAAAACGATTTCATTAGTAATTGAACTATTACAAATTTGTAATTGAACTATTACTAATACTAATTTACAACTTAAAATCTTAAATTATACAAAATAAAATTTGGGGGGGGGGGGGGGGGGGGGGGAGGGGGGGAGAGGTTAAAGAAATTGGACTTGTGCTTAATTTTAAGAAATAAACTTAAAAATTCTAAGTTTACAATTCAAAATATAAAAAAAAAAACTAAAAAATTTAAGTGTGGAACCGCCCGGAACCGCCTAGGAACCGGCGATTTCAGTTTCGATTTTTCCGGAACCGGAACCGAAACCGTAGAACCGTGGAACCAGCGGTTCCGGTTATTTTTTAGCATGTCTACCCCGAACCAACTTTCTTTGTTCATCTGCCCAATTTCAACCACGTCCCTCCACCACTTAGACCAAGATAATATACTACCCCCGTAATGACTCCCGCCTCTCCTATAACTAATTCACCAAATGATGACTCGATAATCCTAACACATAGTTATTTTTATCCATAAGAAACCTCCATAACCATTTATCCATCAAAGCTAGATTGAACATCCACTATCTCTAACCTCGAGGCCCCCAACTATTTTTGACTTGCAAATAGAACCTCAATTAATCCAAATAATTTTATTCATATTCTCCTGTCCGCCTAAAAGGAAATTACAAATAAAGAGATTAAAGAATTCACTATTTTCTGGAAAATCCGATAAAAGGATAGATGGTAGATCGGAATAGCCAAAAAGAATGATTACAAAAGAGTGATCCTCCCTCCAAAGGAGATTTTCCTATCATCCCATCTTTTAATCTTTGTTTTCACCTTATGTATTATATGACTCTAGTCTGCCACTCTTTTGTTGTTTATGCTCACCTTAACTCCATGGTAAGAGAACGGGATTGAACCATTGTTGCACCCTAAACACTGTGTAATCTCTTTCAATCTTCCATGTTCAATGATAACTCCCATTAATTAAGTTGTATTTGTCGTAGTTTACCTCAAAAATTGGAAATAATTTTTAAATTCTTCATAATATTCCTTATAGCTCAATTGTTCTTCTGATTTGTTGGCCCAATAAAGATTGTGTCAATCTACATACTAGAGTCTAGAGGTGGAAAACCTTCACCTTACCTTTCCCAATAACAACACATCATATAATCCTTCTTCGGTAGCTCTTGAAATTAGGGCATTGAGACCCTCGGTAGTGGGATGTAGTCAAACCAAGCCGTTCGCAAGCTATTCGGGACTCGGCTCGAAAAATATTCGTTCGAGTTCGTTTGTTAAGTTTCACGAGCCGAGCTCGAGCCCGATTTCGAGCTCGATTATTTTATCGAGCCGAGCTCGAGCCTGACGGTATTTGGCTCGAAAGCTCGCGAATAGGCTCGTTTACTGAGCTCGCGAACAGGCTTGCGAGCAGGCTCGCGAACAGGCTCGTTTACTGAGCTCGCGAATAGGCTCGTGAGCAGGCTCGTTTAATTAATTTTTTTTCTTTTTATATAAATATTTTAAAAAATATATCCGTAAGAATGTAATGTAGAGACAAATTTATTATGATATTAGTATTATTATGTGTTATTAGGGACAAATTTATTATTATGGAGTATGGACTATTATGTTTTTAAGTAGACATAGTTTAGATGTGTTATTTTTGTATATTTTTTTAAAAAATTTATTAGCTTTTCGAGCCGAGCCTTTCGAGCCGAGCTTTTTGAACCGAGCCTTTCGAGCCGAATTATTCGAACTCAAGCTCGAATTATGCTTGATTAATTTGAAAACGAGCTTTTTTCGAGTCGAGCTCGAGCTAAGCTCGTTTACTTGGTTAACGAATATTTCACGAGCCGAGCTCGAGCTATTCGCCAGCCTAAAAATTTGCAAACGAGCCGAGCTCGAGCTTAACTAATAAAGCTCGAGCCGAGCTCGAGCCTATAAAAACCCAAACGAGCCGAGCTCGAGCTTGATGGTATTCGGCTCGGCTCGTTTACATCCCTAATAGGATATAAAAATTGGGAAAGTGTGTCCCCCTGCTTTTGGAGTTATACGTGAAAGTATATTTTTACTTTGTATAACTCATGTATTAAACACTTGTTTATGAGAATAATTATTTTATTACATTTGCTTTAGATATGAATGAATGTTAAATATTCATTACAACCCGTTCAAAATATATAGTATGTGTTACATTGTAGTTAATGTGGTGATACCAGATCACAGAAGATCACATTGACAGTTAGTTGTAACTAAACGTAAAATTCACGACCCAGGTGGAATTGAACAATCCGTCGTGAAAGGTCGATGTGTAGTTCTTGAATTGTTAGTCTTGACCAAGAGATTGCACTAGCACATTTAGTATGTGTTGAAGAGGACCTACATTAAGGATAAATTCTTTGTTCTGAAATGTAAATAATTAGACCTCAATGATTATTGATTTCTTAATCTCCGTCACTTAAATAGGACTGTGTGTGGTTAATAGTTATTGCTTTGATTCATGTTGGGTGAGAATCATCATTACTTCGAACCTTGTATTTTAGGAAGTAATATTAATCATACGACGGTTGCTAAGATTTAATACAGAGAAACGTGTTCGAGTACGGCTTGTTTGATTTGTCCCTTTGGTGGGCTCAGAAGCTTTATCGTACCAAATCTTGCAAGTGGAGAATTAGTTTCTCCGGTACGGATAATAATATTGAGCTGTCTTTACTTCAAGGTAAAAGATATTAATTAATTTAGAGCTATTCAGAAGCTCAATTAATTAATGGACTAGATAATCTTAAACACGGGAAATAATAACCGATAGTCCATATTATCGTAATATGGATTAAGATGGATAGTGCAATATTAATTTGATAGTGATATTAATTAATATTAATGGGCTAAATAATATTGAGGCTCAATATTGAAATTCAGAAGTCCATTGAAAGTCCAATCTTAATTCTTCTAAAGGCCCCTCAAGTAGCTCAATTTTAATAAGGTGATTAAAATAAAAGAAAAATATTATTGCTGATTATTCTATTTAATTTCGAAAATTAAGATATATAGAGAGAAAAGATTTTGTTGATTTTTTTGGAAAGATATTATGGAAGATATGCTTTGTAGGAATACAAGATTATCTCATAAATTTAAGAAGATGCAAATCTAGTATGTTATCTCCTATAATTTTCAAAAATAATACTCCCTCCATCCCAGTTCTGTTTGCCTATTTGCCAAAAAAGTTCGTCCCAATTTTATTTTTTCATCCCTAAAATGGAAATAAAGTGATTCACCTTTATTCATTTAAATACTACTTTATTCATCATTCACCATTCTCAGTACTACTTTATTTACCATTCATCATTCGCAATACTACTTTATTCATTTAAATACTAATATTCAACTCTCGCATTAAACTCCGTGCACAGTCAAACGAGCAAACAAAAACTTCGACGTAGGGAGTATATATTTGGAGGGTGAGATTTTTGTGGAAAATTTTTACATTAATGGAGAAAAGAATATATAAGATATATTCAAGAAATAATTTTTTCCTCTCCTACTTCCACTAGGAAAATTGGTCATCACCACCTATATATAGGGGATGATTATTTCATCTGCAGTTTACACAGTTTCATAGTTTCATGAGTTGGAAAAATCGAACGCAATAAATATTTTCTTCCTCCCTTATTATATTAAATTGTTCGTGAGTGTTTCCCACCGGCGAAGGAATAAGGCGAAGAAAGAATACTTGAAAAGACTTTTACGGTTGATAGGATCGTTACGCTTGTCCCGTTTATCTCGGTTGGACATCGCTTCAAGAGGTACATATTCACGTAAAATTCTTAGTTTTCCGCCGTAGGATTTTATGTGATAATATGCATATGATTGATCTTTTGTTGTTGGATTAATTATGATTTGAATAAATTTAGGATTAATTCATGCTAGTAATAATTGAATTTAAATTCGTATTTAAATTTCATTCCGAATGGATTCGGGTAGCCCAATTTTCCCAACACCTGCTGCAGTCCACGTTACAATCTAAAATCACCAAAAGGACTGCCATTTACCAATACATGCACAAATGCTATATGCACATTGATGGGACATTGTCCCATCAATGTGCATATGGATGATGATGATGATGATTAGGTGATGATTAGATGATGATTATTAAAAATAATTATTATTTAATTGTTTTATTTACTTTAATTATTTATTTATTTTATAAAAAATATTAGTATAATATTTAGGGTGCATGGTGATGGGATGATGTTATTTATCTTTATTTATTTACTCTAATTATTTTACAAAAAATATTAGTTGTTTCATTCAAAAGTATTAATTGTTTAGTGTAACTATTATTTAAAAAAAAAACTATTTTTTAATATTACAAAAATATTAGCTACTTAATTCAAAAGTATTAATCGTGAGGAAGAGCAAATATACACAATTCTAATAAAAATACACTAATTACAAGAAAAAAATACAATCATTACAGGAAAAAAAAATACACACATTACATATTTTTCATAAAAATTAAAAAAAAAAAACGGATTTTTTGATGTTGTTTTAATTTTACACAGGTTTTAAATGTAAGTTAGTTTTTTACTTTAAAAGAAAACCTAAATCAATTGTGGAATCGCACTTGTGAACAATATCAAAATAATATATTAACAATAATTTTAGTAAAAAAATGATGCCTCCATTTTTTAAATTTTATAGCAATATTCACCTAAAAGCTTCATCAATGCAGGGAATTTGTGTTTTGATCTGAAAAAAATTGATATACATACAAGAGAATTAGTTGCAGATGTTTTTATTTAATTTTATTGGTAATATTATTTGTTTATTGCAGGTTTGCAGAGGTCATGTCTCATCAATTTATGTCATATTTATAAACATTATTCCATGCACACTGATTACCTACAAGTGATTTGTCTACAAAATTTTACATTCAATACAATTTGCCTAGAAATTTCCGTAGGAAAATTATTTTGTAGGTGGGAAGGAAGATGCCTATACAATTATAAATTTTTATAGACAAATCACTTGTAGGTAATTATTTTACTAATATTTTACTCATCATCACCCTAAACATTTTACAAATATTTTTTGTAAAATAATTAGTGTAAATAAATAATTAGAGTACAGTTAAAGTTAATGTAAAAAATAAATATGATTTTTCAAATATTTGATGCAATTTAGCAGATATTTGAACGCACTAATTAATTTGGTCACTTAAATATCACTTTTCAAATATTGTATAAAAAATAAATATAACTTTTCAAATAATTAGTAAGTTTAATTGATTAAATAATTAAAATTTAATTTAAAAAAAATTGAAGTAGCACACTGATTGGACACATCGGTGTCCAATCAGTGTGCATATAGCAGCACTCATATATTTGTAGATGCACCGGAAAGGCTGACATTCCACATTCTCCACTTCTCAGAGAAATTGAATTCTTCCATCACCAACTCTGAAAAGTTCCACTCAACCAAGTCGAAGGGTTAAAACAAGTCAATTTTAAAGAACATTCTCACAGTGTTGTTTCTTTTAACTTCCTCAATAGCCTTATTTAAGATCGACATTGCATCATGGATGTGTCCGTTACTCACAAAAACCACTTTGATTTTCAGAGCCTTTGGAGAGATAGCCTTTGAGAGAATTTTAATTGTATAAGAAATCTCATTTATCCATTTAGGTCTCACTCAAAGCTCTCAATTTCATTGATCCCTACATATCTTTACATTTTACACATTTTATACGATATTATACAATTTTCGTACAAAAAAGAAAATCAGAAGCTTTGAAGGGAATGTGGAGAGTATTATATTTCAACTTTGTCTTTTCACTATAATTTGTAGTATGTACTAAACAAATTTACTCCATATAAATAAATAAAAAGATAACAATATATGTGATTTTACATATATTTATTATTATTTTAATAACTTTTTTAATTCGTGTGAAACATCTTTAAATGATAGTTAAATGGGTAGGGGGAATAATAGATTTATCAAGTCACATATTATGTATTTATGTTTAGTGTTATTAGATACGTTTATAAGGGGAGTGCAAAATTCGGCTAGAATTGAAAAGATCGATCAAACTTAAATAAGAAATCTGTTTCAGTAATTTATTTGCAGTTCGGTGTTTGATTTTCAATATGCAAGGATTGTGGCCATGGTCAAACATCCAAATTAGCCATAAAGCCAAAATAATTAGATCATCAATTCTAAAAAAAAAAAAACACACAATCCAAAACATATATCAATAGAACATGAAAAAAAAAAATACAAAATCTCACCGCCCGATCCATTTTAATTTGTCTTATGTGCAACCCGTGCACGACCTATAATATCATGTGTTTGACATTTTAAAAATTCCCCATAGAAAATTGTAATGTTATTCAAATAAAGTTCATCATTGGCTCTATTAAAAACACAACAAAAAAATGACCTTGCACTAAAAAAAGAAAAAAGCAGATTAGCGACCGTCTTTTGGAGTCGGTCGCTAATCTTATTGGGGTCCGGGTGGGGCGCGAAGTGTGAACCACTAGGATACATACTATTCTTGTTCGTTTATTTGCATTTAATTGTATATAACCTCAAATTGACTCCCATTTTTTTAAAATTCATCAAATTAATTTATTTTTGTTTCTAATTCGTTTATATATATATTTACTAATTCTTTATTAATTTTATAAATTTAATATTTTAGACTATTATAAATTATTAATTCTTCGTTTTTATTCATTTAATTGTATATAATTCCAAATTGAGTCCTGTTTTTTTAAATTCATCAAATTAATTATTTTTTTGTTTCTAATTATATATATATATATATATATATATATATATATATATATATTTACTAACTTTTTTTATTAATTTTATAAATTTAATATTTTTGACTATTATAAATTATTAATTAATTCATTTTTATCCATTTAATTGTATATAATTCCAAATTGAGCTTTTTTTTTTAAATTCATCAAATTAATTCAGTTTTGTTTCTAATTCGTTTATATATATATCGTTTATATATATATATATTTACTAACTTTTTTTTATTCAATAAAAAATGTATGCAAGTCTATAATATTCAATAAAAAATATAAAATATTCAACAAAATAAAAAATATTCAACAAATAAAATAAAATATTCAACAAAAAAATATAAAACTCTCTCTCTCTCTCTCTCTCTCTCTCTCTCTCTCTCTCTCTCTCTCTCTCTCTCTCTCTCTCTCTCTCTCATCTCCAGAGAGGAAGCAGTCGGCATTGACATCGTCATCGTGATCCCCACCCTCACCACCTTCGTGCTCGCTCATCCCGGCAACAAAATTTTGTGGGGGTGGGGGTGGAGGTGGAGCGGTTACTCCCATCTGTTGGAAAATGTTGGAGAACCAGTTCCGAAGACTCTCGTTGTAGCTCGTGAGGGTGTCCATCTGCTTCTGGGCGTCTCTCAGCTCACGCTCCACCTGAGAGGGAGCAGAGTCGATCGAGGAGGACGGTGCATGGCTCTGGCGGTAGGTCTGCAAGATGACCTTACTGTGACCGTCCTGCCCCACGACCTTCCCCTTCTTGACTCCGATCACATCTAAATAGATGTGGTCCTCGTCAATCCGGGAGGGGTGTTGTCGTCGGTGGGAGCCACCTACTGCGAGATCTGGGTGAGACGATCCTTAAACTGGTTCTGAAATTATATAATTAAAATATAATTATAATTAAACTATAATTATAATAATTAAATTAAAATTAATTAAAATTAAAAAATACTTATGTGGATCTCGGAGGTGCGGGCATATGTAGACGTCCCAATCTCTGGGTTCACTGGGTGGAAGATCTCCATCTGCTCATAGAGAGAGGGCTTTCGTCCCTTCTCCCTCTCCTGTTGCGAACCAAATTCAATAGGTTTTAAATATTAAACATTTAAAAGTTTATTAATATTCAAATGTAAATAAAAAGTATAATACTTACAAAGGCGAGGGAGTGCTCGTAGATGGACCGTGATCCAGCCCGATGTATGGCGACGCCGTGCCCAGTGAGGTCCTTCAACCAGTTCTCCCTGGACTTCTCGGACTTGGCTTTGAATTGCTCATTATTCCAGTGAACAACCAAAGCGTCCCAGACGGAACGTCCGTCTGGTCCTCAACCCAGCTCCAACTATTGTCCCTCATCAAACTTCTTCTTCAGCCCATAGATAATATTTTTGTACCGCTCATGCGCTTTCGCGGAAACAAGCCGTACATAACACTATCATGGGCAGGGTTCCAGACGCACAACTTCTGCAATTAAATTAAAATTATAATATAAACAAATAAATTCAAAATAAAATATTAAAAATAAAAATCATAATAAATATACCTTGAACTTCTCGAAGTAGTCCCTCATCTTTCGCTCGGACACCATGGACCATGAGGAGGCACCAACCTCGAACGAGAGCTTCTTAATGGTCTCTCAAACGCGAGAGTTAGTCTCATTGCCTGGAAGCATACTGTAACATAAAAAAAAATTCAAGTTAATATTAATAATTAATATTAATGAATACAATTAAAATTATTTAATTCGTTATCTAAGAATACTTACATGTTGTCGCTAGGGACAATAGTGAGACGGCTATCCAACGGGGGATGCTGCCGTGAAGCCGAAGATCCAGCAACAGAAGTAGAGCCAGCAACACTGGATTGCTGTGAGGAGGATGGTGTCATCTCTGGGGCTCGTCGAACCTCTGGGATCACCGGTCTCAACGACCCCGACCTTCTCTTACCCCCCCTCCCCCTCCCCCGAGCCTGTCCCCCACTCTGATCAGGGTTATCTTGAGAGCTCATCTGTAAAAATTATAAATTCAACAGATTAGCATACCATATTATATTTATACACATTCAACTAAATTCATACATACTTATATCAATCAACTAAATTCATATATACCTACATATACCAATCAACTAAATTAATATATACCTACATATACCAATCAACTAAATTCATACCTACACATATCAATCAACTAAATTCATACCTACACATATTAATCAACTAAATTCATACCTACATATACCAATCATCTAAATTCATACCTACACATATCAATCAACTAAATTCATACTTACGTATATCAATCAACTAAATTCATAACTACGTATATCAATCAATAAAATTCATACCTACATATATCAATTAACTAAATTAATACCTGCGTATATTAATCAACTAAATTCATAACTACGTATATAAATCAACTAAATTCATACCTATACATATCAATCAACTAAATACATATCAACTAATTTAATATATACTAACATATCAACTAACTTAAAAAATATTAAACATTTATATACATGATTTAAAAAATATATACAAACATATAAAATCTTATATATACATACATATATAAATCCTATAAATAAATATGCATGATTCATACAAACATATATATATATATATATATATATATATATATATATATATATATATATATATATATATATATATATATATAACTTCATGTATATCAATCCTATATATTTAAAAAAAAATGATATACAAACATAATAAGCGGTTAAAGTTTAAAAAACTTACGGTTATTGTATAGACGGGGAAGCAACAAGTGAATTGACTGGAACGGATTACTCGACGGAGGCGACGGTGGTGTTTTTCAAGTGATGGCCGAAAGTGAGTATGGCCTGTGCCTAAAAAGGGTAAAAAAAAAAATAGTGACCGCCTTAGGCGGTCGTTAATTACCCAACATTAATGACCATTGCCCCGTTTCCAAGAACGGGTCAACTGACCAATTTGCCACTGACTTGCGACCGTCTATTGGCGGTCGCTGAGTACAAAATTGAATTCAACGACCGCTAAGGCGATCGTTGATCAGGCGGTAAAAAGTGTTGGTCAATTTTGACCGACCTTTGAGTTTAGCGACCGCCGAAGCGATCGTAGGTGGTCGCTAATCCTTCGATTTAGCGACCGATTTTTGTGTCGATCGCAAATCTTTTAAATTTGAGACCAGTGTTCTTCCTCGATCGCTAATCATTCGCTAATATATTATTTAGAGACCGATTTGAAGGCGGTCGCTAATTTCGATCGCTAAAATTCGAGGTTTTTGTAGTGTTGTATAATTATTTTTTGCGAATCAAAACTTGTAATCCCTCCACCCGACAATCTTTTACATTTTTTTTTTTTTTGCCCACTAATCTTTTATCCATTTCCTTTTCGGGAATAAGCATCACTCACAAAAAAATTGATGGATCCCATAATATCCTTACTTTGTCTAACTTTTTAATAAAATACTAATTTTTATTAAATTCTATACCGAACAGTAAAGGTGTAAAAGATTCATGGACGGAGGGAGTATATAAGACTAAAAGAACTAGAAAGAATGGGAAGAGCGAGCCTACGATTTTGATGAGAAAAACCACATTAGAAGTCGCATTTTGTTGACGCCGACAAATATTCCACTAAGTTAGGGTCTCGTTGTCCTTGATGATATGTGTCGATGGAAGTGTGAGGGGGAACGTAAACAACGAGAGAACTTGATAAGAGAGAATAAAGAGAATTTCTCAATATAATATGAATATGTAAAATAAGTGTGTCGGGTATGGATCAAATGCACAAATTTTAGATTCATGCATATATTGTATCCGAGTGTTTGTTGTATATTTGACTATTTATGGTATGAAATACTTAGTGGACAAGAAACATTTAGCCTAAATATAATCAAATCAAATCTCAAATATATATCTCTAATCTAAAAATTCAATATTGCTCTTCATCAATATCTCCTATTCTTGAAGACAATTCACCCTGGAATCATATTGTGTCGCATTGTGAAGGTACGAAAACGAGTTGTAACATCTTTGAATTCTAGTAGCCATATATAGTGTAATAAGAACAATAAAGTATTTTAACAAAATAGCATCTCCACACTCTTCAACAATGAAAAAGGCAAAAAAGACTATCAACAATTTTTTAATCCATTGAGTTAGAGAGATCGTGATGAACATTCATAATCGTCGTTCCTTAGCCAGGGATCAAATAAATATTCAGACTCAAGTCACAAGGATGATGATCGACCACTCCTTATCAAAAACCGGTGGTTTATCATAGCCACCATTAATAATATCGATGTACTCATCGAAAATTGGTAGTCCAATATAATCACAATCGTCATTAGAGTATCCATCGAAGCTTGGCAATCTATTGTACCCATCATAAAAAATAGGACCAGAGACCAACATATTAAAAAAAAAAAAAAAATTGGTACATCTACGTAGCATTATCTTCATATTATGATTGTTCATCACAAATAGAATCGTAAATCGATTGAAGTTTGGGAATCATTATTGAGAATTGCAATTGGTCTTTGATTGCAAGATGATGTAACGAGAGCTTATAATAGAGAAGGTATGGGCGAAGAACACACTAATTTTATGGATTCGAAGAATGCTCGGAAAAATGATAAACTTAACCATATTTACTATTATGGACTCGGTATCCGGCTCAAGTACTTACTATTTCGAGGGACCAATCCCACTGTCCACTAGTGGGCCACCAAGTGAATCTAGAACGACCCACAACTCACCGTCAACTAGCGAGGAGACCTATTAAGTCACAGAAAAATTCTGTATGAACTGACACATCTCAGAAATTGCTCGCATCGTGTGAGTTTCGAACTTGAGCCCTGGAGATGAGTGTACTTATAAATTCCAAGTATAAGCCACTATATTAACTATCAGGACCCTTTTGGTTGTCATGATAAAATATGGGCTCAATTCAATTAATTATCTTACTTTTTAAGATTGTTATCTATCCAAATTAATGAGATAATTTTATAGAGGAAAACAGTGATTAATAACGGGTCCTGAACTTAATCTTAGGCCTCGAAATTCCTACCAAACGACTTGCAAAACCTCATAACTAAATTATCCTGACCTTATCTTGGACACCAAAAGGGTCCTTAGGTGTTAATAAACTTAACTACATTGATTCACGAAAAATATTGTAAAAATGACTTTGAGATAAAAATCTCCTTTTTTTTCGTTAATCAAAATCAACCCTCTAATAATAATAAATACATAATACGTCCATTTATAATATAGAATAGTACTTACACTAAAAAAAAACTAACTTTTAATAACAACAATCTCATCATGGTCTGTCACTATAACTTTTTTAATTAAATTTTTTTAATGACATGAAACAATCTTTAATGATATTGTTTCATATCGTTAAAAACTTTTAGTTAAAAAAAAGTTACAAAATGACATAGTTGTTGTCATTAAATGTCAATATTTTTGTAATAGTAAATTAACAACATAAATTTATAAATTTAATGAATCGAAAATCTTAAATAAAAATATTAATTTAAAAAATTCAATATTTGGTGTTCGTCATCATTTTTTCGTAAGTTTGAATTCAATGATTTCTTTTTTCTTTTTTCATATTAACTTTCGGTTACAAAATAATTTCAGTTAATCTATGTTCAAATTCAACATTAATTGATTACTTTCGATAATGAATCATTGTGATACTTCCATATAAAAATTTTACCCAAATACTATAACAAAGTTATACATGAAAACAATGGATGATAAACTTATTATGAAACTATTTTAAACATTTTAAAGTATTAATTAAATATTAAATTAAGAGTATTAAGAATTTCATTGAGAGTTTAAAAATCAGGGTAAGTGGTGCATGTCATATTATTTTTTTAGGAATATCAACAAGAATTAATTTTTGTAACTATTTAAATTATTAATTCATATTTAATAAATAAAATATAGAATTATAATATTTAAATTTAAAATACCAAGTCTTCAAAATAAACAATTATAATATTATGTATTTGATCAATAGTATAAAATATTTTATCGTAATTCATGAAATGAAATAGTGGCTCATATTCATTAGCCATCTCATATAAAATTTACTCTAATATTTACTCTTATACAATATTATACAAAAAATAAATATTTATTGAAAATTTTAATTAATTAAAATCTAGGTGTATAAAAAAGGAAGTTTAGTCAATTAAAAAATATTTTAATGTTTATAATAAGAAATTGAACTAAAATATAATATAGGCAGAAATATAAACATCTACATGCAGTACACAGGGAGTAGTTTATAATGGTGAAGTAAAAGGTGACATTTTTTTTAAAGGAAGAAGTGAAATTATTTAAGAAGATGATAGTCTTGGTAATTCACACGTGCACTTGGGCAGAGGCCCACTTAATAACTCATTGGGAAGTGGCACATAGTAGTAAGTAAGACATCGTAATCAATCGCAGAAATGGAAGCGAGAGAGAATTTTCCCACTCCATCTCCTTGCACACGTGTGTAACCAGAACTCGCTTCACGTGCACCTTGACCCTTGGATATAACTAAGAGGGCGTTTGGTTAGCAATTTTTCAATGGTAATGGGAATAAAAATTATTTTCATCTATGTCCTCATAATAAAAATGATATGTTAGGGGAAGAAGTGTTCAAATGGTGACTCTATTGCTAGTGTCATGCCTCAATTTTGGAATAGAAGTGGACAACAAATGGTTGTTGATGGAGGAATATGGGAGTGATTGAGGAGGATGATTGTGCAAGAGAATAGGGCAATCAAAATGGAGTAGTGATTACTTTATTTAGGAGGAGGGGTAGTGATTTTGTTTTCATGAACCATGCTAATTACACTAATTTTCAATCTCATTTACATTACCATGCATTGAAGAGTTGTTAACCAAGCACCCCCTAAATTCTACCCTCCAAATTAGAGGTGCCAAACAGGCCAGGCCTGGCCGTGAGTTTTTTCCGGACCACTTATTTTCAGGCCCGTCCTGGCCGGTCCAATTTTTTTTTTTTTAATATATATTATTATTGTACTTTATTTATATATTTATTTTATTAGTTTATAATTTAGTATACAAATTATACTCATATAGTTATAAAAATTGTTTAATTTATCAACAACAATTCAATAATTAAAATAAAACCAAAATTCCTAAATAATATCCAAACAACAATAATTCAACAAATCTTAATAAATTTAAATTCACCAAAATAAATTCAAAAGACCATAATCCAACATAACAACTTTTAAAAGATATGCATAATGTATTTTTATAGGAACCTTAACTAATTTTCATTATTTAATAATTACATTATCAATTAAAAAATACTTGTATAATTCCCAATAAATAGTACTCCCTCCGTCCCGTTTTAATTTGCACACTTTCCATATTAAGTTGTCCCACTTGAATTTACACACTACTAAAAAAAGAAACATTGATTTACGTGCACACTCACAAACTTGTACACATATTTACCCATATGTCATTACTTTATTAAAAAACCACACTTTATTAAGAAATGTGTCATCTTGTAGGGTGCAAATTAAGGCGGGACGGAGGGAGTACTATATCCATAAATAACACAAGTGATATTTTAATTTTAATTAGTACTTAACGTAATCTAAAGAAGAATAAAAATTACCCTAAATCCTAAAAAAAACCTACCGGGTCAAGCCCGACCCGTGCCCAAGCGGTCCGCCAGGCCTACCGGGCTGGGACAAAAAAGTCCGGTTCTTTCGGGCCTATAATTTTAAGGTCTGGCCCATCTTTAAAACCGGGCTTCTCGGGGGCTTGTTTTAACAGTTCTACTCCAAATGATGTCTCATTTCAATTTTTTACCCATATTAATAAAACAAAATTTTAAATTTTACCTATTAAACTTCAAAATATGTTTTTATTTATTGAACATTAAAAATTATAAGCATTTAAATTTCATTCGTTAAATTAGAGTATATAATACAATCAAAATTTGCGATGACAACCAAAATTTTAGTCGCAAATGTTTGCGACCTGCTTTTTCTCGACGACCATTTTTTCATATAATTTGTGATGATATTTCGTCGCAAGGTTGGTTGTAAATCATTTTTTTAAAATAGTATATGTGGAAGTGATTCACATCTCATTTGCATGGATCTGCTGCTGCTCAGAAACGAACCAGAGGATCTATAATTCTAAATCAAATCCTACTCCCATTTATGACTTGGGGACCATTTCGTCATGCCATCGCACCCCAACTTGCTAAACCAATTTATATTTTATCATAATTCCAAGATCAGATGAATTGAGTAGGGACAGGGCGGATGCAGAATTTACGAGTGGGGTGGGCTGAAAAGTAAATGTTTTGATACATTAAAATTTATATACTTATATAGAGTGAAATTGGTTTTGAAGGGTATTTGTTATTTTCACTAAAGAGTATCAATTTTTCACTGAAAAGTATTAGTTATTTTCACTGAAAAGTCTTTGTTTGTCAACAACTAATACTCTTCAATGAAAAAACTAATACCATTCAGTGAAAATAACTAATACTCTTTAATAAAAACAACTAATATATTTTATTCATTTATATATGAACTATTTTTACTCTATATTTTTTCATTAGCTAGGATGCACCCCATACGAATTCAAAAGATACTTATACATGTCAATATTTATATATAATATTGAAATAACGTATATGACAAAAAAACAAATTATTTCACTATTAATTAATTATTTATAATAAATATATAAATAGTTAGCACTAGATCATACAACTTAATTCTCAATATTTACATATCCCTTCATAGAAACATTAATCAATTAGAAAGGTTTAATGACCCACACATATGAAATTTGGCAAAAAAAAAAAAAAAAAAAAAATTATATGATAATGTTAATGGTAAACTAATTATGAAACTATTTTAAAATTTTAGAGTATTAAATTAATTGATGAGGAGTATTAATCATCTCATCAGATGTAGTGAAAATTGGGATCATTAAATTGAAAGGAATTTATATCATGAATTATTTTCATATAAAATTTATTCATCAATTTTAAAACTTGGGTTAATATTTTATTACATTTTAAATTACTACTTTCTCTAATATTAAAGGGGGAATCAATGAATAATCAGATCACAATATGTAAAAAATAAAGAGTATGTATAGAGTGAAATTGATTTATACATGAATTATCGAAGATTGATTGTTATCACTAAAGAGTATTAGGTATTTTTATTGAAGGGTATTAGTTGTTTTCACCGAATAACTAAGATTCTTTAGTGTAAACTAGCAATACTCTTTAGTGGAAACAACTAGTATTATTTAGGGAAATCAACTAATACCTTTGATGTATGAAACATTTTCACTCTATACTTTATCAAAAATAAATCATAAAACAAACCGAAAAAAATTGAATTTTATCTAAATACCCAAATATCAGCATGAGTCTAGCCCACGTGTAAATGTGAAAATTATCATCCAACTAATTTGACAGAGTCTTTCGGTGGTTTTTTTAATCAATCCAAAAATATAGAAATTTCAATTTCAAATTATTCAAGTTGAATCAAACATTAAATCGTCGCCGAAGACAACTCCAGTATTGTAAACCGGCCGGAATCTAACCACGGCCACTACATGAGTAAAAGGAATTCACAACCTCAAGGAATAACCATAGATTAAATTATGTGTCCTACACATCTCAATTTAACAGCTGCAAATGGGGGTGGGGTGGGCTTCGACACACCTACATGTGTATCTATGGTGGATTACTTGGGGCTTGCACTGGGCTAGAGCCCAGTGCAGCCCCTACGTAGATTCGCCCATGGGGACAGTCGTCTTACGTCTACTCGACTAACTTAAATTTATGTTTGTATAAAATGATAATTGCAAATTAATTGTTTAATAAAACTATTTTACATAGAATCAACTAATAAAACACAACTAACGTTGTGATTTGTGTTTGGATAGGCGGAGTGATATTTATTTACGATTTAAGGTGATCGGTTGGATCGATCGTGCAATTAACTCAATTTTGACTTGTACTTTCAAGAGAAAGAATTTAAGATTAATTATGCCAATAGTAAGTAAATACTTAAGTTCTTGTAAAAAAATTGGTAAAAAATATAGGTTAATAAAAAAGCGCGTGCACTTATCATACAGTGAACATTCACACGTAAATAATATCCTTCCCCGTTTGGGGTTGGATATCACATATTTAATTTAAAGAATATAGTAGTTTATTACTCCATAATATAGTTGATGAAAAATGTAAAAAAAAAAAAAAAAAAAGAGCGAAAGTAATGAATACATTATTTTATTAAAAAGAATCCAACAAAAAAAGGTTAAAAATATAAAGAGGCCCAATTTGACAAACTATTAAACTCAAAGAGAGATGGTGAGAGTATTTAATTTTGTATCATATTTGAGATTAGTCTCTAGTGAAACTTGTTCAATCACAGTATGAAATGAGTATCATTACATTTATCTAATAATACTATAACAATTATTTAATATTATTATTACTTTATAAACTAATACCATAACATTTATTTACATGATTCGGCGTGCTGTGTGTGCAATGTTATGGTATTAAATCTCCACTGTACAAGGCGTGTAGCTTTGCCGTTTTGGTTAGGCGTTTCATTCATTATAATTTGACTTCCAAAATTTATATTCTCTCCGTTCCGTTATAACTTTCTTGTTTCTTTTTGTTTATTTGTTTAAAAGAGTGTACTGTTTATTAATATATGGTGTGTCATATGTCAACTCTTGTAGTAACACTCATTTGTTCATGTACTAACGCATGAATTACTTAATCATATAGTCTTTTAATTGTTCAGATCCTTTCAATTTTATATGGTAACACATGAATAAGAATAATGATGTTATGATTATCTAATAATTTTAAGATTTTTTTGTATCAAGTTTTTTTTTTCATGATTTAAACCTTTGTTTTTTCGCGATTCCACACTGTTTCTGATATAGTAACACATACGTACTTTTACAGTAACATTCACTTGCCATTAAAGTAACACAACCTGAGAGCAAAATTATTTTATTTGTTTTTGCGCAATTTTTTTGGAAAGATCCATTTGACCCGCAAATTTTATTATGTTGACTCGGATCTCAATGTTGACCCGCGAGTTTTTCTAACTTTCCTTTATTTGCACAATATTGCACCCAAGACCCGCTCTTAATTTTAATATATAATAGATTGAGATTCTATTTTGATTAAATATCAGAATTTAGATTTTATTTTGTTATTGTATAGTCAATAAATTTTTATTTTTTGTAATTATAATAAATTTTTTATTAAAATAATATGTGTAATAACAAGATTATATTTTAGAATATAATTATATATCAATATCCATATTTCCTTTACAATCTAGTTTAATTGAATTTTATAAATAAACGAGAGTTAATAAATAAAAAATATTGGAAAATAAATGAAAGTTAATAAAATTTAAAGATGTTTAAAATATTCATAAATCCACCAAGATGACCCCACAGTACTATCATCAGTTCATCACTACCAAAATCACCTCTAAGCACCACGACCGCCCCAGGCATGGTATCTTTTTCTTAATATTAGTTTAACACAATTTTGTTTTTCTTTTTATCGCCGTTATGTGAGACACTTCGCTAACGATGAAGTTCTAGAAAATCCTTTTAATAAAAATAATTTTCTATTTCATTTCACACGATTATATAGTATTCTCGAAACATGAAATATCTATTTATAAAATTTGATCAAATTAATTTTCAATACACATTAATTAATATGTGGACCATTCCACTCAAAAAATGCAAATAAACATTAATAATATTTTATTTAAAACCATATTTAATATATGCTTTATAGTTCATCATTTTATTATTGTATAATAATAGATAATTGCATTGCTAACAACTAAAATTTCTAAAAATACATAAGAATTATTTTTCATTTAATGTATATTATATAGTATTTTTTTTACTATGCACAATAATTATTTTATTGGGGATCGATGGGGGGTGATCTCGATTGGTTCCTCGTTACTTAGGTTGGTCTGATAATTTGGTAGGAGGGAGGGCAAGATATTAATAAATCACGTGATGCGCCATCATTTAGATGACCTCCAAGATCGGCATCATGGTTTTAGTTAATTGAACTGCAACTTTACGCTTGCCATATCATGTTACAATTTTTGTGGTTATAATAAACTTTATTATGATATTCAAAAGCCTAAATCAAAAGAAAAGTTAACGATGTTGGTACTTTTGACAAGGATATATTTTATTTTATTTTGGATAAATCATGTCCACACTTTAATTTATTTCATGCACATGTCTGATTGATTTCTCTATATATAACTCAAACCATTTTAGTTAAAACCTTTTTGAAAGGTAAGCTAAATTAAATGGTCAGTTTTTTTTTTTTTTTTTTTTTTTACTTTTTATGGTTAAATTTTGGGTTATAGAATATTTAATTTTCTCAAAAAAAAAAAATTCAAAATTTTAACATGAAGCTAAAAAAGAGAGAGCCCTCTCCTCCGATTTCTTTGATTGTGGAGGTCGGGATCTTCGATATATATTTACTGGATGTTTGCAAATTAAAGTGAAAGAGCCGGAATCACTTTTGTTTCAAAGTTGCTCTCTCATATTGGAGCGATTCTCACTGTTAAGTCTTGATTGAAAACACCCCAACAATTCGGTGCAGTGGGAAATGAGTTACTTTGTGCGGTGGTGGTTTCTTTTCGAAATTTGGTCACTCTAAAACTCAGTCTTGGTTCGTCTTTTAAATTAGTTTGGTGACTAACTGGACCACTAATTATTGTATATCTTGTAGTTATTTTGGTTACCACTCTTTCACTCTTGGAGTAGCTTGACTACGGGAAGGTATGTAATACTATTTCAATGTCTATTGCCCAAATTGGGTTCCACCTTGAGGTGTTTGGTTGAGCTTTATAAACTTTTTAAAATAATTTATAAGTTGTTTAAGAATTTATAAGCACTGTAAATGTAATTGATAAATTAAAATATTTAACTAAGATTATAAAATAATTAACAGCTTATGTATTGTAAAAAAAAAATGACACAGGTAACCAACCGATAAGTATAAAAATGACTAAAAATATTTAAATCCAGGTAAAAAAAACAATTAGGCAAGTTAATTAAGGAATGAATGCGCAGAAATATAAAATATTGTTCCTTTAGGCAAATAAAGACGACATATAGAGAAAAAAAAAACTGATAAATTCATTGAGGAGAGTGAGACTTCCCAATGATATACTAGTGCAAATTATAAAGGAAGACATTGTCTAGAAAGACATAAATCTCTACATTTGTATGATTGGTTTGGGTTGACGGATTTTTGTTAAATTTGTTTTGTTTTTTCAGTTTTTTTTTTTTTTTTTTTTTTTTTTTTTTTTTTACTTTCATATTTCAAAAAATCTCATACTAGCTAATTGAGATATTTTTTTGTCCTAAAATATCTCACAATCCTCTCAATTTTGTTTAAATTGCATACAACTAATAAATAAAAGAATACCCAAGAGTTGAATCATATAAATACACTAATTACATCGAATAAATACGTACGATCGATCACTAATCTAATAATTTTAGACGAATCTCTCATATAACATGATTGTGATTGTACGGTGAGTAACATTTTAATTTCTTTAGAAAAAAAAATTAAAGAAGAGATGATTCTTTTTTAAAAATTTAATTCAAAATTTTGGTTGCATATCCGTATAGAGTAGTTCTAGTGTGCACTTGAGTTTTGAAAAAAAAAATATATCTCAAGTAGGAATAAGTAATACCCTAAGAACTAATCAGTAATACCCAAAAAATATTTAGTAATACTCCAATTGAAAAAAAAAAAAAAAAAAAAAAACCAACAATGTTTGGCGTATTAGTATGTATTTTTAAAAAAATATCAAAATTAAAGTTAATTAATTGAATTTAAAATCTAAATGTATCAAAGTGCATGTCATGGTCTATATAATATGCCCTGCTTTTTTGTTCCTTTCTATATTAGGAATCAAAATCTTAGCTCATAATACAACTATAAAAATGAGGAAATGAAAAAAGAAACAAAGTACAATTAAATTAATAGATATAAATTTTTAAAGAAAAATCATGCAACTAAAATAAACAATTTCACCTTACTGTTCAAATCCATGTTGCACAATGCTGGCAATAATTTCATGATCTGGATTATTAATAATTAATACGTAATTGTCCCATAAAGCACTGACCCAAGGAGAATAAGGGAAAAGAAATAAGAAAATTCTCCAACTGGAAAGTGATGATTTGTCTAAATCTGAGAATTAATTAGTCCTAGGTCCTCAAATCAACTAGTATACCTTATTAATCAATAGGGACATCTGCTAAAAATCCCTTTTGTAGTTTGGACGATGACAGCATCCTTCCCTTAATAAACAATGAGTTTTGCGAAGTGGTCGGATTTTTTTGTTTTAATATCCACTTGGGCATTTTTAAAGGATAATTGTTTGGAACTTCATTGATTGGGTTTCGTTGGATATTTTAATGGGTACAAAATTTTACTAAGCGTCGTAGGTTTTATAAATAGTTTAAGATAGATTTATCATTAGAAGTATAAATTTTTTTTATCAGGACATTCATAATATAATATCACTAGTCATAGACCCGTGACGTTTCGCTGGCTTAAATACTCTTTGTTTGAATATATATTTTTTTAATTGGTTGTATAATTTGGTATATATGAACATATTTTACTATATAATAGTAAACATAAATATTATATTAATCAATGGACATTTATTTAATAATATTATGATTTAGCAATGGAGTTAATTTTATATTATTAATTCTAAAAACAACATATATTGTTCACAACCAAAGTAAATGACATGGTGTGTAGGTGACTGTATTAAAGTAATTGTGAAGTATTTTGTATTATGGGTAAAATATATAATATCACACATTTTCATTGATATACTTCATTTGTTAAGTTATATTATTAGCTTTAGTTTTTTTTAATTGGTGTTATTAATTTATGATCAAAATTATTGCAACTGAAAATAAAGTAGAAATTATTTTGTTATGTATAACTATCAGTTTAGTAATATATAATTTCGTAATCAAAACAGAAAGGAAAGCTAAAAAAAATGTAATGTAAGGTAGAATACAAGTTGTAATTATTCTTTTATTATGTAAAATTTATTTATTTGTAAAATGTATCACAAGTTTCTAAAAACCTCTCTATAAACCGCATTTGTTGTATACTTTGATGGTTTTTCTTCAGAATCAATAGCTAATATCTTCAACCCATCCCTTCTCTTAACCCGAGATAATGCCACGTACAATTGCCCGTGTGTGAAAACTGGTTTTGGAAGATAGAGTCCTACACTTGAAAGAGACTGCCCTTGAGTTTTGTTTTTGGTCATTGCAAAACACAATGATATTGGAAACTGTCTTCTCGTAAAATTAACAGGCATAGTTACATCTGAATTACTCAATGTCATCCTTGAAATCAAAACCTTCTTTCCAATATTTCTTTCAAAAATAATTCCAGCCTCAATTATGTGATTACCAAGCCTCGCCACAACCAACCTAGTGCCATTACACAAACCTGACTTCTGATCAATATTTCTGAGAAGAACTATTGGAATACCTTCTTTAAGTATCAATCGATGAGATGGCATTCCAGAACACCTCAAAGTGTTTAGAAATTCTACCGAAATAAGTTCTCCATCCCCACCGGAGCGTAACTCTGACTTGAAAACACTATCATAACTTAAATACACTCTAGTATCTCCTGGAACCATAGATAGAATTTTTTAATTTATTCAATCAACATCTCTATGTGTGGGTGCAAGTATCCCTCGCTCTTCAAAGTATCCCTGTGTTTGCAAATTATGCTCAACAGATGGATAGATACTTTTGATCAGTGCCATTAAAGGATCAGGTTCATCATAAATTAAATTTTCCTTTGGAATTTCAATTTCAACAAATCCATCATTGTTTTCACCAATCTTTCCATCACCAACTTTTAGAATCCAATCAGAGAATTCAGCAATATGGTTATTTGTATCTGTATTATTATTTCCACCATTCAAGCGCATATTTCGAGTAAGAGTGAGTACCTTGTTTAAAAGCATAATTGAAAGAAGTTAGGAATTAATATTAATTAAATTATAAATTGTAATTAACAAATATAATAGATAATTACCTTGCAATGCTCCCATAAAAATGATGAATTAATTGCTGAATGAACGACATCTTCTCTACTTCCTTTCAGTATAACTGGAAGTATTTGTCTGAAGTCCCCACCAAAGACAACAGTTTTCCCACCAAAAGGAGAATCGTTTTCTGAACCATCTGAATTTCTTACAATATTGCGCAAAGTACGATCTAATGCCTCAAAGCAAAATCTATTAATCATAGGTGTTTCATCCCATATAATTAATTTTGTTTTAATAAACAGTTCAGCTAACTCTATTCCAGGAATTATATTACAGGTAGATGACTCATCAATATTTATTGGAATAGCAAACCTGGAATGAGTTGTACGACCACTTGGGAGAAGGAGTGTTGCAATGCCACTGGACGCGACATTCAAAATAATATGTCCATCTGATCTTATAGCTGCAAATGGAGTTTTCCAAATAAATGTTTTTCCAGTACCCCCATACCCATACAAAAAATAAATACCACCAATGTTGTTCAAAACATCAAGTATTTCTCTAAACACAATATTTTGCTCTCTTGTAAGCATTCCACCCAACCTTTCATATTCATCTTTCAACAACTCACGATCATAATTCATCTCTTCACGTATCAACTTATTACCAGGGGTTGATATTATATCCTGATTCGGCAGAGGCATCATAGGATATCTAGACAAAGTACTGCCATTTAATTGCAGTAATTTCTCAATTTCAAGTAAAGCATAATTCCTCAACTCTTCCCTTGTAAGTGTTAAATATGCAAATTAAAAAAATTTAAGAATTTAGAATTTTCTAAATTACATATAAATTAAAGTAAAAGAGATAAGTAATTGTACAAGGTAAATTAAACATTCTTCGTTGTTGTGTTTGTATATCGACCGACAAACAATCAAATGTTCTATCAAAAACATTTTCAGGGCAACTCATAGATGACGACAATGTTGATAGGCGAGCTAAATTGTCATTTGGGCGACCAGGATTAACACCAAATACCTGCAGATTAAGACAAAATTAAATCAAGATCAAGATTTGACAAAGTATCTGGCGAGCAGATCCTGCAGGCCGAGCAAATATTAAACAGGCGAACAGAAGCACCACAAAGATTATATGGATTCATGCAAGGATCAGGCGAACTCAGTCAACACCCAGTCGACCAGATCTAACAACGTTACCAAAATTACAATTCAGCAAGACTAAAGACCATCAAAATTAGACTAAAGACACCTCGAGGACAAGTCCCATAGGACGAGCAGCTCTTGACTGCGAGCAAGCCCAGCTTAGAAGGATAGAATTTAGTTTAGATAAGGTTAAACTAGTCAAAGCCCAAGTGTCACACATGCAGGCTTGGTAGACCAAAGGTCATAACACCTCCTGCTAGGTAAATGTATATAAATACTTAGATTTTTTCAACTAATAAAATAAGCACAAATTGACATACACGTCCAAACTTCATCTACGTATCTAAAGCAGCTCGTTTATCCTACGTTCAAATTAATCACATAAGCTTATATACACTCTAATCCAATCCAAACCTAAATTTTCGTATTCACTAATTACGTTAGTGATCAATCACACGTAATTGTTTGGTGATCAATTAACCGTTAAAAGCAGTCACTAATCTTCGCGATTAGAGACAATCATCAACAAATTAGCGCTAGAAGAAGGGTCTGAACCTCCGTTTAAAGGACTTAAGTGTGATAAGGTAAAAACCTTGGACTTAAACTTGAAGATTTGAAGAAAGGTGTTCTTGGTGTTCTTTATTTTTAATAAGACTAATACCTAAACATCAAGTAAAGATGTCTCAATCCCATGAGACTCAACACTCCCAGCACGTGACAAGGGATTTACGTTCAAGGATGTCCCAGGCTGGTAGGCGAGCAGAAATGACCAGAAACGAACAGGAAAATCAACCAACAACTGCTCACCAGATAATGACACCTGAGCTGGATGCTTTTGTTCACAACCAAGACGAGTTGGCTCGAACGATTGCAATGCTTCAAGCTTTGCAGAAGCAACAGGCTCAGCCTGGCCCATCTCATATCCGAGTAAGGCATAGCCCAACAAGAGCTCGTGAGCATGAGAAGGCTCGAGGTGACCATCAAAATGAGGCAGACAGTGCCCAAGCACCTAAAATAAAGGGCAAAGAGAAACAACTCGCTGGAGCAACCATCCATGGAGAATCAACTACAAATCAAGCTCTGGGGGTGAGTCAGGGCACACGTCAAAGCGCCCTAGACAGATTAGGTCGTCGTGGTCGGGGAGCAGCTGAGATACATCCAATAGCTGGAGTAGCTCGCCCAACCGCAGTACCTGCTCACCAGTCAGTCCATGAAAGGCTGACTAGGTCAGCCTTTGGTCGCCTTGGCCCAGATGTAGAGCCCAATCCCAGGAGGCCAGCCCAGGGGGTTCCCACACCAAGCAAGGGAATGCGGCGAACAGATGGTCAAGCACCTCTGTTCGTCGAACAACCTCCAAGTCAAGGGGGATCCTTTGAAGAGCTGGCCTCCATGAGAAAGGTGATCGAAATCATGCAGGGCCAGTTGGACCAGCAGAGAGGATATAGAAGTACTACTCTTCCTACCTCTCCACTATCTTCGGTGATTCTAAAAGCCCTTATTCAGAAGAAGATCCAATTTCCAGCTAGCATACAATATGAAAGTACGACGGATCCTCGGGTGCATCTAATGAAATATTCTGATTACATGATATCAATGGGGGCAAGTGATGCAACCCAGTGCCGCAATTTCCCTTTGACTCTGGGGGACCGTGTCTATAAATGGTTTTCAGCTCTACCACCAGCTTCAATCCATTCATTTACCCAGCTAGGTAAAGAGTTCTTATCCCACTTTTCCACGGCCGGGTCTTATCTATCCCAAAGACATCGATTATCCGACTTGAAACTGGCTGATGACGAGTCAAACTAATCGTACTTGGAAAGATTTGACAAGGTCCTGCTAGAAGGGGAGTCAGTCAGCGAAGACACCAAAATCGTAGTTGTCTTAGCTAGACTAAAGAAAGGTACTGAACTCTGGAAAGACGTACATCTCAGATGCCCGAAAACTTATGCCGAATTCCGTGATCAGGCTGGAGTTTTTGTTTCCATGCACGAGGCATTGCAGAAAGACATGGGAGATAAAGGTGAACAGAAGGAAGGTGCAAAAAAGTCTGGTGGTGGAGGTTATCGTGCTCCGAAGAACATGAAAGCATTCAACGAAGGAATGAAGCTAAAGGATAAGCTAAATCACATACTTACCGTATCGATTGATACGGTGTACAATACTGTCCGGGACAAGGAATTACTCACTCCACCCCGAAAGATACGTCAAGATGCCAGCAAGTTAAACCAGAACAAGTTCTGTGCCTACCATCAGAGCGTGGGGCATTTTACAAGTGAGTGTCGTGACTTGCTGAAGCAGTTGTGGCGATTCTATGAGGAGGGCAAGTTATCCAAGTTCGTGAAGAGACAGCCTGGCAAGAGAGACAGAGATGAAGATTCCGAGGGAGAAGATCTGGAGCAAGCCCCTCGTCGAAATCGAGTCGGGCGACCAGTTCAAGTACCAGCAGGAGGTCCGGTTCCTAACATCCAAATGATGGAACCTGTAGGACCTGTTGGTGGTTGTTCTGATGGACGATCACCAATTTCTAATCGTAAAAGAAAAGCCGAATTACGAGCAATCGACCATGTACAAGAAATGGGGGTTAATCCATCCATCATGCAAACGTCGGAATTAACTTTTACTGAAAAAGACTTGGAAGGAGTATTGACCCCCCACAATGACTCGCTTGTGATTTGTGCTAAGATCATGGGAACCAGAGTACATAGATTATTGGTGGACACTGGAGCCTACACTAACGTCCTTTTCAAAAAGACGCTCGATCATATGAGAGATTATGCAGGCTATATCAGAGACACAAATCATTGTATCCTGGGATTTGGAAATGTTGTAACAGTTCCGATGGGAATTATAACTTTGGCTATGCAACTTGTAACGGTCAAGGAACCCGAGAAAAATATCACAAGAATAGTAGATTTCTTAGTCGTAGATCAAGAATCGACTTATAACGGGATTCTCGGTCGACCTTTCTTAAATGAATTCAGGGCTGCATGTTCAACCTACCATTATTGCATAAAGTTCCCAACAACAAGTGGAGTTGGCTCGGTAAAGGGAGACCAGAAAAAAGCTCGTGAGTGTCTTTTACAAATCCAATCAAAACCAGGACGAGTATATATGATGGAAGCATCAACCAGCCAGCCCGAAAATGAACCTTCGATCCTTGAAGACATTTTGGGGACCCAGAATGATCAGATGGACATTGATGATCAGCCTACGTCCATGGGCGAACAAAAACTGCTGGACGGCGAACAAACCTTGCCGGATGCAAGTTTAACACCCGTTGCCAGTAAACTAAATCCATGTGTCAACCTAGAGGGCCCAGCTATGGCGACCAAACCCTGCGCGGAGCCAATTGAAGATTGTGACCCCCGGTTGGGCCCCAAACCTATGAACACCGAGGTTGAGCTAAGCCCAGAGGGGCCAATAGTTGATCCACGGTGGAAAGGACAAAAACGACGAGTAACTCCAGTTGAAGAGCTGGAAGCCCTCAAAGTTAACCCCAACCGGGATGATCTTGAATTATACATCGGATCAGAGCTCCCTGAGCCCTACAAAACTCGAATGGCGGAGTTCTTGAAAGCCAACCTCGACGTTTTTGCATGGTCCCACGCAGACATGGTGGGGATCGATCCGAAAGATGCTTGTCACAGATTAAATATCAATCCAACCCGAAGACCCGTCCATAAAAAATGACGAAAGTACGGGCCTGACAAGTATCAAGCTTTGAATGAGGAAGTTAAAAAGTTGTTGGACAACGACCTATTCAAACAGGCGTTGTGTCCACAATGGGTTGCAAATCCTGTTCTAGTGCGGAAGCCGAATGGAACCTGGAGGCTATGCATAGATTTCACAGATCTTAATGCAGCATGCCCAAAGGACAATTTTCCGCTTCCGCACATTGATCAGCTGGTGGATAGCACTGTCGGGCATGAAATGTTCACATTCATGGATGCTTTCGCATGTTACCACCAAATCCCAATGCACCCAGATGACCAAGAAAATATGGCTTTCTATACTAACAAGAATCTACTATGTTGAAAAAGAATGCCGTTTGGTCTAATCAATGCTGGAGCAACTTACCAGAGGCTGGTAAACAAAATGTTCGACGAACATATCGGGGAGACGATGAAGGTGTATATCGATGACATAATTGTCAAAAGTGCACAGAAAGAAGATCACCTCCATCATCTATCCCATGTGTTCGATATTCTCCGAAAATATAATATGAAGTTGAATCCAAAGAAAAGTAGTTTCGGAGTACACTCTGGAAAATTCTTGGGCCATCTGGTCAGCAAGTGAGGAATCGAAGCTAATCCTGCAAAGGTTAAAGAAATCGTTGATATGGAACCCCCTCGTTCTATCAAAGAAATGCAAAGGCTAACAGGATGCCTAGCAGCTTTGAACAGGTTTATATCGCGATCTGGGGACAAGTGTCGTCCATTTTTTTAAGCAATAAAAAAAGGCAACTTTGCCTGGACGGGAAGCTGTCAGAAAGCGTTTGACCAGTTGAAAGATTATCTGGGGGACGTAAAGATTCTATCAAAGCCAATCCCCGGCGAAAAATTATACTTATATCTGGCAGCGTCAGATATGGCCATAAGTTCGGTATTGGTGCGAGCGGAAGGCAAATTCCACCTTCTTATCTACTATGTCAGCCAGGCCCTGCATGAAGCCGAGGTGAAATATTCACCCACCGAAAAGCTGGTGTATGCTCTTGTCAAGAGTGTTAGAAAATTAAGACCGTACTTCTACGATCATCAGATTGAAGTGCTGACAACTTTCCCACTCAGGCAGATACTACACCAGCCCGACACAGCTGGCCGTCTGTTAAAATGGTCCATAGAGATAAGCCAGTTTGGTGTAACATACACACCTCGAACAGCGATTAAGGGACAAGCATTAGCCGACTTTATAGTCGAGTTAACTTTCCCTCAAAATCCGACGAGAGGGCTAGATCACCCATGACATCTCTATGTGGATGGTTCGTCAACAAACCTGGCCTCGGGGGCAGGAATAGTTCTCATCAGCCCCAACCGTCAAGTATTCATTTCGGCTGTCAGCTTCGAGTTTATGGCAACCAACAGTGAGGCTGAATACGAAGCCCTCATTGCAGGTCTCCACTTATCATTAGCCGTCAGAGTTAGACGATTTCAGATCTTTGGAGATTCTCAACTCATTGTAAGCCAAGTACGAGGTGAATATGAGGCCAGAGACAAACAAATGATCTAGTATCAATGAATTGTTGCTCATTTGGTGTCTTTGTTAGACCAAGTACACATCCAACAGATACCACGGATGAGCAACACACAAGTTGATACCCTAGCAAGATTAGCAACAAGCGATGGGCCAGCCGATTTAACAGACATCGTTATCACCAGAAAAACTCAACCATCAACAATCGATTATGAAGTAAACCAAGTGGTTGAACAAAAAGCTGACGATGATTGGAGAACTCCTATAGCCAAATACTTGAAAGACGGGGAACTACCAAGCAACTCTTTTGAAGCTGCAAGAATAACAAAACAAGCAGTCAGATATACTCTGGTGGGTGAACAACTTTACAAAATAGGTTTTTCAGTCCCGCTACTCAAGTGTTTGTCTAGGGGGCAGGGAAGGATAGCTCTGGAGGACATACATTCCGGAGCTTGTGGCAATCATGCTGGGGGGCAAGCTTTGGCCTACAAAACCATAAGGCAATGTTATTACTGGCCCACCTTACGAAAAGATGTAATCCAATTGGCCAGAGCTTGCCATCGGTGTCAAATATTCGCTCCAAGTATTCATACATCTGCGCAAGAGCTTGTTTCGGTTTTCAGTCCTTGGCCGTTTGCACGATGGGGAATGGATATTATCGGGCCTTTCCCACCTGGAAAGGGAAATGTTCGGTTTGCTGTTGTGGCTGTGGATTACTATACAAAATGGGCAGAAGCAAAGGCCCTAGTTAGAGTCACTCAAGAAAAGATGATTAACTTTATATGGAAGAACATTGTATGTCGGTTCGGAGTTCCTCAAAAGCTTGTGACAGACAATGGTCCTCAGTTTGATGGGAGACTTCTGTACAAAGTGAGGATCAGAAAGAACTACTCAACCCCTTATCATCCACTGTCAAATGGTCAAGTAGAAGCCGTCAATAAGATAATCAAGCATATTCTTAAAATCCGGCTAACAAAAAGTAAAGGCAAATGGTCTACAGAATTGCCAGACGTGCTATGGGCATACAGGGTTTCTCCCAGGTCAAGCACCGGAGAAACGCCTTTTGCATTAGCATTCGGGACAGAGGCCGTCATTCCAGTTGAATTGAAAACTAAAACTTTAAGAATAATCAACTTTGAGGAAATGGCAAACAGCTCAGCTTTATCAGTCGAGCTAGATCTGCTCGAAGAAAAAAGATTAAACGCCGAGCTAAAAAATGCTACATACAAGCAAAGAGCAGAGCGTTATTACAATTCTCAGGTCAAGTTAAGAAAGTTTGAGGTTGGTGATCTTGTTTTGAGGAAAAAGCTCGCCCCACCTCCAGGCATATTTGGCCCGACTTGGGAGGGCCCATACAGGGTAATAGACAGGTTACTCAATGGTGCGTATGACATAGTAGACTTAGATGGCAACTCGGCCCAATATTCCTGGAATGCAGCTAATTTGAAGAAGTATTTTCAGTAGACGAGCTACTTTGCCTATGAAGGGTGAAAGTGAACCGGGCGAGCTACTAAGTCCCTTGGGCGAGCTAAAACAGCAAGTACACAAGTTGAATCCAAAAAATTGCCTAATTTTTTGAAAAATTCCGCCAAGTATGGATGGTCGAACAGAATTGGGCGAGCTACTTTGCCCCTTGTATAGTTTTGTTTTCTTTTAAGAGTTTTAAGGATGGCTTGGCAAAGTGTATAGTGGTCGAGCAACTTTTACTCTTGATGTAAATTATGTATTTTGTTAAGTTGATTGTTTGACAGTGTTCTGGTCGAACAACTTCAACTTGGTATATTTTGTATTTTGTAAGTTAGGTTGCATTTAATACTTAGTGTATTTTTTAAAGTCAATTCAATGTTAAGTTGTTCGTTCAAAGGAGATTCAAGCTCAAGGAACAAGTTGATTATACAACCAAGCCTATCAAAGGTTGTTCTTTTTTAAATGAACATAGCCTAAGGCCAAAGCCCACAAATTTTTATGGCAAAAATTCTTAAGGAACGAAGCCCAATTACATTAAGATTATTGAGCATAAATAAAAATGCAAAGGAAAATTAATGTAAAGAAAATAAGACGAGCAAATACGATTTTATTAATAACAAGGCTTGATCGCCCAAAAAAGTTACAAAATACTCCCTAAAGGAGCGAACAACTACAGCAAAAGGGAAGTACAAGGAAAGACCTAGTTAATCCTATCTACTAGAGGGCCTGCCCGGCAGGAGGAAGAAGATCGTCATCCTTAGGATCTTCTAAGGGTGGCCCTGAAATTGATGGATCAATAGGGACATCCTCAGTGAGCTCGGCGATCAGTCCTTCAGTGTCAGCTCGCTCTTGACGAGCCTTCTCATTCTGGTCGACCGACTCAGTTTGCTCAACCTCGGTAGCCTCTTCCTCCTCGTCCTCAGAAGGACTTGTAATTATGACCCCGGGGCTTATGAAGTCAAGATTCACTCTGTATTCGAGTAGATCGCCGATTTGTAGAGTTGTGCCCGGGGCTGAAGGATTGGATTCGACAAAATTGTAGAGTTCCTTGCCAATCTCATCGACCACGGCAGCGGCTTTGAACTCGTGGGCAATCCGAATGCTTTCAGCATAACCCGTCACGAAGCCTATGATCGAGCCCACCTCCATCTTGGGGATAAGTTCTTCAGGAGTAATGGAGTTGGCGAGCTGAGCCTCGAGGTCGGCAACCTTGGCAGTTGCTTCAGTTGCAAACTTCTCGGCGACCTCTTTTTGTTGCTGGATGCGAGCAAGTTCTGTTCGCATCTGCTCAACTTCGGCCATTTTGACCTTTAGCTCCTCAGAGACTTTACATGCAAGTCCAGAGCACGCGGCTCGCTAGTCTGGTGGGCCCTGACCTTGTCTTCCAGACCGGCCACCATCTTCTTTGCTTCAGCCTTGGCCTCGTCCCGCTCCTTTGCAATACGGCTAACATTGGCCGCATGCTGCCGGGCATCCTTCTCAAGGTCTTCAACCTGGTCGACCAACCTCTGAATGGCCGCCAGGGTATTGCCCGCCTCGATAAGGCACAGGCGACCATTGTCACGAGGCGCCTGTGCCTTAACAGACTCGTTTAGCTCCTTGGTCCAGCCTCGAGCAACGGATTCGGAGGCACGGCGGACAAAGGAGTCCGTAATTTCCCTGAAGTTGGTCGGTACTTTGGAACACGTGAACCGGTGCACCATGTTTGACCGCCCTGGGTACTGCTCAGCAGAATAGCTGTGAAAAAAAGGACAGTCATGAGATAAAAAAAAATGATAAAGTACACTGGGCAAGGAGAAGCATACTTGTCAAGACGACCCTTGTCCCATCCCAGATAAGTTGGGTCGGAGGAAGGACCATGTCCTTCGCGAGCAGCAGCGAGCAGAGGCTGCTCAGAGTGGCGCTCCACAGAAGGAGTCTACTGGCTTTCGAGCTCGGAAGGGCGAGCAGCGAATGGTCACTTTCTCCTGGCCGACTTTGGCTTTCTTGGCCACCCTTTCGGAGTCGGAGATGGGAGTGCCGTCTCCGCGGAGGAGTCTCTTCGTCTTCGGAGTAGAGGTTTTGGGCGGACTGCCTAGAGGAATAGGCGGTTGGACCGAGCTCAATCCGCCGACCGTCCTAGGGTCTTCTTTTCCTCCTTTAGCGGCGAGGGCGATCATCTTCGCCAACGGGTCAGCCTTCTTACGTCCCCTCTTGGTCGGCATCTCCCAGACGTGTTGATCAAGCACAAGGTAAGATGGGTGGAGAGAGACGGTGACGAGCTGATCAGCAAAGAGAAAATAAAATAGTTAGTATCAACTTTGTGTACGGACAGATCTGTTTGCCTAAAATAAAAAAATAAAACTTACCCTCAGGAACTGGGGCCTGAGCTTCGAGGTGATGAGGGTAGGTGGTAAAATGCGCAACCCAGAGAGTGGATTCCAGGAAGAGATGACCAATGATACGGTCTTCTCGTCGACGAAGTGCAATCAGACTTACGACGAACAAGAATTGGTCGCTGATGCTATCCTTAGCACTTT
Source organism: Ballota nigra (assembly GCA_947034835.1). Taxonomy (NCBI): domain Eukaryota; kingdom Viridiplantae; phylum Streptophyta; class Magnoliopsida; order Lamiales; family Lamiaceae; genus Ballota; species Ballota nigra. The sequence goes on along the minus strand of OX344723.1, from coordinate 56,457,523 downwards.
GCCACTTCAAATTTTTGGGACCTGAAACAAAGAAAAGAAAAAATTAAAATTAGTCTTACCACTTCAAAAATAGAGAAGGGATAAGACTCACGCTTTAGCTCCCTAAACTCCTCCGGGGTTTCAATCCGCTCAGGACCACCGTAGGGGCGAGCAGAAGCACGCCAATCACCCCCTATCCAAACGTACTTCCAGTCTTGCACCTTTCCCGGGATATCCTCCACCAACTTCAGGCCTGGTCGTGCCTTAAAATAATACCAGCCTAATTCCTCTCCCGTGCAGTCGGTGATCGTCATTAGATAATAAACCTCCTCGGCGGACAGCTTGTTGGGATATCCCTCGAGGGCGAACAAAACCATCAAGGACATGAGGTTCATCCACCCTACGGGAGTCAGCTGCGTGATCGCCAGGTTTGTCCGCTCCAGGAACCTGCCGACCAAAGGATGCAAGGGCAGGGTGACTCCGGCATTGAGAGTGGCGAGATTGATCGTCGTGAGCCCGCGAGGTGGACGGTCAGCTCTATCATCCGTCAAGAGGGCATACAATGGTATATCGAAGGGAATCTTGTAATCCCTCCTAATATGAGGCAACTTCTCCTCGGTAATGACGGACACGATGCAGCTCGTCGTAAACTCAGTCCCTTTGAGTGATCGCTTCCCGTGAACTGGCACTTCGAAACGGTTGGAATACTCCCTCTCGTACTCATTCCAGTCCATCCGGCGAGCAACGGCGATCGGAATTTGATGTTCAATTGGATTAGGCATGGGGAAGTTGATATCTTTCAGATATGCCCAGGTCAGCTCGTCGCGGTTCACAGGCTGGAGCACCTCGGCCTCCTCGTCCTCGTCTTCGTGGAGGTCGGAACTTGTTTTCTCCACAAGCTGGCGTGCAGGATTTGCTCGCTCTTCCCTTTCCCCGGATGGGTGAGCCCCCAAGTTTACGGAGCGAGCAACTGAGGCCGCCTCAGGGTCTGACTCCAGATTCACAATGTTAGGGTTTTCCTCGATGGGTCGTTTCTCAGGGTTACGAGGATGGAAAGAGCCAGTCTCGGAGTGTGATGACATCGGGATTTGTGAGTTTAAGAGTTTTAGGTAATCGTGGTTTCTAGTGAAAATAAAGACGGCGGTTCGAAACCCCCAGCGGCGGAGTTCAAAATTTTACAAAATTTTAAACACACACGACAACAGAAAGAAAAAAGAAGAAGATAACAAAGAAAAACTACCTTGAAATAGATTAGATGTCGTCAGAGACGGAGGAGCGATCGCCGGAAATTTGAAAAGAGGGGAAGAGCAAAATTCGCGCTTGATGAACAGGGAAAATGAGCAAAATCGGAAAAAAAAATTCCTTAAATAGTACCTGGAAAAACGGGGTCCCGGGCGAGCAAGTCCAAGAGTTGAGGGACCAAAATGCAAATAAATTGCACGTGCAAGTTCAGCCCGACAAAATGAGAGGCGCGTCGCCTCAGGATTGTGTGCACGTGGGCGGAAGCAATCATTCCACCCACGTCACACCTCGAGCTACTCCCAGGCCTTGGGATTCCAACCGTCACCCGCCCAAGTCAGCTCGGCCATTGTTGTCCGCCAGTGAGAAGTTGTTCGCACAATGATACATCAGCTCGCCTCAGTGTCATCGAATATATGTCAACCCATGAGTTGCTCGCTTTACATCATCACAATCTAATGGTTGCCAATGGGCCAATTGTTGATAGGCGAGCTAAATTGTCATTTGGGCGACCAGGATTAACACCAAATACCTGCGGATTAAGACGAAATTAAATCAAGATCAAGAATTGACAAAGTATCTGGCGAGCAGATCCTGCAGGCCGAGCAAATATTAAACAGGCGAACAGAAGCAGCACAAAGATTATATGGATTCATGCAAGGATCAGGCGAACTCAGTCAGCACCCATTCGACCAGATCTAACAACGTTACCAAAATTACAATTCAGCAAGACTAAAGACCATCAAAATCAGACTAAAGACACCTCGAGGACAAGTCTCATAGAGCAGCTCTTGACTGCAAGCAAGCCCAGCGTAGAAGGATAAAATTTAGTTTAGATAAGGTTAAACTAGTCAAAGCCCAAGTGTCACACATGCAGGCTTGGTAGACCAAAGGTCATAACACCTCCTGCTAGGCAAATGAATATAAATACTTAGATTTTTTCAACTAATAAAATAAGCACAAATTGACATACACGTCCAAACTTCATCTACGTATCTAAAGCAGCTCGTTTATCCTACGTTCAAATTAATCACGTAAGCTTATATACACTCTAATCCAACCCAAAACTAAATTTTCGTATTCACTAATTACGTTAGTGATCAATCACACGTAATTTTTTGGTGATCAATTAACCGTTAAAAACAGCCACTAATCTTCGCGATTAGAGGCGATCATCAATAGACAACAATAGAATTGAAAAGAGATTTCTGACATAATGTGTTGATGCCCAAAAGCTTGACTCTATTATTCCATCAATGTATTCTCTATCGTCATCTAATAACCCTAGGGAATAACAAGCATCCTTAAAAGTGTTATGTAGAACACTATTAATTGTTAGTATTTCTTCGTAAGACTCAACACCCGGACTATGTGGAAGTAGCATTCCTAGGTAAAACTTTTCGCCAGCACATGGAAGAACATTATATAATCTTCCCAAAGCAAACTTAGTATTGCGTCTTCTCTCCCATGTGTAATTTTTATTATCCCAGACATACTTAGAAGGGAACTCCATGTAAGTTAGAGTTTTTGCATCAGGATCTACTCTGTTGCGCTCCATCCACGCTGTAAACTTTGACATGTATGCATTTGGCCTTTGAAGTACATCATCAATATATTCTTCATCATCAAAGACAACACTTTACTCATTTGGGAGATGGTAATTTAGCCTTACAACTGGTGGACATCTATGGTGTATATCAAACTGAATAGTCCTCCACACCGCTTCACAAGGAGATATGTATCTGCATGTGATGAAATTCTCAATCCCATCCTTTTCATATGTGGAACGTTCTTCACCACCCACAGAAACAGTAACTCTATCTGATCCCTTATTAATATATTTGAACATATACTTGATAGACTTATGTCTATTGCACCACTCAACATTGATATGACCCTCATATCTCTTCAACAATATGGGACTGTATGGTACAATAAAACCATTGTCTAGCTCAACTTGACTCTTAGTTACTGTTCTTCCATTGTTCCGTCTTCTATAGAGTGGATAGTCATCCTTGTTGGTGATCAATTTTTATCGGATGGATTAGTGACTGTTTAAGTTCGGTTTAATGATCATCAATCAATTACGTGTGATTGGTTACCACCGTAAATGGTAAATCGAGGTTCGGGTTATGAAATCGGATATACGAAAGTCGAAATCGAAATAATTTCGTATGTGTGCCCGTTTAGGTGTATTAGTGTGTGTTTTTGGGAGTGTTTATGAATTTGAACTTGTATTTCTTAAGCTGGAGAACAACTATTTATAGAGACTAGCAAGCATGAGGTGTCCCTGACTCTTGGTCTCCCTAGCCTGCATGCTTGACATGTGTCCTTTGACTCTAGTTTGACCTTATCTAAGCTAAATCTTAGTTACAAAGTCTTCTTTGGTCTTATCTCGGACTTCATTGTTGTTCGTCTAGGTCGGCTTAGTTGATCCAGGAGGGTTATTTCGTAAAAGTTGTTCGCCGTTTGGGTGTATGGTTCACAAGTTGTTCGCCTTTGTGTCTTGCACAGTTTGACTTTGGGATCTTGGTCCTTTGTTCGTCAACATACACCTCTTAGGCTAATAACTGTAATACTTTTACCAGTGTTGTTTGTCATTATTGGCTTGGCGGTAGGTCTATATTCGGTCTTGGGTTTTTAAACCTGTTCGCCAATATCTTGTTCGCCGGATAGTTGTTCGTCAGTTTATGTACTCCCCAGATTGGTTTATGCACCCCGACTTGATTTTCTTTGTTGATCATCCTTGATTTGAGGTTGGCTCTTCATAATCCTTGATAAGGGTTTAATTCTTGTTCTCCATTTATTAATTTATGTTCACCTATCAATAATTGCCCCCTATCCTGGCTATATGTTGCCTCTGACGAGCAACTTTGTGGCGAGCAACTATAGTTAGGATATCAAAATGATGAGGGTTGGGGCGAACATCATTGGCCTGGGCGAGCAATATATGGTCTGTCGTTTCGTTTCCCCGAGGTCTGGGGGTTGTACGAAGATGACGTGGGCGGCATGGCTGTGCACCGCCCACGCGCGAGCAATCCCGAGGCCACGCGCCCCTATATTTGCATGTAGGCCCTCCAATTTTTAACCTTGCTCGGATTTGACCCCGTTTTTCTTCAATTTGACCCACAATTTGTTGTAAAATTACACTTCATACCCCGTTTTTTCTCAGGGTATAAATAAGAGAAGAACCGAAATTTTTCCCACTTCTTTCACTTGTGCTACAGTGCTCCGGTGACTTCCTCCATTTCCGGCGATCTTGAGCTATTTTCGACGAGATTTTTCTTCAATTTCTTATTTCCGGCGCAGATTCAAGGTAGTTCTTTTGTTTTATTCACTTGATTTTACTTTTTAGTTCCTTTTTTCTTCGAAAAATCTTCATCGCCACCGTGTGGGATCGCGCACCACCGTCTTCTCCGATGAAACACCGCCGTCTGGTTCTTCTTTTCCCTTTTTCTTCCATGTCTTCGCACTCGAGCAACAAATCTGAGGAGACTCTTGATCCACTTTTCCCAATTGCGGTCCCCATCGATCAACCTCCCTTCGAGATTTCCTCAGCGTCAGATCATCACGTTGATTCGGTGGTTCGTTCAGTTGAGGATACTGGTGCGCGTCCGTCTGGGAGGGACATAGTGGTCGCGGCGAGCAGAAATTCAGAAGAAGGCTCTTCATCCAGTGCCGAATCAGAAGATCCCTTTTTTGACGAGTTGACTCGTGAATACTTAGAAAGGATAGGGTTCTCGTCTCCCAGGATGATGGAAAATGAGATCCCAACTGGAGTTGCTCGGCCTTTCGACTGGCGAGCATATGCTGAGGAATACGCGAACAACTTTGCTCGCCCACAGAGAGAAATGTTGGATTTGGTGAAGTCCGAATTCCAAGCGAGCAAGATTAAAAGTGTTGTTCGCGAACATGAGTTGGACTCGATCCGGGAGACCTACAAGATTCCCTTCGACATCCACATATGGGCCCCCAAGAGAAAAGAGAGAGCTGATCGCCCACCTCCAAGATGTACAGCGATCAATATCCACACTTTGATCGCTGGATTAAGACTGCCTCTTCCACCCATTGTTGGTCGTTTCCTAGAGGCGACCAACCTTGCTATCACCCAAATTACCCCGATCGGGTGGATGAACTTATTGGGGACAATGTGTTTGTTCGCATTAGAGGGGTACGTTGATCGTATAACAGCAGAGGAGATCAACTACCTTATGACGATCACAAGATATCCCCCTGGAGAGGAAGGTTATTACTACCTCAAGGCCAGGTCAGGACTGAAGATGGTGGAAGGAGTGCCGAACAAAATCCGTGATTGGAAGCAGCACTTCTTTTTCATTGGGGGTGATTGGCGAGCATCTTCTGGTCCACATGGTGGTGATGGACGAATAAATTCCCCAGCCTCTTATGGGAAATTTAAATGTAAGATTATTTTCTTGCTCGCCCTCAAACTGTACTGTTCTAATTTAACTTTTATTGTTTGCTCGCAGGTCCTCGATTGCTCAAGTGGAATTCGGAAGGAGAAGAGATCGGGGACGAGTTTCTGTTCACTTCCTGTTTGGTCGGCCTTCGCAATAGAGCGGATAGGACCACTGAGTACTTGCGCGAGGGAAAGTGTTTAAGAGCTGCTCGCTTATTTCCTTACCCTCATCACTTGGAAGCACAAGCGGAAGTGCCCCCAGGTATGAAAAATTTCTAACTCTTGATACCAATTTTGCTCGTCATTTTACTTTTACAACTTGCTCGTCTAACTCCCTTTTTTTTTTTAGCCGAGCAAGTCACTGTTGCGATTCCCCCCAGTTTTGCACTCCTCGAACAAAGAGTCTTCGAGATGGCGCCTCCAAAGGGACGGAAGAGGAGAGGTGACCCGCCCACGAAGATTCTGGGGATGACGAACAAGGCGGAGGGGGCCAAAGTCCCGCGGCCTGCTGCTCCTCCTGCTCCTGCCCAGCCATCTTCACCAATTTCTCCCCCTCGCGCGGGGAAACGCTTAAAGAAGGCGGATGGGACTCCGTTGGCCCACGATGTCCTCATTGCTGGTAAGGGGAAGGAGAAAGTAGGCCACAGTCATCCTCGTCCAGAGGGGGATGCTGTTCGTCGCTCCATTGAGCCTATGGAAAAATCAGGCAAAGCGAGCAAGGATTCTACTTCCGGTCGCGGCCCCGAGGATCTCACCCATCTGGGTTGGGACGACCAGAAATTCAAGGAGTAAGTCCATACCAGCTTCTGCCGAGCAAGATTCATCATTATTATTTTTTATTGTTCTTCTAAGTATCCTTTTCTTTCTTGTTCGCAGATATCGTGCTGACGATTACCCCGGTCGAGCAAGTATTGTACATCAGTACGCTTGCTCGAAGACTCCCGTTAACATAAGGGAGATTCCTGGCGAACATGTTCGCAAGGCGACGGAGTTGGTCGCCCGAGCCTGGACGCGTCCCTTGGACAAAGCCATCCTCCAACAGGGGCTAGTAGACAATCTCCATCTCTCAATGATGCTCCACGCCAACGGCCTCGTCACGGCCCAAAGGGCAATTGCCCAAGTTGCCGAGCAAGAAGAGTCTACTCGTCATTATGCTAGCACTGCTCGGCAACTTACTGAAGATAAGGATGGCCTGGTCGGCCAATACGAGGCTAAAATTGCTCGCCTCAACAACCAGATCAATCTTTACATTGATGCTGAGCACAAGCACCTTGAAGAAATTCAAGGCCTGTCCAAAGAGCTGAAGGACAAGGAGGCCCTGCTCAAGGACAAAGAGGCCCTGCTCGGCGAGGGGGAGAAAAAGTTATCTGCGGCTGAACAAGAGAACGCCAAACTGAAAGCAGAAATTGCTCATCTTCGGGAGGCGGAAGCCAACCTCTACACAGGCGAGCAACTCGAAGCCGAAGTTCAGGCTCGTACTGCTCCTATCTCAAACCTTGGATATATCTGCGCCTATGCGGACAGCATCCGCTCGGCCGATGCTTATGATTATAAGGACTTGGTTGAAGAAATGAGCAAGGACTTGAATGAGTTCATCGAACAATATCCGCCGCCGAACAACATTGAAATCCAGCTGGCGGACCTGGCTGAATTGGGGGTCAAGATTGATAAGCTTGACTCTAGCATTACTGTTACCCACCCTCCTCACCATGCTATTGAAGACGAGCAAGAGGGAGAGCCGGCCGCTGCTGACGAGCAAACTGCTAAAGAGGCGGAAGATAAAGCAGCTGAAGACCTTGCTCGAGACATGATTGTCGACCCTTCTGCCGAACAAACTCAAGATCCTCCTTTCGCCGAGCAGCAGTAGTTCTTTAGGACTTAGCTTTTTTTTCTTTTCATCCTCTTTGTAATTGTTGTTCGTTCCTTTTGTAGTACTTGACTTCTAGGATCATTGTACTATTTTTTAGGCTTAATGCCTTTTGATTAATGGAATGTCTTTCTTATATTCGCTCATTTTCTTTATATGTTAATTGTCTTTACATTTTTGTCAATGCCTTTGCAATTATAACATATAGTGTTGGGCTTTTGTTCGAATTGAACTTTGCCTTTAGTGGAATCAGGGTTCAGCCTTAGGTTCTGTACATTTTTAAAAAACGAACAACCTTTAAGTGGCTTTGGTCCTTAGGTTCTGTTCATTTAAAAAACGAACAACCTTTAAATGGACTTGTACCTCGAGCTTTGGACTTTTCCTCTTTGACGAACAACTATTATATTTACATTCGTAAAAAATTACAAGTGTTGTAAGACTGCTCGTCACTAACATATACAAATCGACGAACAACTTTAAACACTAATCAAAACATGCTCGCTTATAATATTTTTGCCAAGCAACTTTATCTAAAAAACAAAAGATGAAATAGCACCAGACTATACAATGTGCCGAACAACTTTACATTCTATACTTAGCAAAATTTTCAAAAAATTAGGCAAGTTTTTAATTTGCCTTATTTGGTTCACTGGCCCCCCAAGATATTTGTTCGCCCAATCAAGAACTTGTTCGTCTTATTGATAGTATTTTTTTTCAGATGTACGGCGTTCCAGGAGTATTGGGCCGGCTTGCCTTCCATATCTTCAATATCGTATACGCCATTAACGAATTTTTCCGTTATACGATACGGGCCCTCCCAAGTTGGTCCCAATACACCTGGAGGTTGGGCGAACAACTTTCTTAGAACCAAATCTCCAACTCTGAATTCCCTAAGTTTAACATGGGAATTATAGTAGTGTTCTGCTCGCTGCTTATAGGTAGCATTTTTTAGCTCGGCACTCAGTCTTTTTTCCTCGAGCAAATCTATTTCAGCAGCCAGAGCATAGTTGTTCGCTTGCTCATCAAAGTTGGTCGTCCGGAATGTATTGGTCTTTAACTCGATAGGTATTACTGCTTCTGTTCCGAAAGCCATTGCAAAAGGTGTTTCTCCGGTGCTTGACCTGGGAGAAACTCTGTATGCCCATAAGACTTCTGGAAGCTCTGTTGACCAACTGCTTTTGCTTTCCGCTAGCCGTAATTTTAACGTATGCTTGATGATTTTGTTTACGGCTTCGACTTGTCCATTTGACTGGGGATGATAGGGTGTAGAGTAATGTTTCTTGATCCCCCACTTCGTACAGAAGTCTCTCAACTCTTTTCCATCAAACTGCGGACCATTGTCTGTCACGATGGTTTGCGGAATTCCAAAACGACAGACAATGTTCTTCCAAATGAAGTTGATCATTTTCTGTTGCGTGATTTTCAACATGGCCTCTGCTTCTGCCCACTTTGTATAATAGTCGACTGCCACAACGGCAAATCGAACTCCTCCAACTCCCACCGGGAAGGGACCAATAATGTCTATCCCCCATCTTGCAAATGGCCACGGGCTATAAACTGATACGAGCTGTTGGGCCGGGGTATGAATATTTGGTGCAAAAATCTGGCACTGGTGGCAAGTCTTTGCTCTCTTGATTGCATCCTGACGTAAAGTTGGCCAATAATAGCCTTGTCTGATAGTCTTGTATGCCAAGGCTTGTCCCCCAGTATGATTCCACATACTCCGGCATGTATTTCTTCGAGTATTGCTCGTCCTTGCCCCCTAGTCAAACATTTGAGAAGTGGGAGTGATATTCCTCTTTTGTAAAGTTGCTCGCCTACCAGAGTATATCTGGCGGCTTGCTTTATTAGCTTGGCAGCTTCAAAAGAGTTGTTTGGTTTTTCTCCACTTTTCAAATATTTGACTATATTTGTTCTCCAGTCTTCTTCTTCACTGGCTTGATCATTTAGTTGGTTGACATTATAACTTGTCGTTGATGGGTCATTCATCTTCGTAATTATAATGTCTGCCAACTCTGCAGGTCCTTCGCTTGTTGCTAGTCGGGCCAATGCATCTGCTTGAGTGTTGCTCGTCCTTGGGATTTGTTCAATGAATACTTGATCTAACAAGGACATCAGGTGAGCAACAATCCGTTGGTATTCGATCATATGTCCGTCCTTCGCCTCATATTCACCTCGGACTTGGTTCACTATCAATTGTGAATCGCCGAATATTTGTAAACGTCTAACACCTACCGCAAGGGATAGGTGGAGACCAGCAATGAGAGCTTCATATTCAGCTTCGTTGTTGGTAGCCATGAAACCAAATCTGATTGCCGAAGTGAATACTTGTCTGTCTGGACTGATTAAAACCACTCCTGCCCCCGAGGCTATGTTAGTCGAAGATCCGTCCACATAAAGATGCCAGGGGTGATCTAGTCCTCTCGTCGGATTTGGTGGGAAGGTTAGTTCGACTATAAAGTCGGCTAACGCTTGCCCTTTGATCGCTGTTCGAGGAGCATAGGTCACCCCGAACTGGCTAATCTCCAGTGACCATTTTAATAGACGACCAGCAGTGTCGGGGTGATGGAGAATTTGTCTGAGTGGGAAAGCTGTTAGCACTTCGACTTGATGATCAAAGAAATATGGCCGTAGCTTCCTCACACTCATTACAAGCGCGTACGCCAACTTCTCAGTTGGGGAGTATTTGATCTCCGCCTCATGCAAAGCTTGGCTGACGTAGTAGATAGGTTGGTGGAATTTGTCGTCTTCCTGTACCAGAACGGAGCTGATGGCCACTTCTGACGCTGCCAAGTATAAATATAACTTTTCTCCTGAGATGGGTTTTGATAGGATTTTTACATCTCCCAGATACTCTTTGAGTTGGTCGAACGCCTTCTGACAGTTGTTAGTCCATGTGAACTGTCCTTTCTTGATGGCTTCAAAGAATGGACGACATCTGTCCCCCGATCTGGATATGAACCGATTCAATGCTGCTAGACATCCTGTGAGTCTTTGCACCTCTTTTACTAAACGTGGCGGTTGCATATCCACAATGGCTTTAACTTTTGTTGGGTTAGCCTCAATTCCCCGTTGACTAACAAGATGACCCAAGAACTTGCCTGAATGAACTCCAAAGCTGCTCTTCTTTGGATTCAGCTTCATGTTGTAGTGTCGAAGAATTTCGAACACTTGGGTCAAGTGTTGGAGATGGTTTTCTTTACGGGGACTTTTGACTACGATGTCATCGACGTAGACTTCTACTGTATCTCTAATTTGCTGGTCGAACATTTTGTTCACCAGTCTTTGATAAGTTACTCCGGCGTTGATGAGGCCAAAGGGCATTCTCTTCCAACACAACAAGTTTTTGTTTGTATAAAATGCTGTGTTCTCTTGATCGTCTAGATGCATTGGAATTTGATGGTACCCGGCAAAGGCATCCATGAATGTTAGCATTTCATGACCTGCAGTGCTGTCCACCAACTGATCAATGTGAGGGAGTGGAAAGTTGTCCTTCGGGCATGCTGCATTCAGATCCGTAAAATCTATGCATAGCCTCCAGGACCCGTTTGGCTTCCTCACAAGGACTGGGTTTGCTACCCATTGTGGACAGAGAGCTTGTCGTATTAGGTCATTGTCTAACAACTTCTTTACTTCTTCATTCAGGGCTTGATACTTGTCTGGGCCATACTTCCGTCGTTTCTGATGGATGGGCCTCTTTGCATGGTTAATGTTTAGCTTGTGGCAAGCATGTTTCGGATCTATCCCCACCATGTCTGCATGAGACCAAGCAAAAACATCTAGATTTTTGCTGAGGAACTCTTTCATTCGGGATCTGTAAGGCTCAGGGAGCTCAGATCCTATGTATAACTCGAGATCCGGGTTTTCAGGATTAACTTTGAACGCCTCCACCTCTTCAACTGGAGTTGCTCGTCATTTTTGTCCTTTCCACCGGGGATCAAGTATTGGTCCCTCAGAGTTAAAATCATTTTCGATGTTCATTGGTTCTGCCCCCAGGCGGGGATCTAGATCTTCTGTTGGCCCTGATTCGTTGTTGGTAGTCAACACCTGGCCCTCCATGCCTTCAGAAGAATGTTGCTCGTCACCACCCCTTAGTTGTTCGTCAGGATGATGTTCCTCATGGGTGGTGAGGAGTTGTTCGTCCAACACCTGCTCGTCATGATGATGTTCGTCCGTATCCATGTGGTCATCTTCTATGTACATCATGTTCTCCAATATTGATGGTTCATCAACTGGATAGCTGGTGGTGGCTTCCATCATGGATACTTGTGCATGTTTTGCTTGTAGTTGTAAGAGGCATTCCCGAGCCTTTCTTTGATCTCCTTTAACTGTGTCTGCTCCACTTGCTGTTGGAAACTTTAAGCAATAATGATAAGTTGAACAGGCAGCTTTAAATTCATTCAAAAAAGGTCGACCAAGGAACCCGTTGTAAGTTGATTCCTGATCTACGACCAAGAAATCAACCATTCTAGTAATATTCTTTTCGGGTTCCTCGATCGTTACAAGTTGTACAAGCAAAGAAATTTCTCCCAACGGGACTGTTACTGCATTTCCGAAGCCTAGGATTCTATGGTTTGAGTCCCGGATGTGGGCTGAAAACTCCCCAAGTTTATCGAGTGTGCTTTTAAACAAGATATTGGTATAGGCTCCGGTGTCCACCAACAATCTGTGGATTCGTGTTCCCATAATCTTTGCGCAGATTACGAGCGAATCGTTATGTGGAGTCAAAATTCCTTCTAAGTCCTTTTCGGTGAAGGTTAGTTCTGCTGTCTGCATGATAGATGGTTTGACCCCCATTTCCTGGACTTGATCGATCGCCCGTAATTCAGCCTTTCTTTTCCGGTTGGAGACTGGCGGTCGTCCATCAGAACATCCTCCTACGGGACCTGCAGGTTCCATCATGTATAAATCTTCCAATGGATGAGTAGGGATGGCAGGAACTGGTCGCGCCGGTTTATTATTCTTCTGAGGTTGATCATCTTCGTCCTCAGAGTTGTTCTCCCGGATTCTCTTCCCGGGTTGTCTTTTGACAAAGTCGGAGAGCTTTCCGTCCTCGTAGAAACGCCAGAGCTGCCTGAGCAAATCTCTACATTCACTTGTAAAGTGCCCCACGCTTTGATGGTAGGCACAATACTTGTTAGGATTGAGTTTGCCAGTGTCTTGGCGAATTTTCCGGGGAGGGGAGAGCAACTCCTTATCCTTCACATTTTCATAAACAGTATCGACTGACACTGTTAGCACCTGATTCAACTTTTCTTTGAGTTCCGTCCCTTCAGTGAATGCCTTCATGTTTTTAGGGACTCGGTAGCTTGTTGCACCAGGTTTTTTGTTGTTCTCCTTGGGGTCAGCTTTGTTCTCCCCCAAGTTTGACTGCAGGGCTTCATGCATAGAAACGAATATGTCGGCCTGATTTCTGAACTCGGCGTAGCTTCTGGGGCACTTCAGATGTACCTCTTTCCATAGCTTTGACCCTTTCTTCAGTCCTGCCATAATAGCAACAATTTTTGTGTCCTCGCTGACGGGCTCACCCTCCAATAGCACCTTGTCAAACCTTTCCATGAATGCTCGATCTGACTCGTCATCATTTTGTTTTAGGTCTGACAATCGGTGTTTCTGGGACAAGTATGATCCTGCCGTTGAGAAATGAGACAGGAACTCCCGACTCAGCTGAGTGAATGAATGGATGGATGCTGGTGGCAATGCTGAGAACCATTTGTGCACCCGATCTCCCAAGGTTAACGGGAAGTTTCGGCATTGAGTGGCATCGCTAGCTCCCACCGAGACCATATAATCTGAGTATTTTGTTAGATGAACTCGGGGATCAACAAGGCCGTCATATTGTATGCTTGCAGAGAATTGGACTTTCTTCTGAATTGGGGCTTTCAGAATGTAGGTTGATAATGGTGAAGATGGGAAGCTGGTCGTCCCTACACCTCTTTGCTGGTCCAATTGTCCCTGCATACTTTCTATCGCCCTTCTCAAGCTTGATAGATCATCCAGAGATGCCCCCTGACTTGGAGGCTGTTCGGCGAACAAAGATACAAACCTTTTTGTTCGTCGCAGTCCCTCGCTTGGAGAAGGCAAATCCTGGAGCTGCTTTTTAGGGTTGCTCGCCGCATTAGGTCCCAAGCGTCTAAAGACAGACTGGGAAAGTCTTTCATGGACCGAAGGGCGAGGCTGTTCAAAAGTTGCTCGCCCATGTCCTTCTTCCTGGCGAGCAGCTTTCTCCTGTTGCTGGGGTTGGCCAAGTCTGTCCTGGGCACTGGAACGGGTTGTTCCGTGGCTCGACATTGTTGTTCGCCCGCGAGCAGACTCTGCTTGGCCTTCCCTTGGCTCGACCATCTTAGCCTTGCCCTTGTCCCGCCTGACCTGGGCGCTACTCACCTCACGTTGTTCGCCTCTTGTTGACCTGGCCCTAACAACCTCCAAGGGTCTATCCCTAGGCCTTGCTTGTGAAGGCTTATTTTGTTCTTGCTGTCTCTGGAGAGCTTGGAGAGTAGCAATGGTTCTAGATAATTCGTTAGGGTTGTTCGCCAGGGCCTCCATTTCAGGGGGGAGATTATGTGTTATGGTTGTATGTTGAGACCTGTTCACATGTCTAGGATTTCGATCCTGGTGGTCGGCTGACGAGGCTCGGGTGGGAGATGCTCTCCTTGACAAACGTGATGCTTGGGTTTCCTTTGATTGAGGCATTTCAATATAAATTGTTTCTTTAATTTTAATTATTGAAGAACACCAAGAACACCTTTGTTTGAATCTTCAAGTATTTCTTGAGGTTTTCTTTGAATCTTTAAGTTTTCAGCTTGAAGTTCTTAAGTAATCACACTAAACCGGAGGTTCGACCCCTTCCTCTAGCGCCAAAATTGTTGGTGATCAATTTTTATCGGATGGATTAGTGACTGTTTAAGTTCGGTTTAATGATCATCAATCAATTACGTGTGATTGGTTACCACCGTAAATGGTAAATCGAGGTTCGGGTTATGAAATCGGATATACGAAAGTCGAAATCGAAATAATTTCGTATGTGTGCCCGTTTAGGTGTATTAGTGTGTGTTTTTGGGAGTGTTTATGAATTTGAACTTGTATTTTTTAAGCTGGAGAACAACTATTTATAGAGACTAGCAAGCATAAGGTGTCCCTGACTCTTGGTCTCCCTAGCCTGCATGTTTGACATGTGTCCTTTGACTCTAGTTTGACCTTATCTAAGCTAAATCTTAGTTACAAAGTCTTCTTTGGTCTTATCTCGGACTTCATTGTTGTTCGTCTAGGTCGGCTTAGTTGATCCAGGAGGGTTCTTTCGTAAAAGTTGTTCGCCGTTTGGGTGTATGGTTCACAAGTTGTTCGCTTTTGTGTCTTGCACAGTTTGGCTTTGGGATCTTGGTCCTTTGTTCGTCAACATACACCTCTTAGGCTAATAACTGTAATACTTTTACCAGTGTTGTTTGTCATTATTGGCTTGGCGGTAGGTCTATAGTCGGTCTTGGGTTTTTAAACCTGTTCGCCAATATCTTGTTCGCCGGATAGTTGTTCGTCAGTTTATGTACTCCCCAGATTGGTTTATGCACCCCGACTTGATTTTCTTTGTTGATCATCCTTGATTTGAGGTTGGCTCTTCATAATCCTTGATAAGGGTTTAATTCTTGTTCGCCATTTATTAATTTATGTTCGCCTATCAACAATCCTGATCAACATAAGTATTATTAATATACTTCTTGGGAAATTTCTTTGAACAGTACTTGCCGACCATGCATGGTGACTTTAGTCTAGAAATCCACATGGACCGTGCATCATATATCCTGTAACCAAGTTATGCAACAGAGGGTCCTCATTTTTATCAGGTATCTCAGTAGATATTAGCCGACCGACATCATTTAGATTTGGGATCTTGCTATCACGATTCAAGAAAATGAGGATGTGGGCATGTGGCAAACCTCTCTTCTGAAACTCTACAATGTAGACAGTTGTACAAAATAACATTTTATAAATATGTAGTTAGTATCAATATTTTTTACAATTTTAAATTTATTGATATTCACAAATAAATTTAAAAAATATAAGTAATTATGGATTGACATTCCTACATAGATATTTAAAATTAGATTAACTATAATTGATTTAGAATATAGTAGGGAAATACTTACTTGCATCTATTTGTCCAAATATCTGGAGATCCTTGAAATCAGTTACAATCTTATCAAGTTTCATTTTAAAAATATGGCACAAAATATCCGGTCCATCAGATGCATCGAGACCTCTAGTAGATAAAATCTTGATATTTCTGGCCATTTGGGGTTACACGTAATAGTGATGAATAAGTCTGGATAGGAATAATACTTGCAGATTGCCATAGCATCCTGGAAATTTTGTATCATATATTTTGGACCACCCGTAAATGAAGACGGTATTATTCTTTTTCCAGCAGTGGATGGATCTGTATGGCATGTCTGAACTGCAGATGAAATGTCACATACTCTACAATACCTCAACTTCACCTGATTAAACTTTAGGTAGGATAATCTTTCTGCCTCTATCATAGTATACGAATCTACTAAAAACTGTTGAAACAGTCTCCTAGACATAAACAAAGTATTAGATTCGTTAAACCTCTCGTGAATTCTGAATGTAAAGAATTCACGCATTGTCAATCTAATCATCTTTCTACTTGTAGATTCTGAGTCATTATGGCTAACATCGATTCTATAACCATCTTCGCCATAAGGAAATAACAAAGGATATTGTAGAGGTAGATACGATAGATGGAGCTAACTTATTCTCAGTAATTTTCCATCACATGTCTTTAACAGAACATCTCTTCTCTCTATTATTGCCTCTATATCACTTGGAATAAGAGCTGCAACCTCAGATGTTGTTGGAAGATTATGTGTCCTTCCATTAGTACTTCGCAACTGAATCAAGTTCAACATCAACGAAGGATCACGTCCAGACAATATTCCCTCCCTTGCATTTCGAAATTGGATAGCAAATGGATTAACCTGATCAATCATCCTCCCTAACTCACCAACAATAACATAATCCAGCCTCGTTGCTCTTTCTCTATCCCGATACATACATAAAAGATACAGTACAGTATTGGTAAATTATCAAAAAAATTCTTGAATTATTATTATATATAATTATGTAAAATGAATTTTTTAAAAGAAATTAATTACTGTTGAATAATATTGACCTGAGAGCCTTTATTCTATTGGTAATCTCATTTTCTGTGTCATAGATGCACAACTGAGAGAACTTTGGTGGTTGTCCAGGAATAGGCAATAAACTACCAATTTGATGATAATTTGCATCATGCATCTTGAAAACATAAGGTCCTCTACCCCTGTTTAGTGAAGAATCTACTTTTCCACCTATCGACGTGAAACTGAACATCATTTTGTATGCCTTTATATTTTCAATAAATTGTGTGCTCTTAGCATCCTTTAAAGATAAAAAGATTAATCAATGTATCTAGAGGTGATCTTAACAAAGGCAGTGGGACCTTTCCATTACCACAACACGAAGGATATTTTGGTGGATTTTTCCTCCTTGTCTTTGAAGTTCTTTTTTCATACCACATGTAAGCATTACAATGCATGCAAACATAAGTAGCATCACCAAAATCTACATATCCTCGAAATTGAAAGATGAATAAAATTTAATTAATTAAAATATTCTTTTCAAATATATGTTAATATAAAATTTGACACTAATATTTAATACCTTCATTCTGTAGGGACTTTTGATTTGTATTTGTAGTCGCTGAAACAGGAACTCCGCCAATTGTACCTAAATAATAAGAATATTAAACTTATGAATAACAAAAAAAAATCCAAAATAATGAAAGTAATAATATTTTATATATTAAACACCTTCTCCAGAATTATATTTACTGCATTCACCAGTAAATTGAAACTTCCTTTTAGAACTGTGTATGATAGAGGAATGATTACAAATAGTAGGTCTTGTCGTATCCATTGGTGACTTTCCCTTATTTGTCAATATTTAAATAAATTCATTAAAACATACACATAACTAAATCTGTTATAATTCATACAATTAATGTAAAACGTGTTTATTTCTTTTAAAAAATAGTATTATATATATGATTTTTTTTTTCAAATTAAGAAATCTCTAAGAAATCTAAAAAAATAATGCATGAAATTAAATAAATTATTATACTTAGAAATATACCTGCTATAAAGATTTAAAATATATAATTTGAATATTAATTTTTTTTATTAACGTGTTATGCCTGTTTTTTAGATTTATTAGTTGATATTATTATAATGATGTACCCATTGATAGATTGATATCTAATTGTTGTAATGTCTAAGAATTAATCCAAATAGTTGCATAATATCAAAGTAATTCATGGAATTTAGTTGCACTTAATATATGATTGAAATTTTAATATTTTATTATATAATATTAACTTTAATATATTTAAATGTCCACAAATTAAGCAATTAGTTGCTTAATATCATCATAATTCAATGATTTACTTCCACTTAGATTGAGATTTTAATATGTTATTATATAATATTAACTTAAATATACTTAATTTCCCACAAATTAAGAAAAATAGTTGCATAAATCATTGCAAAATATCATACTAAATTAAGTCATTAAATTTAATAACACTTAATACGCGTATCAATGTAATTCATGGAATTTAGTTGCACTTAATATGTGATTGAGATTTTAATATTTTATTTTATAATATTAACTTTAATATATTTAAATATCCACAAATTAAGCAATTAGTTGCTTAATATCATCATAATTCAATGATTTACTTCCACTTGATTGAGATTTTAATATTTTATTATATAATATTAACTTAAATATACTTAATTCCCCACAAATTAAGAAAAATAGTTGCATAAATCATTGTCAAATATCATACTATCTTAAGTCATTGAATTTAATAGCACTTAATACGCATTTGACATTTTATTATTTTATTTTAGCATATTAATTTACTTAAATATACCTTATCTATAAATATATAATACAAACACTTATTCCTAAATTAGATTTAGGCGGGAACTTTTCGTAGCCCTTGATCAAGATGTCTTGATATCATCATCACCGTTAAATTTTGATTGTTAAGTAATAATGGTACGTTATAATATAATTTGTCATTGATTAGCTAATAATTAGGACCGGTTACATTTTGTGGGCTATTTATACCCTATACGGTTTATCAATATTTTCACTACCATCTGCTAATCTTCAATGCCATTCTTTTGTTTAATTGTTTAATTTTCGTTTGTGATTCAGTAGTCAATAGTTTGCGATAATATTCTGTGATCTGTCTTTTTCTTTTTATCAAAATTGCAGCGTTGCTTTAGCTTATTAGGCTTATATTCATGGTTTATTACATAATTATTTTCTGGTTATAATTGGTGGAATTGAATTCAAATCTGGAAAAGAAAAAAAAGGTAACAAATGGGGGTAGAGAAGCAGACAGATAGAAGGAGAGGCAATCAAAATGGTGTACATATTGAGGTTGGAGATTCAGACTTTTAAATAAATGAAATGAAACTCTATCACAGTCAGGTGGAAATCATATGAGTGCCTTAGATTTTTTCTGCAACTCCTCTTTCTTCTTACAAAGACAAGATTAATTTTTAATGAATTATGTTGTTAATAGTCGGTGACTAGAATATGTCCATTTTGACGACTTTGGGCTCATTCTGCATGCAAAAATTCTTGTGACGCCAAGTTTGCGAACAATGAGGATTATGATAGGTGAGATCAAAATTATACTCATTTCTTTAAGTAATTTTTTTTTTTGGTAAATATGCAATGTTGGTACTCATCATGATCATATAATAAAATGTGAGGATTGGAATATGAGAAATAAATAAAAAAAAATTGGAAAATAAAATAAATAAGGAGATGCAAATAAATTTGTATTTAGACACATGTTAGTACCGAATTTCCTGAGTTGGCATTGATTTCTAAATTAAAAATTAGTTGCATAATTTATGCATATTAATTTCATTATATTCCTCAAATTAATCTCCGGTGTATTTAGACACAATATTAGGAAATTATAAATATATCATTACTCATTTGCTGTTAATAAATATTTGATTATATGAGTTTTGATGAACATATATATAGTAATAAATATGCAACGATTTTTAAATTAACATCACAAATTATAATAACATAGTAATCTTATAAATTTGTATTAATCCATAAATAAAATATGATATGCATTCAATAATATTCATTAACAATTGATAATAATTCGAATGTGCCCAAATGAAGAAATCTCAGTTAAAGTGGTCAATTAATTTGTTCTATGGAATTTATTGTTCATGTTTGAATTTTAAGTTTGTTGTTTGTGTTCATAGGAATTCCAATTTAAATTGCTTTGTTGGTTTTTACACACTCAATTTCATATTCATTATATTTAACCATTGGAGTAGAGATGTGGAGAGTGAGTATGTTTGATTTTTCACTCAAATGACTTTAGAGTTGTGAAGGGCAGGGTGATTGGGCGTATTTGCAAGGAAACATTTTGTGCCAAATTCTCATTAGTTGGGACTTTTATAATATTCAGAGGCAAATAAGGAAATCGTTTGTGTCAAATTTCAATCTTGGAACTTTCATAATATTCAAAGCATATTATAGAGAAAAACTGGATTATTTAAATTTTGATAAAAATTCAAGTGAATAATTTTAATTTTTTATTTGGGTTTTTTGTTATTCTTTAGAACTTGGCGTGAATTCTTAATTTTCGTGTTTGATCATAATTAGTTAATCACAACTAATGGTCTTTCTTTTCTTTTCTTTTCTTTTCTTTTTTTAATTGAAATGTGGACCTTTGAATTAATGGTTTAAATTTAGCAACAATTTTTTTAATTAGTAAGCAGTCTACTAAATTATTTTAATACTTTCATTTATAAATTACATTAATTGAGGATTTAATGTTTACTCTATATTCTGACAGTGGAAAAAAAAGATATGTTACATATATTGAAGGCTAGAAACCAGGTACAATTGAATTCGGCCCTTTGACTTCCAAGTTAAGCGGATCATTATTTTGAGCCGGACAAGTTAAATTGCATATTTACTTAGGGTTAATTTCATTTTGATTTCAAAAGAACGATTTCATTTTAAATGGTTATTTTTTCGGCATTTATAGTTTCATACTCCCTCCGTCCCAATTTTGTTTACCCAAAAGCCCAAAAAAAAAAAAAATTTTTGTTTACCCATTTCCTAAACTGGCAAAATGCAACACCACTTTTTCAACTCAACCTTCAAAAAGCTACTTTATACCCAAAAATATTAATAAATAATTCCTAAAAAGCTACTTTATACTCAAAAGTATTAATAAACAACTTTTTACTTAAAAACCGTGCTATTTAGAAATGGGTAATCTAAATTGGGACGGAGGTAGTAGTTGTTTTCCATAATTTTGATTTTGAAAGAATAAAATAAATTGCAATATTAATCGGGAAATTTGAAAAAATGCCACACACAAGTTTTCGTTTTTAAAAATGCCACCCAACATTTTTTTTTTTACAAAAATGCCACAAAAAAGTCGCACATGGGTCGCGCAGGGAGTCGCACAAGGGTTGCGCGGGGCATTTTTATAAAAAAAAAAAAAAATTGGGTGACATTTTTGAAAACAAGAACTTGAATGTGGCATTATTCCATATTTCCCATATTAATCTCAAGAGAAAAAATAAATTGCAATTTTTGTTCCATGAGAATAGGACAAATAAAAAATTCTGGTCCTAATTTGGGGACAGACGGAATCATATGTTATTGTTAAAAAAAGGTCTCAACATTAAATGAGATTTTTATAATTTTTCATTTACACATCAAATTATAATAACTTCCCCTCCTTTCCTCTATATATGTATATATATATTACATTTTTACCCACTTTAAAATTAGAATTATATCCAATATATAATACTTACATGCACATCCATAAAAATATTCACTTATCAATTTCATCTGATTTCAATATAACCATCACATACACCCACTTTTACTCCTCTTTAATCCAGCGTTGAAAAATATAATTAACATCTTTGTACAAGAGGGTCTATTAGACAGGAAGACATAGAATTGGATGTGAAAGAACCAACAATACATGATGATTTTTATTCAAATGTATTTTATTTTTATTTTTATGCAATAGTCTTTTTTCATTGTATTATATTGTTTTTTGTTAATTATTGTTTGAAAAGTGATGGGAAAATGCTATTGGACCATTTATAGGCAATTTAAATTTTCCTTCAAATGATTCGGTTGTAAATCAAAATGATCATTTTAAAAATTATTTTGAAGGAAAAATAGAATAATGGATTTTGGTGAAATTATTGTGCTTCTGTGAAATGTAATAATATTGAATTTAAACACTTTTTTGTGAGAGTTATATTTACTTGGATACATATTTTTTTTTCCTTAATTGAATTGTTAATTTAATATGTTTTGCATCATTTTTTTTTGTAACATAACATTGTTGTGTGATTTTTTTTTTTTTTGAAGAAGAATAGAGTTATTATATTGAATTATGTAAGAATTGAAGATTTATTACAGATTCATTATGAATCAATTTTATTGGTGATATGGGTCGTCGCATGCTTTGTCTCATTAAACTTGGTATAAACTTTTAGAAGTGTTGAATTGCATAAGTTAATCACAAATTCTAGCATGCACTCAAGTGCATAGCATGCACTTGGATTTTAAAGTCAATTTTAATTTTTTTTTAAATACACACAAACACACCGAATTTTGTGTTTTTTTTTTTTTTTGGAGTTGGGGTATTACTGACTACTTCATGGGGCATCACTGATTACTTCTTGGAGTATTACTGATTTCTGCTTGGGGCATTTTTTTTCAAAATTCAAGTGCATACCATGCATTCAAGTGCACACTAGATTTACTCAAAATAATTGATAAAATTATTTTTAAAAATTATAATGATATTGATGTTGGAGAAAGAATGCTTTTCATTTTTGTATGTATCAAATTTGAGTACTTGATATTGATCTTTTTAGTTGAGCAATTCTATTGATTCTTTTATTTTTAATGCTCCATTTCAATGATGGGATAACATTTTGTTATTTTATCAAATATTTATAGTTTAATGTGGATATTAAATTCTAGAAACATTTTATTATCTGATAATTGAGATTTGAGTTTGATGATTTTTTTTATTAGATGAGGTACTTTTTCTGTTTATATTTTTTATTAATTTATTTTTGAACAATGATGAAAAATGATATTGGATCGTGTATAGAAAATTAAAGTTTTCCAAATGTTTTGGCTATAAGTCAAATTGATCATTATTTAAAATGATGTTGAAGGGCAATTAGATACAGCAGTTGTTGATAAAATCATTAGATTTTTATGTGAAATGCAATAATGTTAAATTCGAACGTTGCCTGTTCAGATAGATATATTTATTGTATGCATATTTTTTACTTTAATTTTACTAATTATAAATATAATTAGTGTTTCAATTTTTTGGCATACGTCAGTGTCGGGTGAAAATTTCTTTGAAGAAGAATATAAGTTTATTTTATTGAATTTAGGTTTACTGGTAAAACGGATCGTCGCATGCTTAGTCTCACTAAATTTTGTTAGAAGTATTGGGTTGCGCAAAATTTATGAAATTATTTTTAAGAAGTATAGTGATATTGATGTCGGAGCAATAATAATTTTCGTTGTTTGTATACCAAAGTTGTGTGCTTGATATTGATCTTTTAATTAAGTTTTTTTGTTAATTATTATTTTTGTATTGCTTAATTTCAACGACAATATAACATTTTGTTATTCTATCAAAAATTTATTATTTTATATGAACGTTGTTTATAAAAAAATCATTATTTGGTTAAAGAGATTTGAGTTTGGTTATTTTTATTATGGCCTGATGTACTTTTTTTTAATCCTAAATCATTTGTTATTTAATTTATTTGTGTGTTGATACCGTTATTAATATAAATTTGATATTTTAAAAATTGTAAAAATAACTTTAATAAAATATATTTACTATAAAATTCTAATTTTTTCCAATATATAATATGTATGGGGACAGAAAGTCAACAGGATGTTGATTAGTTCTACTATATTTTCGTTGCATCGGTGGAAAAGTAAGATTGTAACAAATGTATTAGTATTAGTAAATCAATAATTAAAAAGGGATATCATTTTTTTGGATAAAATTGGACATTTTAAAAATTAAAGGAGTAAGTAGTTTTGTTAATAGTTACTTCACAAATCAATATTATCTATATTATTTTATACATTTACACAAATCAATTCTATTATTTATTAGGTTTACAAAAAAACACATACACCCTTAATTTTTACAACTATTTTTTGTCAGAGGATGATTAGTACTACTAAATCATAGGAATGTATTTGGATTAATGCATATAATATGCATTGATATTTTTAGAGCAACAATTAAAAAATAACACTATTTTGGATAAATTGATACAAATAAATGTTATGAAAGAAGTAGCAGATTTTATATATAGTGTTAAATATGTACATATTTTTTATTCATGTCTTTACATATACAGTATAATTTATGTGTTGATTTGTTCATAAAATTTCAAAGTTGTATAATTGAAAAATATATTACTAATGTTTTATTGAATGAATACTTATCAAGATTAATTTTTGAAATATTAAAATATTCTTAACTCCAAAATTTTAGAGTGCATCCAAATACTTATTATGCACTTAAATTTTAAAATACTTTATAAATTCAATTATTTTTTCAATGAGAAATGTATTTTTAATAAAATATTAAAGTATTATATATCATTAAGCAGAGTTTACCCGAGCTATAACTGGTATATCGTCGATCATCGCTTGGTTTATTGTTGATTATTGTTTGAGATATTATTGATTATTCATTGGAGTATTATTAATTATTATTTAAATTATTGTTGGTTATTAATTGTCATTTACTGAATAATTAAAGGATAAAATTATGTGGTTTTTCATATTTTTGGCAATTCCATTTTTTTTTAAATCCAAGTGTATGTACTTGTGTTCATAGTAGAACAATTTTTTTTGAAGGCTACAACGAAATATACCCCGAAATTAGTATACAAACCCAATTTACTAGATGCATCCCATTAAAGATAATTAAATTATTAAGGATTTATTGAACAAACTCCACTTAATTTGACAATTATATCCTCTCTTTGTTAATTTTTTTTTTTTTAAAAAACCACACCCCTTTCCATTCTAATTCACGTTTTCCGAACACAAAAATCTAGGACTCAATTTTTTTAATTAAACTAGAAAAAATATGTTAATTTTTGAATTAAAAGTTAAGTGTGTAGACAATGTTTGGATAAGGGCTTTTGCAGCCAGAGGAAAGAGGGAAAATAAAGCAAGAAATTTTTGTTAACCAGACCAAAAACAGCAACATGACAAGCACAAATGTGCAATAGACTATGGATCTACCATTAATCTTACTTTTAGGTATTCTCAGAGTAAGGACACGTTCAAATATGACTTTTTGAGCAAAAGGACATGGAGATTGACGATCAAATATTTGGGTATAATGTGTGCATAAATCTGGTAGGATTTCATTGAAAGAGGTTAACGTATACTATCAGTTGATGGTAATAATGTCATTTACCATATGTGCATTTTAGTTTAAAATATTTCGGGGTATGTTTAGGAATTTAGGAGGTTTATATAGTCGCGCCCTTTTTAAAATTCAAACTGATTTGTAGATACTTTTAGTAAAAAAATAATGGGATGTTTGTAAAGAATGTATCACATATTATTTTTATGTCATTAATATACTACTCTCTCCATCCCTGGAAAATAGTTTTGATTGTCCTATTAGGTCGTCCCCAAAAAATGACCATGTTGCCTAAAATGGAAATAATAAATTTTATCTACACTTTTCAACATACACACATAATATTTTAAAAATAATTTATTTTGTGCTTGATGTGACAAATATTCTTACTTTGTACATATTATATCAACTTCCTTAATAATCGTGCAAAAAGTAACAAGACCGAATTGGGGATGGAGTGAGTATTAATTATTTTATTTTGTACCCCTTAAAAATTACATGTATGTTGAAAGTAATATATCTTAATGTAGAAAAAATACAAATTGTTCAAACATGTGTTTATTATGTAAAGAAAATTAATAGAATTTATTTTGATGATACAATGTTTTTTTCCATACACACATATATATAGTTAAAAAATTATTATAATGTTAATGATTTTGTTATAAAAAAATGTTAACGTTTAGTTTTATGTAAAAAAAAATGAAGTTTTTTAGCATTAAAATTTAATTTTATTAATTATTATTATAAAAAAAAAAATTTGAATATTATAAATAGAATATAAAGTATCATGAAAAATTTCTAAATTTTTATTATGTGTTTGATCTTGGCATTTATTTATTTTTTCTTTTTAAAAGATAAGGTATTATTTCAAACAAAATATTATATTGTAGATATTGGTTAAAATATTTTAACTAAAGCTTAAAATTGTGTGAGATTGTCTCGTGGAACTAGATAATACAAATTTAAATACACCTATATTGAAATGTTAGTGTGATAGGTCTAATAAACTTATCATAAAATTGTTTTAAAGCATTGAATATTATAAATAAAATATAAAAAAAATTAGAAGTATCATTGATTTGAGTTCAAGAAAATTTTTAGTTATATTTTAAGAAAAAAATTGGTTTAGCTTTATAACTAAAATGTGGTAATTCTTATAATTTAAACAATGTAACAAATTATGGCCGTGCGAAGCACGGGTTTTACAATCACTAGTGTATATAATTAAGTAAAATCATTCTATCAGCATAGCAGAGTCTTCTTCCTATTCTTCCGGTGCATTAAAGACCTAATTGCTGCATCTCCATGATTACTAAATAATTTCTTTCTTTAAATCTTTATTTCTTTTCAGAGTTATCTCACTATATCTCCCTATTTATGTTTCCAATTCCACTGATTGAATCTTGAGTTCGATTTTTAAATAATTCTTGTATGCAAAAATATTTTATTTTCCAAAGACTTAAGTTTATTTGTATTGTTACTTTCGATTTTTGGAAATAGACAATTGTAAGCCTCATTGGTTTTAATCAAATTCAAGTTCTTTTTCATCACTTTTGCAAGCCAAATATTTATTTTTCATCACTTTTCCAAGCCAAATATTTGATCATGTCGTGATTTTTATATATCACAGTTAAAAGTATAATCTTTGTAAATTGAATCTGATTTATCATATAATTAAGAAATTGAATCTGATTGCAAATATTCAATGGAATATTACATGTTCCTAATCAAAATAAATCTTAGAGTTGATCTTCAAGTCTAAAAAATGACGAAATCTTCAACGTACATAATCTTCAACAATATCTATTAATCATTATATTATTCTGCAAGAAAAATAAGAATATCTATTGTCATAAACCTGCAAGAAAAATAAGAATGTTATCAAGAATGTTATCAACCAAACGTAAACATATTATATTCATCCACCTATTTCGTTTGAAATAACAATCAACCGGATGTAAATCAATTTCTATAATGTTCGATAACCTCTGGTACATCTTTTTCTTTGCCGCTTTATAATTCACGGAGGGAATGGTAAATTGAGATTGCAAACCCGGATTCGCTTTCAACCAACGAAGTTTCAGAAGTTTGAGAGCCATAAAAAATGGAGGATGAGTGAGATCATACAATAATTTTGGGATTTTATAGAAAAAATTGGATAAAATTAACGGTTAAGATTAAAAATATGAAATGAACAGCTTAGATGAGAAGTAGATAGTTGACTAAATGAGAAATAAAGGATTTTGAAATAGAGGAAAACTAATATTGCCACATAGGCAAAGATTGCTTCATCTATATATAAGTATGGATTGATCCTGATTTTTGATACTTTTGATGAGATTTTTTATACTCTTAATTAAATATTTAATACTTTAAAATAGTTTCATGATAAACTTATCATTAGTTATTTTCATATAAAATTGTGTCATCCTAATTATTATCCATTTGTGAATTTTTCAATAATTCTCCAAATTCTCTATTTTTCAATCGATAGTTTTCAAATTTTCAGGTCCTGAATCGATAGGAAAAATCTTTCAGACCTTAAATTAATAGTTTTACAATCTTTGAGGTCCTAAATTGATAATACTCCTTTTTAATAATATATTCAACATACACTCCTAACTAAATACATCTACTATCACTACAAAAAAATGAGAATTAGCGACCGATTTTTTATCGCAAAACGTGATTAGCGACCAATTTCTGACCGAAAAATCGGTCGTTAAAAAGCGGGTAGCTAATATTAGCGACCGCCATTTGAAATCGGTCGCTAATCTGTGACCGTCTAGGCGGTCGCTAATATCAGCGACCGACATCAGTCAATCGTTGAGTCAATTGGGTCCGACCCGGTCGGGTCATGATTTAGCGACAGACTTAAGGCAGTCGCTAATTTATTTATTTTTTAATAAAATTAATCTTTTTATTTTATTTTGTGATTAGCGACCGACCTTGAGGCGGTCGCTAATCAGCGAACCTGCGTAAAAAAAATGGCTCATTGGGTTCGAACCCGCGCCCATTGGGGTCCGGGCGGGGCGCGAACCACTTAGTCACTGACCCACAAGCTTATATTAGGCGAGCCATGTTGTATATAAGCCCTTGTGAGGCTTGTAGAAATAAATGGACAAATATGCGCCCAAGGAGAATCGAACTCACGGCCTCCTGGTAACCCGGAAGAGGTATGGACCACTAGGACACATGCTATTGTTGTTCGTTTATTTAAATTTAATTGTATATTAGCTCAAATTGACTCTCGTTTTTTTAAATTCATCATATTCATGAAATTTTGTTTTTATATTTCGTTTATATATATATATATATATATATATATATAATTGACTCCTTTTTTTTAATTCATCAAATTAATTCATTTTTGTTTCTAATTCGTTTATATATATATATATATATATATGTTGGTCCCAAAATGGTTATCCAGCGGAAAGCGTTTTGAGTTTATTTTTAATGAAAACCCAATTTATAAATTAAGTACTAAAATTGAAATGCAGAAATCTAAATTGCAGAAAAGTAAATAACACCGGAATTTATAGTGGTTCGGATATAACGATCCTACGTCCACTCTCCCTTACTCCAAAGGGGACTTTCTCTCTCTCCAACCAACTAACTCACGAACCACTGGAATTTTCGAAGTACCAGCTCCTTCGTACAACAACTTACAACAACCTTTCAAGATGAACAGGTTAATTATAAGATCCAACTGAAACTCCTAAAGAGTGTATAAACGTTAATGAACAAGGTGAGTGTTTGGAAGAGTTCGTGTGTTCTTGTTGTGTGCTCTCGCGCGACTCTCTTATCTTGAACTAATCCAAGCACTCCTATTTATAGTTGTAGGAATTAACTAGCCGTTGGAAGCTAGAAATTCAAACAACCATAATTGGAGGAATATAATCAATCAAAGATTGATTATATTGATTGATTAGTTGGCTTTTAATCAAACAATCAATCAGATCCTCCATCAGTTGATTATCCAGATTGCCTTCTTCACCATCAATGATCTCCAAAATCTCCTTGTCTCCAGATTACATGCAGCCTCTAAGTGGGTGAACAACCCATCTCCCTCATCTGGTCAGGACTCGTCTGGTCAGGGGTCTTCTGGTCTGGTCTCATCTGGTCAGGTAAAACTTCTGCTCTGAACCTCATCTGGGAGAGGTCTTCTGGTCAGACTCCTCTGGTCAGACTCCTCTGGTCAGACTCCTCTGGCAGACTCCTCTGGTCAGACTCCTCTGACAGACTCCTCTGGCAGACTCCTCTGGTCAGACCTCATCTGGTCACCTCCTCCGGTCACCTCCTCTGGTCTGCACAGATTTCTTCCCCCTTAACCAAAGACCTATTCTAGACCAAGACTAATCTGTAGCTGACTAACAGGTTCAGCTAGTCCTATTACAAGTTCTTGTTTTAACATCTTCAAAACATCTAATATATATCCTAACAATTTCCCCCTTTTTGATGATGTTAAAACTGGAAGAACTTTAAATAAAACAAGACAAGAAAAATTTGAAATATCTAAATAGAGATTCTAGCAGGCTGGGTCAACTGATCTTCCCCCTCAGAGTATGCTCAGCTGATATTGGGGCAAAACATCAGCTGGTCTTCTTGTGTATCTGCAGGCAATCAACTTATTGGTACCCTACTGGGTCCATGGGGGGTTAGCACTATTTTTAGGAAGCCACAAGAATAGATCATCTGCCCATTAGGCTGAGTTGCCTGGTCAGCTGACCTCTTGCCTTTATCAATAAAATTTCTAGGCTGTTCTTCTTTCTGAACATGTGAGGATTCAGGTTTGGAATAACCAAGGCCTGTCTTATCATGCTCTCTTTGAGATGAGGCAGCTATGTGTGACACAACATTGTTTGCTGTAGTCAGCTGCTCCAATCTCATCTTAAGCTTGTCCTCACTTTCTCTTACAATTTTGTTTTGATGGAAGAGTTCATCAAACTTAGCTTTTAGCAGGTTATATTCATTGTCTTTCTCAACATTTTCAACAACCAACCTTTCTATCAGCTTAACTTGTTCAATACACCTGGTTGTCAAATCAGAGGACTCTTCAACCAGTGTATGATTTTGTTCAGCTGGTAGATTAGCTGAGTTGCCTAGATATTGTGAAAGCTTCTGATTTTCTGCTTTCAGCTTTGAGTTCTCATCTTCCAATTTTTGACAAAGTTGTATAGATTTTTGGAGATCTAATAGCATCTTCTGCATATCAGACTCCTCTGATTGTCCAGAACAAGAAGAAGATGAAAAAGAAGAGGAAGTTCGATTACATACCTCGTCTGTTACAAGACATATCTCTTCGTCTGGTCCAAAATTGGATGATGAACCAGAAGTGGAAACCTCTTCTTCCTCATCTGCATAACTTCTTTTGGAGTACCTAGTGGTGTCTCTTCTACTGCATCTCTTTGAGCCCATTTCTGCAAAATTTGTTAGCACAACAAATATTTGGGTTTTAAAAAAAATATGGATCTGCCCTGGTGACCACCGAGATAATTTCAAAACAGTGGTCTGTAGGACACACTGCTCTGATACCACTTGTTGGTCCCAAAATGGTTATCCAGCGGAAAGCGTTTTGAGTTTATTTTTAATGAAAACTCAATTTATAAATTAAGTACTAAAATTGAAATGCAGAAATCTAAATTGCAGAAAAGTAAATAACACCGGAATTTATAGTGGTTCGGATATAACGATCCTACGTCCACTCTCCCTTACTCCAAAGGGGACTTTCTCTCTCTCCAACCAACTAACTCACGAACCACTGGAATTTTCGAAGTACCAGCTCCTTCGTACAACAACTTACAACAACCTTTCAAGATGAACAAGTTAATTATAAGATCCAACTGAAACTCCTAAAGAGTGTATAAACGTTAATGAACAAGGTGAGTGTTTGGAAGAGTTCGTGTGTTCTTGTTGTGTGCTCTCGCACGACTCTCTTATCTTGAACTAATCCAAGCACTCCTATTTATAGTTGTAGGAATTAACTAGCCGTTGGAAGCTAGAAATTCAAACAACCATAATTGGAGGAATATAATCAATCAAAGATTGATTATATTGATTGATTAGTTGACTTTCAATCAAGCAATCAATCAGATCCTCCATAAGTTGATTATCCAGATTGTCTTCTTCACCATCAATGATCTCCAAAATCTCCTTGTCTCCAGATTACATGCAGCCTCTAAGTGGGTGAACAATCCATCTCCCTCATCTGGTCAGGACTCGTCTGGTCAGGGGTCTTCTGGTCTAGTCTCATCTGGTCAGGTAAAACTTCTGCTCTGAACCTCATCTGGGAGAGGTCTTCTGGTCAGACTCCTCTGGTCAGACCTCATCTGGTCACCTCCTCTGGTCACCTCCTCTGGTCTGCACAGATTTCTTCCCCCTTAACCAAAGACCTATTCTAGACCAAGACTAATCTGTAGCTGACTAACAGGTTCAGCTAGTCCTATTACAAGTTCTTGTTTTAACATCTTCAAAACATCTAATATATATCCTAACAATATATATATATATATATATATATATATATATATATATATTTACTAACTTTTTTATTAATTTAATATTTTAGACTATTCTAAATTATTAATTCATTCGTTTTTATTCATTTAATTGTATATAATTCCAAATTGACTCCCATTTTTTTTAAATTCATCAAATTAATTCCTTTTTTTTTCTAATTCGTTTATATATATATATATATATATATATATATATATATATATATATATATATATATATACACTAATTTTTTTAATTAATTTTATAAATTTAATATTTTAGACTATTCTAAATTATTAATTAATTCGTTTTTATTCATTTAATTGTATATAATTCTAAATTGACTCATTTTTAAAAAAAAATTCATCAAATTAATTCCTTTTTGTTTCTAATTCGTTTATATATTTATATATTTACTAACTTTTTTTATTAATTTCATCAAATTTAATATTTTAGATTATTCTAAATTATTAATTCATTCGTTTTGTTGGTGTATACTGTAAAACAAACTTTTTTGGACTTTCAAGGAAGTATATTTGATTTCTTTATTATCTGAAATAAATGGTTTTTCACATTATTGCAATCTTATTTATTGCTTGTATGTCTGCTTATCTTATATTGTAGATAATGTGGTGAGTTTGTAGTCACACGGAAGATCACATTGTCGGTTCCTTATAAGATATAAACAATATTCACAACTGAGATAGTTCTGGACCTAACTATTGGTATAAGTTGTAGTATGAACTTGTTGGTGGCTTGTCTTGGCCATTAGTTTATATTAGTATGCTATGTCGTATTGAATGGATCACTGTTAAGACATGTTCTTCTATTCTGACTGTCATGAAGAACTAAAGGTCTTGGTGACTCTTGTAATTCTTAACCCCTTGTGTGATATCTAGACGTGTGGAGCGCTTGTTCAATACTTTGATTTATCATGGGTGAGAATCTTGTTTGATTCAACACACTATGTATTTTGGGTAGTGGCATCGTTCGCATGATGTCTATTTATTGGTATTAGGGCACCGTGTCCTGGTGATCCAAGTTGATGACGTCCCCTTGAGGAAACTCATAAAGAATTATCGTATTAAACCCTGCAGGTGGATTATATCCGTACGACAACAAGGTTGAGTGGTACTACTCAAGAAATAATAGATATTAATTAAAGCAGTTGGAAGCTTTAATAATTAATGGACGTGCAATATCTTTAACACGGGGAATTATAGAGTCTAATAGAAGCCCTGATTCGGTTCGGGACAGGACGGGAGTGCAACATTAATTCTCTAGTGGAATGAATTAATGTTCGCGTGCCAAATAAATGTTCTGGGCTGAACATAAGAGTATTTGGGTCCGTGAGGAGCCCAAATCCTATACCTTCTAACAGATCCCTAGTTTGGCCCATGAAATCTAAGGAGTATATATAAAGACCTTACTTTTGTCTTTGAAACCCTAGCACTCTAAAAAACGAGCAGCAGCCAAAAACGACGATTAGGGTTTTGGGTAGACGATCATGAGGTGCTTTTGCTCCACGTCCGATAGTTTGCCGTCCACTCGATGTTCAAACGAGGTTGGGAGACAGACTAGAAGATCTCTAGTGGAATCAACACCTCGGTCTTCAAGGGTAACGAATCTAAACTCGTCTTTAGATGCATGTTTAGGTTTTATATAATCGTATACGTTTTGGTATCCCAACAACGATCTTGGGGACGGTCCTTCATCAGCGGGTTCCATCACGTTTTTATTCATTTAATTGTATATAATTCCAAATTGACTTCTGTTTTTTTTTAAATTCGTTAAATTAATTCCTTTTTGTTTCTAATTCGTTTATATAATATATATATATATATATATATATATATATATTTACTAACTTTTTTTATTCAATAAAATATATATGCAAATCTATAATATTCAATAAAAATAAAAAATATTCAACAAAATAAAAAACATTCAACAAAAAATATAAAAATTCGTCTCTCACTTACTCACTCACTCACTCACTCACTCACTCTCTCTCTCTCTCTCTCTCTCTCTCTCTCTCTCTCTCTCTCTCTCTCTCTTTCTCTCTAACTCTCATCTCCAGAGAGAAACTGGTCGATATCGATATCGTCATCCTCACCCTCGCCCTCACCACCCCCGTGCCCACTCACTCCGGCATCGCTCCCCCCGCATCAAAATGTGGTGGAAGTGGGGGTTGAGCGTTAATTCTCATCTGCTGAGTGACGCTGGTGAACCAATCCCGAAGACTCACGTTGTAGCACGTGAGGGCCTCCATCTGCTTCCGGACGTCTGTCAGCTCACGCTCCACATGAGAGGGAGCAGAGTTAATCGAGGAGGACGATCCACTGCTCTGGCGGTAGGTCTGCAGGATGGTCTTACTGTGACCGTCCTGCCCCACGACCTTCCCCTTCTTGACTCCGACCACATCTAAATAGATGCGGTCCTCGTCAATCTGGGGAGGGTGGGTTTCTCTCCGCTGTCGTCTCCGGGGGCCACCTGCTGCGAGGCCTGGGCGAGACGATCCTTAAACTGATTCTAAAATTAAAATTATAATAATTAAACTACAATTATAATAATTAAATTAAAATTAAAAAAAATACTTACGTGGATCTCGGTGGTGCGGGCGTAGGTAGACGTCCCAGTCTCCGGGTTCACTGGGTGGGAGATCTCCATCTGCTCATAGAGAGTGGGCTTTCGTCCCTTCTCCCTCTCCTGTTGCGAACCAAATTCAATGGATTTTAAATATTAAACATTTAAAATTTTATTAATATTCAAATGCAAATAAAAAGTATAATACTTACAAAGGCGAGGGGGTGCTCGTAGATGGACCGAGATCCAGCCCGATGTCTGGCGGCGCCTTGCCCGGTGGGGTCCTTCAACCGGTTCTCCCTTGATTTCTCGGACTTGGCTTTGAATTGTTCACTATTCCAGTGAGCAACCAAAGCGTCCCAGACAGAACGTCCGTCTGGCCCTATGCCCAGCTCCAGCTGCGCCCCACTATCGAACTTCTTCTTCAGCCTGTAGATAATGTTCTTGTACCGCTCCTGCGCTTTCGCGCAGAACAAGCCATACATAACACTATCATGGGTTGTGTCCCAGACGCACAGCTTTTGCAATTAAATTAAAAATAAAATATTAACAAATAAATTTAAAATAAAATATTAAAAGTTAAAATCATAATAAATATACCTTGAACTCCTCGAAGTACTCCCTCCTCTTTCGCTCGGACACCATGGACCACGAGTAGGCACCAACCTCGAACGGGAGCTTCTTAATGGCGTCTGAGACGCGAGCGTTGGTCTTATGGCCTGGAAGCATATTGTAATATAAAAAATTTCAAGTTAATATTCATAATTAATATTAATGAATACAATTAAAACTATTTAAGAATACTTACATGTTGTCACTAGGGACAACAGTGAGACGTTTATCCAACTGGGGATGCTGCCGTGAAGCCGTAGATCCGACAACAGAAGTAGAGCCAGCAACACTGGACTGCTGTGAGGAGGATGGTGTCATCTCCAGGGCCCGTCGAACCTCCGGGATCACCGGTCTCAACGACCCCGACCTCCTCTTCCCCCTCCCCCGACCCTGTCCCCCAGTCTGATTAGGGTTATCTTTTTAGAGCTCATCTGTAATAGTTATAAATTCAACATTTATACATATTCAACTAAATTCATACATACGTATATCAATCAGCTAAATTCATATATACCTATATATACCAATCAACTAAATTCATACCTACACATATCAATCAACTAAATTCAAACATACACATATTAATCAACTAAATTCATACCCACTCATATTAATCAACTAATTTCGTACCTACATATACCAATCCTCTAAATTCATACCTACACATATTAACCAACTAAGTTCATACCTACGTATATCAATCAACTAAATTCATATATACCTACACATATCAATCAACTAAAGTGATCATACCTACGTATATCTACGTATATCAATCAACAAAATTCATATCTATACATATCAATCAACTAAATTCATACCTACGTATATAAATCAATTAAATTCAAATCTATACATATCAATCAACTAAATATATATCAACTAATTTTATATATACTAACATACCAACTAATTTAATATATATTAACATATAAAATCATATACAAACATATAAAATCATATATACATACATATATATATAAATCATATAAACAAATATGCATGATTATCATACAAACACACACATATATATATATATATATATATCTAACTTCTCCTATATATTTTAAAAATTAATATGCAAACATAATAAACGTTTAAAGTTTAAAAAACTTACGGTTATTGTGTAGACGGGGAAGCAACAAGTGAAATGACCGGAACGGATTGCTCGACGGAAGACGGCGGCAGCGGATTTTTGGAGATGATGGCCTAAATGCGTACGGCCCCTGGTATTAAAGGGATTAAAAAATTTAGCGACCGCCTCAAGCAGTCGCTAAACGCAAATAAAGGCGGTCCCGAAGACTAAATTTGCGTTTAGCGACCGCCAGAATTAATGATCTTTGTCCGTTTTCAAGAACGGGTCAACTGACCAGTTTGCGACCGCCTAAAGACGGTCGCTGATTACAAAATTGAATTCAGCGACCGCCTTGACGGTCGCTAATCAGGCGATAAATAACAGTAGTCAATATTGACCGACTTTTGAGTTTTAGCGACCGCCAGAGCGGTCGTAGGCGGTCGCTAATCCTTCGATTTAGCGACCGTCTTCTTTATCGGTCACAAATTTTCTTAATTTGAGACCTGTGGTCTAATGCGGTCGCTAATACAATATTTAGAGATCGATTAGCAGGCGGTCGCTAATTTCGGTCGCTAAAATATGAGTTTTTTGTAGTGTTTATCACTTTAAATACTAATAAACAAATTTTCTTAAAATCGGTGCAAACAATAAAGTAGCAAACAAATGTGGAACGTGGGAGTATCAATCAAAGAGATTACGCAAATAACAAATTCATAATTCTAACTTAATTCAGGGGTAATCAATATTTCAAATTCGACTATATATATAGTACAAAATTTTCATATGGATCGAAAAAGATATTTTATTGTTAGATACAAATCGAGAAGATTTTGATAAATTTGATTATGATGAAGAAAATTGGAATGGAGATACAAAGTTTTTTAACACTAATTTTAAAAAAAAAAAAAAAAAACATAAAATAAAAGGTAACATTTTAACTACATTAATACAGTATCAAATCCAATATAAAATGAGTAATATATATATATATATATATATATATATATATATATATATTAAAATAAATTTGGATAAAAAAAAATAATAAAATGAAATATTATAATTTAACACTACAAAAAAAACACGGATTAGCGACCGATTTTCGGTCACAAAATATTATTTGCGAACCGATAAACGTCGGTTGCTAAAACGCGGCTAGCTAATTTAGCGAACAATTTTTAGGTCGTTTACTAATCAGCGACTGCCACCGGCGGTCTCTAATATTAGAGACCGCCTCAAATCGGTCTCTAATCCGCCCGGGTATGATCCGGTTGGATCATGAGATTTGCGACCGCCTCAGGTCGGTCGCTAATTTTTTTTAATAAAAATAATATTTTTAATTTAAAATTTACGAGCGACCGATTTGACGGCGGTCGCTAATAAATAGTATATAAGCCCTTGTGACTTGTAAAAATAAATAAACAAATATGCACCCAAGGGGAATCAAATCCACAACCTCTGGGTAGCCCAAAAGATGTGTGAACCACTAGGACACATGCTATTATTGTTCGTTTATTTGCATTTAATTGTATATAACTTCAAATTGACTCCCGTTTTTTTTAAATTCATCAAATTAATTCCTTTTTGTTTCTAATTCGTTTATATATATATATATATATATATATTTACTAACTTTATTTTTATTTTATAAATTTAATATTTTACACTAATATAAATTATTAACTTATTCGTTTTTATGCATTTAATTGTATATAACCTCAAATTGACTCCCGTTTTTTTTTTAAAAATTTATCAAATTAATTTTTTTTTTGTTTCTAATTATTTTATATGTATATATATATATATATATATATATATATATTCACTAATTTTTTTATTTAGTAAATTTAATATTTTATACAACTATAAATTATTAAATTCATCAAATTAATATCTTTATGTTTTTAATTCATTTATATATATATATACATATATATATATATATATATATATAAATTTTACTAATTTTTTTTATTTTATAAATTTAATATTTTACACTAATATAAATTATTAATTTATTCGTTTTTATGTATTTAATTGTATATAACTTCAAATTGAGTCCCGTTTCTGTAAAATTCATAAAATTAATTCTTTTTTGTTTCTAATTTATTTATACATATATATATATATATATATATATTCACTAATTTTTATAATTTGTAAATTTAATATTTTAGACTACTAAAAATTATTAATTTATTTATTTTTATGCATTTAATTGTATATAACTCCAAATTGAGTCTTTTTTTTAAAATTCATCAAATTAATTCCTTTATGTTTCTAATTCATTTATATATATATATATATATATATATATATATATATATATATATATATATATATTTACTAACTTTTTATTTTATAAATTTAATATTTTACACTAATATAAATTATTAATTTATTCATTTTTACACATTTAATTGTATATAACTTTAAATTGAGTCCCCCTTTTTTTTTAAATCATAAAATTAATTCTTTTTTGTTTCTAATTTATATATATATATATATATATATATATATATTCACTAATTTTTTTATTTTTTAAATTCAATATATTAGACTACTATAAATTATTAATTTATTTGTTTTATGCATTTAATTTTATATAACTCTAAATTGAGTCCTTTTTTTTTTAAATTCATCAAATTAATTCTTTTATGTTTCTAATTCATTTATATATATATATATATATATATATATATATATATATATATAAATGCTAACTTTTTCTTTATTTTGTAAATTTAATATTTTACACTAATATAAATTATTAATTTATTTGTTTTTTTTATGTATTTAATTGTATATAACTTCAGATTGAGTCCTTTTTTTTTAAATTCATCAAATTAATTTGTTAAATATGTATCAATTTACGAAACAATTCATATTTTTGAATTTTTTTTGGTCATTTTGATCAATTTTAGGATTAGTGACCGCCAGAGGCGGTCGCTAATTTTCGAATATCACCCGTTTTAAAAAATGGGTCAAATTTATCGATTTACGACCGCCACCTAGCGGTCGCTAATTATAAAGTTGAAATTAGAGACCGCCTTGGCGGTCGCTAATCGGGCGGTTAAAAATAATTGATCATTTTGACCGAACTTTGGGATTAGTGACCGCCAAGGCGGTCTCTAATCGCACAAGACGACCGACCTTCCTAGGTGGTTCCTAATTAGTCGGTTTTGAGACCGATTTTATAGGCGGTCGCAAATTTTTTTTTTTTAGAGACTACCGGTCAATTTCGATCGCTAATTGGTCGCTAATATATGATTTTGAGACCGATTATTAGGCGGTCGCTAATCCGCGTTTTTTTGTAGTGTAATAAGACCGTATTATTAATTCTAGCATACTTTTCACATTTTATCAAATTTAGCATATAATTTTTCTCTTGATCAAATTTTACTCAATGCTTTTCAATTCTAAACAAATATAGCACACGTTTATTTTCTTAGCCAAATTATATCTATATTTTTCACTTTTTATCCAATCCAGCCCATATTTTTCTCTTAAACAAATTATATCTATATATTTTTTAAATATAATCAAATTAGTTAAAGAAAATATTTTACTTTTTACTATGATCAAATTCTAAAATAAATTATTTTGTAATATATAATATTTTTTATTTTGAAAAATGTAGATTTTTAAAAAAATAAATTAAAGAATCTCAGAATAATTTATAAGATAAATACGTATAATACAAATTGTTGTATGAAATATGCGTATAATAATCCATATTAAAATTCAAAGTCTACCTGCTTCACTTTACTCATAGGATTCGATTGATAACTCGTGTTGTACATCTCTTCCACCAACTTGATAACCCCTCGATCTTGGCCAGCGTTTTATCATACGAATCCTCGAGCTCCCGATCGGAACCCATCAATGCAGCCTAGCAATCAAACCCCTCTGCACATATATATTTAATTGTTTCTAAATATTCAATTGATTCTTTTTATGGGTTAAACTCTCTCATCCTCCACCATCGCATTTGGCCTCTTTAGTTGGCGATTCATCATTGGAAAATGCACATCAGAGTGTTGGAATATCATCATGCATGCATACATGTATGCATGCACACGAGATATCATGCAACATCACAGCGAGATAGCAAAGGAAGGCGGTTAGTTTGTTAGTAGTGCAAGTGCAGCTGAAGTCTATTAGTAGAGTTAGTCAGTCGAAAGTTTGTTACGGACGGCTCATGTTAGCATAGACCATCTTATCACTTCCCTATATAAATACATGTACATTCAACTTCTTAAATGAGAATATAGATTTTTCCTTTCTTCTTGTGCTTTGCTACACTAGTTTTCCTTCATGCTACTCTAGTATTCTTCATGGTATCCAGAGCCAGATCAATCCTGTAACTTTTTTTTGGGACATCCATGGCGTCCCTACGTGATGTTGCTGCGTGTGCCCGCTCTTACTTCCTCCACGACTTCCGATCCGTTTGTTTCCACTGATCCTTCTCATCTTCACAACAATGATTCTCCAGGGATGAAACTCATATCCATTACTCTGGATGAGCATAATTTTGTTCTTTGGAGTAAAGCGGTATATCTTGCTCTCGGTGCTAAAGCGAAGATTGGCTATATTGATGGCTCGTTACCTGCTCCTATCGATCATGAATCTGCTGAGTATTTAACATGGAAACGTGCTGATTGTATGGTATCTTCATGGATACTTGGTGCTATGAATAAGGATCTAGTTGAATCCTTCATTTCATGTAAGTCTGCTCGACTTCTTTGGCTGAATATATGTGAGAGATTTGATGTTCCCAATGGTACTAAGCTTTTTCAATTCCAACAAAACGTTTATCACTTGAGGCAAGGACATGATGCTGTTCATGTCTTCTTTGGAAAGATGCAAAAGATCTGGGATGAACTTGATGAATTTTCAAGCATCAAGGGTTGTACATGTGGAAATTGTACATGTCAAGTTGAGAAACAAATTCAGGTGAAAGAGATGCAATATCGGTTAATGCAATTCCTCATGGGACTGAGTTCTGAGTTCTGAGTATGAAGCTGTTAGGAACCAATTACTTATGCTTGATCCTTTACCTACTATTAACAAGGCTTACTCTACCATTCAAAGGATTGAACAACAGAAGAAACTTGATCTAATTGATGATAATCCTGTCCTCTTTAGCAAGGCAAAAGGAGGATTCAAAGCCAACAACAGTGTTACATGGAATAAAGGCAACAGTAATTCGAAACTGTACAGATCCAAAGAAGAGAAGGATAAGTTGATATGTTCTCATTGTGGTGGGAAAAGACATGAGGCATCTCAGTGTTTCAAGTTACATGGTTATCCAGATTGGTTTGAGAAACTTAAAGGATCTAAGAAGGCTGCAGTTGCTAATTGTCTAGAGGATACATCTAACAAATCTGATGAACATTCAGCTGGCACCATTTCTCACATCATTCAACAAGAGTTCGCTAAGTATTTTGCTGAATTCAGATGTGGAACATCTGGAACACCTCCTGCTCGTGATAGCTTTGCAAACCTTGTTGATTATGCAGGTACATCTCATTGTAGTTTATCTGCACTTGATCATTTGAATAATGGTAACTGGATATTAGACACTGGAGCAAGTAGACATATGGCCTTTGATAAATCCTCTTTCACATCAGGTTTGAAACCTCTACCTCACCATATATCAGTCCATTTACCTGATGGAACCACAAAACTTGTTACACACTCTGGCCACATTACCTTGCAACCCTCTTTAATTCTTCTTGATGTCCTTTATGTGCCTAGCTTTAAATACAATCTACGTTCTATCTCACATTTACTTGCCAACTCTAATCTTAAATGTACATTTTCTGCCTCTAAATGTGAGATGCAGGACCAACTGAGTAAGAAGGTTATTGTTGTTGGACAGATGGAGGGAAAGCTCTACATACTCATGCCCTTTGCTGACCATTCTAGTCCAGTTACCTCTTTCAATATTTCCTCTACTGTAAAACCTTTTAGTAGTTCTCTTGATGTCTGGCACAAGAGATTAGGCCATGCACCTTCATCTGTACTAAAGCACTTATGCTTCTTTCCTTCCTTGAATAAAACAGATGACGCTGCTATTGATCCATGTTCTATTTGCCATTTAGCTAAACAAACAAGATTGCATTTCAATACAAGTTCCATCAGTACACATAATGCCTTTGATTTGATTCACCTTGATATATGGGGGCCATATAACCATTCTACCATAACCAACACACCTTATTTCCTCACCATTGTTGATGATTTCACCAGGTCAACCTGGTCATTTCTTCTTAAACATAAGTCTGATACTCTACTTACTCTCAAATTATTCATTAAGCTCATTGAAACACAATTTCAATCTTCTATTAAAGCCATCAGATCTGACAATGGTTCAGAATTCATGAACAATGACACACAGAAGTTCTTTAAGTCCCTTGGCATCTTGCATCAAACTAGTTGCTCATACACTCCCCAACAGAATGGGGTAGTTGAAAGAAAACACAGACATTTGCTTAACATTGCTCGAGCCTTAATGTTT
This sequence comes from Ballota nigra, assembly GCA_947034835.1. NCBI lineage: Eukaryota > Viridiplantae > Streptophyta > Magnoliopsida > Lamiales > Lamiaceae > Ballota > Ballota nigra. The sequence continues at coordinate 56,415,137 of OX344723.1, read as the reverse complement.
GATTCTAAAATCCCCATGAAATTGTGGCCATATTCAATTCTTACTGCTGCTTTTATCATAAACAGATTGCCCAGTCCTATACTTTCTTGGAAATCACCTTATGAGCTCCTATATAATAAGCCTCCAGACTATACTTTTCTAAAAGCCTTTGGATGCCTTTATTTTTCCACAAACACTTCTCCACATCCTTCTAAATTTATCCCCAGAGCCACTAAATATGTCATGATTGGTTACATGGCAACTCAAAAGGCTTACAGGTTGTATGACTTGCAACCTCATTCAATTTTTGCTTCAAGGGATGTGAGATTTTATGAACACATTTTCCCATTTGACACAGTACCTACTCCGGCCTCACAAGCCCCCTTGTTTATGCCATTCTTTGATGAAGATCCTTATACTGCTCCTTCTATTCCCACTGATGTCCCACCTTCACACACTGATTCTCATATACCTGCTTCAACACCAGATTCCCTACCTTCTCCTACACATACTGATCCTTCCCTACCACTTTCCATACCATCTCCAGATACATCTCATTCTCTTCTACCTAACCAAAGACCAAGAAGACATGCATCCAAACCTGGTTGGCTGAGGGATTTTGTTCTATCTAGTGCTACCTCTCCACTGTCCACAGAAAGCCTTGTCTCAGATTCTTTCTCGTTCTGTAAGTCTTCCCCTACTTTCATATTTGATACTGCTTACTCCACATATAATGCTAATGTGTCTAACTCCAAGGAGCCTTGTTCTTATAATCAAGCTGTGGGTATTCCTCAATGGGAGGAGGCCATGCAGAGAGAATTACATGCTTTGGATGTTAATGATACATGGGATTTGGTTTCTTTGCCTTCTAATAAAACCACTATAGGCTGTAAATGGGTGTATAAGCTAAAACTCAATCCAGATGGTTCTATTGATAGATATAAGGCAAGATTGGTTGCTAAGGGTTATCATCAACAGTTTGGCATAGATTATGATGAAAGTTTCTCCCCTGTTGCTAAACCAGTCACTGTTCGTTTTCTTATTGCCTTAGCTACTGCTCAACACTGGCCTTTATGCCAACTTGACATTAACAATGCTTTTCTTCATGGTTTTCTACATAATGAGGTGTACATGGACCCTCCACCAGGCTATGCTGCTAAACCTGGTATGGTTTGTAAACTGAAGAAGAGCCTTTATGGCCTTAAGCAAGCTTCTAGGGAATGGAACAATGAATTTTGTTCTACTCTTATCCGCTATGGTTTCACACAATCATCCGCAGATCACTGTCTCTTTACAAAAGGTTCCTCTTCCCAGTTCTTGGCTCTACTTGTTTACGTTGATGATATTCTCATTACTGGTTCTAATCTGGAAGACATTACTGCTCTTAAACATCATCTTCATGATACTTTCACCATTAAAGAACTTGGTTATGCTAAATATTTTTTGGGGATTGAAATAGCTCGGGGTGAATCTGGAACTACACTCACACAAAGGAAATATATACTTGATCTTCTCAAGGACTGCAAATTAGAGAATTGCACTGCTGTTCATACTCCATTTCCCCAGGGAACTAAGTTTTCTTATTCACATGGTACTTTGCTCTCTCATCCAGATAGATACAGGAGGATTGTTGGACGTTTACTTTATCTTGGATTTACAAGACCTGATATCACTTATGCAGTACAACAACTTAGTCAATTTGTTAACTCTCCTAGATCAACTCATTGGGACACCATGGTTCATCTTCTTAAGTACTTGAAAAGGTCTTCTTCACACGGGTTATTCTATTCCTCCTCCTCACCACTTGATATATCCGGGTTTTGTGATGCTGACTGGGGAAGTTGCTTAGATACAAGGAGGTCCATCACGGGTTATTGCATTTTCTTAGGTTCATCTTTGATATCTTGGAAGTCAAAGAAGCAATCTACCGTGTCACGTTCTTCCACAGAGGCTGAGTATAGAGCCATTGCTTCTACTGCCATGAAGCTTCAATGGATTAGTTACATTGCTAAAGATCTCCAAATCCAGCTGTCCTTACCTGTTTCTTTAGCATGTGATAACAAAGCGGCTATTCACATCACTGAAAATCTCGTTTTTCATGAGCGAACAAAACACATAGAGATCGATTGTCACCTTGTCCGAAACCTATACAAGGATGGATTTCTTAATCTTCTTCATGTTCGTACTAAGGACTAGATTGCTGACTTGTTTACCAAAGCACTACCGAAATCTTCTCTTTACGCATTTCTTCACAAGTTGAACTTGATTGTGATCACTCCAAGTCCAACTTGAGGGGGGAATGTTGGAATATCATCATGCATGCATACATGTATGCATGCACACGAGATATCATGCAACATCACAGCGAGATAGCAAAGGAAGGCGGTTAGTTTGTTAGTAGTGCAAGTGCAGCTGAAGTCTGTTAGTAGAGTTAGTTAGTCGAAAGTTTGTTACGGACGGCTCATGTTAGCATAGACCATCTTATCACTTCCCTATATAAATACATGTACATTCAACTTCTTAAATGAGAATATAGATTTTTCCTTTCTTCTTGTGCTTTGCTACACTAGTTTTCCTTCATGCTACTCTAGTATTCTTCACAGAGCTAAACAATCCATCATCGGAAACTGCACATTATGGCTAAACGAATCGTATTGGGATCGAAAAGATGGACCTAGGTTAGCAATGCTTAAACTCTTTGGCTCGAATGATCCGGTTGATCCTAGTATAGACAAAAGCATCGATCAAGTCCTGCAAAGAGTATGGCTTAATTTGGTGACACAAGCCAATATCAAGCAATGATACAATTTCACACACTAATAAACACAGCTTCAGATAGTTTACCTAAAAGGAATATGAGTAAACTAATCAATATAATACAATTTGCTCCTCCTTCGGAATAGATATGTGTTAATGTTGGAATAAATGTATGTTACTAGTAGAGAAAATGTGTGTTGATGTTAGAGTAAATATGCATTACTACAAATGAGTGTTAATGTTAGAGTAAATGTGTGTTACTATAAATATGTTTTACTATTGAAGCAAATGTATGTTAATGTTATAGTAAATATGTGTTACTGCAAATGTATGTTAATGTTAGAGTAAATGTGTATTAATTGGAGCAAATGTATGTTAATGTTAGAGTGAATATGTGTTAGGGCAAATGTGTATTAATGTTAGAGTGAACATGTATTACTGCAAATCTGTGTTAATGTTAGAGTAAATGTGTGTTACTGAAAATATGTGTTATTATTGAAGCAAATTTATGTTAATATTATAGTAAATATTTGTTACTTCAAATGTGTGTTAATGTTAGATTAAGTGTGTGTTACTAAAAATATGTGTTATTTGAGCAAATGTATGTTAATCTAGGAGCAAATGTTTTCTACTATTGGAACAAATGTATGTTATTGTTGAAACAAATGTGTATTAATGTATATATGAAAAAATAAATTTAGATTTAAAGGAATTTTTGAATAAATTAAAAAACACATATTTGTTCTTGTAAAAACATATATTTGTCTTTATTATTATTTTAAAGTACAATAATCTATTTTTAAATACTAGTAACAAATATTTTGTCCTTCTCTAACACATGTATTTGTCCACATAATAACACAAATTGGGAGCGAAAGTCCTGAAACTTGACTTGCGCGAGGTTTTGAAAAAAATCACCAAACCCGACCCGACTCGGTCAAGATCTGCGAATTTTGACCTGTAGCGATCCAACCCATGGATTTTTTAATATTTATCTATTTTAGGTATATTTCACATGTGAATTATTTTACAAGAGAGCTCCTCCACTGTAAAGATAAATGTCTATTTTAGCACATATTATTTCACTATTATTTCTTACCTTTAATATCATCTTAATTAATTTGATATAGAAAAAATTACTAAATAAAAGTTGTTTAAAAGGAAAACAAAACTTAATTGAAATTAAGATTGAATGTGAAGACAATTAATTAAATGACAAAATAAGAAGGAAAAAAAAAAGAAGGAATCCATAGAAAAAAATGGAAAAAGGCAAGTCATTACTCTCTACATCCAATTTTGCTAATTATACTTTCTATTTGATTTGTACAATAAAATTAGTTTAGTTTAAAAAAAAATTACTCTTTCTAGTCTCAACTTACAATTCACTTTATTTATACCTACAATATATTCATTTTCTTAAATTCGTGCAAAGATAAATAGATTTAGTAAAATAAAACGGAATTAATAACTTATACCGTTAAAACGGCAACGTATGGCACCCCAGTAGTTTACGCTGGGTTTTGATGCCCCGGAGAGGATCCAATCCCACGAGAAACTCATCAAATGTTGGTAACTCAAGTGGTTGAGGCCACCACCTAAGACCCAGAGGTCTTGGGTTCGAGATACGGAGAGAGAATTTATTTCCCTCTTGTGTTGGGGTGGTGTTCCCCTGATATGATGGGGTGGTGTTCCCCTCTTGTGGTGGTTGCGGTTTCGGCTGCAGTGCGGTTGTGATTTGGAGTTGCGGATTCGGGTGGTCCCCCTCTTGTGGTGATTGCGGTTCTGGTCTACAACGAGATGAAAAGATGTTACCATGTACCCGGTGGTCGAAGGAACTATTGTAATTGATTATGTTAGAAAACTATTGTAATTGATTACCTTTAAAAAAAATTCCCACGAGGAACTCATCAGGGATAAATGACAATTAAGCTCATCTATTTAATAAAGTTTTCCACATGATATTTCATCTTATATTTTTAATTTTAGATATGTGTTATTAATGATGATATGTATTATAAGAGCGAGTATTATATGAAATCACCATATAATTCTGATACTATTGGTGAATTGCTTAATGCTTAAAATGTTTCTTTTAAGACTAGATAATATTTTAAACTTAAATGTTATTAACTACTCCCTCCGTCTCAGAGGAATTTGCACCCCTGGGATGGTACACATATTAAGGAAAGTAATAAAATAGTGGCATATGGGTAAATATGTGTATATTTATGTGAGTGTGCACGCAAATCGATATTTTTTTAGGTAGTGTGCAAATTGGTTTGGGACATCCAAAAAAGGAAAGCGTGCAAATTCGTCTGAAACGGAGGGAGTATATTTTTTATTAAATATAAAATTAATTGTTGTGGATAATCTTAAAGAATAATATAATACCCCCAGTCTAATCCTTGATAATTTTGATGATATTTTTAATACTCTTGATTTAAGTAGTTAATTTAAATTTGAGAATGCATAGAGTTAAAATGGTTCATGTAGATATTAGTTGTTTTCACTAAAAAATATTACTCTCTCCATCCCCAAAATTTGGCCCAGTTACTTTTTGCACAATTATTAAAAAAGTTGAGATTATATGTAAAAATTAAGAATATTGTGTCACATCAAATACAAAATAAATTATTTTAAAAATGTTATGTGTGTATGTTGAGAAGTGTGGATAAAGTTTATTATTTTCATTTTAGGTAACATGATCATTTTTTGGGGACGACCTAATACAACGACCAGGACCATTTTTTTAGGGACGGATGGAGTACTCTCTTAGTCCTAGGATTACTTTCACAGTTACTGTTTTTTCGTGTTTTAGCAATCAACTTTTTTTTATTAATATTTGAAATGATAAAATAATTTTTATAATATAGGAGATATAGATCTATTACACCACTTTTTAAAATTTATTTTATCATTTCAAATATTAATAAACAACCCGCTCATTAAAATACGAGAAAGAAGATAGTGTGAAAGTAATCGTAGGATGGCGGAGGAAATAGTTGTTTTTACTTAAAGATATTAGTTGTTTTCACTGAAGAGTATTAGTTGTGTAGTGAAAACAAACTAATACTCTTCAGTGAGAGCAACTATTATCATTCAGTAAAAACAACTAATACTCTTTAATGAAAACAACTAATACTTTTTAATAATTTGTGTATAAGCCAATTTCACTCTATACATACTCTTAAATTTATACAAACAATTTAATTGTTAAATATTATTATGAACCAAAGTTCATGTATACTTTCCAATATTCATTAAAGATAGTGAAACACAGTTTTTTTTTTTAATATATCTCTTGAAATCAAGTTTACATTAACTTTCCTTACATATATCGGAGTTATTTATATACACTATCACAATTATACATATAAATTATCATTGTTTAAAATATATTTAATTTTTTAGATAGTAATAGTATATATGAATAATAGAGATAATTTATATACATAATAATGATATAGAAAGAAATCAAATTTATATCAAGGATATTGCAAAAAAATCACGAAGTTTATGACTTTTATCAATTACAATATGAATTTTTTCTTTGCAATTTAATGCATCAACTTTAGTTTTGCAATTTGAAACATTTGATAATTTTTCTTCATCAATTAAATGACATGGTTGTTGGATATGTCATATAGAACCCACATAGATGCCAACAAATAAAATAATAATTTTTATAATGGGAATAACGTCCTTTAAATACATTTTAAAAATATAACTTAAAATGTATTTTAAAGACGTTATTTTTTTTTAATAATTTTATTTGTTGGCGTCCACATGGATAATTATATGATATTTCGGGTAGGAACGTCATTTAATTATTGTCGAAAAATTATCATATGTTTTAAATGCAAAACATAAAAAATTAGTGTATTAAATTGCAAAGAAAAAAAGTTCATATTATAATCGATAAAAATAATAAAATTCGAGATTTTTTTTTCCAATTAACCCATATATCAACTAAAAATCATATAAGTTTTTTGCCATTTATTTGAAGTAAGAAGAAAGTTTCCCAAGACTATTCACAAATTTTGAAGGCTGATTAGTTAAATTAAGAAATAAAATATTTAATTAAAATAGAGAATCATGTAGGATAAACACTACTAATAAAATGGAGTAGGGGATCCGTATGGATTAAGAATGAAATAAAAGTAAAAAAAAAAAAAATTGTCAAAAGAAGAAAAATAAAATTAAAGTCGAACTGATCCGACATTAATTTCGTTCGCATCCCAACCCTCTGTTCCCTACTTCCTTTTCCCTTCTGTTTCTACACAGAATTTTTCTTTTCACAGATAGATACCCACCCGTGTGCGCCCATTAATGCTCCCCCTACCCCTCTTCCTTTTCAATACAAATCATCCCAATTAGTTTGCATTTGTCTTCATCATTAGCCATGTTTCTCTATACTCTCCTTCTCTCCTCTTCACTCTCTCTCCTCATCTTCATCCTCCTCCGCGCCACCGCGCGCCGCCGCCGCCGCCTCCCGCCGGGGAACCTCGGCCTACCCCTGATCGGCGAGACCCTCCAACTCATCTCCGCCTACAAGACGGAGAACCCGGAACCCTTCATCGACGACCGCGTCTCCAAATACGGCGCCGTTTTCACCACCCATGTGTTCGGCGAGGCCACCATCTTCTCGACCGACCCGGACACGAACCGGTTCATCCTGCAGAACGAGGGCCGCCTCTTCGAGTCGAGTTACCCCGGTTCGATCTCGAATCTGCTGGGCCGGCATTCGCTTTTGCTCATGAGGGGAGCCTTGCATAAGCGGATGCATTCGCTCACCATGAGCTTTGCTAACTCGGCCATCATGAGGGATCATTTGTTGGAGGATATAGACCGCCTGGTTCGGCTCAATATGGACGGTTGGACCGGCCGGGTTCTTCTCATGGAGGAGGCTAAGAAGGTAAATTTACCGCGAGTAAATTTAGGGAAATTAATTATAATCTCCTTCCGAAATTATTACCAACCGTGGGCCAAATCGGGCGCACGATAGAACTTGAATTTAAAAATCTAGGCGCAGATTAGCACGCAATCGAGTTTCATGGTTTGAGTGCATGCGTGATGATTTCATGTTAGGAGCACTAGGAATTTTTTGAAAATAATAAAAAAAAAGAAGTGAAGCTAGCCTAGATGACTCGGATTTCCACAGTGAATGTTCTACATATTCGATTCCCGGTTCACGTTAGCAACCCACACATGCGGCTATCGTACACGGTTCAACATGACAAAAAACGCACACACCCATGTGGGTGTGTGTGTAAATATTTTATTTTATGTATGTATGTTATTATTGTTGATTGAGCTTTAGAAGCAGAATGAACCCACACACATGTGCATGTAGTATGATCCATTTATTCTCTTTGCCTTTTACCCATTATCTTTTGTTCTCTCATCATTGTATGGATATGCCTAGGAAGGTTCTATGACCCCCACTCCCCCCAAAAAAATAAAAGTAAGATAATAAAGCAATTTATGTTACTTCATCTTTTTTTTGGAGATGGATTTAATTTTTTTAATTATGTTTTTAAAAAAAATATTCTTAATGATTAAATGTTCTTTTAAATATTGTAATATTAAAAGAGTTAAATTTTGTTGAATGTGCAGATAACTTTTCAGTTAACAGTGAAGCAGTTGATGAGCTTTGATCCGTGTGAATGGACTGAAAATCTAATGAAAGAGTACATGCTAGTAATTGAAGGCTTTTTTACCATCCCTCTGCCCATTTTCTCAGCCACATATAGAAGGGCCATCCAAGTACATTTATTTCTTTCTTTTTTTTACAAATAGTACTAATTACTTTTAATTTAATTTACAAAATTAATTTTTTTATTTTTAATTTAATGTATTTGAAGGCGCGGAGAAAGGTGGCGGAGGCGTTGAGCCTGGTGGTGAGGGAGAGGAGGAGAGAGAGTGAGCGAGGAGAGAGAAAGAATGACATGCTGGCGGCGCTGCTGGATGAGGAGGGCGGCGGCGGAGGCTTTTCCGATGAGGAAATAGTGGATTTTATGCTTGCTTTGCTGGTGGCGGGGTATGAGACCACGTCCACCATTATGACTCTCGCCGTTAAATATCTCACTGAGACTCCTCTGGCGTTAACTCAACTCAAGGTGCCTCACTCTACTTTCTTATATTAATACCCAAAAAATGTCTTTCTTTTTTTAATTAATGTGCAAAAGGCATGGTGTACATGTAAATATTAATAAATACAGTAATTATAACCCGTAATTAGTAAAAAAGAAATTGAGTGAATACTTAAAAAAAATCAAAGACGCACAAGGTGCTAGCAAGAATTTAAATTCGTGTATTTGTCATATTTAAATTTAAATTAATATAATATTTCTATAGGATTTAGTTAGTTACCGTCAAAATAGAAGACTTCACAGGAAACGCTAAAAATATAATTTAGGTACAGCAGCAGATTAATAATGCAGAATAATTAGTACCCTGAAAAGGCACTTTTTTTTTTTTTTTTCGAATTGCCTTCCTCTGTTTAAATAATCTAATTAAAATTTCTAATTCACATTATGTGTACACTGAAAATGTCATTTTATATATATGTATGTATATATATATATTGTTTTTCCTTTTACATCGAAATCCGCAGCCATTATCCCAAATAAAATATAAAACAAAAATATATATTTGAAAAATCCACATAAATATGTAGACTCAGATGAGGAGCTACTATTTCTGGTGGACCCAAAAACCCCACACCAGGCAACATCTCTCTTAAATGGATCATCTCCTTATCTAAATCTCATCCAACCAAATAATTGTGACAACAAAAATTAAGACATATTTTCTTTCTTTTGTTTTCCACCCTGTATATAGTATTCTATCTAATAAAAGTCCTTGTAAAGCTTAATTTTAAATTTGACAAATATGAAAATGCTTTGTGGTAGTACAAAATTATCCTTACATGTCATAATTTTTGAATTCAGATTATAATTTTCGATGAAACGTGTTGTGAAATTATGTAAGATAATGACATGATAAATGCATCGAAATAAAAGAAGCAAGACGAATATTCTGATTCTACATGGATAGAAATTTCCGTATCGTATATTCCTATCGACCTTGGTCCTTGGACCTAGTGCTCACATCTAATCAAGTTGAACGAGTATTTAGAATCGAATTTAAACTCGCTCAATTATCATTGATGAGATGAAAATGGAGCTCGTTGGATCCAACTCATAAACAAGCCTGAGTTAAGCAACCCGACCAGACCTCTCGAGCTATATGCTTTCTTTACATGATTTCTGAATCACTAACATATTCGTCAAAAAGGGTTTTCAGGATATGATTTAATTTGTTTGATATGTTTCCTTGACTAGTTAACCTACATAAAAAAATTATATTAGTTGCAATTTTCAATTAGTTTCCGCTGATGTATCATGATTGTGCCGGATTGTGGGCCTTTAATCTGTTTGCAAATTTGCTACCACTTAATTCTTTAATGTGAATAAAATTATTTGACTAGTAAATAGTTAATATCGATCGGCAATAAAAGTTTTGGCTAGACTGCCATACTTCGTTGATTTCACATAATCCTTATGTTGGATAGGGCCCAGTTGGTACACAATTGGAATAATTTGGATCTTTCTTTATTATAATTTATAAAGTATATGTATGTGTATATTTTAAAATATATATTTCTTATTTTCCTTACATGTGATATCATGCCAGTTGCACCAATAAAGATGATCATGTACGTTTTTTTTATGTCATCCTCAGACTATTCTAGTGAGGATTTGGAGTACCTTTTTTTTCTTTTTGTTATTTAGATGAGGCTTAACTTATAGTCACTTATTAAATTCGTAATAATTAATCTTATGAGATCACATATCCTGAAATAAAAAGTAGAATTATATATCAGCATAAAAAATTATACATTTTTTTTACGGGAGAAAATTATACAATTAATCGAATAAGATTAAGATGTATTAATCTCTCGAACCTTTGAGATGGGACAAGACTTCATTGTTAAGAATTTCACTTTCTGTCTCTTAATAATTGTATTAAATTAAAATTCTAATTGTGTATATCGTGAAGTAAAGGACAAACCGACAAAAGAAGGAAATTTTGGAAGTCCAGACAACCACACGAGTGGACTGAGATGCTCCAGTCCACCCATGTTCACCCTGCCCCTCAGGCCTCAACCTTTTCTTTAATTTCCTAAATACATAAATAAAAATATATTTTCCATTTGAATTATTAATAAATCAATAGATCATCACAAGTTGAATAACATAGGGCCAGTTCTTTGTAATGAGTCGGCCTCTTATTCGCGAGTATAGTATAATTTCAAATAATATCAATTTTTTATTAAAATCAATAATTTTTTTCGATTTCTCTTTTCAGTGAAAATATCTGTAAGATTTTTTCTTTTCTTTTTAATAAAAGAAAAGACAAAATTCTAGTCAAGTATAAATAAGTTTGGCAGAAATCTTAGTCAAATTTAAATATCTTAATTATAGATAAAATGATTAACAAATTCATATATATGTGCGTGTGTGTGAGAAATGTCAATTTCGAGAAAAGGATGGTTCACCATTCGAAGTCCCCAACTTTCATGCTCACACGTGCACTTGTTAAGTCATACGTCAACTGATAACTAAAATGTACATGCCTGATTAATTGCCTAGATCTCTTCCGATCTTCTTTGTACTCTTCTCCTCCCTATATTATTTCATATATAATTTAATTCATTATAATAGAAGTAGTTATTGAGAATTATAGGCACATTTATATCTTTATGAAAGGAAAAATATAGGGTGCTTTTAAGAAATACTAGTCCTTTATACTCATTTTGTCACATAGTTGTTTTCTACATTACTGTTTCAACAAGTTTTAACAAAAAAACTATTTATTACTATTTAAAGTGATAAAATAGATTTTTTTTGTTAGAGTGTGTGGAGGATATAATATTTAAAAGTATTGTATTCTTTTTTTTTTTGCCAAAAATAAATGTAGCAATTGAGTATAGAATGAACTTTTTTTACAATATAGCAAATAACTTTTGGACGGCGGGAGTATATAACTATTGAGTATATAGCTTTGAGGAATAATAAGGGTTAGTTTAGAAAATTAACTTGTTGCTTTAAGAATTTATTATATCCTTTCATTATTCCAATATATCATCAGTGGGAAGTTGTTTCTTTTATAATAAATAATAAAAAAAATTGCAAATAAGTTCTTTTGATAATTTTGTTATTTAACATCTTTTTATATATTGCTATATTTTTTTATCATTATTCCTACAAATCGTTTTTTTCACTTTTTAGCAATACACTGATAATATTTATCCACGTCTTATCTGGTGTGACAAATAGTTTTGATTGTCACTTAAAGCATTGAACCTAATTGCAGTTTATGGGTATAAAAACTTGTAAGCTTCTCATTTATGAGCTCATAATTATGGAAAACTATTCATTGTACGTGTCTAAAATACTATGTGGGGGTGGGGGTGGGGGTAAATAATGGTCCTTTTGACAGTTGAAGGGCAACAAAAGGGATAAAATAATAGTGGTATGGTCAAAAAGGTAAGCAGAAATAGCAGAGAGTACAGTCAAAGCAAAGAAGAAGTAGAAGAAGAAAAAAATGGGAAAATGGCATTATTCAGACAAACAACGTTAATGGTCGCCAGCACTAAATTCTGAATCATGCCAAAACATACTGCACGCCTATGTCTCTTCTGCCTTTGTCAGATTTCTAAGCTCTAGGGGCACTTTTGTCACTTTCTTTTTATGATATCAAATTAAAAAAAATTCGTATTTCATCATTTTGATGATGCAAAATATGTCTCATCTTATATAATAATGGCCTTGGTTTTATTTCTTGGGGAAGACTTGCAACATTACATTCTATTATGGTGTTTGTCAATTTGATTTCCCTTGTACCATAAACTTATGTAAAATTTGAATTTAAACATCAAATTTGATAAGAAAACAAACTCAACAACATGTTTTGGCTGAGAAGGTGCTAGTACATATTGTGCAGCATACACCATTAGTATTAGCTCTCAGAGAAACAATATTACAATATTTTTTTAAAAAGCAATAACATTATTGGTGTATGACACACATTGTGCCCATAATACATTTTCATTCTAAGATAACATTATTGTGTATATATAAGTATTGATTTGATCGTGCTTTTTTTTTTTTTTTTTTTTCTTTTTTCTAGGAAGAGCATGAGGCAATTAGAGCAAGAAAAGGTGAAAAGGAAGCTCTGGAATGGGATGACTATAAATCCATGTCTTTCACTCAATGCGTAAGATGATTTTACTTTCGAGAAATCCATCCATCAATTCCAATTCGTTGCTAGATAATATTTACATTTGGTAATTAATAATGAGTCATTTCAATTTCATCGTTCATTTTCAGGTGGTAAATGAAACACTGCGGATAGCTAACATAATTAGTGGCATATTCAGACGAACAATGACGGATGTTACGATCAAGGGTGAGAATGCACCTGTCGATATAAATGTACACATTAATAGATTAACAATGTTACAAGTTCCGTTATTTCTAACAGCACCTATCGATTTTTGTTAAAAGGTTATACAATTCCGAAGGGATGGAAGGTGTTTGCTTCTTTTCGAGCAGTACACATGGATCAACACCACTTTAAAGATGCTCGAGTTTATAATCCATGGAGGTGGCAGGTATATTTTTTTTCTCAATTCTCTATGTATACGCTTTCGTACTTTTTAAGATACTTGTTACAACATAGTGAGAACGGTCCAAATACAACTTAAGATAAAATTAATGGAAGTGTGTACTGGATTCTAATACTTATGCATTCGTACTTTTTAAGATACGCTTTATTATAGCTTAGTTACAACGGTCCAAAAATACGCCTTAATTTAAATAAAATTGATTAAAGTGTGTATTGTTTTCTAGTATGTAATACTCCTATTATAGCACAGTAACAACGGTCCAAAATGACCTTAAGATTAAATTGATGTTTGGACTCTAGTACTTATGTATTTATATTTGTACTTGACCTACAGAATGGTTCGGCAACAAGCTCGTTAAATGCTTATAACCCATTCGGTGGAGGGCCTAGGCGTTGCCCCGGAGCTGAGCTTGCTAGGGTCGAGCTTTCGGTTTTTCTTCATCGTTTGGTTACTCAATTCAGGTATATCATAAACTATTACTAGTACCATATATGTGTATATATGCTTGATTACATTAATTTTCTGAATGTTGAAGAATACAAAATGAAATACTATTTGGATTGATGTAGTTGGGAGCCAGCTGAACAAGATAAGGTAGTTTTCTTTCCAACGACGCGGTTGCAAAAGAAGTATCCAATCAACATTCGTAGGCTAAATCGAGGTGCGGCCGTGTAAAGGTTTATTCAGGTGAGGTGAATGTAGGATGCATCCTATTCCATATTTAGCTCCAATACCTTGAAAATGTTAGTAAATCCAATAAAACTTGCTGCTACAGCTTATTAATTTTCCTGCTAGGAAATTGTAAATTGTAGTAAATCCAATAAATGTAAATTGGTGTTATAAATTACATTTTCCTACTAGGAAAGAGAGCCCCCACCCCCCTCTTATCAGTTTGGTGTGGCCTTACATTTGACCAATTTTATAAAGTGGAAGTATTGCGTTAGACCATAATATTCTTACCTGTTTCTATTGGTATTCTTATACAAGAATTTGTGGTTTATCAATCCATCCGCATCATTATTTCTCTTTAGAGTTTAAACCATTATTTTCAAATTAGTTAAATTTCAAATCACTCTGTCTAAATATACAACCTTAACCTTTGAGGATTTGAAATTTTATACCGCAATCCAATTAAACAAACATAGATATGAATTTTAGGGAACCTGATTAACCTATTCTGGTTAGCAGAGTTGATAAAATTAATAGTTGATTTTTTTTCAACGAGAAGAGAAAAGGAAAATAATGTTGGACAATAAAATAAGATTTTATAGTTGATTTGAGAGTCAAGTTAATAGGAGGAACGTATATGAGGGGAATGAATCAAAGACTGAGAAAGGTAATGGAGTGTGGTTGGGGACCTTGGGGTTATATATATTAACTATACATGCAAAGACTTAATTATATGCAATTGAATATTATGGTTGGGGTTCCACTATATTAACAACTCAAATCCTAACTCCAAATGAACAAGAAAAAAGAGATTTTTTAACATGAGGATCTTGTGTTTGTGGGTACATCTAATAATCTGCTTTCTGCAATACCAAATTGGGTTGTTTAATAGTCATATGTGCCATGAGGCGGAGAGGCAGTTGCTGTTTCCCCTCCAGAGGAATTGGACTTTTTAATGTGCCCCGGGAACTAATGTATTGGAAGCAGAGGCAGGATTGCTGCCTGTGGGACTTGCTTGCGATGAGTCCACAGGTCATGTAATCGAGCTTGACCTCAGTTGCAGTGGTCTTCCGTCTCACTCAACCTTGCCTACAACCATTTTGGGGGCTCCGAAATTTCATTCAAATTCGGGCACCTCATCAGCCTAACACACCTCAACCTTTCTCGTTCTGGCTTTGGCGGACATATCCCTCTCGAGTTTTATCACCTCTCCAATTTGGTATCACTTGATATCACTTCCTATTTGTATTCAAATGAAGTTGGGTCCTATACTTAACTGTGATATAAAAACATTGTTTGGAAACATGACCAAGTTAAGGGTGGCTTTGCTTGGAGGGGTGAAAATCTCATCTGAATTTCCCCTCAATATGTCTTCTTTCTTAACACATTTGGATTTAAGATATACTGGAGTAGGTGGAAATCTTCCAGTCAGCGTTTTCGAGAAACCTAGAATGCATATCCTCAACTTGAGAGATAACGAGGGCCTCACGGGTTCTCTACCAAGCTTTAACAGAAGCAACGTCCGTCGGATTGAGGAATTGGTACAGGGGACGAGCCTCATTCTATAGATTTCATGACCAACTTAAAGCTCTTGCCATTCTCCAGGTGCAAATTGTCTGGTCCAATCCCTGACTCAATTGGCAACTTCACACATATTAAAGAAATCAACTTGTCCGGGAATAAGTTGACGGGGCCTTTTCCTTCCAGAGCGGGCGATGGACTTCATAAGTTATCAACCCTGTATGCATCAGACAACTCTATCCAAGGTACGGTTCCATCATGGCTGCTTGGCCTCCCCTCTCCTCTAATAGTCTCACTGGAATTGACAAGTTCAAAAGCGAGAGCTTAACTAGACTTGATTTGAGTAATAATCTACTAAACATCGAGATCGGGTCTTTTTATAACCTTAGACAAATTTGGTACCTTGGTCTTTCCCACAATATGGTAACAGAGCAACGCAATAAAGTTGTAAATGTTAGTCACGTTGGAGTTGTCCTCTTGTGAGATCAAAGAGTTCCCACATTTGATAAAATACTTACCACGTCTCGTTTCTTTAGATCTCTCCAACAACAAAATTCATGGCCCAATTCCCAGCTGGTTCGGAATTTCATTCTTAAATCTGGCATTCAATTATTTTACTCATGCCCCTAGGCAGCAACCATTGAATCTCGATATTCTCAATCTTCGTTCTAACGCATTCCAGGACAATTTTCCATCATCCATTTGTAACATGACTTGGCTTTACATTCTGGATTTGTCGAGCAACAAACTGAGAGGGACGATTCCTGAATGCATTTGTCAGGTTTCGAGAGCTAGAATACACTCTTGAACAGGGTTGATTAAACAAGATCAGCAGACTTTGGAATCAGTAGACTTTTGGAATCAGCGGACCTTAAGATCAGTAGACCTTAAGAGCTATCAGAAGAGTTCAAAAACGAAAGCAACTCAACTGATGAGAATTTCAGTAGAGTTCAAAGCACAAGACTCAGAAATTTATAGTGGTTCGATCCAATAGATCTACATCCACTTTGTGAGGCCTTTCACTATGTTGAAGAAGAGATTACAGAACTACAATGATATTCTCCAGAGTATAAGCTAAGAAAATAGAATCTAGCACTCAAAATATCACTCTAGCTAACAAGTTGAATTCTGTCTTTCACCTAACAATGAGCTAGTTTATATATCAGCAACTGAGACGCCCTTGAGCAGTTATGAGTTGAGAGTGATAGCCTGCCACGTGCTCTTCATCTTGCAACTCGAGTCAGTTATAACCTCCAAGTAGTTAGAAAGTTATGACCTCTTGAAGTTGGCACCAGATAACACTTGAAACTGTAACAGCTTTGCGTAACTACCATTCGTAACCGAATAACTGTCAACTCTCTTGGCTTTTCCAGCTGTTAGGGGTCAAGAACGGATCTTCAAACTTCACACTTTCATATGGCTTGAAAGATATTTACCAGATTTAGAGATAACACCTCTCAAATCTCCACCTTTAGCTCTAAATCAACAATAGCACCTTTAACAAAAGACCTTCACCACTGCTCCCTCAAGAGCAGCACCAACCAATGCTTTAATGCATTCCAATAAGCCTGAGACAAAGTTCAAACTTTGCCTTAGGCAATGCCTTTGTGAATCCATCTGCAGGGTTGTCTTCAGTAGCTATTTTAGCTACATGCACCATCTCTTTCTCTACCATGTCCCGTACAAAGTAGTACTTTACATCAATGTGTTTTGTTCTTTCATGGTAGCCTTGATGTTTTGCCAAATGTATGGCACTCTGGTTGTCACAATACACTGTGACCTTTCTCTGATAAAGTCCCAACTCCTTCAGGATCCCTTTTAACCAAAGACTTTCTTTAACAGCCTCTGTAAGTGCTACAAACTCAGCTTCCGTAATGGATAGAGCAACATTTGACTGGTGTGTTGATCTCCAAGACACTGCTGTTCCAAACAAAGTGAACACATATCCAGTTAAGGACTTCCTAGTATCAACATTAGCTGCATAATCTAAGTCAACATATCCAACTAATGCTTCTTCATTTCCTGTGCACTCCTGAAACTTCAATCCCTTGTCAACAGAGCTAACAATGTACCTCATAATCCACTTCACAGCCTCCCAGTGTCCTATTCCAGGATCACTCATGTATCTGCTAACTACACTCATAGAGTGAGTAAGATCAGGCCTGCAGCATACCATGGAATACATTAGGCTTCCCACTGAGTTTGCATAAGGAACCTTACTCATATGAGATCTTTCTTTGATATCCTTTGGACTTTGCTGAATTGACAGCTTTATATGCTGTCCAAGGGGAGTTGTTACTGGTTTAGCTTGATTCATTCTGAACCTGTCAAGCACCTTCTTCAAGTATGAGCTTTGACTGAGATGAATGGTATTCATGTCCCTCTTTATTTCCATTCCCAGAATCATCTTTGCTATTCCAAGGTCTTTCATTTCAAACTCTGATATGAGCAGTTCCTTTACCTTGTTAATTCCTTCTTCATCTTCACTTGCTATAAGCATATCATCCACATAGAGCAGTAAGTAAGTCTTCAATCTGAGACCATCCTTGAAATAAACACAGCTGTCATACTTGCTCCTTGTGAACCCTACCGATGTGATAAACTCATCAAACCTGAGATACCACTGTCTTGGACTTTGCTTAAGTCCATATAGTGACTTCTTAATCAAACAAACCTTGTTAGCAGAATCAGGTATGTTCACTCCCTCAGGAATTTTCATATGGATGGGTTTATCTATCTTTCCATGAAGAAATGCTGTGGTGACATCCATCTGGTGTAATTCCAGATTGTATTGAGCTACTAAGGCCAGAAGAATCCTTATGCTGCAATGCTTCACTACTGGGAAGAATATCTCATTAAAATCCACCCCTTCTCTCTGAGTAAAGCCCTTTGCTACAAGTCTTGCTTTGTATCTTATAGATCCCCCTTTCATAGCTTCTACTTTCTTTCTGTATATCCATTTGCACCCAACTAGTTTCTTATTCACAGGTTTATCCACTATCTCCCATGTTTGATTCTTCTCAAGAGAAAGTAACTCCTGCTCCATAGCTACAATCCATTTATCTCTTTCACTGCAGCTAATGGCCTGTGAGTAAGTCTTAGGTTCCTGTTGCTCCACATCTTGAGCAACATACAGTGCATATGAGATTACATCAGCATGTCCAAATCTCTGTGGTGGATGAGTCTGTCTCCTGACCCTGTCCCTTGCTAATTGATAATCCTGGTATTTAGTATCACTTCCTTGGTCACTCTCATGATCACCTTGATTCTCATGAGCATAGTTTCTTATATCCTGTGGCTCCACCTCAAGATGCGTAGTACTATCTTGATTCTCTCCAGAGCCTGCATTTTCAGTCACCTTAAGAGGTAAGCAGTTTTCATCAAAGGTTACATCTCTGCTTATGATACACCTTTCACTTCCCTTCTCAATGCACCACAATTTGTATCCCTTTACCCCTGTTGGATATCCAATCAGTACACACTTGAGAGCTCTTGGTTCCAGCTTGTCTTTCCTTATATGAGCAAAGGCCTTGCATCCATAGACTCTTAAGTTGGAGAAGTCAGGTTTATGTCCTGACCAGGCTTCCTCTGGTGTCTTGAACTTCAGTGGTGTAGATGGACTTCTATTTATGAGATAAGCTGTTGTGGTTACTACTTCTCCCCAGAAGGACTTGGGTAATCCAGAGCTACTCAACATACACCTCACTCTTTCTAGCAAGGTTTGATTCATCCTCTCAGCAACTCCATTCTGTTGAGGAGTTCCAGGTACAGTTCTGTGCCTTACAATGCCTCTCTCCTTGCAGAAAGTTGTGAATTCTTCAGATAGATACTCCAACCCGTTGTCAATTCTAAGAACTTTTAACTTCTTACCACTGATGTTCTCCACCTCAGCTAACCAATTCTTGAAACTACTGAATGCTTCAGATTTAGTTTTCAATACAGATATCCATACCTTCCTCGAGTAATCATCTATGAAGGTAATGAAGTATCTTCCTCCATTCCTTGTGGGATTCTTTGAGGGTCCCCACAAGTCTGAGTGTACATAGTCAAGGGTTCCTTTTGTGGTGTGAGAGGCAGTGCTGAATTTCATCCTCTTAGACTTCCCATATATGCAGTGTTCACATATATTTATCTTTGAGATTCTGTCTCCACCTAGGAGATCTTGTTTGGCTAACTCTTGCAAGCCCTTTTCACTCACATGAGCTAGCCTGTTGTGCCACAACAGTGTGTTGTCCTTTTCATTTATAGAATTAGTACCACCAGTAACAGTCTTTCCCAGTAAGAAATAGAGATCATTCCTTCTAGTTCCTTTCATAACAGTATGATTATCTCTGGTAACTACTAATTCACCATTTTCAGAAGTAAACTTGTACCCCATGTTATCTAACATGCCAAGAGATATGAGATTCCTTCTAAGATCAGGTACATACCTCACATTTCTCAGAGTTCTGACAGCTCCATCAAACATCTTCAAGTTTACAGAGCCAGTTCCTCTTACTTTACAGGTGTGGTCATTTCCAAGCAAGACTGATCCACCATTCTGGTGTTTGAACTCAGTGAACCATTCCTTCACAGGGCACATGTGAAATGAACAACCTGAATCCAGAATCCACTCATTCTTCTCCTCTGATGTGGTGATGGAAAGTACTTCAGCTAGTTCAAAGCTTGTGGAGTCTTCAGTTTCTACTGCTTGATTTGCTTGTTTCTTGTCCTTCCCCGATTCAGCAACTCCTTTAAACTTTGATGACTTTTTCCACTTAGGGCAGTTTCTCTTGAAATGTCCTGTCTCATGGCAGTGATAACACTTCCTGCCTTCTCCATCATTAGAGGTTTCTGATGATTTCTTCTCAGGTTTCTTGCCTTTATCTTTAGGCCACTTCTTGAAGTTCTTCTTTGAATGGTTTTCCTTCACTGTCAGACTCTCATTCACCTTGGAACTACTACTAGCTTCAGATGTTTTCTGCAGTTCCTTAGACTTAAGGGCCAACTGCACATCTTCAAGGCTAATTGTATCTTGTCTTCCAAATAGTATAGTGTCCTTCAGGTTTTCATAAGACTTTGGTAAAGCACTTAACAGGATAAGGGCCTTATCCTCCTCTTCCAGAATGATTTCAATATTCTCTAAGTCATCCAGAATTTTATTGAAATCATCCAACTGCTCCAGGATGGGTTTGTCATCTGCCATCTTGAATGCATAGAGTTTCTGCTTCATGTACAACCTGTTAGCCAAGGTCTTCACCATGTACAAGCTTGAAAGCTTGTCCCAGACCTCCTTTGCAGTTTTCTCCTTAGCAACCTCCCTCAGAACTTTGTCACCAAGGCACAGAATGGTAGTACTATGTGCCTTTTCTCTGATCTTGGCCCTTTCTGCCACTTTCTTACTCGTTTCTTCTTCCTCGGGTTTTCCAGGTTCTTCAATGGCTTCAGCCAATCCTTGCTGAACCAGAAGGGCCTTCATCTTAATTCTCCAAAGTCCAAAGTCAGATTTCCCAGAGAACTTTTCAATGTCAAACTTTGTGGAGCTACTCATCCTTGCTTCTTGCCTTGTTTAGCTTCTTCCCACAGACGGCGCCAATTTGTCAGGTTTCGAGAGCTAGAATACACTCTTGAACAGGGTTGATTAAACAAGATCAGCAGACTTTGGAATCAGTAGACTTTTGGAATCAGCGGACCTTAAGATCAGTAGACCTTAAGAGCTATCAGAAGAGTTCAAAAACGAAAGCAACTCAACTGATGAGAATTTCAGTAGAGTTCAAAGCACAAGACTCTGAAATTTATAGTGGTTCGATCCAATAGATCTACATCCACTTTGTGAGGCCTTTCACTATGTTGAAGAAGAGATTACAGAACTACAATGATATTCTCCAGAGTATAAGCTAAGAAAATATAATCTAGCACTCAAAATATCACTCTAGCTAACAAGTTGAATTCTGCCTTTCACCTAACAATGAGCTAGTTTATATATCAGCAACTGAGACGCCCTTGAGCAGTTATGAGTTGAGAGTGATAGCCTGCCACGTGCTCTTCATCTTGCAACTCGAGTCAGTTATAACCTCCAAGTAGTTAGAAAGTTATGACCTCTTGAAGTTGGCACCAGATAACACTTGAAACTGTAACAGCTTTGCGTAACTACCATTCGTAACCGAATAACTGTCAACTCTCTTGGCTTTTCCAGCTGTTAGGGGTCAAGAACGGATCTTCAAACTTCACACTTTCATATGGCTTGAAAGATATTTACCAGATTTAGAGATAACACCTCTCAGCATTGGAAACATGAGGTGCTTGACTTGAGGAGAAATGAGCTTCGAGGAAAAATCCCTACAACTATTGGAGGTACGCTTATTAAGTTGGCTAATCTTGGGTTGATTGGGAATCAGTTGGAAGGACGATTGCCTCGACGTTGGGAACAACAAGATACACGACACCTTCCCCTGGTGGCTGCAAAAACTTACTGGCCTCAAAGTTGTAATCTTGAAATCCAACGTCTTCCATGGCTCCATTACCCCACCTGTCTTTAGCAATTCCCTGCAAATAATCGACTTATCCTACAACAATTTCACTGGCGTTTTACCTCAAAAGCTTTTCACAAGTCTCCAAGCAATGAAAAAGCAGGATGACGCAACAACAAATGATTTATACATGGGAAGCCCGTCGTCGGGGTATGAGTATTCCATAACATTATTGGTGAAGGGACAAGTTGTGGAACTCATCAGAGTGTTGACAATTTTCACCACCATCGACTTATCCTGCAATAACTTGGAGCCTAACATTCCAGAATCAATCACACATCTGATTCTACTCCGGCTCCTTAATTTATCCCACAATAGCTTCAGTGGCACTATGACGAATCTGGAGCAGTTAGACCTTTCGAGCAACCAGCTTAGGGGAGTCATTCCTCAAACTCTGACTAATCTAACTTTTCTTGAAGTCTTTGATGTTTCGCATAATCATCTCGTTGGACCAATTCCAACATTTTCAAATGAGTCGTATGCTGGAAACTGGGGATTATGTGGAGCTCCGTTGACAAGAAACTGTGGGGATGAGAAGGAGACTAATGATGATGATGAAGAAGAAGAAGATTCAGGTTTAATAGGAATGTTTGACCATGTATTTTTAGATTAGATACTATTCTTTTATCTCTTCCTTAATTATAGGTAAAACTTGTTGTACAAGCTGTAACCTCTATTATTTAGTGGACCCTTTCAATCACCACAATCAATTGGTGGTCCTCACGTAATTCTTATGATCTTTACGCATCTTCACAAGGTTTCATGGCGGGATTCACTTGGAAGACGGTGGTGATCGGGTAGTGTTTGGGTTTATTGTGGGAAATGTGATGATCTCTGCACAAAAACCTAAATGGCGTGTAAGGTTTGTGTATACAGAGGCAGCTATTATTCTGGAAAGGCGCAACAACAGAGCTACAGCTGCTCGCAATCGCATTGTGCTACGTAGGGGATGATCAAATTTGTGGCGATAATTAATTTTCGTACTTGTGGTCCTTATGGATTTTCCCTTTTTTCGCTGTTGGTGCAAATAAAAGCTCTTCTCATGTTGTTTTGGATTTCGTGTGCATGTTATAATCTAGGATTTGTTTTTTCTGAAATTTAGGTAATAACCATCTACTTAAATTTTGTATTTTGCTTTTGCTAGTGTTATTTATGGTGCGTATATATAAAACTGCGTCATTGTGTTTGTGTATATGTAATCAAATTGTGAAGATAGTCACTAAAGACAAATTCTCAATGACAATATGTGGTTCTACTTCTCTTTATTCTGGATTAATTAATTAGTCCGATTTCAGTATTCTTCAAGATCCGGACACACCCCTAAATATATAATTTAGGTTTTTCGCGTACTTTGGATTGAGCTTGTCTTTTACTAATGAAAACTAAATAAAAAGGGAATATCTTCTAATTATATATAAAAAGTTTGAGGACCATTCCTAAAAAAATAAGGAAAATTGGTACTAAAACTATAATATTAGACTATTTTTCTGTTAAATAGAATAGGAGAAATTGGCAATATGTCACTTTCAAATTTTCATGTGCAAAAATGTCACCCAATTTTTTTTTTTTTTAAATGTTCTGTGCGACCCCCTGCACGACCCTTGTGCGATCCTTTTCAGTAATATTTAAAAAAAATTGGGCGACAGTTTTGCAAATGAAAACTTGAAAGTGATATATTGACATAGTTCCAAAGTTTAGGGACCATTCTTTAATGAAATACGGAAAATTGGTACTAAGACTGAAACTGGCTAAGTGTTGTAGGCTTGAGATTTAGAACCATTTTAGGTCTTAATTTTTAAAATCCATGAGGTGTGATTAACTTATGAGATGGACTAGTTCAATTGGGGCCTTCACTAGTGCATGGCGACATTGGTCCCTAAATTAATTAGTTGGTTTTTGGGTCAGATTACTTATTTATCAAAATACTAAATTTAAACATTAATTACGGTAATGTGATATCTTCCCACTAACCATGCTTACTCCATGACACTTGGGCAGTTGACTCAATCGTGTGGTTTCAATATGTTTGTGGAAAAAATTGGTATGGAATTGCATAGCAACTCCTATTTGTCATTGTCAATTTCGAAGGTTTAGTCATATATTTCTAGTTGAGAAATTTAATAATTGGCTTGTGGAAAAAATTGATAGAGAATTTCGTAGCAACTCCTATTTGTCATTGTCATTGTCATTGTCATTTTAGAATGTTTAGTCTTATATTTCTGGTTGAGAAATTTAAAAATTGGCCTGTGGAAAAAATTGGAATCCTGCTTTATCCTTTCACTTTCTCTTGACTCGGGCAGTAGACTTGAGTCTTCGGTTACATTTTTAAATTTAATTTTGGGAGAAAATGAACTACTGAATTTTTGGCCTCTCCTATATATCACTTTTCAGATATATGAATAAAAAAAGGATGATAGCTGGAATTTTAATATTATTTTTGTAAGATAGTCTTACGTGACAATCAAAATTATCAAGTGTTCCAAAATAAAAAAAAATTGAGACAAAACTACATTCTAACAATAAGCGATTCATTATTAATTCGACTAGTTTTAATAAATGGAAGAAAGATATGGGTGGAAGTTCTTGCCCAAATCTAAAGAAAGAAAAAGCTCAAATGGATATGCGACGCGCGCGACGCAAGCTATAACCTCAATTATTTTGAAGAAAATACTAACGTAGAGATATTAAAATTAAATGGGAAGCCGAGAAGAAAAAGGAAATAATGTTTTGTCTATAAGATAAAGATTTTACAGTTAATTTGAGTAGCTTAGAGTCAAGTTAATACCGTATATTAACTATACTTTAGCAAAAAATTGTGGGTAACAGTTCACAAACTAACACAAATTAATATTCATCTATTTTAAATTGTTAATGCGTTATTGTCAATTTATACTCAAGAATTTATATGCAATTGAATATATTATGGTTGGAGTAGTTTGTTTCCACTAGGGTTTTTCACAGTACAGACCAACATAAATATTTGAAAATATCCATGTTCGTACTGAAGTTTGATTATTAATTTTAAAAATATGTCCGTGTTTGTACCAAAATTTCAGTACGGTACGGTAAAACTATTTTATTTTTCGGTACGAATCAGACCGGAACGGAGTGAATAAATATATTTATCTCATTATTCTCTCATTTTAAAATATATATATATATATATATATATATATATATATATTGATGTACACTCACACGAATACTATACATATTCAACCACAATTAAGCATATGTCATTCAAACTCAAATATAACACATTATATGATAATGAATGGTTAAAAAAATAATATAAACACCACGAATAGGGTATTTAAAATATGGTTATAACATATATATTTAAACAATTCTTTGAAATATCTTGTGATTCGAAAGTGCAATATTAAAATCATGTTGATCTTGATTCCTAACACGAGGTACATCATATCCAAGTTTTTATTATAAAAATGAATATACATTTAGATTGATACTAAAAGATGAAACAAATTAAATTTAAATTATTTTAATATATACACCTAAACATGAGTTGATGTTTTAAAAACTTAATATGATAAATAAAATAATATTTGTATTCTGAACACAGAGGTAAATTATGTTATCGTATAGTTGTGCTTGAATTCAATAACATTATGATTCATTTTGATGAATTCAAATTAAATAATAATTAAAATTTTAATATATATTTAACTTGGTTCGGTTTGGTTTGGTATGATCTCATTCGATTTTTTGGTACGGTTAATTTGGTAATATCCAGATCCATATCAAAAAACTTTCAGTTTAATTTCGATACTGTGAAGTCATATGTGAAATATGTATTCAGTAGAGTTGAAGTTTCAGTAGTTAGTGGAGTTAGTTAGTCCACTTGGATGAAGTCAGCTGAAGTGCAGTTAGCTTAGTAGGTTTGAAGTCTTCTGCAGTTGAGGAGAAGTCAACTGACATTCCGTTATCAGTGAGACTGTGAATCTAAGCGAAGGGAAAGACGGTTGTAACTGAAAGTTGTTACTGAGGCGGTTACTTACTGGAGTACTACTATATATATGATGCGTGCACAATTATTCAGAATTGGAGTGAGAAATACAGAATTAGAGTGCTAATCTGAAGTTTTGCAATTGGTATCTCTGTAACCGTTTTAGTATTTCTTCTTGTTGACTGTAGAGAGAAAATTACTTGAGTGTTTGTGAGATTGAGTGATTGTAATTCTTCAGTGTTCTCATAGTGGAAGATCGAATCTCTCCGATCCCGTGGATGTAGGAGTTATCTCCGAACCACGTAAAAGTCTGGTGTTCTTATTGTGTTGTTGATTTCAATATTCTTGCTTATTATTCCATAATCGATTCCTTGATTACAAGTTTTTTCTTGTGAATCTAAAACCGTGATTCAACAAGTGGCGCCGTCTGTGGGAAACAATTATGGCTACAACTAAGTTCGACATTGAGAAGTTCACGGGGAAGAACGATTTTAGTTTATGGAAGATTAAGATGAAGGTTTTCCTGGTACACAACGGTTTGTACGAAACCTTGTTGTCACCGGATCAGGTGGCTTCTGGAACTAATCCGGCGAAGGTGGAGGAGAACAAGAGGAAGGCGCATAGTGCGATTATCTTGTGTCTTGGGGATAAACCGTTGAGGGAAGTATCGAAGGAGAAAACCGCTCTTGAAGTCTGGAATAAACTGGAGCAGTTATACCAGACCAAATCTGTTACGAACAAGTTATACATGAAACAGAAGCTTCAAGTCTTCAAGATGAGTGAAGATAAGAATTTTGGTGATCAGTTGGACGAGTTCAATAGATTGGTGGATGATCTAGAGAGTTTGGATGTTACTATTGATGATGAGGACAAGTCATTGATGTTGTTGAATTCTCTACCTAAGTCTCTGGAGAATTTCAAGGATGCCTTGCTATTTGGAAGACAAGATCAGGTGATGTTTGATGATATTCAAATTGCCCTGAAAACCAAGTTTCCACAGATCCAGACTGAAGGGAAGAAGTCTGCTGAAGGATTGAATGTTCAATCCAAGAAGAAGAAGGAGTTTCAATCCAAGAAGAAGGATGGTGGAAAGGGGAATAAGAGTGAGAAGAAATCTGGTTTTGTTGAAAAGAGAAAGTGTTTCACTTGCCACAAGGAAGGTCATCTGAGAAAGAACTGCCCTGAAAGAAGGAAGAAAGACAGTCAAGGTGATCAAGAAGGAGATGCAGCTGTGGTGGAGGTGAAGGATATGATAGTGCTGAAGTCTTGATGGTTAGTCATGAGAGACTAAATCAAGAGTGGGTCTTAGACTCTGGGTATACTTTTCATATGTGTCCACATGAAGGCTGGTTCCTAGATCTTGAGAAGTTTGATGGAGGTCTTGTCATTTTGGGTAATGATGAGAGCTGTAGAGTGCAGGGATCTAGTTCTATCAAGATCAAAATGTTTGATGGAGTTGATAGGATCTTATCTGAGGTCAGATTTGTACCTGACCTAAAGAGGATTTTGATTTCTCTTGGTACTTTGAATTCTAAGGGGTTTGAATTCAAAACTGACAAGGGTATCTTGTCTATCACTAAGTCTGGAAGGATTGTGATGAGGGGTAACATCAAGAATGGTCTGTATTCTTTGATTGGCAGGACAGTTACAGGATCAGCTGAGGTCACCATGGAGTCTACTGATACTAACCTGTGGCACATGAGACTTGCTCACGTTGGTGAGAAAGGTTTGGTGGAGTTATCCAAGAGAGGGATTATCCCTGGCAAGAGGATAAGTAAGTTGGAGTTCTGTGATAGATGTGTTCGGAGGAAATCAAAGAAGAACACATACCAAAAGGGGAAGCATACCACCACTGAGGTGATGGATTATATCCATTCAGATGTATGGGGGCCATCTAGGGTATCTACTCATGGTGGAGGCAGGTATTTCCTTACCCTTATTGATGATTATTCCAGGAAGATTTGGGTGAATATACTCAAACATAAGAGTGATGATTTCTCTAAATTCAAAGAGTGGTTAACTTGTTGGAGTTATACGTGAAAATATGTTTTTACTTTGTATAACTCATGTATTAAACACTTGTTTATGAGAATAATTCTTTTATCACATTTGTTTTAGATATGATTGAATGTTGAATATTTATTGCAACCAGTTTATTATATATAGTACTTGTTACATTGTAGTTAATGTGATGATACCCGATTACGAAAGATCACATTAACGGGTATCCTTGTAACTAAACGTACAAATTCACGACCCAGGTGGAATTGAACAATCCGCCGTGAAAGGTCGATGTGTATATCTCAAATTGGTTTGTCTTGACCAAGAGATTGCACTAGCACATTTAGTATGTGTTGAAGAGGACCTACAGCGAGGATAAATTTTTCTGTTCTGAAATGTGAAGAATTAGACCTCAGTTCACATTTCAAAATTTATTAATAAATTCGACTTCAAAAACTAAAATTAATTATAAATTTAACTCAAAGTCTAAGTACATGTTATGCAATTGAGTACACACAAAAATTAGTCAGCTCACGAAAATTACTTTGCTCCGCCGAAATGTTGAACTTGTCGTGCTAATTGGTTAGTATGGGTTGCTTTCAATTTGATTCTTGAGCTCAAATATCGAGACATGATTTGACCAATTCCTGATTGTTAAAATCTGTTATTTTCTTGAGAATATTACAAAAAGATTCAAAAAAGTTATACCATTTACATATTAGTTTAAAATATTTATACATACAAATTTTTTATATTTCTGTACAAATATTTTCATGTGTCTTACAAATATTTTGAATCAAATTTATAATTAGAGTAACTTTTTTCAACCAATAATATGTAGTATTTTGAAATGATTCGCATAAATAATTGACACATAGTTTGCTTTAAAAAAAGACTAGTTTCTCTACCAAACAAAACATGATTCTTTTTATTTATTTTAAATTTAAATATAACCAATCAATTTAGAATAGTACAAGAAAATTGATTTTTAGTGACAGAGATCATATTACTATTATTTTTCAAGCTAAAAGTCTTTAATGACAGAATCATAATCTTTAGTGATACGCCCTGTCATTAAATATCATTTTTCTGTCACTAAAAACTTTTAACTAGAGAAGCTTTAGTGACAGAATGTTGTCAATAAAGATCAATTTTTTTTGTAGTGGTGTATCCAAACAAATCAAGCAAAGTATTATATAAAAACAGTTCATGATAAGTTTATCATTAAACTATATATATTAAAATATCGAATATTTAATCAGGAATATCGATAATTTCACCAGGAGTATCATTAATCTGGGGCGGTGGTATTATATTGTATTTGTTATAAATTTTATTGAACCCAAATTAATGATACTCTTGGTAAAATTGCGATACTTTTAATCAAATATTCGTTAATTTAAAACAGTTTTTATGGTAAACTTAACATGAATCATTTTCATATAAAACTTACTCAATTTTGGTGAAACATCCAAATCCTCGTTAACAAAAACTTATATGAATTAGATTAACAAAAGGTTTACGGTGAACTTGATTAGACTTTTAATTATTCGAAATAATTACTTTTTAATATATAATGTAATATTTTTTAGTGATTTTGAGAGGAATAATTCATAAAATCAAACTTATTTGGGAAAAAAAACTTAAAGAGTTTTTTTTTATTTTTTTTGGGTGGGGGTGGGGGTGGGGGTGGGGGTGGGGGGGGGGGGGGGGAGAAATAGAAAATAATGTAGGACAATAAAATATGATTATACAGTTGAATTGAGCAGTTGAGAGTCAAGTTGATTCCGTGGAGTATGAGGGGGAAAAAAATCAAAGATTGAAAAGGTCTGGGAGTATGGTTGGGGTTATTAACTATACATGCAAAGAGTTGAATATTATGGTTAAGGTAGTATTGTTTCCACTACATAAACAGCTCAAACCTTAACTCCAAATTCAGAGCGAAATAGAAAAAGGAGATTTCAAAAAATATGAAGATCTTGTGTTTATGGGTACATCTAACAATTTATTTTCTGCAATACCAAACTGTGTTTCCTTATAAAAATAGTACCAAAAATGATGATTTGTGCCATGAGGAAGAGAGGCATTTGCTGCTTCAGCTCAGGGAACTTGTTCCCCCTGAAGAGTTGCACCAAAAGTGTGATGACATCTCAAGGAACTGCTCAAAGCCGATGTATTGGAAGCAGAGGCAGGATTGCTGCCTGTGGGACGGCGTAACTTGTGATGAGTCCACAGGTTATGTAGTTGGGCTAGACCTCAGTTCCAGTGGTCTTACACTCAAATTCCACCCTCTTCCGTCTTACACACCTCCACAACCTCAATCTTGCCTACAACCAGTTTGACTCTGAAATATCATTCAAATTCGGGCGCCTAACACACCTCAACCTTTCCTATTCTAGCTTTAGCGGGCATGTTCCTGTTGAGTTTTATCATCTCTCCAATTTGGTTTCCCTTGATATCTCTACTAATTATGGGATACTTTACTGTGATATCAAAACATTGTTTGGAAACATGACCAAGTTAAGGGTGGTTTTGCTTG
This sequence comes from Ballota nigra, assembly GCA_947034835.1. Lineage (NCBI taxonomy): Eukaryota > Viridiplantae > Streptophyta > Magnoliopsida > Lamiales > Lamiaceae > Ballota > Ballota nigra. Next base: position 56,384,499 of record OX344723.1, on the reverse strand, counting down.
GTGGGTGAATATCTCATCCCAAGTGCCCCTTCATATGTCTTCTTTCCTGACCCATTTGGATCTTGGAAGTACAGGCGTGCATGGAAATCTTCCACTCAGCATTTTTGAGAAACCGGAATTGCAAATCCTCAATTTGAATAATAACGAGGGCCTTACTGGTTCTTTGCCAAGCTTTAATCGAAGCAACGTTCGTTTGGTTGAGCAATTGGTACTCTGGCAGACAAGCATCTCAGGGAGACTGCATGATTCCATAGGTTTCATGACCAACTGTTGGACCTCTCAAGCAATCATCTACAAGGCCAACTTCCGGATACTTTTTCGGACCTTCAAAAGCTCTCTCACCTGGATTTTTCATTAAATGCATTGATAGGCCAAATTCCGTTGACTCTCACCAACATGTCGCAACTACTGCAGCTTGATATTTCAGCAAATAAGTTGACAGGGTCTTTTCCTTCCAGAGCAGGTGGCGGACTTCAGTACTTATCGGACGTCTTTTTAAACGGCAACTCTATCCAAGGTACGATCCCATCATGGTTGCTTATCCTTCCTTCATTATTGAACTTAGACCTCTCTTCTAATAGTCTCACTGGAGAAATTGGCAAGTTCAGTAGCGAGAGGAGTGATAATCGACTCGATTTCAAGCTCGAGTCTTTTTATAACCTTAGTCATATTGCCCACAATACGGTAACAGAGAACAACCACAAAGTTGTAAATGTTACTCTCCCTAATCTAATTAATGACTTTAGATCTGTCCTTTTGTAAGATCAAAGAGCTCCCCGAATTCTTAAGAAACTTATCAAGACTCAGATGGTTAGACCTCTCCAACAATAAAATTCAAGGCTCAATTCCGAGCTGGTTCAGTTCCCTTCCATTGTCATACTTAAATCTCTCCGTCAATCATCTTGATTATATACCCTGGCAGCAGTTCCCTTCCATTGTCATACATTGGTTCAGTTCCCTTCAATCGTCAATTCCGAATTGGATATCATTTTTCTCGACCTTCATAATAACTCAATCCAAGATACATTTCCATCATCCATTTGTAACATAACTGGGCTGATCATTCTGGATTTGTCGAGCAACAAATTGAGAGGGACAATTCCTGAATGCATTGGAACCTTCGGCCGTTTGACTTGAGGAGGAATGAGCTCTATGGAAAGATCCCAACAATTGTCGGGGGTACAGATTATAATTTGGTTACTCTTGCGTTGGATAAAAATCATTTGGAAGGACGATTGCCTCGATCTTTGGCCAATTGCACTAAACTGCAAGTTGTTGACGTGGAGAACAACATGATACAAGACATTTTCCCCTGGTGGCTACAAGATCTTTTACTCGGCTGCAGGTTCTAATCTTGAAGTCGAACAACTTCCATGGATCCATTAACCCACCCCTCACTAACACTTCATTTATTCATTTGCAAATAACTGATTTATCCTACAACAATTTCACTGGCATTTTACCGGAGAGTTTTTTCGCAAGGCTCCAAGCAATGAAAAGGTATGATGAAGTTGAAACGGGGGATTTGTACCAAAGTTCCATGACGTTATCAGTGAAGGGAGCCAATGTGGAACTCACCAGAGTGCTTCATATTTTCACCACCATCGACTTATCCAGCAATAACTTCCAGGGCACCATTCCTGAATCAATCGCAGATCTGATTGTACTCCGGCTGCTTAACTTATCCCACAACAGCTTCACTGGCAGCATACCACCATCACTCGGGTCCATGACAAAGCTGGAGCAGTTAGACCTTTCGAGCAATCGGCTTACAGGAGAGATTCCCCAGGCTTTGACAAATCTAACATTTCTGGCGGTCTTGAATCTTTGATATAATCATTTGGTTGGACCAATACCTAAAGGTAATCAGTTCCAAACATTTCCAAATGAGTCATATATTAGCAACTTGGGACTTTGTGGAGATCCACTGACAATAAGCTGTGGGAGAGAGCCTCCATCACCAGGAGTATCTGATGAAGGAGAAAATGCAGGTTTCATGGCGGGTTTCACTTGGAAGACGGTGGTGGTCGGGTATGCATGCGGCATAGTGTTTGGGTTTATTGTGGGAAATGTGATGATCTCTGCACAAAAACCTAAATGGCGTGTAAGGTTTGTGTATACAGAGGCAGCTATTATTCTGGAAAGGCGCAACAACAGAGCTACAGCTGCTCGCATGCCCCTACGTAGGGGATGATCAAATTAGTTTGCAATTATAGTCGTCTATTATCAGATTTCACTTTTATAGTTTTTTTATTTTTTTCAGCAGTTCATGGAATATAAGCAACTTTGTTTTTTAATGTTTTCCTCTGCAAAATGCAATTAAATTAAGTCGCACCATTTTGTTAACTTTTATATTCCATAATTCAGCCGAATGATATATGTGGTGCAATGAAATATGGACAGTCGAGTCGATGGAAAAAATATAGTCTCAAGGCCAAACTCAAATATTTTCTAGGGGATTAAACATTATGATAGATCTATGTTCGTCCCTCTCATAGATTTCAAGCATGTAGTATTCTCATTCAGGCATTTCATCGAACACCTACTTCTTTCACCACCAAACGCAGAAGAATCGCAATTCTGACACCAATTCATCGCCATGGTAAGCACACTATAAGACAATTCCCAATACACAAAACTTCATTATTGTAGCCGTAAACTTTGCACACAACAATAACAAAATAAGTGGTGGTCCTTGCCTGATTAATTCGCCAATGGAATTTCTTCAGTTTCCGCGTTATGTTGCTGGTGATTCTTTGTTTCGGTGAACCAAAATCGCACTTTTTGGAAATTCTGTTTTGGAATATTGTTTTCCCTCAATTTTGAAATAGATACGAAAAAATACGCTTCATTTCTTGTGGAAGTTTTTTTTTTGCCTATTATAGGCTCCCTCCGTTACTAATCTGACTGCCCACTTGATTTTAGAACCGGTTTTAATGTGAAGAACAGTCATTAATAGTATATATAATAAAATTATATTTTTAGGAGCATTGTAATAAAAAAAAAAATTCATGGTGATATTATTGTAAATAAATATTACTAACTCCGTCCCAATTTTGTTTACTCATTTGACTTTTGTTGACTTTTTTGTGAGACTTTATTTGTAGTATTTAAATTGATAAATTGATTTTTTTTATGATTGCGTATTATTAAATTGAAATGCATGAAACAAAATAAAGATATTTTTCTACGTAATTATTAGTGGAATAGGATGTAATTTAAATGTTTGAAGGGAGTACATAATGAAATGAGTAAACAAAATTGGGACGGAGAGAGTATTATTTATGAAACAAAAAATCTAGCAATTGAATGGCCGTTTTGGCATTATGATAGTTAGTTAGGCACGGAGGGGTATTAATTAGTAAGCGTTGTCATCTCTCGTTGTTAGCATGGGTTTAGAAGAATTGGAAAGTAGGAAACTAGGACCCACGGCAAGAGGTGGAATAGGCACATAAGCAGGTCGATTATAGACATTGAGTCAAGTTTAAAGTTGGTCCCCTCATAGTAAGTTTAATTTTTTCTTTTTTTACGATTACTTGTTTATCGAAAGTTTGAAATTAAAATGTTTAGGATTGGTATTGTATGAAAACATTTCATTGTGAAACTTGTAAACATTTTATAAAGCATCTAATACTCTTTAATGAAACAACTGGTATCATTCAAATCTAACATCTTATGGTAAAACAATCAATACTCTAAAAATAAGTTAGAAATTGAACTTTGTCCACACAATATTATTTCAAATATATATTGTGATCACCCGCTTGATTTTGAGTTAAATTTTCAATCTTTATTTTTGTTTTCCCCTCTTTTGATATCCATATGTGTGTGTAGGAGGCACGACAATTTTGCCTCCAAATAGGCACGGCCCTACATGTAGGGTTAAGGAATATATTGAAATTCGCTTACCATACTAAAAAAATACCGAATTTATCGAAATACTTGGTATTACAGAAAATTTCTTTATTCTGCTCATGTTTCTTTAATCTATTAGATTAGATAAAGGGGTGATTCTTGTAGTAGCGGCGTGAGTTGGGTCCTCAACAAATAAAGATTTTGTTGGCTTATAGGTGCTTTTGGGCCGCATTATTACAATTGATAAATGAACACCCTATTTATAGATGGATCGTTGAGGGTTAAGATGTGTAATTCTATATATTCATTATTTTCTTTAATGAGTTGGTGTGCTGTCGTCGGCGCACCAAATTAATATATTATTTTACCTCGACTAATCCTCTAGTATAGTAGGATAAGTAAGGGTCGAACCCACGAGAAACAGTGTAACTAATTATTTGAATAAATTCGTGTATTAAAAGCAGTAAAGGAGGGGGGTTTTTGGATTGTTTGTATAACTACTAGAATGCAAGAAAATAAAATGAAATTCAATTAATAAAAATAATCTAGCCCTTGGATAGTATCCCCAAGAATAATTATACCAATTTAATTAAGGTTCATGGTTTATCTCAGCCCTATCTCGAATCTTGCCCCTAGACTAGTGGTACGACCAAAACTAGTCCGAATTATTTCTTAAGTTTAATTAATCAGAAGGTACGACCCCCAATTAACCTATTCGAATGAATAATCCCAAAACATGTATTCAAGATTCAATTTATTGAATGCATTAACGAACCAAAATAATAGGGCAAACTAGACTATGAAAACGGAACGTCCGAATCATACAATCTAGACTTTGCTATTCCTAGGGTGTTCTGCCCTATTTGCTACTCCAATTACACATTTATAACAATTACGGATTATAAAGTGTAATTTAGCTAGAATCAATTAACTAACAAACTCGGGTGGCCAAACCAAATAAATTAATTAATTTGACATGCATAGCATATAAACAAATAGCGAAGAAATCGAGATAGGATGAAATTAAAACCGTCACCAAATAATTAAATGAGAAAATAATTCAAGGTTCAACATATCCTTGGACTAGAACAAGAACTTAGCCACTAAACATGGCTAAGTGAAATGATAAATAAATAAATAAAACAAAACACTTCTAAAATTATTGTGTTTCTCTCTCAAAAGTTGTCCTCCTCCATAGGTCTAATGATGACTTTATATAGTGGAGCTACTTTTAATGCCATTAAAGTCCTTGAGCCAAATTGATGATTAAATCAACATGTGGGAATTCCCAAGGCTTGATTGTAGGTAGCTTTGAAGAGCCTTGATAATAGGCTTTAATGCAATCTTGGTTCCATGAAAAACATGTGCTAATTAAAATCCACCACATGTTGAACTACGTATTTGTATTTGGCTCGATCCATTTGCACTCACTCGCACCTCCAAGTTTGACCCGTCTCAAGCTTAATTATAAAGGTTCCAAAATACCCTGAAAATGATAGAATAATACACAATCAAAGTATTGAGACTGTAATAAAATAAGTCGTGCAATTACAAGCAAAATATTAAATTGTTGTTACAAAACAACCAATTAAAACACATAATTTATACAAGAATTACGACTTATCATGAGTCAAGATAATTATTTTAGATTAGTACAGTATTAAAATTTAGCTAGTAGTTGAATATTGTTGTAAATCGAGAGCATAAATAAAGACGCGAGATTTGTTCACCCAATTTATCGATAACGACTACGTCTGGGGGCGTACCAAGCTAGGAGTTTCACTATTATTCTTGTGTATGAGAATTTACAATTCTAAGTACAATGGTATATTTATAATAGTAAAACCCTAATCTAAATATGAAGTTCATTGGGTTATTGGTCCATTAGTAATGTCTACATCAAATCTTCTAGATTTGGTATAATAAATCTTCTAGATTTACAACACTCCCCCTTGGACATTACGACATAACATAAATGTCTTGTCATAAAAACTCAACGTACTAGGTATCGGACAAATAATAAGTTAGGGAGGAATGTAAGTGATTTTCGAGATCAAATCTTCTAGATTTATTTTGGGGTTACCGCTCCCCCTGAAGACAACAACATTTTGAGCTTTTGCATCCCAATACCCGAACGTACTTTTCAAAAGTAGACGTAGGTAAGGACTTAGTGAACAGATCTGCTAGATTGTCACTAGATTGCACCTTTTGAATGGTAATCACGTCACTTTTCTGGAGTTCGTATGGATAGAAAAACTTAGGTGAAATATGTTTCGTCAGGTTTTCCTTGACGTACCCATTACTCATTTGTGCGATACAAGCAGCGTTGTCTTCAAATATAACGGTGGGAGGTGTATTGCCTTTAGTGATACCACACGAGTCACCAATGTATTTTACCAAGGACCTTAACCAAACACATTCTCGTGAGGCTTCAAATAAAGCTATTATCTCTGAGTGGTTTGAAGACGTGGTAACCATGGTTTGTTTAACTGATCTCCATGAGATCGCGGTACCACCACAGAGAAAAATGTAACCAGTCTGGGTAATGTCGTTGTGGGGATCAGACAAATAGTCAGCATGAGCATAACCTACTAAGGTTTTATCTTGGTTCTTACGGTAAAACAGTCCAAGATCTTGAGACCCTTGGAGGTACCGTAGAACGTGCTTAACACCATTCCAATGTCTCCTTGTAGGAGAAGCGCTATATCTCGCAAGCAAATTAACTGCAAATGCAATGTCCGGTCTAGTGCAATTTGCGAGATAGAGTAATGCTCCAACAGCACTAAGATAAGGAACTTCTGGCCCCAAAATTTTTTCTGAATCTTCTCTTGGCCTAAATGGGTCTTTATCCACTTCGAGGGATCGAAAACCATAGGGGTGCTAAGTGGATGAGATTTATCCATGTGAAATCTCTCCAATACCTTCTTCACGTAGGTTGACTGATGTATAAGAATTCCTTCTCGGAGATGCTCGATCTGCAGACCGAGGCAGTACTTGGTTTTACCCAAGACTTTCATTTCGAATTCAGCTTTCAAGATTGAACTGACTTCTTCAATCTCTTTGCATGTTCCGATTATGTTTATGTCATCAACATAAACAGATATGATGCAAAAACTATTTTGCGATTTCTTCGTGAATACGCATGGAAAAGCTTTATCGAATGTGTATTCCTTCTTCTGAAGGAATTCACTAAGTCGGTTTTACCACATGAGAACTAATTGCTTCAGGCCATACAACAACTTCTGCAGTTTTATGCTATACATACTGCGGTTTTCACCATCCCTCATCTGAGGAATGTCAAATTCATCGGGGATTTTTATATAAATGTCGGCATCAAGTGATCCGTATAAGTATGCGGTTACTACGTCCATTAATCTCATCTGGAGATTTAATTTAACTGCCAAAGATATCAAGTAGTGGAATGTTATTGAGTCCATTATGGGAGAATAGGTTTGATCGAAATCAATACCAGGTCTCTGCAAAAACCCTTGAGCTACAAGTGTTACGCCCGAGATTAACTACCCGACCCATCGGGTATCGGGCTTGAAACCCACTTACTGTAGCGGGCTCGGATGAGAGTAATCCGCCGCATAGACGAGCAGGCGAGCGGGGAAGTAGAAGCTACCCGACGCGGACCTCCGGGAGCTGTCGGGCAGGGTACTTAAACCCACAGGCTCGGGGGTCAGGCGGCCAGCGACGAGCTCCCAGGTAGTCTCTCTACCCGCCTACCCGTGAAAGGACCACCAAGGTGCTCGCATCCTAACTCGTCACCCGGGTACCCGGGTACCCGTGTACCCGTCTGCCCGACCCCAGGCTGCACCAGCTGTGAGGGGACGTCTAGTGCCATCAGTCCAGAGGATGTGACAGGGTCAAAGAGGGCAGTTGGGGCTAAGTCCCATCATCTCAGGAGCGACAGTGCCATGTGGCGTCTTCCCATTGGCTCGTAGGGGAGGCTGTAGCCACTCATTACCTTCCAGCTAGAAGTAGGAGGGGCCCTCAGGCCCACCAACCAAACATGGGGAAACCCACCTTGTATACTATAAATAAGGCCTTTAATGCCCAAATGTAACACATCACATTTATTATAAACCTACTCTTGAGAGCTCATTTACTCCAACATTTATTGCTTTCGGTCATTACATTTATATAAATCCTACCTGCTAGGAACCCGATGGCGAGATCCTCACGAAATCGCTGTCAACATTTTGGCGCTAGAAGGAGGGTGACTAATATCGAAGTACACTCGGTTTCGTTCATCTAGTCACCTCGAACAAAATCCCATCCGCTTCTATTCCAAAAATGACCACTTCGAAAGCTACACGAACCCAGCAGCAAGTCGAAGATGTCGGCGAGACCGCCACTCCGGCTCCGGCCACGGCGGAAACTCTCCAAGGCCCTTTCGAGTTCTTATCGGCAATAAGTGTTGGGAAAATAGGGGTACCCGGAATCTATTCGGGATGAATTTTAAATACGAATTTAAATACACTTATTACTAGCATGAATTAATCCCAATTAATTCAAATAATAATTCCAACAACTAATTATCATCATGCATGTTGAATTAATTTCACATATTTAATTAAGCGGAATAAACAATTAAATATGCGATTAACGTACCTCTCGTAGAATTGGCCTTTGAATATACGGGACAATTATAATCTCGCTTTATCAACCCAAAGTCTTCTCAAGTATTTCCCTTTTCACCTCACTTGATCGCCGGTGGGAGACGCTTTCAAGCAATTTAATAAACTAAGGAAAAAGAAAAATATCTATGCTTCTTGATTTTTCCAACGCATGGAATTATGTACTTGGGGATGAAATAATCATCCCCTATTTATAAGAGTAGTGACCGAAATTCGTAGAGATTTTATGGGCATGGAGAAAATCTTTTCTTAATCTCTAAGAAATCTTGAATATATCTCATATATTCTTTTCTCCATAATAAAATATTCCACAAAAATCTCACTCTCCTAATAAATATGAAACTCTCGAAAATTACATAGAAGAAATCCAAGATTTGGATCTACTTGAATATATGAGATATTCTTGTATTCCTAGAATACATATCTTGCATAATATCTTTCCAAGAAAATCAACAAAATCTTTTTCCTCCTTATCATGCAATTTTCGAAAATAATACTTGAAAAAACAGCATAATTATTTTCTTTTTATTTTAATCACCTTATCATTATTGGGCTACTTAATGGGCTACTTGAGGGGCCTTAAGGAGAATTAAGATTGGACCTCCTAATGGACTTCTGAATTTCAATATTGAGCCCCAATATAATTCAGCCCATTAATATTAATTATTACCACTAATAAATTAATATTGCACTATCCATCTTAATCCATATTACGATAATATGGGCTCCCGGTTATTATTTCCCGCGTTTAAGATTATCAAGTCCATTAATTAATTAAGCTTCTGAATAGCTCTAAATTAATTAATATATTTCACCTTGGAGTAAAGACAGCTCAACATTATTATTCGTACCGAAGAAACTAATTCTTCACTTGCAAGATTTGGTACAATAAAACTTCTGAGCCCACCAAGGGGACTAATCACACGAGCCGTACTCGCACGCGTTTCTCCGTATTAAATCTTAGCAACCGTCGTATGATTAATATTACTGCCCAAGACACAAAGTTCGAAGTCACAATGATTCTCACCCAACATGAATCAAAGCAGTAACTATTAAACACACACGGTCCTATTTAAGTGACGGAGATTAAGAAATTAACAACCACTGAGGTCTAATTCTTCACCTTTCAGAACAGAAGAATTTATCCTCGCTGTAGGACCTCTTCAACACATACTAAATGTGCTAGTGCAATCTCTTAGTCAAGACAGACCAATCTGAGCCTTACACATCGACCTTTCACGGCGGATTGTTCAATTCCACCTGGGTCGTGAATTGTACGTTTAGTTACAAGTAAACTGTTAATGTTGTCTTCCGTGATCGGGTATCACCACATTAACTACAATGTAACATGTACTATATATTGAACGGTTTGCAATAGAAATTCAACATTCAATTATATCTAAAGCAAATGTGATAAAAGAATTATTCTCATAAATCGAGTGTTTGATACACGAGTTATACAAAGTAAAAGCATACTTTCACGTATAACTCCAACAATAAGAACTCCAGAAGACCTCCAGGCTGCAAGGGCAATGATCGAACGCCGACAGGCCAAGATCGATGCCGCTCCTATCCGCACTCATCGACCCAGAAAGGAGCCAGCCCGGACCAGGGCCACCAGCCAGCCACGGCAGGAGCAAGAGGCGGCCAGGAGGGCCGCCAGTAACCCCCGGCCTCAGAACCTAAAAAGGTGCCTCGACGAGGAGGCTGACTCACAGCGGGTTTCTCGCCGACCTGCGGGATCGGTCTTCTCTAGACTGGGATCCCAGGCTCGAGGAACTGCCCGTCCTTGCGAGTCCAACGCCAGCTCCAGACCCCGGGAGCGAGAACGGGCACGCTCTCCCAGGCGTCACAACGACGCGGCCCCGAGGCCGTCGGTCCGTGACCGTCTGGGGGACAACCCGCGTCCCCGTTCTCCCCCCGCGGCCGACAGCGCTATGGCCGCTATCTTGAAGAAGGTCACGGACCTCGAGGCTAAGCTCGAAAGGCGGGACGGACAACACCACGTCGCCCACATGCCTAACTCCCCTCTCGCCGACATACTGGTACGGGCCCCCGCCCAACCAAAAATTAACGTGGTTGTGGTGGGCCAGTACGACGGGGAGACGGATCCCGTCACCCACCTAAGTAAATACTCCATCTACATGATCTCCATGGGGGCGACGGACGCCACCCAGTGCCGGATGTTTCCATTAACCCTCGGTGACAGAGCTCACCGGTGGTACTCCTCGCTGCCCGCGGGGAAGATGGTTTCGTTCCACCAGCTGGGGGAACTGTTCCTGGAACATTTCTTCTCAATGGCGCCACGTTTGGCCGGTGCCAATCGCATGGCCAACTTGGCCCAGGGAAAAGACGAGACGGACCGGGCGTATATCGACCGGGAGACCACATCATCATGGAAGGCGAGCCGGTCGGTGATGAGGTCAAGCTCGTTGGCATCATAGGTGAGCTCCACCTAACAACGAAGTTGTGGAAATCAATGAACAAGGACTATCCCAAATCCTACGCGGAGTTTCGGCAGCGAGCCGGAAATATCATCTATAACGCGGACATCCTGGCGCAGCGGCTGGGCGAGAGCGTCCCCACCGAGAAGAAAAAACCCCGCACCCAAGCAGGCACCACATCGAGCCGGAGGAACTTTTCCTACCGCGCCCCCCAGCCGTTCAAACCCTTCGATTCCGTCGAGGTGAAGCTGGCCGAAGAATTATCGGCCACCCCGGAGTACGTCTACGTGCAAATCCGGGACAAGAATATGGTGCCCAAGGCGCGGTCGTGGGTCTACAAGCCGGGGGTGCAACTCAACCCCAACAAATACTGCCACTACCATCAAACTGTCGGGCACAACACAAGTGAATGCCGCGACCTCCTGAAGCAACTCTGGCGACTCTTCGAGGAGGGGAAGCTGGAGGAGTTCGTGAAGATACCGGCGGCTAGACCGGAGGCTCAAGCCGATGCCCACCCCGTGGAGCCAAACCGAGAGGCGGCCCTCATATGCCCGCCGATGCCGGAACACCAAGCCCGACGCACGGTCAACATGCTCTCCCCTGTGGGAGGGTTCGCACCCACCGCCTCGCTCTCCAACCGCCGACAGAAGAGCGAGCTGCGAGCAATGGACAACGTCCACCAAATCACCATACCGGTCAACATGACGGCAAGAGAGACAGACCTCCTCGCCTTCAAGGAGGAGGATCGCACTGGGGTCATCTACCCGAACCACGACGCCCTGGTCGTGTCCGTCAACATCATGGGCATCACCGTCCATCACATGCTCGTCGACAATGGGGCTTACTGCAACATCCTCTTCAAAACCGCATTCGACCAGCTGGACAACTCTTTCGAGAAATACGTGGAGTCGTGTGAACAGGTCATCAAGGGCTTCGGTGACGCCACTGTGAAACCCTACGGGATAGTTAGGCTAGCCGTAGAATTAGTTTCTAGTATAGACGCTGAGGTTAAGGCTTCGAAACAGCTCGACTTTATTATTGTCGATCAGCCGTCAACCTATAACGGGTTTCTTGGCAGGCCGTTCGAGCACGAGTTCGAAGCCGCCGCCTCAGCATTCTATTATTGTATCAAGTTTCCAACCCCCTCCGGGAAGGTTGGGACTCTTAAGGGTAATCAGAAAATGGCACGCGGATGTTTAGCGTATATCGATTTTATTTCAAATTCTACAAATTTAGATTATATATGCACAATCGGGGAGGGAGATATGGAAATAGACGAAGAAATCCCACCCACTGCCCGCCCAATGGAAGAAGACTCACAAAATTTTGAAGACACTCAAGTCGACCTAGAGCCCAGGCTCGGGTACGAACCCATGGAGATCGACAGTACCCTAACAGGGCAGATCGACGATCCACGCTATGGCGAGCAGGGAGCCAGTTCGATCGAAAAATTGATTTCGGTCACAATGAAGAATCGGCCGAAAGTAAGTGTTCAACTCGGTTCATCGATATCCGACGAGATGCGGACAACGATGACCGCATTTTTAGAAGAAAACTTAGACATGTTCGCATGGTCCCACGAAGATATGGTCGGGATCGATCCAGCCGTATGTTCACACCAATTGCACATTGATCCGTCCCGCAAGCCAATCTCACAGAAGAGAAGAAAATTCGGCCCAGACAAGTACGCGGTCATAGCCACTGAGGTTAAAAAACTGCTCGACAACAAGCTTATCGGGATGGTCGACCCCAACGACAAGCCCCAATGGGTATCCAACGCCGTTCTTGTCAAGAACAACAACAACACCTGGCGGCTGTGCATCGACTTCACGGACCTGAACAAAGCATGCCCCAAGGATCACTTCTCGATGCCACACATCGACCATCTGGTGGACAGCACGGCCGGGAACGAGATGCTCACTTTCATGGACGCATTTGCCGGCTACCACCAGATCCCGATGGCCGCAGACGACCAGAAACACACCACTTTCCTCACTGAGAAGAACATGTACTTCTGGAAGCGGATGCCATTCGGGCTCATGAACGCAGGGGCAACCTACCAAAGACTGGTCAACCACATGTTTCACGACCAAACTGGGGCGACCATTGAGGTATATATCGACGACATCGTTTTAAAAGTGAGAAGAAGGAAGACCACCTCACTCACTTAGCCGAAACATTCGAAATTTTGAGGAAATATAGGATGAGGCTCAACCCGAAAAGGTGCAGTTTTGGCGTCAAGTCGGGTAAGTTCTTGGGGCACATGGTTAGCCAGCGAGGAATCGAGGCAAACCCAACCAAAGTTCAGACGATCCTCGACATGAGCGCTCCCCGCACGGTAAAGGAGGTGCAGAGGTTGACGGGCAGTCTGGCCGTTCTCAGCCGTTTCATCTCCCGCATGGGGGACCGGTACAAACCATTGTTCGACAACATGCGGAAGGGGAAACTAAACTGGACACCCCAGAGCCAGCTCGTCTTCGATAACTTGAAGGCATATTTGTCAAATGCCCAGGTGTTGGCCAAACCCGTCCCCGGCGAGAAGCTTTTCCTATACTTGGCGGCCTCAGACTCAGCTCTCAGCGTCGTGCTAGTGCGGGCTGAGGGGCAGGCACATCTGCCGATCTACTATGTCAGCCAGACACTCAACGACGCCGAGCTATGGTACCCACCCTTGGAAAAGTTAGCTTACGCGCTAGTAATGAGTGTGCCTAAGTTACGCCCATACTTTTTCGATCACCAAGTAGAAGTACTGACCACAATGTCACTTCGTCAAGTGCTACATCAACCAGACACGGTGGACAGATGCCTCAAGTGGGCAGTAGAGGTCGGGCAATTCGGAGTCACATACGCTCCTCGAACATCCATCAAAGGCCAGACCATGGCCGACTTCATAGTCGAGCTCACCTACCCGGAGGCGATGTCCAAGATCGAGCAGCCGCCATGGAAAATGTACGTCGACGGATCCTCCACAACTTTGCGGGCAGGCGCGGGAATTGTCCTTCTTAGCCCGTCCGGCCAATCATTCACGACGGCCATCAGATTCGGTTTCCACGCGACTAACAATGAGGCCGAGTACGAAGCATTAATCAACGGCCTGGAAATGGCCATGGCCATGGGAGTGAAGAGGCTCCAAGTCTACAGCGACTCACAGCTCGTTACGTGCCAAATCTCAGGAGAATACGAGGCACGCAGCGACAGAATGTTGGCCTACCAAGGATTAGCCAAGAACCTCCTCGAAAAAATTGATCAAGTCCACATAGAGGTGGTACCCCGACTCGACAATACTCAAGCAGACGCCCTCGCCCGCCTTGCAACATCCGAGGGGGCAGCCGACATGTCACAAATCACAGTCATCTACCTGACAGCTCCGTCTAGCTCGAACCAGCGGGTGACCAATCTGGGGCAGGAGGAGGACAACTGGATGACTCCCATTCTGAAGTACCTCCGCGACGGCCCTAGACGATCGAGTAGCGGCAAGACAGTTACAGCTTCGGGCGACTCGGTACACGATCATCGGGGACCAGTTGTACAAGCGAGGCTTCGCCCTACCCCTCCTAAAATGCATAACGCCGGGGCAGGGAAGGAAGATCTTGGTAGAAGTCCACGAGGGGTGCTGCGGGAACCACGCCGGCGGTCAGGTGCTCGCCCAGAAAGTTATCCCGCAGGGATATTTCTGGCCCACTCTAAAGAAGGACACGATCAACTATGCGCGGGTATGCCACAAGTATCAAATCTATTCGCCAGCAATCCACCAGGCTCCAACCGAGCTCACCTCAATCCTAAGCCTGTGGTCGTTCGCAAAGTGGGGGATCGATCTCATTGGTCCATTGCCTACAGCCCCGGGCAGCATCAAGTACTCAATTGTCGTCTTGGATTACTTCACCAAATAGGCGGAGGCGAAGTCACTAAAAACGATCGACCAGGAGCATGTCATTAGGTTCATCTGGCGCAACATAATCTGTCGATTCGGCCTCCCACAGATAATCATTTCAGATAATGGGAAATAATTCGATGGGTTGGAGATGGAGAGATTCTGCCTGAAGCACAAAATTAAGAGGTTGTTCTCGTCACCCTACCACCCCCAATCGAATGGGCAGGTCGAGGCAGTAAACAAAATAATCAAACACACGCTGAAGGCAAGGTTGGAGGAGAGCAAGGGAACATGGGCAAGCAAGCTACCCGAAGTATTATGGTCATACAGAACAACCTGTCGCACCACAACCAGTGAGACTCCTTTCGCTCTGGCCTTCGGAACGGAGGCAGTCATCCCGGCCGAGGTCATCATCCCAAGCCTCCGCACCTCGCAACCCGTGGGGACCGAGAACGACCAAGCCATGCTAAACGAGTTGGACTTGCTGGAGGAGAGAAGGTTGTCCGCCGAACAAAGAAACATAGCTTACAAACGCCGGGCTGAAAAATACTTCAACTCGAAAATCAAAATTAGAGAGTTCGAAGCCGGGGACCTGGTGCTTCGACGGACGGTCGGACAACCCAAGGGGGCATTTGGTCCGAATTGGGAGGGACCCTTAAAGATCTCCAGGCGCCTAGCCAACGGTGCCTATGAGCTAGAAAGCCTTGAGGGCAACCCGGCCCAATACCCTTGGAACGCCTCCTTACTAAAAAAATACTACCAGTAACGGCGAAATAATTTAGCCTGCATCGTCCTGACGAGCGACCTCAATGTAATCGCTCTTCGAGCGCAAAGTTGTAATCAATAAAAGCGGTTGTTAATTCAATCCCATCTTCGTGAAGTCGCTGCCCGTCTATCGGCTAAAGCACTTCACTCATTAATCATTTGGTTAAGTTATTTAAGCGATTGATAATTCAATCCCATCTTCGTGGAAGTCGCTGCCCGACAATCGGCTAAAGCACTTCACTCATTAATCATTTGGTTAAGTTATTTAAGCGATTGTTAATTCAATCACATCTTCGTGAAGTCGCTGCCCGACCATTGACTTAAAGCGACTACACTAGCTTCTACTAGTAGCTACCCCGCAAGAGTACGGGTTCACTGTAGTATGGGCAAGTATAGGGACCAAGTATTATCGAACCCAAGAGATGGTGTATATGCGAATAGATCCCTGAAGATCTACGCATTGTAGTTAATATGAGTGTAATGTTTTTGGGTTTTTTTGAAAGAAATTAATTAAAAGACTAAAATAAACTAATTAACTAAAGAATGAAAAAGAACGAATTAACTACGGGTTGTTTTCTAATGAGAGATGGTGATGCTTAGGATAGGAATCCCTACGTATACTAACGGAGCAGGTACATAATCAAAGTAATCGTGACAAACAAGAATTAACCTAAGTAAAAGAATGCAAGGTGAAAGCTCAAGATTCTAAACCCTAATACTTTACCCTAACACTCGACTTCACTAATCTACTAACAAGTTAATAGATTGTGCTCAATTAATGAGACCCTAATTTAACTAAGGTGATGCGGTCGTCCTCCTTCGCTAAACCGGTAAATGAATTAACCTTTCCTAAACCTTCTCGTTAAGACTACTAGTTGTTATTGAGTGATGCGGTCGTCCTCTCTCTAACACTTTCGTACTAAATTCAAAGGTAAAGTTCAGATTAATTATAAGAATTCATTAACTAAGAGAATTAAAACTAACGTCACAAACTACCCTAATTATGTACCCACATCCTACTTCTACGAGTTCATCCTAACCTAAGCACGCAAGGGTTTTAGCTGGACATGGTTTTAACAAAACTAAAAGCAATTAAAGAAACAACGAACATAAACATATTGAATTGAACGAAGAAAATAAGAAACATGAACTAGGGTTTTAAAAGAAAATAAATACGAAGAACTGAAATTGAATTGATAAAAACGAAATTTAAACGTGTTCAAAGTAACGAACTAATGAAAAGAAACTAAGAATTTGTATGCAAAACCTCAACAAAACGTAAAATAAAGCTTGCTCGTTCTTCTCCTCTTCAAAAACTAAGTCTAAAATTATTTCTAAAAGTTGGGGATTCTTTCAAAACGTGTTTGGAAGAGGTATATATAGGCTCGGGTCGAAACGGGAGTTAATGGGCCGAAAATACGCATCCGGAGGTAAAAATCCACGGGCGCTCGAGCAAAACGCTCGAGCGGTCCCGCTCGAGCAGTGTAGCTCGAATGACACAATCGCTCGAGCGGTTCCGCTCGAGCTGGTCGAGCGTTGAAATCTCACTGTATGTTTTGGGTGCTCGAGCGGTAGCGCTCGAGCTGCTCGAGCGCAAGAAAGTTTCTGTACGTTTAGGCGCTCGAGCAATGCGCTCGAGCGGGGGCGCTCGACCTAGTCACTCGAGTGACTTCTAACTCCTCCCAAGTGATACTTTTCCTCGTCCGCACTAATACCAATCGTATTTCTTCAATATCTTCTCATCCGGGCATCCGTTTGAGTTGATTCAAAGTACTACGAACTCCGTTTTTCGTCCTCTATTCACCTATGAGCATCAAAGAGACAAATTCATCAATGTGTAGAAATAATGCTCAATTGACTCTAAATACTCTATAAACTCGACCAAGATTGGGGTATTTCAAGCTACGAATCATGACAATTTCACGCCTAATCAACCCCCCCAAACTTACCATATTGCTTGTCCCCAAGCAATGAAATAATAAGTCAAGTGAAATTGTTAGGAATGAGTAAAAAAAAATCAATCATGCAAGCAAATGAACTCGAGCTTCAAAAGTCAATCACCCGTATACTCATTCACTTTCTTTTATCGTACTCATGCAACAACAACAAGACCCACCAAGATCAAACATGGATGTGCACTCAACGATGTGTTTCACTCTCTCACAAGTGTATATCAATGATAAAGGACTCACTCAACAATCAATCACACATATCGGCAGCCATAGGCTTGTAAGCACTCTCAACTCCGACCATACTCTAGAAATCAATGCCGAATCAAAAAGGACTTTTCTCAAGGTTGTAATGTAGGCTCTTTGGACAGGTGGGATAACAATATAAGGTAAAGTGACTAAAATGAATGGAGAATAGAAAATCAAACTTTGGCACTTCGAGATTAGGAACAGACTACTTCAAACATATTCAATCAACACTCTTTCAATTCCACTTCTCTCAACACTTCATTTTTTCTTTCTCACTCTTTTCACTTTTTTCAATCACTTCACTTTTTTCTTTTTCTTTTTCGCACAAACACATGAGCTCATTTTTTTCTTTTTGCTCATTCTCAATTTTCTTTCTCTTTTTCCCACATCTCAAATTTCATTCACACCCTTATTTTATCACCACTCAACCATCAATAACTCTCCTTTTTCAACTCAAATCAATCCCTTCACATTCACACTTTCCTATTCTCCACTCAAATTGGGACAAAAAGGCTTAGGAATTGGAATAGTGTTCATATGTGCTAGCAAATAAAATAGGCTTTAGGCTCAAAGGGGCTAACAAGGGATTCAATGTCATTGGTAAGGAAAATTTTTGGCTAAGTGACTCAATAAAATCAAAGATGGCCTAAGATCACATTCGGCAATATCAAACTAGACACAATCAAGAAGCAAGAGCACATGCAAGTTCTAGCATCCTCTAAGGTGATGATTCACTCACAAACGAAGAGATTAAATCATGCATTAAAAATCTCATAAGGCTCAAAAGCTCACGGCTTTCACATCCATGCTAGTCCTAGTGCATTCTCACTCTCATCACACAAGTACTCAAAAGAAAACTCATAAGCATACGGGTTCTCTCCCTAATCAGCTCAAACTCAAACACTCACACAAAAGAATTTCTAACTCACTCTTACAACTCACTCTACTCATCAAATCATACTCAAAGATAGCAATCAACAAGCATAAGATGATTGATAGGCATAAAATATGCAACAGCGAGTCAACTCAAAATCACCCCAAGGAGTATCTCAACAATCAATAATCAATCAAACTCAACTCAAAGATAAGGGCGTGCATGCATGTGCAATGTAACAAGAAACATAAAAATCTCCACCCCCCCCAAACTTCGACCTTGCTAGAGGTCTAAGTTTGGGGTTGTGGGTTACCTCAACCAAATAATTCTGTTTCTCTCACTAGCTTTGCACATTCCCTTGTCTCAAGTTGGTTCCTTCAATCTCCACTTCTTTGATACCTTTACTCCTTTAGAGACAAGCCTACAAAATAAAACTCTCAAGTACGAGGTTAAACATACGACTCAAAATACTCCCTAATAATATAAAAAGACACTAAAAATAAATGAAAGCAAATAAAAATGGGTTGCCTCCCATTCAGCGCTATTTTTAAGGTCCTCATGCCGGACCAAGCTCAAAGGAGCTTATGGGACATCATACTCAAATTTACCTCCCTCACTCTCATAAGAGTGGTGTTTGCATTCTTTTCCTTGATGTCCCTCCATCATGAGTTCCTTTCCTCTTTTCTCATTCCCAAGTGTTATAGGTCTCAACTCCTTCTTGCCTCTATCTAGAGGAGTCTTACTAAACAATTTCTTGAGTTTGGACTTCTTCTTCTTAACTCTTCCTTTTCCCTCTAGCTGGACCACGTCCACTTTTTTCACCTCTTCATCCTTCAACTTCTTCACTTTATCCCTATCAACATAATCAAGAACATAATGTTCATGGGTTAACTCAACAGGTGAAGGACTAACAATATCATGAATATGAGAAGGATTAGGGATAGAAAGCGTGTCTTCAACACGAGGATCAATTGCATCCATGCAATACAAGCTCTCGTCCTCCTTCGGGTGCTTCATGGCTTCATATAGGGAGATCTTCACTTCTTGATCATCGACCTTCAACGTGATCTTCCCATTCGCCACGTCTAGCACCATCCCCGCCGTAGCTAAGAACGGTCTTCCCAAGATCAGGGGCACGTGCTCATCTTCCTCCATCTCTAGCACTACAAAGTCGGCTGGAAAAATGTGATCTCCAACTCTCACTAGAACGTCTTCAACCACACCTTGAGGTCTAGTAATAGACCGGTCGGCAAGTTGAAGCGTCATCATTGTGGGTTGAAGTTCACCACCTTCCAACTTCTTGAAAAGCGACAAGGGCATGAGATTGATGCTTGCCCCTAAATCACATAGCGCTCATTTCTTGATCCCGTTCCCAATATCACATAGGATCGTGAAGCTCCCGGGATCCTTCAGCTTTGGTGGGAGCGCCTTGTGCACTAATGCACTCACCTCGTGGTTCAGCTGCACCAACTTCGGCTCATCCACTCGCCGCCTTTTCGCAATCAAGTCCTTCAAAAACTTCGCATAGTGCGGCATCTGTTCCAAAGCATCATAAAAAGGAATATTAATATGCAATTGTTTAAAAATATCAAGGAACTTAGCGAATTTCTCATCAAGCGTTTTCTTCATAAAGCGTTGTGGATACGGGACGGGTATCACAGATTTGGGTACCCCCCCATTCATCTCGCTCGGTCACTTTCACTTTCTCCCTTGCTTCCTTTGCTTTCTTCCACTTTGGAACTCTCTCAACCTCCTCCTTTTCCTTGCCCTTCTGGGACTCATCCATATCTTCATGCCTCTCAATCCCTTCACTTTCAATCCCCTTCTCAACTTCATCTCCTTTAGGCTCAATCTCTTCTTGGGGCGTCTCAGAATCAGCAGGCATCTGAGGACCTTCGTAGTTGGTTCCACTTCTTAGCTGGATCGCCTTGCACTGCTCTTTCGGGTTCCCCTCCGGTATTCTATTCACTGATTTTGCAATCTGGCTCATCTGAAGCTCTAAAGAGGTGAACCTTCGATTGTTCTCTTGTTGAGTTCTAGTCCACTCAACGTTCATCTTCTGGAGCTCTTGATCTCGATGACCGCCCTTCTTGTGCAGCTCCTTCACATCGTACTCCAAGGATGACAACCGCTTGCTTCCTTCCTCCACCTTCTGAAGGATCGCTCTCAACATCTCCTCGGTTGATGCACCGCCTTCTCCACCAGGAGGTTTAGACCCCGGATCAACACCTGCAGGAACGGTAACACCAGCTTTTGGGTTAGCATAAGAAAAATTATCATTCTTCCTCCATGTGTTTTGAGGAGGTTGTTGGCCTCCTTGATACCCTTGTGTGTTCCTCCATTGATTTTGAGGCGGCTGTGGGCCTGGAAGCACAAATGGTTGGCCATAAGAAGGCCTTCCATACTGGTTTCCACCTTGGTAGCCATGCTGATTGTAATACGGACCTCCCATGTAATTGGCTACCTCTTGCTGTCCACTGGGTTGGTCTACTCTCTCATTCTCTACTGCATGCTCTCCACCCAAACTCTTTCCCAACTCGAGGTTGTTTATCTTCTCCATCATGGCCATCAATAGCCCTCTCATTCCTTCTCCCTCTTCAACCTGATGCACTCTCTGAAAATCTGCATCTCCACTCCAAGCACCGGCATTCGTGACAATGTTGTCAACGATCTCTCTACACCTCTCTATGCCTTGGTTCAAAAATGCTCCGCCCGCACAAGCGTCTAAATGGTCTTGCCCCATCTTGTTGGCACCACTATAGAAGAACGCCATAATGTCTCCCTCATTGTACCCGTGCTGCGGGCACTCAATCAGCATGTTTGAGTATCTCTCTCACGCTTGGCGTAAATCCTCTCCTTGCTTCTGGCGAAAGGATGAGATCTCAATTCTAGCCTTGATTGTCCTAGATGGAGGGTAGAATCGCTCGAGGAACAGACGCTCGAGCTCGGCCCAAGTGGTAATACCTCCCCGCGGGAGCGTATTATCGTACCACTCCTTGGCTATTCCCGTCAATGAGAATGGGAACAGCCTAAACCTCTTGGCATCTTCAGACATGCCATTGTAATTGAATGTTGAGGCTATCATGAGAAAGCTCCTCAGATGTGTGTGAGGATTCTCCTTCCCGATCACCCATTTGAACTGATTCTTGGTCAGCAGCTTTAAAATCCCCGGTGATATCGAGAAGTTATTCGCCTCAACAGGAGGCAAAGTCACTCCATCATAGTACCGCTGTGGCTGTGCTGCGAACCTCCCTCGAATAGCAATATTGTGATCTACGTTCTGAGGAACGTGTTGAGGATTAACAGCTGGTACGGGTACTTGTTGGGGTGGTGGTTGGTAAATAGGTGGTTGGTTGTAAACTGGTGGTGGATGATATGGATATGGTGGGTAAGGATAAGGTGGGTATGGGTAATGTTGGTATACTGGGTTGTGGAAAGGGTTATTTGGGTTTTGTGGGTAAGCAGGGTTTTGGTTATGAGGATTATGGACAAGGTTCTGAGCTGGATTCCCTATGTTTTGTGTATCCGGGTTCAGGCTCTGGCTATCCCCTAATGGAATTTGATTTTGGCTACCACTAACTCCAGTGCCTTCAACTCGGTCTACTGCCTGATTGAAATCGTTGGCAGCATCGTCCAACTCATTATTGATATCCATTGGTTCCTTTCCTAAGTCGGCAGCGTTCATCCTTCTCAAGAAGGCTCGGTTCCTTCTGGCTATTGTCTCAGGATCTGCAGGTAATCTCTCTTCGCTCGTATTGCCTTGTGAGCGTGTTCTCATAAACCTGTCACACTAGCGGAAGGATCAAAACGCAACTGCCGATTGAATAAAAAATAAAAATAAAAATAGAAATTAAATCACCCACTACTAACTACTAAGCTATCTACAAGTCCTATTCAAAAGGCATATAACGCCATCCCCGGCAACGGCGCCATTGACTTAAAGCGACTACACTAGCTTCTACTAGTAGCTACCCCGCAAGAGTACGGGTTCACTGTAGTATGGGCAAGTATAGGGACCAAGTATTATCGAACCCAAGAGATGGTGTATATGCGAATAGATCCCTGAAGATCTACGCGTCGTAGTTAATATGAGTGTAATGTTTTTGGGTTTTTTTGAAAGAAATTAATTAAAAGACTAAAATAAACTAATTAACTAAAGAATGAAAAAGAACGAATTAACTACGGGTTGTTTTCTAATGAGAGATGGTGATGCTTAGGATAGGAATCCCTACGTATACTAACGGAGCAGGTACATAATCAAAGTAATCGTGACAAACAAGAATTAACCTAAGTAAAAGAATGCAAGGTGAAAGCTCAAGATTCTAAACCCTAATACTTTACCCTAACACTCGACTTCACTAATCTACTAACAAGTTAATAGATTGTGCTCAATTAATGAGACCCTAATTTAACTAAGGTGATGCGGTCGTCCTCCTTCGCTAAACCGGTAAATGAATTAACCTTTCCTAAACCTTCTCGTTAAGACTACTAGTTGTTATTGAGTGATGCGGTCGTCCTCTCTCTAACACTTTCGTACTAAATTCAAAGGTAAAGTTCAGATTAATTATAAGAATTCATTAACTAAGAGAATTAAAACTAACGTCACAAACTACCCTAATTATGTACCCACATCCTACTTCTACGAGTTCATCCTAACCTAAGCACGCAAGGGTTTTAGCTGGACATGGTTTTAACAAAACTAAAAGCAATTAAAGAAACAACGAACATAAACATATTGAATTGAACGAAGAAAATAAGAAACATGAACTAGGGTTTTAAAAGAAAATAAATACGAAGAACTGAAATTGAATTGATAAAAACGAAATTTAAACGTGTTCAAAGTAACGAACTAATGAAAAGAAACTAAGAATTGAAAAGAAACTAAGAATTCGTATGCAAAACCTCAACAAAACGTAAAATAAAGCTTGCTCGTTCTTCTCCTCTTCAAAAACTAAGTCTAAAATTATTTCTAAAAGTTGGGGATTCTTTCAAAACGTGTTTGGAAGAGGTATATATAGGCTCGGGTCGAAACGGGAGTTAATGGGCCGAAAATACGCATCCGGAGGCAAAAATCCACGGGCGCTCGAGCAAAACGCTCGAGCGGTCCCGCTCGAGCAGTGTAGCTCGAATGACACAATCGCTCGAGCGGTTCCGCTCGAGCTGGTCGAGCGTTGAAATCTCACTGTATGTTTTGGGCGCTCGAGCGATTCGCTCGAGCGGTGGCGCTCGAGCTGCTCGAGCGCAAGAAAGTTTCTGTACGTTTAGGCGCTCGAGCAATGCGCTCGAGCGGGGGCGCTCGACCTAGTCACTCGAGTGACTTCTAACCCCTCCCAAGTGATACTTTTCCTCGTCCGCACTAATACCAATCGTATTTCTTCAATATCTTCTCATCCGGACATCCGTTTGAGTTGATTCAAAGTCCTACGAACTCCGTTTTTCGTCCTCTATTCACCTATGAGCATCAAAGAGACAAATTCATCAATGTGTAGAAATAATGCTCAATTGACTCTAAATACTCTATAAACTCGACCAAGATTGGGGTATTTCAAGCTACGAATCATGATAATTTCACGCCTAATCAACCATCGGCTAAAGCACTTCACTCATTAATCATTTGGTTAAGTTATTTAAGCGATTGATAATTCAATATCATCTTCGTGGAAGTCGCTGCCCGACAATCGGCTAAAGCACTTCACTCATTAATCATTTGGTTAAGTTATTTAAGTTATTGTTAATTCAATCCCATCTTCGTGAAGTCGCTGCCCGACCATCGGCTAAAGCACTTCACTCATTAATCATTTGGTTAAGTTATTTAAGCGATTGATAATTCAATCCCATCTTCATGAAAGTCGCTGCCCGACAATCGGCTAAAGCACTTCACTCATTAATCATTTGGTTAAGTTATTTAAGCGATTGTTAATTCAATCCCATCTTCGTGAAGTCGCTGCCCGACCATCGGCTAAAGCACTTCACTCAATCAATTGGTTAATTCTAATCGATCAGTGATTCAATCTCATGATTCGATCCCATTATTAATTCGATTATCAAACCAAGTTCAAGAAAACAAGAACGAAAAGCGACGATAAAGGAAGAAGAGGATTTCATTAAAAGTTCGGGAAAGAAAAGGGTACAACGGCCCGCGGCCAACAAACTTGACAAAAAAAAAAAAGAACACATCACGGAGCCACCTCATCCACCACCCCCGGATCCTTGACCAGCTCCTCGTCGGCCAAAGGGTAGATGAAGGTCGTCGGGTCGCCAAGGAATGACAAGTCCATCCCGCGATCAGCCAAGTCCTTCAAGGTGATATCATAGTCTGCCAAGGGGGGATTGGACTCGACGTAGCTCCTTAGATCCTCCAGGGGTCCGGAGTAGTCGGCCTCAGGGTTCCGGCGGAGCAGGGAGCGAATCGAGTCGGCATATGCATTGATATAGATCATGGAGCCTGCTGACTCGTGTTCACGCTCGAGGCGGGCTCGTTCGACGGCCAGGCGTTCGATGGCCTCCGCGGCAAGGGCCTCACGCGCTCTTCGAACCTCCTCAGCCGTCTTCGCCTCGGCTTTGGTACGCGCCTTCCTCTCCTCCTCGCAGGCGTCTTCCAGCTCGGCCCGACTCGCGTGGGCGGCCTCCAACTCCTCCTTGAGCTTTTTATTCTCCTCTTCCAGGCGAGTGGCCTCGTCTCTCTTCGTCTGGAAGGCTGCCTTGTAAGAGGAGGCTGTCCGCATCTCCCGCTCGAATTCCAGCATGATGCCCTCCATGGCAATGGCGTTGCGAGAAGTACGGATGGTCGCTGCCCTCATCCGGTCGACGAGCGGGACGGTCCGCGTAGCCTTTTGGCAATTGAGGGTCCAGGACCGGGGCAGATTTACAACGGCGCGATGAAGGTCCTCCGGCCAGGACTCCGGCACCGCCTCCGAGTACGGAGGGTCCTGCGAGCGCAGGAACTGAAGGACCTCGGGCGGGGGCAGGGGATCAGGCCTACAGAACGGCGGGAAGAAAAGTTGGATAAGTTACCTAAATTGCAAAAACGGCCAGGAAACTTGGAAAAAGAAACAAAAACACTTACGTGAGATGATTGCCCCAGCCAAGGAAGGAGAAATCGCTACGGTCACGAGACGAGGAGGCCAGGCTCCCAATGGTCGCCTCGACGGTGCCAGCCACCAGCCCGCCTGTTACCGGGTCCAAGTTGACGGTCACCATGGCCGGGTCGATCGATGTCTGGCCCTCTACCCGCGCTTGTTTGGTGGCCCGTTGGCCGTCGGTAGGGGAGGAAGCCGCGGGCGGCGCGGGAGTCTGCGGGTGGCTACGGATCACCACCCCTGCATGTCGGACGGCTCCCTACTTCGCCAGCTTGGCGGTGGCACTCTTTTTGGGCCCCATATCAACAGTCTCCTCGGAAGTCTCAATGTTGACCACGGGGATGGAGGCCTGGCCGGCGACGGGTACGGGTCGGGGAGGAGGAGACGATGAGGCGGTTGGAGTTGACGACTCCTCCGGGAAGTGTTGTTCTGCAAAAGACGCACGGTGTAAGAATCGAGAAGCAAATCACGAGCAGAAAAGAAACCAGGCGAGAGGGTATTACCGCTAAAATTCAAGTGACGCGGAAAGGATTGGAGCCCGGACAACCTTCGGTGCTCGTTGCTGTTGAGGAGGTCGACGTCGCGGTTATCCTGGCTCTCCGACCTCACCAAGGCAAGTGCCTACCGAAAATCGTCGGTCAAGTCGGCCTGATTAGGGACCGCGCAGCCTGCACAGTGAATGAGAAATTAGATTAGTACTAAGGGGTGAGAAGAAAATTCAGCGGTTACCTCGGCGGTTGCGATCTCGATACTCCCGGGAAACCGGGATAGTTTGCCCATCGATGCCGACGCTCTCCCAGGCACCGCCGACCCACCACCACTTCTCATGCCAATGCGTCACCTTTGACGAGATGCCGAAGACGATAGCATCGCCACCCCGGGGCTTCACGGAGTAATACCCGTGATTCATCCGACCAACCGAGGCCACTGTATAGTACAGGTAGTTGATCTCGGCCGGAGTCGGCATACGGTGCAACCCGCGGCGACCAAGAGCGACCATTGCTCCCAAGATATAGCTCCACCCGTTAGGAGTGATTTGAGTGATCGATAAGTTCCAGGTGACGAGTAGCTTGGAGATGGCCGGATGAAGCGGGAAACGAAGCCCGGCATGGAGCATGTCCGAATTTATGGCGATTAGGCCCTCAGGGGGCTGGTCTGCCCGTTCATTTTCCCGGGGAGCGTAGAAGAAAACATCAGATGGCACTTGGAAGGTCCAGTAAAGCTCCCTGAGGTCGGCGTCCGCGGGCAAGCAGCTGGGGCGACGAGAGGCCCCAAATTCTGTCTCCTGGGCCTCGAAGTATTCTCGGGCAGGGCATCTCCGCACAAACCGGCTTATATATTTGGTGTAATCGAACCCAATTAGCCGGCTATCAGCGTAGTTGATATTATCGGGAACGACCTCCTGTTCGAATTAGTAGTCCTCGGCCCGGGGCGGGTAGGAGGATACGGGTGAAACCCGGAGCGCGGCGCCCTTCCGTTGGGGGCTCATTCGCTCTAAATCATCGGCAAAGGCATCCACATCTGTGGGGTGCCTTCGCCTTCTCTGGTGGCGGCGGCGCGAGATGTCCCCTCACCGGAAGGACGGAGGGGCCTCTCAGCACCGGTGGCGGCGCAGCGGCGGAAGTGGAAGGTGCCGGCGGCCGCGGCGCTCTCAACAGAGTCACTCATGTTGGGGGGAGGAAAAGAATGTGAAGAGGAAAATAGGATATTACCTTGGGACTCGAAAAGGATCACCGGATTCTGGGGAAACTCGCCGGAAAACTTGAAGCTTCTTAAGGGGGGCAAGAGATTGTAAAGAGCGAAAGTGAGAAAATGAGATGAGAACCCCTATTTATAGGGGAAATATGAGGGACTGAATTGCAAAAAACGGGGTCAAAAATTGAATTAAGCAAAATCCAGGGGGGCGCGTGAAAGCTAAGGGCACAACGGTTGGGAGGCAGGTTCGGCAGACGTGACCTCTGGGATTCTGCGCATCAGTCACGCCATCTCGCGACGTCATCAGGCGCGGAATACGAGGCGTCACCTCGGAAAACAAAACGTCACCCCCAAAATTCAAATTCAAATTCAAAATCAAGTCTGCGATTCGACCAGCCCGCCACCCGACGACTGGGGCCCCCCGATGTCGGGATGGTGGGGCAATTGTTACGCCTGAGATTAACTACCCGACCCATCGGGTATCGGGCTTGAAACCCACATACTGCAGCGGGCTCGGATGAGAGTAATCCGCCGCCTAGACGAGCAGGCGAGCGGGGAAGTAGAAGTTACCCGACGTGGACCTCCGGGAGCTATCGGGCAGGGTACTTAAACCCACAGGCTCGGGGGTCAGGTGGCCAGCGACGAGCTCTCGGGCAGTCTCTCTACCCGCCTACCCGTGAAAGGACCACCAAGGTGCTCGCATCCTAACTCGTCACCCGGGTACCCGTGCACCCGTCTGCCCGACCCCAGGCTGCGCCAGCTATGAGGGGACGTCTAGTGCCATCAGTCCAGAGGATGTGACAGGGTCAAAGAGGGCAGTTGGGGCTAAGTCCCATCATCTCAGGAACGACAGTGCCATGTGGCGTCTTCCCATTGGCTCGTAGGGGAGGTTGTAGCCACTCATTACCTTCCAGCTAGGAGTAGGAGGGACCCTCAGGCCCACCAACCAAACATGGGGAAACCCACCTTGTATACTATAAATAGGGCCTTTAATGCCCAAATGTAACACATCACATTTATTATAAACCTACTCTTGAGAGCTCATTTACTCCCACATTTATTGCTTTCGGTGTAAATCCTACCTGCTAGGAACCCGATGGCGAGATCCTCACGAAATCGCTGTCAACAACAAGCCTCGCTTTATACCTCTCCACAATATTATTCTCATTTCGTTTTCGTACAAATACCCATTTATATCCTGCAGGGATAGCGCACGCGGGTGTACGAACGATAAAGCCAAATACTTATCTTTTGTTAAGCGATGCAAGCTCTGCTTCAATTGCCTCTTTCCATTTAACCCAATCAGAGCGATTCCGGCACTCAGCGATAGTTTAGGTTCTGGATCTAGATCATTATTTATAATGGAAAGAGCAATTGTCGCTGCAAATGTGTCGCCGACGACAATAATATTTCTATTATATGTTTCTCCCGTATCTATGAAATTCACAGAGACTTCGACGTTTACGTCAACCAGATCTTTCTCATTTCCCAGTGTATCTGGGTCTAGTCGTTCCGCAGTCCTATTGCATTGAATATTTTGTGCACGTGCTTCATTACTAGGACGCTCGTCTTCTAGAGACTTTGAGTTATCTAGACGAATCTCTTCTAGAGATTTTACATTCGGCTGACCAGTTTTACTAGCTTTTCATTTAGATGTACTAGTATCTCTCGAGGGTCCTTTACGCTTCTAGCGTGTGGGGGCATGAGTACTTATTTTGCTTGGGACCTCAACCCTTTGGGGAGCATTTACTGCAGGTATATGCGATTTAGTTACACCTCTATGGTCAGTGAACGCGTCTGGCATATTGTTTGCTAAATTTTGCAAGTTAATGATCTTCTGAACTTCCAGTTCAGATTGACTAGTGCGTGGATCTAGATACTGAAGATCACTTACGTTCCACGTAAGCTCCGGCATTCATTCAATTTTGAATTTGGATCTCCCCCTAATGCCAGGAAGTGATCTTCATCAAACGTACAATCAGCGAATCAAGCCGTCAATTGATCCCCGGACAAAGGCTCGAGGTATTTCATGATGGATGGAGAGTCAAATCCGACGTAAATACCAAGTTTCCTTTGTGGGCCCATAGAGGTCCGCTTTAGTAATGTTATCGGAACATATACCGCACATCCAAAAATACGCAGATGGGAAATGCTAGGTTCTTTCCCACGCACTAGCTGTAGGGGGAATGATCATTATATGCAGTTGGACGGATTTGTATCAAGTGCGATGCATGTAGGACTGCATGCCCCCAGCATGAAGTGGGTGGTTTGGAGTTCATAAGCAATGGTCTCGCGATAAGTTTGATACGTTTTATTAGCACCTCAGCAAGACCATTTTGGGTATGGACGTAGGGGACCAAATCCTCCACTTTAATTTCCAGGGCCATACAGTAATTTGTAAAGGCCTTTGAGCTGAACTCAACAGCATTATCCATGTGAATCGACTTAATTGGATAATCCGGGAATTGAGCTCTAAGCTCGATAGTTTTCGCAATGAGCTTTGCAAAAGCTTAGTTGCGGGTGGACAGCAAACATGCATATGTCCACCTAGTGGAGGCATCAATAAGGACCATGAAATATCGAAATGGTCCTGATGTTGGGTGAATTGGTCCGTAAATGTCTCCTTGAATTCGTTCAAGGAAAATCGGAGACTCTAGTCCAACCTTAGTGCGCGACGGGCGCACTATTAACTTACCCTTAGAACATGCATCACAAATAAATTCATCAATAGAAGGGATTCCATTATTCGAAATATTATGACCAATTGAATTAGATAGAATCCTACGTATCATAGTTTGTCCTGGATGACCTAACCGCTAATGCCACAATTTAAAAGAGTTCGGGTCATGAAATTTCATACTCATAGCTAGATGGAGATTAGACGGCTGGATGTAGGAATAGTACAATCCAGAGGAGAAGGAAGAAAGCGTTGGGAAAATAGGGGTGCCCGGAATCTATTCGGGATGAAATTTAAATACGAATTTAAATACAATTATTACTAGCATGAATTAATCCTAATTAATTCAAATAATAATTCCAACAACTAATTTTCATCATGCATGTTGAATTAATTTCACATATTAACTAGGCGGAATAAACAAGTAAATATGTGATTAACGTACCTCTTGTAGAATTTGCCTTTGGATAAACGGGACAATCACGATCTCGCTTTATCAACCCAAAAACCTTCTCAAGTATTTCCCTTTCGCCTCACTTGATCACCGGTGGGAGATGCTTTCAAGTAATTTAATAAACTAAGGAAAAAGAAAAATATCTATGCTCTTGATTTTTCCAACACATGGAATTATGTACTTGGGGATGAAATAATCATCCCCTATTTATAGAGGGTAGTGGCCGAAAATTAGAGGCTTCATGGGCTTGGAGAAAATCTTTTCTTAATCTCTAAGAAATCTTGAATATATCTCATATATTCTTTTCTCCATAATAAAATATTCCACAAAAATCTCACACTTATTTTCAAGGCCATATTTTCGAAATTATTAAGAGAAGAATCCAAGATTTGGATCTTCTTGAATATATGAGATAATCTTGTATTCCAAGAATACTTATCTTCCATAATATCTTTCCAAGAAAATCAACAAAATCTAATCTCCCCTACAACCATAATTTTCGAAAATTTAATGAAAAAATCAGCAAGATATATTCTTTTTATTTTAATCACCTTATCATTATTGGGCTACTTAATGGGCTACTTGAGGGGCCTTAAGGAGAATTAAGATTGGACCTCCTAATGGACTTCTGAATTTCAATATTGAGCCTCAATATAATTCAGCCCATTAATATTAATTATTATCACTAATAAATTAATATTGCACTATCCATCTTAATCCATATTACGATAATATGGACTCCCGGTTATTATTTCCCGCGTTTAAGATTATCAAGTCAATTAATTAATTAAGCTTCTGAATAGCTCTAAATTAATTAACATCTTTCACCTTGGAGTAAAGACAGCTCAACATTATTATTCGTACCGAAGAAACTAATTCTTCACTTGCAAGATTTGGTACAATAAAACTTCTGAGCCCACCAAGGGGGCTAATCACACGAGCCGTACTCGCACGCGTTTCTCCGTATTAAATCTTAGCAACCGTCGTATGATTAATATTACTGCCCAAGACACAAAGTTCGAAGTCGCAATGATTCTCACCCAACATGAATCAAAGCAGTAACTATTAAGCATACACGGTCCTATTTAAGTGACGGAGATTAAGAAATCAACAACCACTGAGGTCTAATTCTTCACCTTTCAGAACAGAAGAATTTCTCCTCGCTGTAGGACCTCTTCAACACATACTAAATGTGCTAGTGCAATCTCTTAGTCAAGACAGACCAATCTGAGCCTTACACATCGACCTTTCACAGCGGATTGTTCAATTCCACCTAGGTCGTGAAAATGTACGTTTAGTTACAAGTAAACTGTTAATGTTGTCTTCCGTGATCGGGTATCACCACATTAACTACATTGTAACATGTACTATATATTGAACGGTTTGCAATAGAAATTCAACATTCAATCATAACTAAAGCAAATGTAATAAAAGAATTATTCTCATAAAACGAGTGTTTGATACACGAGTTATACAAAGTAAAAGCATACTTTCACGTATAACTCCAACAATCTCCCACTTATACTTAAAGTCTGCTTTTAGTATACATCACGCATGTCTTAGTGTAGTAGCTCTACGTGACATCTCATGTCAACCTACACTAACCTAATAATTCCTCCCACTTATACTTAAAGCAGGTTGGCAATAGTCTTGACTCCCATTCCATCCACATGTCTCTCGAATGTACTCTGAGGCAGACCCTTTGTGAACGGATCCGCTAGGTTGTCACCCGACGCTATCTTTGCCACCTCTATATCTCCTCTCTTAACGATTTCTCGTATAAGATGGTATTTTCTTTCTATGTGTTTGTTGGCCTTGTGGGCTCTCGGTTCCTTTGAATTTGCAACTGCTCCGGCACAATGATTGTGATGGGCAAATTCGAAACAACGTCCAAGTCCACTAAGAAGTACTTGAGCCAAACCGCTTCTTTCGCTGCTTCACAAGCAGTTACTTATTCGGCTTTCATGGTCGAATCGGCGGTGCATTTCTGCAAATCGCTTCTCCATGTCATGGCTCTTCTCCCATGCAAAACACACTACTCGAGGTAGTTATTTTGGAATCTATATCTGATTGGAAATTTGAGTCCGTGTATCCCATGGGAATTAGATTGTCTGATTGTTAAATCAGCATTCCATACCAAGTTCTTTTCAGAAACTAAAGAACGCATTTAATTGCAATCTAATGTGCTTTCCCGGGGTTACTTTGATATCTTGCCATCATGCCCACGGCAAAGCAGATATCCGGTCTCATACACAACATTGCATACATAAGACTTCCTACGTCCGAAACGTACGGAATATCTTTCATGTCATCTATCTCCACTTGGTCTTAGGGCATATTTCTTTAGATAGATGGATTCCGTGCCTAAAGGTACAAAACCTTTCTTGGAATCTTGCATGCTGAAATGCTTCAAAACAGTGGCTTTGTATGAAACTTGCGATAAACCCAACATCCTCCTCTTGCGATCTCGAGTGAACTTGATCCCAAGGATATGACCGGCTTTCCCTAAGTCCTTCATATCAAACTGATTTGACAGCCATACCCTTACGTCTGACAATACCTTTATATTGTTTCCAATGAGCAGAATATCGTCTACGTATAATACTAAGAATACCACCGCAGTTCCGTCACATCTTTTATACACACAACTTTCGAACTTGTTTTGATCACAAACCCATAAGACTTAATAACTTGATCAAAACACTGGTTCCAAGTACGCGATGCTTGCTTAAGTCCATAAATGGATCTCTTAAGCTTGCATACGAGGTGCTCTTGGCCTTTTTCAACGAAACCTTTGGGCTGTTGCATATAGATCCCATCAAGACTTCCGTTAAGGAAAGCTGTCTTGACATCCATTTGCCAGATCTCGTAATCTAAGTGCGCAGCGATCGATAAGAGAATACGGATGGACTTAAGCATAGCTACAGGCTACAGGCCACAAGCCTTGCTTTGAAGGTCTCTACCCTTCCGTCTGGTCCTCTTTTCCTCTTGTACACCCACTTGCATCCAATGGGCTCTACCCCACTAGGTGGATCAACCAACTCCCACACTTGATTATAATCCATTGAACCCACCTCGGTTTCCATTGCGGTTGGCCACGCCTCCGCGTCTTTGCCTTGGATTGCCTCGTCGTACGTTCATGGGTCTGATTCATCGCCGGGAATCAAATCCAAAGATTCTCCAATTCCCATGAATCTCTCGGGTTGCCTTGCAATCCTCCCACTACGACGGGGTTCCGGTTGTGAAGGTGTGACGTGTGGTATATCATCTTGTATACTTGGTATAGGAGTTTGTCCTCTTAACTCGTCTAAGGTAATCTCACTTCTGGGCTTTCTTTTGTTCATATAGTCTTCCTCCAAGAATTTAAAGTGCGAACTAATCACGGTCTTTTAATCCTTGAGACTATAGAACATACACCCTTTCGTTCCCATGGGATATCCTATAAACAACCTTAATTCCGAACGTGGATCCAATTTACCGGCTTCCTCGTCTAGCACGTATGCCGGACAACCCCAAATCCGCAAGTGTCTTAGACTGGGCTTGCGCCCGGTCCACAATTCCATTGGGGTTTTAGGAACCGATTTGGATGGCACCAAGTTTAGAATGTAAGTCGTTGTTTCCAAGGCGTTACCCCAAAACGACTTGGGTAAATCCGAATAACTCATCATGGATCTGACTATTTCTAAAAGAGTCTGGCTCATTCGTTCCGCCACACCGTTCTATTATGGGGTTCTCGGTGCGGTCAACAGGGATACAATCCCTTCGTCTGATAGCTAGTTCAAGAATTCATCGCTAAGGTATTCGCCTCTACGATCAAATCGTAGAAACTTGATACTTCTTTCCCTATGCATCATAAGGTAGATGTATCCATATCTCGAGTAATCATTGAAAAAGACAATTTACTCATACCCCTTCTTGCTATGATCATCATTGAACCACACATATCGGTATGAACGAGTTCTAACACTTCCGTGGTTCTATTCCCCTTGGCTCCAAATGCCCTCTTGGTCATTTTACCCTCTAAACAGGATTCACAAGTTGGAAACGGTTCGACTTGGAATGATTCCAAGGATCCGTCTTTCACCAATCTCTCTATCCGCTTTAGATTAATATGACCTAGTCTAAGATGTCATAGAAGTGTTTCGTTCATCTCCGAAGAACGCTTTATTTTATTACTCGAAATAATCGATGTGTTATTAGATTCAATTTTGTGAGTGGTGTGCCCAAATAATGGTATAAAGATCATCCATTGAAGTTCCGGAACAGATAAACTCATCGTTTCAAGCAATAATAACATCCTTATTAAAAGAAACTGAGTATCTATTCAAATAGTTTAGAAACTGAAGGTTGAGTTCTTTCTAAACTAGGAACATGAGGAACGTCTCTCAAGACCATAACTCTATCTTCACAAGATAGGCGCACTTCTCCCACTGCTTCAGCTGCCACTCTCGTAGCATTGCCCGATGTGATGGGGATCTCACTTCCGTTAAGTCGTCGGGTTAGCTTAAACCCATGAAACAAATGTGATCAGTAGCTCTCGTATCCACTATCCACGAATAGACAGCATACGCCACTTCACAAGTTTCGACGACTAAGCTGTGTGAATTACCTAACTTTCCTAGCCTCTTAGGCTTGGAACAGGCAGACCTCCATTGTCCTCTCTCACTGCAACTAAAACACTTCCACTTCGATGCTAGCCTTTGCATTTGTCTTTCGCAACAATTAGATTTGCTTGGATCCGGCCTTTGGTTCTCTTCCTCTTTTTCCCTCCCTTGGGACCAAAAGAGGTAGACGGGCCATTAGCCACCATAGCACTAGACTGGTGCTCCATTTTCACCTCCACCGAAACTAAAGCTTGCAAGAGCTCGGACAAACGATTTGTCCGTTCATTCATCTGACAGTTTAGACGAAACTGCTCAAAGCTTCTCGGTAGAGAATGGTATATGAAATCAATCAAAATCCGCACCAAGTACTTCCAACTTGTTAAGGTATGCCATTATCTTGAGAACGTGCTCCCTCACGGGCGTTCCCTCCACCATTTCCAACTTGACCGAGTCATGTCTGGTGAACTGATTAGTCATGGGTTTGATGTGAGGACATCTCTTCAAGGTGTTCCATGATTTCAACAGCGGATACAGTGTCTCCATGAACGCGCCTCAAATCCTCAGACAGAGATGTCAAGATGATGCACTTCATGTGTTCATTGTCACGCTTCCAATCATAAACTGCCTCTACCCATTGCTTGACTTATCATTAGGCTTGCCGGGTATATTAACATAAATAACTCAATTGTGTTTTCGTGCAGTAAGGACAAATTTTAAAAAAAAATATTTCCAATCGATATAAATCACTCCAAAAAGTTTATTAACTTTAAGTATATTAAACAGTGGATTAAAAGGTTGCGACATGATGAAATGAGAATAAAACATACATTCATATCAATATCTAGAAAAATATGAAATTATCACATAATTCGATCACATCAATTATATTGAAACCTTAAAACAATATAATCATGCATCAGCCAACATCTCGAAACAATTTAAATGCGCCACGAGGGGTGGTCTATACATTTAAACACATTCAAGCGGATTACAAACTTAAAAGTTACAAATCCTTAATTCAAAATTAATAGTTGGCTCCCACTTTGACCACATAGAAACTGACAGGGACTCCGAGGGGAGTAAGTTAATATCAATTCCCTATGCCTAAGTAATAACCATAATTAAATACAGGATTATTATTTCGCTTTGAGCAAGCCACTCGTGGTGAGGGTCAATACCGCCACTAGTAATAATCCACAATCATCCTTTCGGAATTTATTCATGTGAAATCCGTTCTTTTGGCCGATCCGAGGGGGAAATGTATTCCAAAAGAACTTCACAAATAAATAAATTATGGAGGTCAAAATAATCCAATTTTAATATCCGGAATAAAATTGCGATCATAAAAACATACTTAGTAATTTTCGAAAGTAAGGTTTTTCTTGGACAATTAAATTCATGCAAACACATATTAACAAATAATAATAAGTGCACGAAATAAAACATCCATCAAAATAAAATTAAACACATTGGAGCACTCGAATCCAATTGTCACGGTTTAATTTCTTCACGTCTTGATGCGAAAAATCGTCCTTGTTGCTTTCCGACGTTCGTCTCGACGTGCTCCCACTCGAACAGCAACACTTCATCAAAAACAACATCGTTTGGGGTTCGAGACGACGTTTAAAATCACACGGAAAAAAAACATGAACCGAAAAAATTCCACGGCCCGAGATACAGCGCGCGTCGGCCCACGAAGTGGGCCCGCGCGCTTCCCGGCCCAAAAGGCGCCGAAACGCTGCCCGAAGCGCGCCGAAGCGCAGCCCCGAGGCGCAGCCGAGGCGCACCCGAGGCGCGCGCGCGGTGCGCGCGGCGCTGGCCACCCGTCGTGCACGGTGTGCGCCGTGCACCCCCGTGCGCCGTTTTTTCGCCGTTCGTCCTTGTTTTCTTCACCCCTTGCATGATTTTACGTCCATACACGTGTCACGCTTGTATGCGTCGTCCGGGTACGCCGTTTTTAATTCTTCGTTCTTCGTCACGATCCGGTTACAATTTATTTTAACAAAAAAAATAAATACTAGATCTAGACTAGTCTATTACAATGATCGAATCAAAATAAAAACAACTAATCTACTCGTGGATTTTCTCACGAGAAAAACGAATTCGAACGAATCGAATTAAAAAATAATTAATTCACACGCATGAAATTAACAACATTAAAACCATGACAATTGGATACCTGCAAAAAAGATCTAACAATTCTACTATCCAATTTCAATTTAATGTTTAACAATTTAAATTCCAATTTAAAATTCAGAGCTCGAAACCGTGGCTCTGATACCAGTTGTTGGGAAAATAGGGGTGCCCGGAATCTATTCGGGATGAAATTTAAATACGAATTTAAATACAATTATTACTAGCATGAATTAAACCTAATTAATTCAAATAATAATTCCAACAACTAATTTTCATCATGCATGTTGAATTAATTTCACATATTAACTAGGCGGAATAAACAAGTAAATATGTGAGTAACGTACCTCTTGTAGAATTTGCCTTTGGATAAACGGGACAATCACGATCTCGCTTTATCAACCCAAAAACCTTCTCAATTATTTCCCTTTCGCCTCACTTGATCACCGGTGGGAGATGCTTTCAAGTAATTTAATAAACTAAGGAAAAAGAAAAATATCTATGCTCTTGATTTTTCCAACACATGGAATTATGTACTTGGGGATGAAATAATCATCCCCTATTTATAGAGGGTAGTGGCCGAAAATTAGAGGCTTCATGGGCTTGGAGAAAATCTTTTCTTAATCTCTAAGAAATCTTGAATATATCTCATATATTCTTTTCTCCATAATAAAATATTCCACAAAAATCTCACACTTATTTTCAAGGCCATATTTTCGAAATTATTAAGAGAAGAATCCAAGATTTGGATCTTCTTGAATATATGAGATAATCTTGTATTCCAAGAATACTTATCTTCCATAATATTTTTCCAAGAAAATCAACAAAATCTAATCTCCCCTACAACCATAATTTTTGAAAATTTAATGAAAAAATCAGCAAGATATATTCTTTTTATTTTAATCACCTTATCATTATTGGGCTACTTAATGGGCTACTTGAGGGGCCTTAAGGAGAATTAAGATTGGACCTCCTAATGGACTTCTGAATTTCAATATTGAGCCCCAATATAATTCAGCCCATTAATATTAATTATTACCACTAATAAATTAATATTGCACTATCCATCTTAATCCATATTACGATAATATGGGCTCCCGGTTATTATTTTCCGCGTTTAAGATTATCAAGTCCATTAATTAATTAAGCTTCTGAATAGCTCTAAATTAATTAACATCTTTCACCTTGGAGTAA
Source organism: Ballota nigra (assembly GCA_947034835.1). Lineage (NCBI taxonomy): Eukaryota > Viridiplantae > Streptophyta > Magnoliopsida > Lamiales > Lamiaceae > Ballota > Ballota nigra. The sequence goes on along the minus strand of OX344723.1, from coordinate 56,346,013 downwards.
AGACAGCTCAACATTATTATTCGTACCGAAGAAACTAATTCTTCACTTGCAAGATTTGGTACAATAAAACTTCTGAGCCCACCAAGGGGACTAATCACACGAGCCGTACTCGCACGCGTTTCTCCGTATTAAATCTTAGCAACCGTCGTATGATTAATATTACTGCCCAAGACACAAAGTTCGAAGTCGCAATGATTCTCACCCAACATGAATCAAAGCAGTAACTATTAAGCACACACGGTCCTATTTAAGTGACGGAGATTAAGAAATCAACAACCACTGAGGTCTAATTCTTCACCTTTCAGAACAGAAGAATTTCTCCTCGCTGTAGGACCTCTTCAACACATACTAAATGTGCTAGTGCAATCTCTTAGTCAAGACAGACCAATCTGAGCCTTACACATCGACCTTTCACAGCGGATTGTTCAATTCCACCTAGGTCGTGAAAATGTACGTTTAGTTACAAGTAAACTGTTAATGTTGTCTTCCGTGATCGGGTATCACCACATTAACTACATTGTAACATGTACTATATATTGAACGGTTTGCAATAGAAATTCAACATTCAATCATAACTAAAGCAAATGTAATAAAAGAATTATTCTCATAAAACGAGTGTTTGATACACGAGTTATACAAAGTAAAAGCATACTTTCACGTATAACTCCAACAGAAAGTTTTTCTATAACTTATTTACGGCTACCTCGAGTAATAGTCATCAAAAGGTATTCGTTATTGTTCTCAGTTTAGTTTCAATGTGATAGTCATTAGTTCTAATATCTCTAAAACTAAGCAGGGTACACTTAGATTGTGGAAACAATAAAGCATTATTGATTATGAGTTCGGTACCCATGGGGAGGACAATGGAAGCTCTTTCGGAGCCCACTATCAACATACTATCATTGGCTATTGTAGTTATACTCCCCTTACGTTCTACCAAGTTATAAAAATACTTCATATCTATTAAGATTGTATGTGTAGTGGTGCTATCTACCAAACATAAATCACTATTTGCGTCCATCATGTCAGAGGAAAATAGTTCAAACCTAATAGCTGATATGTTTACAAGCCATGAATAAGAACAACAATATCCAAATAAATGTAATGGATAGCGATTTAAGGTAAACACATCAAAGCTAAAATAATAATATTATCCACAAAATAAAATAAAATATCCAAAAGAAAGGATCCAAAAAGACATAAATTGTTTTATCCAAAACAAGGTACTAAAATAATCAAATATGCAAATCACTCATTTTCTCATAAATTTCGAGCTACGGGCTCAAGAGATCATCGTTATCTTGGTCAAATTCTGCTTCAGGCAGGCTATCATCGTGAGGTTCAACCATGGGAGCCTTCCCCTTGTCTTCTTTTTACATTATTAGATAAGCCGCAACTAAGTGCTTGGGAGTACGACACATGCGAGACCAATGGCCTTTGCATCCGCATCTGTAGCAGGACTGCTCAATCATGCCTTGAGAGCTAGGTTTTCGTGGAGCGAAATTCCAGGTTTTGTGACCACCGAATGAACTACGACCTCGGTCTTTAGTCCAGAACTTCTTACTATCTCTCCCCCTTCCACGGTTGCGACCAATCACATGTTTGGCCCTATACTGCTGCTGGAGTATGGGGTTGCTAGCGTGGAATGTTGATACAGAGTTCTGGATCAAGCTGGTTACAATACGCTGCAAAGTAGAGTTGTACTCCGTTATAGACTTAAGATCTTGGTAACGGATGTTGAACCACTCGTATTGTGCCGGAGGGAGGAGTATGTCACTTTGTTGTTGGAAACGGTCCTTCAGGGACTTCCACAACATTCCGGGGTCCTTTTGAGTGAGGTATTCATTTTTCATACCCTCATTCATGTGGTTCCTAAGGAAAATCAATGCTTTCGCCTTTTGGGCGTTAGTGGATTTTGAACCTTCGACAATAGTTTCGCTCAACCTATTCGAGGCTAGATGGATCTCGACATCTAGCGTCCATGTCAGGTAGTTGTTACCATCGAGAGCGAGCTCATCGAATTCTTTCATAGTTATATCAGACATAATTCACTACAATTATTAAAGTGATATGGTAAGGGGCGTGACCAAATTTATTGACAACGGAGAAATAAGGATTTATTTTATTATTCAAGAGCACATAAAAGCAAGAATTTAGCGTCGTCTATCCAAAATATAAATTACGGTCCGACAAGTACCGGGCGCCGCCTACCCGAACAATATATGCGGACTATAAATAATAAGTTATGTGCAAGAGTAATAATGCATGCAAGATAATTAAATCATAAAGACATGCGCATGTACCAATTAAGCATATAAGACAGTTTATTGAGAACTAATACTTGAAATTAATTCCAAAAATTTCGGGCTTAATTAACATGTAAGAATTATTACTTTAAAAAATTTCAAGTATAGTAACGGAATTTGATAAATTATTTCTAGGGCGTAAATAAAATAAAACAATCAACAAATATGTTAGGCCCTAAATAAAACGTATGAGACCCAAAACAAGCCCAAAAGGGCTAGGGCACCATAGGTTCCCAGAGGCACGCTGCCATGTGCGACAACAGGCGCGACGATGGGCGTGCGGGGATGTGCGGGGTTGCACGCCACAAACGGACATGCGCGACTGCCGCGGGCGATCGCGGTCCGTAAATGCGACTGCCGCTGGCGATCGCGACCTACAAGCACGATTGGCTCCCTTTTTGCGATTCAGCGGCCATGGGCGCATCGAGGTCGTGCACGAAGGCGGCGCGCGGTGGCGCACGGAGGCGGTGCCGGCCTACGCAGCTTGCGACGGCGGCACGGGGAGGGGCGGCGCCGGCCCAGGGCGGCACACGGTGGCGTGCTCGACGACCTGGAGCCGTGCGCAGGAGGCGGCGCTCCTGGGCCGTGGCGGCGGCGGTCGGGCGGCGGTCGTTCGTCTTTGGGCGGTGGCTGTTGCTCGTCGATTAATTAAAAAAAAAATTCAAAACAATTCGATCCAATTAATTGTAAAATTCGAAATAAAAATCGAAGCAATAATTCAAGTGCATAAAAAACATAATACACATGGATTAAGATTCAATACGATAATAAAAAAACATGCAATTGAGAAAAATATTTTAGATCGTACCGATTAGTCTCGGGCAGAGTCTCGTACTGATAACGTGTTGTAAATCGAGAGCGTAAATAAAGGCGCGAGATTTGTTCACCCAGTTCGTCGATAACGACTACGTTTGGGGCCTACCAAGCCAGGAGTTTCAATATTATTCTTGTGTATGAGAATTTACAATTTTAAGTACAATGGTATATTTATAAGAGTAAAACCCTAATCTAAATATGAAGCTCATTGGGTTATTGGTCCATAAATAATGTCCACATCAAATCTTCTAGATTTGGTGTAATAAATCTTCTAGATTTACAATAAATATGAAAGAATTTGCAACAATAATTATGTAAATATTCTAAAATTAGAACTAGACAGACCGAACCGAAAACCACAATTTTGGTTGGTCCAATGAATTTGTATAAGTGGATTATTTTTCAGTTTATATTACATAATAATAATTGAAATATTAATCAAATTATAATTTGAGCACATTTATAAATGCCCCCAACCCCCAAAAAAAACCTTTTAGGTTGTGTTTGCAAAAGTTGTTCCAAACTTTTAATCACTTAAATTACATATTAGAATTAGTTTACTTTTATCAAACTAAATAAGCTGCAAGAATCCATAATTCAAAAGCTGGCACTTTCAACAAATTATCAATTATTTTAACTTTCTTTTACAATCTCTCCTCAGTAACATCAATTTTTTAACCATTTATATCAACATATAATAAAAAGAAATAAAATAATATTTATTTTAAATTATTTAACAAACACTTCAAATTCCACTTCTCCTAGTTTTTTAAATATTCTTGCAAAATTGATTGACTTTTACTACTAAGCAACTTCTTTATAATACTTATTTTAATCACTTGCTCAAAAACATATTTTTTTTGCAAACATGCCCTTAGATCCATGTTATGGCTTATACGTAACGACATCTGCATATGCTGCCCCAAAAAAAAAAATACATATATATATAATAATTAAATACATAAAATTTCAGAATATAATTAAACACTTCTATACATTAGTTGAATCTTGTAACGGATGTAAATTTGATACACAAATTTTCAATCCGACAACTTTTCTTTTTTCTTCACCAAAACAGTTCATATAGAAAAAGAAAAAAATAAAAATAAACCCCTCCGCAACGTAGTACTCCACATAATAGAAATACTAGTAGTATATATAAAGAATTAAAATATATGAGTCGAATTGAGCCACACTTGAGTAGAAGTTTATGCATATAAATTTATGCCCAATATCAGCTTTTAGTTAGTTATATATAAAAGATTTTGCATCTTATAATTTTTAGTCAATACTAATATTATAAGATTATAGTGGGATAGAAATAGAAAGAAGTATATAAAAATGAAAAGGAATATATATATCTTACACGGATTGCCATAGATTATTTTACCAAGAGCACAACACGGATACTAGTATGTGGTTTTATAATCAATATTGAGGAGGTAGGATGCATGCTTAACCAGTCTGGTTTAATTTTCTCATTAGACAATGCTCCAGGGATGCCTTATCGACGGATGTAAAAAAAAGCCACCTTTTTTTATTTCAGAACATTGACCATAAGGATTGCTGTCACATTTCGCTTTTATGTACGCTAGCTGATAAACATCTTTTCTTGCCACACACCATGAAAAGCCATACGGTTCACTCTATAATCAAAAGGAATTTTTACTAAGTGTAAATTGGGAGATGATTATGGTTGGTTGGTTGGTCAGATTACCATACAAAGAGAGACGCAAAGTAGCAAACATAAAACCCCACACAAGTCCCTAGCCATGAAGCTATCAATGTTTTTTTTTTTTTTTTTCCTTCAAGAAATTTCAATTCTTTAAACAAATCGGAATGGGTTGGTTGGACTTGATGCCTTTAGGGCCACATATGTATATGTGTGTGTGGGGTTCAGAAGCTTTGTATGGTTTCATTGCTTCTAAATTTATGGCGTCATATATCATTGGTGCATGCCCCTTTGCTTTTTTATTAATGAACCTTAACTTTGAAATTAAAAAAATTGCTTTAAAAGAAGCATAAATTATAGGAGGAAAATTCAATTAACTACATAATCTAATTTGCTTCTGATAAATCTAATATTTTCAGTTTGCCTTTTTGCTTTAGGAGATAGCCATGAATACACTTCATAAATTATAAAAGAGTAAGTTTTATAAGAAAATTATTCATGATAAGTTTATCATAAAACTATTTTAAAGTATTGAATATTTTGTCAGAAGTATTGATAATCTCACCAAAAGTATCATTAATTTCGGTTCAAGCAACAATTACAATATAATATCATCGACCCAAATTAATGATACTGCTGGTCAAATATTCTATATTTTAATATAATTTCATGATAAATTTATCATGAACTAATTTCATATAATACTTTGCCAAAAAATGGGGGCAGATACTCAACTACCCAAGACAGCGGAAAATTAATAACACATAAAAATTATAGAAACAAATTAATTAGTGATTACAAATGAAGTGGAACACCTAGGCCAAAATGAATATTCACAAGCCATTTTCGTCTAACAAGGTTTGCAAGGGGTGGGAAAAAAATTCACACATTAATACCTTGGTTATGGTAGATAAACTTTCAACCAATATAGCAAAAACAAATCTGTAAGATTCACAAGTCTTGTTCCGCAGCTCAGCATTGGGAAGAATCTTAATTAATGCTAAAAATTACTGAATTTTTTTTATAATGAAAATAAATTCTAACTACATACATCAGCCACGACATATTTGGTTATAGTATTTATATTGATCCATATTACAAAAGACAAACTAAAGCCAGTATAGTGTTAAGGCCATCCTTAAACGCACAATTAAGCTAAGATAGGTTGCTTTAAACATTGGCATATATAATTTGCGTATACTGAAGCAGCTATTATGCTCAGCAGGCGCAACAAAAGTGCTATTAGGAACTAGATGATCAATTATGTTACTCTTAATTTGCGCATTTTATTATTGATTGATATATGTTCGGTTTGATATTATATAAACAGTTTTAAATATGGTTATCAATGTTTGGAATATAAAGAATATCATATGTTTATTTGTCATCATAAGTGGATTTTGTATTTTAATTTGAGTTAAATTTATCATGTTAATACATTAATTTTTTAATATAATGTCATTTCAATCACGTCTTTAAATAAATGACATTATTTATTGTTGCAATTTAATAAATAATGATACATTGTTATTGTTTAGAGGCTAATGGATATACATATATATGTTACTTTGGTATTAATTCAAATTTGCCAGGTAAAAAGTGACCATTCGACTACAATAAACTAAGTTTGGGCCTTGGAAGCAGGTGGCTTCCTTACTTTATCCAGGTTCGATTCCCTTTGAGAACAAATTAAGGGAGTTATAAAGTGATTTGAAGTATAGATAAAAAAAATTAGGCCTTCGGAAAAGACCAGTTGAGGGGATATGAATTTAGTATAGATTAGGTATATATTATATTGCTTGGTAGACTTTAGTATGGAATTTTTATCATTTCATTCCTTAATAAATCTGCAAGAAGGGGAAGTAACAATTTTTTCTTGATTTGAGCATATAAAGCCATTTTGTATTGAGTTGGAGGTAATAAATTTGGGTTAATATTAAATTACTATGTCCAACCAAACAAATTTCAATTGGATAAAAAAAAAAATTATAAGAATCTTTTATGCCCTACTAAATTAATAAATATTCGAAGATACTACTCCCTCCGTCCCACCATTATTTGCACACTTTCCTTTTTCGTCCGTCCCAATATTATTTGCACACTCTAAAAAAAGAAACATTGATTTGCGTGCACACTCACAATAATACACATATTTACCCATATGCCACTACTTTACTCAAAAAATAAGTTTTTCTTAATATGCGTGTCGTCCCAACTATGTTGATAATGATGGGACGGAGGGAGTACTATTTAGATGAATACACTACCTCAAATTTTTTTGATATCAATAACTACATCTACAGATCTACTCATAACGTTGGCAGGGACAACGAGTTGCTCTAGTGAGTCGTGGCGGTCATTTTTAAGTGGAAGTGATGTATTACTGGAAAAAAAAAAAATCGAAGTGGGAAACTGGAAAGAGTATTTTTAAATTTTCATAGGTTTGATATAAAAAAAAAAATTAAGAGAAGTATATATACTAAAAAAGATAGTGCAAATAACTCTGGCCTTATTGTAGTATTTTATTTTGAAATGGCAAATTCCAATTTCATCCATTTTGGATCAACATCACTCATCATTTCTCGTTAACGAGGCCTTCATTGGCTCATAGCTAAGTTAGGCTTGGAACCCATAAGAATTACTCAACCAATATATGGCAGAAATCGGAATGTAATGGGTCATCTAGGAATAGCCCATAAATAAAGTTTATTAAAGTGGGTAACAGCCCAGGTAGTCCCTACCAAAATTATACTACTAGAATTTGCCCCAAAATATTACATTTATCTGAATATTAATTGTTTTTTTCAGATCGATAAAACAGAGACTCAAATTCATAATCTTTCAATCATAAATAGTGGAACTCTAACTATTTAAGCTATACCACTTCATCTTATCGGAATATTAATTAGGTCCACTATAAGGGATGCAATTAGTACATGCATCTTTTGATTGTCGACCCATTCCTCTTGATCATTTTATATGATTTGGAATATCAAGCTTAATGAATTGACTCAGTCTGAACCACGCACATCATGCAATTTAAATTTATTTTTAAATATATAAAAAAAATTTATTGAACAGTTACCATTATTTGCACTTAATAATTACAACTGCAATTGATTAAAAATACAATTTCACAATTCATACAAAACTTTGGTCAATGGAGTCAGTCTCATGGACTCCAATGCACCGTATAACTGGTACACATGTAAAACTTAACACCAGTTTTGGCCGAAATATGCCACCAATTTAACAGAAACATGCAGGTTAATATAACTGAAACGTGACATTATATTTGATTGAAACATGATATGATACGTGACACTAGATTTAACTGAAACGTAAAACTAACTTTTAATGAAACAGGCGAGTGCACGCCTAGTACATATGAGACCTTGACCACTAACAAAATGTAAGAGTGACACAAAACTTGCCTCGTTGGAGGTAAGTTTAAAATCAAGTCGAAATTGGTGGTGGGACACGTCCAAAATATTCACCAACTTTTGTAACTTCCTCAATTTAATTTCCAGCTCCGACATAAAAATAACAATTCATGGAAGCTATCAATAATATCTAACTAACCACCTCATTGTTTTTTTATTACAAAATCGTAGAGTGACAAAGACATAACAAATTAACAGGATTTACAAACTGAATGATGGGACCCGCAGTAGTTGGTCATGGCAGTTTTTCATTTAGCCAGATGCTGCTGCGAGCTAACCCTCTATCTTTATCAAGTTATTGGACCATATACATGTTGTCATCTAATGATATACCATTAAAAATATGCAAAATGGGGCTTGATTATTGCATAAATCTGGTTTTTCTTTCCCAATGTTTATCTACTCCAATTGAAATATGTTCATTTTATTGAGACGTATATCTGGCTTCCAATTTTAATATTGTAGCTCTGTGGCCTAACAAAAGTGTTTGCTCTTAGTGTACTGGTCCAACCTTAGTGTATGTTATTCTCCCAAGTTCGAACTCTATCAATGAACGCTCATTAAAATTTATTTTCAAATCAAGAAATGAATTATTGAGCAATTTTATCATACATACTTGATTTAATACTCCCTCCGTCCATCAAAAGTGTATCCACTTTTTTTATTTTTTTGTCCACCAAAAGTGTGTCCTTCATTATTTGTCAACAATCACTATAGATTTATATCCACAAATAATTATTTTATTCATATCTTATCTTTACTTTGTCTATTTTTCTTAAAACATATGTTCATGGGGGCACAGTTTTTATGACAGAGGGAGTGAGTACTATTTTTGCTATCAAAGATATTTGGGAGTTGTTTTTATTTAATTACTTAAAACATAATTGTTGTATTATTTTTATGAGTAAGTCTCTTGAGCACCGGACACTCTGTGCAATTCAATTGCATTTTTGAAAAGTTACTCATGTTACCACTGAAAAGTCATCATATTTGTGCTGAAAAATTAATCCTTTGTTAAATTAACTTTTGAATACACATAGGGTGACTTTTCAGTAATAATAGGAATAATTTTAAAAAAATACACTTAAATTTCACGGTATACCTGGTACAAATAAGACTAGGCCTATTATTATAACTATAATAAAATATTTTGTACAATATATATTTTTAATTTTTAAATATTTCAATTTTATGTTTTTTTTTCGAGATCGTCTCGAATAAAAAAATTGAGAAATATGAAAATTCCATTTTAAAGTTTGATTCAAATTAAAATATATTAGGATAGAACCAGGCCGTATAGATAGTTCCCTGGGTGAAGTTCAGGAGAAATTTTCCTTCCCAACCCGTTGATATCCCTAGCCATTTACAACCGATGATATCAAGTCAAATTCGTCATTAGCCCAAGTTGGTATTATCTTTTCATGCTTTTGATGCCCATCCTACATAAATCCCACAATTGTCATTGTCATGCCATTTTTTCCGCACGGTTGTGATTTCAGCGCACAAACCAATTAATCAACTTTTTCCAGGGTGACGACAATAAACTAAACCTAGCCACTTTATACAAACAATGCATGATTATATGTTCTCTACCTGTTTTAGCCATTATCTTTGCATTATCTATGGATTTATGATCTGTAAAACTTGTAATAACATCAAGAAAAGGGGTTTTGATGAGTTGGAGGTGGGTGCAATATTTGTAATGGCTGTTAGTTGGCATTTGCCAACTGCCTTTCCTTTTTGGGTTGTTGGGACCTTAGAATACCCCTCTTTACAAAGGTATGTTATCCATATATGCATACATTTGTTGTCAACTTGCACATATTTTTGTGTGCCCATGTGAAGAATTGATGCCTTCAGCCAAGAAATGGGGCATGCTGAGGTTAGACTCATTATTTTAAGGGAAAGTATTGGGTGTAAGAACTTTTTATGTTTAATTATAGTTAGAACAACTAAGCAAGACAACTAAAACAAATCTTCTCTGAGATGAGAAAGATTATGTGTAAGAGTATCTTTTGTTTGATGATTTTTGGAACAACTAAGACAAAATTTCTGATTGTGGGGTATAAGTTTACGAATTTGAAAATAAACTATTTTGAATTTAATTCAAACTACACAAAAATTTAATATTAATGACAATAATTCCGTGATATAGTTTCTTTATCTAAAACTCTTAAAATATAGAAAATGATCGTTAATGATAGGATCCATTAAGTATTATTTCCTGTAATTTAAGATCTTTAGCTAAAGTTATAATGACAGAATTTGTTGTCACTCAAATTAATTTCTTGTAGTGTTATACTATTCAAATCCACAAAAATTGTGTATGATTTTTTTATTTTTTTTAATAAGGTCAAGGGTTTTTAATTTTGTTACTTGAACAATGATTCTATACCAACGAATTTGCTGATATTAATTTCACATTTGTCGTCTGATTGTGCAAAGTAAACTTATTTACACTTTGTGTATAATTTTTTATAATATTAGTTGTTTCATTAAAAAGTAGTATTAATTTGATAGTAGTATTGTAAAATGAAAAAAACTAAGGACATATGCCCTCTTAAGAATTGTGCGTAAAGTTTGTGAGTTAATAATTAGAGTAAGTCTCTTATGAACATAAATTCATGTTATTTTTTTTTTCGATTATCACTATTTAATTTGTGTGCACAATAATAATATTTGGAAAAATGAATTCATATAAATTTTGCCTTACTTAAAAGAATTTAATTTTTGTGCACAATAATAATATTTGAAAAAACGAATTCATATAAATTTTGCCTTGCTTAAAAGAATTTGATATGCTTGGATCATCAACACATTTTATATGTACTTGCAACAATATGTCAAATTGATAGAAATAAGAAAGAGATGAAATTCAATTTATTTTTAAACAAGATCATTTCAATTTTTTATTTTTACCCGATTTCAAATTCGACATTTCATCATTTGTTTAAACAATGGCGTGCGTTCAAACTACATCTACAATTGGAACCCCATACTGAATTAGAATAGAAAAGTATATTTCAGATTCTTGTATAAAATTATGAACCCTGCGGTAGCATAAACCCACGATATTACATGAGAACACCTGCAGCAGTTCATTCACATACTTCTTCTATGTATTTACAAGCCAACATCACTCGACTCTCTTCAATCACACCATCCACATTCGTATACTCTATAAACTATACAAAAAATTCGGGTATTTTCTCCTAATCTACGACTTCATTGTACACTCTATACGTTGTTGAACCATCAGGATGCATCCTTCGGATGAACCTATAAGAAGCAAGGGAATTGCGTTAGCTAGAGTTTAAATAAAATATGCCAAATTTTGAACAAGTAATGCTAGTTATTAGGTCAAACAAAGGGCAGCACAGTAGCACATGGCCTTTCATTAAACTAAGATCATAAACAAACAGATTGTGTATTTGATAAATAAAGAATCATGTTTTAGTGTTTACCTGAAATCTGACTCGAGGGATTCGGTCAGAACGAATAATTGAATGTGATTTTTTTTTATTTTTTTCTTGCTTCTTGAAGTATTTTTTGATATCTTTGAATCTTATTCTTGCAAGCAGAAACCTGCATCCGAAACATAATAAATTTCATTAGTCATAGTCTAGGAATTTACAAAATTATATATAAATGACTTCTTCTGCTTGCTTTCCTTTGAGTATTATCTACTTAAACAATAGTTTATGATGGAAGAAATCTAAACAAGGTTTTACTTTTTGGAATGAAATTTCTATGAAAATCTAGCAGGGCCCATCTTATGCCTTTGGTAAAACAACAGAAACCACATGGTAATACAGGGGGGAAAAAAAAGAGGAGAAAATTTGTCAAAAAAGGATTTGTTCTGTTCACTCAAAATTCCAATTAGACAAAGAGAGGAAGAGGATCACATGAAAAAGAATTGTCTTATCAATTTCCTTTTCCATTTTAGGGCCTGTGTGACAAATAGATAAGCTTCCATGCCAATTCAAATTTCCATCTCACCAACGGTAGGGGTCCTCCTCCAAATAATGCTTCTTGCCAATACCTCTTCTACATATTGTTTATTTTCCATCCAAATGGGACCACAATTACTTGTATCATTATCCTAGTTTAATTTCCATATCCTACATTTAGTGTCATTTAATGTTATTAACTACAAAGCAAATTGTGATTTGTGAGGAGCCTAAGCTACAAAAAAAATTAAATTGCTATATTTCAAATTTTGAATACACTTATTATAATGTTAAATTAACTTTTAACACATGGAATAGTTCTTTTGTCCACTAAATGTATTGTGTAATTAAATATATTATTTAACTTCATTAGGATTTCACTATAATTTTAATTTACAGTTGCTTTCACTAAAAAGTGTATTGTTTCACTTGAACTTAAAAATGCTTAGATACAATTTGAAAATATATTAGAGTTTCGCGGTGAGGGAATACAAACACTCTATTAAAATCGTATGGGTATTTTTTATTAATAATAATAATAATTATTATTATTGTTCTAGAACATGACATAATAGACTATTTGGAAAGGAACTAAGAAATGGTATTTTATTAAGGGCTAAGAATTCAGGTGGTGAATTGACTAGAAAGCCCCTAGGAGTATGAACACAATTTTGGTTGGGAGAGAGAGAGGGCAAAAGGAGATTTGACTTACAGCTTCGATATCAATCTTGTAAACTAGAAGCTTTCTCCTCTCGCGGCAACTGGTCCTATACGCCACCACAACATGCCCAACTGCCAACACCAGCGACGAAACGAACAGCGCCGCCTCCATAGCTCTCACATACCCGCCTTTCGAGTGGCTGTTCATCATGAAAACGTACGACGCCTTCAGCGACACAAATACCAGCGACGCCGCCGAGCACACGGTGGCGATCCCCAAGTACGGCCCCCTAGACAGCCTAGGCCCGTCGCAGAAGCTATAAACACCTATTACCCAAATTGAATCCAACACATTAAGTTTTTTCCAGTCAATTGAATCTCCGATTAACGGATTTAGATATGCGCACTTATTAAATTGAACATATTAGGTTTTGTTTTTCTGTCAATTGAATCTCCTTAGCTCAAATGAAATAAGCTCACTTACATAATATGATGGCGGAGCGGATGATGGAGACGAGGGGGATATCGATGAGCGAGTAGCGGAAATCGTAGTCGCTGAGGTGAGAAGAGAGTGTCTGGAGATTGAGTGAGGACGGCGCAAGGGCGGCGGAGAGGAAGGCGGAGGGGAGGAGGGCGTCGGCGATGATGAGAAGAATGGGGGCGGAGAATAAGAGCAGAGATACCAACATCGTGATTAGGAAAAACAGGGTTTTGATCCATCTCGGAATTACAGGGACAGCTTTTTTCAGAGATTTATCGTCTTTGGTGAAACCCATCTGCGGTGAATTAGTTCCTTCAGTGCGTGTAGTGTGAAGAGAGAGAAGGGAATAAAAGGGGAAGAGAGAGAGAGAGGGAAGGTGAGTGGAAAGAGAGGAAATGAAAATGGAAGCGAAAATCGTCGGAAGATTTGACTGAAATAAGGGGTAATGGGGTTGGGAAGAATGGAAAATGATTTGGAAGTTGGAAATGTACACGCGAAAGGTAGTGGTCAAATAGGGGAGGCAGTAGGCTTGTTTCTCTCTCCTCTCTCTTTCTCTCTAGATTCTCTCTCTAGGATTCTGTTTGTAAATAATGTGAAAATGCTCTTTTCGTGGACTTTAACTGCTATACCTAAAAAAAATATTTCTGGGGAGTAATCAACTATGTTACAGTGATGCCGCCAGTTTATGTACGGCGGGGAGTTATGCGTTCAAAAATGTGAAGAATAATATCAATACTTTTTTCAGCCGCAGTTCTATTATTTTTAAGTCCCGCCCAGGTTGTTCATTTTGAACGAGTTTTAAAAAAAAATTGATAAGATAAATATAATACAAATATTTTGAAGTATAGTGTAGTCTTTTATTTATAAATTAAGAGGTTATTTGTCAGTGAAGAGTGAATTACATATAAAATAATTGGTTGAATAATGAAGAAAAAAGATGGTTGACAAAAATGAAATGGACGTATTTTTTATGGACAATGTCCCATTGAAATTTGCACTTTTTTTTTTATTTGGATGTTTCACACCAATTTGCACACTAACTAAAAATCAAACATTAATTTGCGAATATATACTCCCTCCGTACCGGAGAATTATTAGTTTTTAAAATGATAAAATAATTTTTAAGAAAACTTATAATTAGAGGTTGCAAAACGACGGGTAACCCGGCCCGGCTCGTTGGGCCAAGTTGTGTTCACGGGCTGGGCCATTTGCAATCGGGCCTCTATAAATTGAGTCCAGCCCAGTCCTAGCCCGCGGGCTAATGGGCCGGCCCGGCCCATTTCAATTTTTTTTATTGTTATTCTATGTTATTTAAGAAAATCTAATGAATAATTTTGGTAGAAGGCTATAATATATATATATATAGGGGTGAAAACGGATCGGATATTTCCCGACCGATCCGGAGCCGTATCCGGTCGGTATCGAATTCGGTATAAAAAATTAGTATCCGGGCGGATACGGAATCGGATACGGATAGTTGACTTCGAATTCGGAATCGGATTCAGAATACAAAATATCCGACCGTATTCGACTTTTACCATATTTTATCGGATATTATCCGGATATCAAATCCGGATATCCGGATATCTGGATTTTTTTAATATATTTTATTTTATATTAATATATATATAATAATATAATATCAGTCCCATTCTAAATTCTAATATATATAATAATATAATATTAATATATATATATAATAATATAATAATAATTTTTATAATTTGCATTAGAACTTCTATGAAATATTGCATAGGTGGTTTTTTTTATGTGTTTCAATCACATTTTGATGATTTTCGTATGAAATATATTATCCGATTATAGTTATTCGAATCCGGCCCGAATTCCTCCGATATCCGTCCCGTATCCGTATACCGAATATTCCGAATTCGTATCTGAATCCGGCTTTTCCGTATTCGACTCCGAATTCGAGAAAAAAATATGGTTTAGGATACGGTATAAGCACTATCCGTCCGTATCCGATCCGTTTTCACCCCTATATATATATATATATAATAATGTAGAGAAAGGAAATATATATATAATAATTTTGGCAGAAGGCTTTCTAATATTAAATGGACCAACAATTTTGGCTTACTAACTGTTGTAAAATAAAGAGCGTAAACTAGAATACCAATTTGTTTACCCAGTTTGTCGATAACGACTACGTCTGGAAGCGTACCAAGTCAGGAGTTTTCACTAATATTTCTGTGTGTTTACAATATGGAGTACAGGGATATATTTATAATTTCGAAACTCTAATCGAAACTCTAAAGCCCATTTAGGTTACTAGGCCCATAAGTAATGTCCACATCAAATCTTCCGGATTTGGTATATTAAATCTTCTGAACACTCCCCCTTGGACATTACGACACGACGTATATGTCTCGTCAGAAAACTTCACATGTTGGGTAGCGGAAAAAATATTTAGCTAGGGAGAAGTGCAATTATTGATCTTCAGGATTGTTTCGAGGTTACCACTCCCCCTGAAGACAACAACCTTTTACGCCTTCTCATCATGATACCATAAATATACTTCTAAAAAATAGAGGTAGGCAGGGACTTAGTGAACAGAACTGCTAGATCGTGATTGTCACTATGTCGCACATATTTTTTGGTAATTACGTCACTCTTCTAGAGTTCGTATGGGAAGAAGATTTTTGGGGAAATATGTTTCGTTAAGTTCCTCTTAACGTACCCGTTGTTCATTTTGTGCAACACAAATTGCGATGTCTTCATCGTTTATAGTGGGGAATGTATTGTTTAATGGATCTCCATGAGATCACAATACCATCACAAAGAAAAATATAATCAGTCTGAGTTATCATAGAATGTGTTTAACATCATTCCAATGTCTCCTTCAGGGAGAAGCGCTATATCTCGCAAGTAAATTTATTGCAAATGCGATGTCCAAACTTGTGCAGTTTGTGAGATAATGTATGCACCAAGTAGCGCTTACATAAGGAACTTTCGGTCCTAATATATCCACTGTATCTTATTTGGGTCTAAATGTGTCCTTATCCACTTCAAGGGATAGAACTACCATAGGCGTACAAAGTGGATGAGATTTATCCATGTAGGATCTCTCAAATAACCTTTTCAAGTAGGTTGTCTGGTGTATAAAATTCATTAGTCCTTCAGAGAGATGTCATATTCATTTTTCCTTCAGGAAAATGCTCGACTTAATTTTCCTTTCAGGAAATACTTAAATTTAATTTTCATTCAGGGAAAATTTTGAATTCATTTTTCCTTATGAGAAATTCTCAAATCAGCATGTCGAGACTATACTTGGTTTTATCCAAAATTTTCATTTCGAATTCAGCTTTCAAGATTGAACTGACTTCTTCAATCTCTTTGCATGTTCCGATTATGTTTAGTTCATCAACATAGACGTAGATGATGCAAAAATCACTTTGCGATTTCTTTATAAATGCGCAAGGAAAAACTTTATTGTTTGTATATCCTTCTTTGGGAGGAATTCACTAAGTCGATCGTACCATATTTGGTCCGACTGTTTTTAGATCATATAATGACCTTCGCAGTTTTGTATTATACATTCAGTGGTTTTCATAATTCCTCTTCTGGGGAATCTTAAATCCATCAGGGATATAAATATTGGTATATAATAACCATATAAAATATCAGTTTACAAAGTCCATTAACTGTATTCTATTTTAGCTTTCAGTGATTAGCGGAACTTTGTTTGTTCATACAGAAAAATATGTTTGATCACAAACAATCATGAGCCTCTGTGAAAACCATGGGTTTCTGCAAAAAACCCTAAAGCTATTAATCGCGCTCACCGCCTTATTTGGTTTTCGTGTAAACACTCATTATCCAACAGGGATAACTCTTAGAGTGTACGTACGATAGAACCAAACCTTGTTTTTAGCGAGTTTAACTCTGTCACACTTTTACCATAGCGGAACCATACGATAAGAGTTCCTAAATAATTGTTGATGGATTCGGCTAGCGTCGGGCAGCCTTAGACACATCTCAAGTGGGTGGAGCAACCATACAGGTATCGAGTCCAAAAGAAAGCTCAACACGAAATAGATTAGTAAATTCCAAGAGACGATTTAAAATTAATGCGCATGAATATTTATACAAGATCTCATGCTTTATTACAATTATACAAATAAAATATTTATAATTATTTAGAACATAAAATTTAATTTCGGCCCATGTTAAAGAAAAAATTATAGGCCCAAAATAAATTAATGAAAGATTGGCCCAAGATTAAAAAATCAAAGAGGCCCAGATTAATTAATTAAAAAAAGGCCCAATTAAACGGTTGGCCCAATTAAAAGGAAAAGAGATGCCCACTTAAGGATAAATTAAGGTGCAAAATAAGCCACTTAATCGGCCCAAAACAATTGCCAGAAACGGCCCAGGTTAATTAAAATGAAGAGGCCCAACTTTTTTCTCCTTTAATTAGTCCAAAGAAAGCTCAAACATGATAGGGCAGTGCCGTGTCGAGCGATGACAATCTTGGCGAGCGGCAGGCCTAGTGAGCAGCGGCGACACCGTGGACGATCAACAGTCGTCGTTGTCGTGGGCGGTCACCACCAGCCAAGCTCCACGGCGCAGCCATGGAGGTTCGAAGCCTCACGCAAGTGGAACATCGTGTGTCGAATCCGAGCGTCGATAGCCACGGGCCGCCACTGCCGGGGTGCCCCTCCACAGGCGGACGCCGACAATTACAGGCCACCACCGGCCATGGGCGATGCGGGTCCATACACGATCGAGACGGCACCGACGGAAGCGCATCCCTTCGTCACAATTTGTAGAATTGCGTCGGATCCGCTTCAGGGGACTCTAAATTTTCACCATAGGGCGTTCGAATAGGACTCAGCGGGAGACCTTCCGATCGGATCTTATTCTGTCGACGGACCGGGCTCAACGGGAGCCTGCTAATTCCGTAAGTTCCATTGGTGGTGGCGATATCACAGTTTAATTTAAAAGGATATCTCAACAAAGGACAAGATTTAGGAGTTGAAAGCTTATACATATGAATGGTTGTCGTGGATAATACATGTAAAGGCATATGTGATTAGGCGTAAAATTGTCATGATTCGTCACTCGAAATGCCCTAGTTTTGGTTGATTTTGTTGAGTATTTAGAGTCAATTGCGTATCATTTTCATAAACTAATGAATTTGTCTCTTTGATGCTCATAGATGAATAGAGGGCGAAAAGAGGAGTTCGTAGGACTTTGAATCGACTCAAACGGATGCCCGGATGAGAAGATATCGAAGAGATACGAAAAGTGTTAGTTCGGGGGAGCAAAAGTATCATTGGAGTGCACAAGCAATGAGTACTCGTGCAAGGGTGCACGAGCGGCCGTGCAAGGCGCACAAGAGGATGCAAGTCGTGCACTAGTGCACGAGCACTCGTGCATAGTGCACGAGCAATCGCTGGTCGTGCAATTTTTCGGTTCTGGACAATTTGGAATGCTCGAGTGGGGTTTGCTCGTGCACAAGCAGTGCACGAGCAAGCGCATTTTTTGGCCCATACATTCCCGATTCGGCCCGATGCTTATATATATTCGTCTCGAGCACATTTTGAAGGAACATACACGAAATAATCACATACCAAATCACTTTTAGACTTAGTTTTTAGAGAGAGAAAGAGGAGAAGGAACGAGCAAGCTTTACTTTTACGTTTTGAGGGTTTTCTTTACGAATTCATAGTCCGATTTTATACGTTTTAATTTCATTTCTTAAAACCTTTGTTCGTTATTTATTCTAGACTTCATTTTATTAATCTAATTTCAGTTCTTAGAATTATTTTCTTTCAAAACCCTAGTTCATGCTTTTTAGTTTTTCACTTCAATTCATCATGTTTATGTTCGTTACTTCGTCAATTGCTTTTGTTATCGTTATAACCATGTCCGGCTAAAACCCTTGCATGCTTGGGGTAGGATGAACTCGTAGAAGTAGGTTGTGGGTATGTAATTAAGGTAACTCGTGACGTTAGGTTTTAATTCTCTTAATTAATGAATTCTTAAAATCAATCTTAATTTTTCCTTTGAATTTCGTACGAACGTGTTAGGGAGAGGACGACCGCATCACTCTTTAACAACTAGTAGACTTAACTAGAGGGTTTAGAAGGGGTTGATTAATTTGCCGGTTTAGCTATGGAGGACGGCTGCATCACCATTAGTTAAATTAGAGCCTCTTTAATTAAGCACAATCTATTAACTTGTTAGTGGATTAGTGAAGTCGAGGGCTAGGGTAAAGTATTAGGGTTTAGAATCTTGAGCTTTCATCTTGCATTCTCTTACTTTGGTTATTTCTTGCACGTCACGGTTATTTTGATTATGTACCTACTCCGTTAGTATACGTAGGGATTCCTATCCTAAGCATCACCATCTCTTATTTGAAAACACAGCTTAAATTCTTAGTTTAATTTTATGTTTGCATTCGTAGGATAGTTTAGTTTATTTTAGTTTAAAATTAATTCTTCAAAAATCCAAAAACATACACTCATATTAACTACGACGCGTAGATCTTCAGGGATCTATTTGCATACATACCTTCCCTTGGGTTTGATAATACTTGGTCACTATACTTGCCAATACTACAGTGAACCCGTACTCTTACGGGAAAGCTACTAGTAGAAGCTAATATATTTCGGTTCAACTCAATGGCGTCGTTGCCGGGGATGGCGTTGTATGTCTTTTAAATAGGACTTGTACATAGCTTAGTAGTTAGTAGTGAGTGCTTTATTTTCTGTTTTATTTTTATTTTTATTCATTCGGCAGTTGCATTTTGATCCTTCTTCCAGTGTGTCAGGTATATAAAAACACACTCACAAGGCAATACGAGCGAAGAGAGAATACCGTTGGACCCTGAGACGATAGCTAGAAGGAACCGAGCTTTCTTGAGGAGAATAAACACTGTCGGAGGAGGGAAAGAACCAATGGACATCACTAATGAGTTGGATGATGCAGCTAATGAGTTTAATCAGATAGTAGACCGGGTTGACGGCATTAGAGGAAGTGGTAGTCAGAACCAAGATCCGTCAGGGGAAAGCCAAAGCCAAAACCCGGGGACACAGAATCAAAACAGTCCAGCTCATAACATTGTTCAAAACCCTCATAACAACCCTGCTTACCCACATCCTAACTTACCACAAAACAACTTACCTTACCCACATTACCCATACCCACCTTATCCGTATCCACCATACCCGTATCCTCCACCTCCTGTTTACAACCAACCACCAGCTTATCAACCACCACCACCCCAACAAGTACCTGTACCAGCTGCTAATCCTCAACACATTCCTCAGAACGCAGATCAGAATATGGTTATTCGAGAAAGGTTTGCGGCACAGCCACAACGGTACTATGATGGAGTGGCATTACCTCCAGTGGAGGCAAATAACTTCTCGATTTCCCCAGGAATTCTAAAGCTGCTTACAGAGAACCAGTTCAAGGGGGTGATCGGGAAGGAGAATCCTCATACTCATCTGAGGAGTTTTCTAATGATAGCATCCACTTTCAATTACAATGGCATGTCTGAAGATGCCAAGAGGTTTATGTTGTTCACATTCTCAATGACGGGAATAGCTAAAGATTGGTACGATAATACGCTTCCACGAGGAGGTATTACCACTTGGGCCGAGCTCGAGCGCCTGTTCCTCGAGCGATTCTACCCTCCATCCAGAACGATCAAAGTAAGGATTGAGATCTCTTCCTTCTGCCAGAAGCAAGGAGAGGACCTACGTCAAGCGTGGGAGAGATACTCAAACATATTGATAGAGTGCCCGCAGCACGGGTACAATGAGGGAGATATCATGGCATTTTTCTATAATGGTGCCAACAAGGCTGGGCAAGACCATCTAGACGCATGTGCTAGTGGATCATTCTTGAATCAAGGAATAGTGACGTGTAGAGAAATCGTGGACAACATTGTCACGAATGTCGGGGCTTGGAATGTGGACGCAGATTTCTAGAGAGTTCATCAGGTTGAGAAAGGTGAAGGAACAAGAAGGCTGTTGATGGCCATGATGGAAAAGATTAACAACCTTGAGTTGGGGAAGAATATGGTTGGAGAGAAGCAGCAGAGAATGAGCAAGAGGACAAGCCCACAATTCAACAAGAAGTAGTAAATTATATGGGAGGTCCTTATTACAATCAGAATGGGTATCCACAAGGTGGAAATTTTCAAGGAATGCCTTCTTATGGCCAACCATTTGTACCTCCAGGTCCACAGCCACCTCAAAATTAATGGAGGAACACACAAGGGTACCAAGGAGACCAGCAGCTTCCTCAGAACCAATGGAGGAAGAACGAGAATTTTTCATATGCTAACCCGAAGGTGGGTATTACAGTTCCTCCAGGTGTTGATCCAGGTTCGAA
The DNA here is from genome assembly GCA_947034835.1 of Ballota nigra. NCBI lineage: Eukaryota > Viridiplantae > Streptophyta > Magnoliopsida > Lamiales > Lamiaceae > Ballota > Ballota nigra. The sequence goes on along the minus strand of OX344723.1, from coordinate 56,324,318 downwards.
ACCTCCTGGTGGAGAAGGCGGTGCCTCAACTGAGGAGATGTTGAGAGCTATCCTTCAGAAGGTGGAGGAAGGAAGCAAGAGATTATCCTCTTTGGAGTACGATGTGAAAGATCTGCATAAGAAAGTTGATCAGTGTGTCAAGACCTCCAGAAGAGAGATGTAGAGTTGAATCGAATTCAGCAAGGGAACAACCGAAGGTTCACTTCTATAGAGTTCCAGATGAGCCAGATTGCAAAGTCATTGAATAGAGAGTCTGACAAATACCCTTCAATGCCGGAGGATAATCCTAAAGAGCATTGCAAGGCTATCCAGCTTAGAAGTGGGACCAATTATGAAGGTCCTCAGATGCCTGCTGATTCTGAGACGCCCAAAGGAGAGGTTGAGATAGAGGGAAAAGAGCCTGAGGCGGATAGAGATGAGATTGGGGAGGTAGGAGTTGAGAAGAAGGTTGAGAGTGAAAGCACTCAAGCGAGCAAAGAGCTTGAAGAGGAAGGCATTGAGAAGGTTGAGAGAGTTCCTAAGTGGAAGAAGGCAAAGGAAGCAAGGGAGAAAGTGAAAGAGACCGAGAGAGATGAATGGGAGGTACCAAAATCTGTGATACCCGTCCCATATCCACAACGCTTCATGAAAAAGAAGCTTGATGAGAAATTCACTAAATTTCTTGATGTGTTTAAACAATTGCATATTAACATTCCTTTTTATGATGCTTTGGAACAGATGCCCAACTATGCAAAGTTTCTGAAGGACTTGATCGTGAAAAGACGGCGAGTGGATGAGCCGAAGTTGCTGCAGTTGAACTATGAGGTGAGTGCATTAGTGCACAAGGCGCTTCCTCCAAAGCTGAAGGATCCCGGGAGCTTTACTATCTTATGTGACATTGGGAACGGGATCAAGAAAGGAGCGCTATGTGATTTAGGGGTGAGCATAAATCTTATGCCCTTGTCGTTGTTCAAGAAGTTAGAGGTGGGTGAACTTCAACCCATGATGATGACGCTCCAGCTTGCTGATAGGTCCATCACGAGACCTCAAGGTGTGGTGTTGGAGTTATACGTGAAAGTATGCTTTTACTTTGTATAACTCGTGTATCAAACACTTGTTTATGAGAATAATTCTTTTATCGCATTTGCTTTAGATATGATTGAATGTTGAATATTTATTGCAAACCGTTCAATATATAGTACATGTTACATTGTAGTTAATGTGGTGATACCCGATCACGGAAGACAACATTAACGGTTTCCTTGTAACTAAACGTACATTTCACGACCTAGGTGGAATTGAACAATCCGCCGTGAAAGGTCGATGTGTAAGGCTCAGATTGGTCTGTCTTGACTAAGAGATTGCACTAGCACATTTAGTATGTGTTGAAGAGGACCTACAGCGAGGATAAATTCTTCTGTTCTGAAAGGTGAAGAATTAGACCTCAGTGGTTGTTGATTTCTTAATCTTCGTCACTTAAATAGGACCGTGTGTGCTTAATAGTTACTGCTTTGATTCATGTTGGGTGAGAATCATTGTGACTTCGAACTTTGTGTCTTGGGCAGTAATATTAATCATACGACAGTTGCTAAGATTTAATACGGAGAAACGCGTGCGAGTACGGCTCGTGTGATTAGTCCCCTTGGTGGGCTCAGAAGTTTTATTGTACCAAATCTTGCAAGTGAAGAATTAGTTTCTTCGGTACGAATAATAATGTTGAGCTGTCTTTACTCCAAAGTGAAATATATTAATTAATTTAGAGCTATTCAGAAGCTCAATTAATTAATGGACTTGATAATCTTAAACGCGGGAAATAATAACCAGGAGCCCATATTATCGTAATATGGATTAAGATGGATAGTGCAATATTAATTTATTAGTGGTAATAATTAATATTAATGGGCTGAATTATATTGGGGCTCAATATTGAAATTCAGAAGTCCATTAGGAGGTCCAATCTTAATTCTCCTTAAGGCCCCTCAAGTAGCCCATTAAGTAGCCCAATAATGATAAGGTGATTAAAATAAAAAGAAAATAATTATGCTGATTTTTCAAGTATTATTTTCGAAAATTGCATGATAAGGAGGAAAAAGATTTTGTTGATTTTCTTGGAAAGATATTATGCAAGATATGTATTCTAGGAATACAAGAATATCTCATATATTCAAGAAGATCCAAATCTTGGATTTCTTCTATGTAATTTTCGAGAGTTTCATATTTATTAGGAGAGTGAGATTTTTGTGGAATATTTTATTATGGAGAAAAGAATATATGAGATATATTCAAGATTTCTTAGAGATTAAGAAAAGATTTTCTCCATGCCCATAAAATCTCTACGAATTTCGGTCACCCCCCTTTATAAATAGGAGATGATTATTTCATCTCAATGTACATAATTCCATGTGTTGGAAAAATCAAGAAGCATAGATATTTTTCTTTTTCCTTAGTTATTAAATTACTTGAAAGCGTCTCCCACCGGCGATCAAGTGAGGTGAAAAGGGAAATACTTGAGAAGGCTTTGGGTTGATAGAGCGAGATTATAAGTGTCCCGTATATCCAAAGGCCAATACTACGAGAGGTACGTTAATCACATATTTACTTGTTTAATTCCGCCTAGTTAAATATGTGAAATTAATTTAACATGCATGATGATAATTAGTTGTTGGAATTATTATTTGAATTAATTAGGATTAATTCATGCTAGTAATAATTGTATTTAAATTCGTATTTAAAGTTCATCCCGAATAGATTCCGGGCACCCCTATTTTCCCAACAACTGGTATCAAAGCCACGGTTTCGGGCTCTGAATTTTAAATTGGAATTTAAATTGTTGAACATTAAATTGAAATTGGATAGTAGAATTGTTAGATCTTTTTTGCAGGTATCCAATTGTCATGGTTTTTAATGTTGTTAATTTCATGCGTGTGAATTAATTTGGTTTTTAATTTGATTCGTTCGAATTCGTTTTTCTCGTGAGAAAATCCACGAGTAGATTAGTTGTTTTATTTTGATTCGATCATTGTAATAGACTAGTCTAGATCTAGTATTTATTTTTTTTTGTAAAAATAAATTGTAACCGGATCGTGACGAAGAACGAAGAATTAAAAACGGCGTACCCGGACGACGCATACAAGCGTGGCGCGTGTATGGAGGTAAAATCATGCAAGGGGTGAAGAAAACGAGGACGAACGGCGAAAAAAACGGCGGGGGTGCACGGCGCACGCCGTGCGCAACGGGCGCACGGCGCCGCGCGCACCGCGCGCGCGCGCCTCGGCGAGGGGCTGCAGCGCCTCGGGGCGCCTCGGGTGCGCCTCGGCGTGCTTCTGTGCAGCGCCTCGGGCGCGCCTCGGGTGCGTCTCGGGGCTGCGCTTCGGCGCGCCTCGGGCGCTTTTCCAGCGCTTCTCGGGCCGGGAAGCGCGCGGGCCCACTTCGTGGGCCGACGCGCGCTGTATCTCAGGCCGTGGAATTTTTTCGGTTCGTGTTTTTTTTCCGTGTGATTTTAAACGTCGTCCCGAACCCCAAACGATGCTGTTTTTGAAGAAGTGTTGCTGTTCGAGTGGGAGCACGTCGAGACGAACGTCGGAAAGCAACAAGGACGATTTTTCGCATCAAGACGTGAAGAAATTAAACCGTGACAATTGGATTTGAGTGCTCCAATGTGTTTAATTTTTGTTTTGATGGATGTTTTATTTCGTGCACTTATTATTATTTGTTAATATGTGTTTGCATGAATTTAATTGTCCAAGAAAAACCTTACTTTCGAAAATTACTAAGTATGTTTTTTTATAATCGCAATTTTATTCCGGATATTAAAATTGGATTATTTTGACCTCCATAATTTATTTATTTGTGAAGTTCTTTTGGAATACATTTCCCCCTCGGATCGGCCAAAAGAACGGATTTCACATGAATAAATTCCGAAAGGATGATTGTGGATTATTACTAGTGGCGGTATTGACCCTCACCACGAGTGGCTTGCTCAAAGCGAAATAATAATCCTGTATTTAATTATGGTTATTACTTAGGCATAGGAAATTGATATTAACTTACTCCCCTCGGAGTCCCTGTCAGTTTCTATGTGGTCAAAGCGGGAGCCAACTATTAATTTTGAATTAAGGATTTGTAACTTTTAAGTTTGTAATCCGCTTGAATGTGTTTAAATGTATAGACCACCCCTCGTGGCGCATTTAAATTGTTTCGAGATGTTGGCTGATGCATGATTATATTGTTTTAAGGTTTCAATATAATTGATGTGATCGAATTATGCGATAATTTCATATTTTTCTAGATATTGATATGAATGTATGTTTTATTCTCATTTCATCATGTCGCAACCTTTTAATCCACTGTTTAATATACTTAAAGTTAATAAATTTTTTGGAGTGATTTATATCGATTGGAAATATTTTTTTAAATTTGTCCTTACTGCACGAAAACACAATTGGGTTATTTATGTTAATATACCCGGCAAGCCTAATGATAAGTCAAGCAATGGGAAGAGGCAGTTTATGATCGGAAGCGTGACAATGAATGAAGTGCATCATCTTGACATTTCTGTCTGAGGATTTGAGGCGCGTTCATGAAGACATTGTATCCGCTGTTGAAATCATGGAACACCTTGAAGAGATGTTTTCACATCAGAATCCCATGACTAATCAGTTCACCAAACATGACTCGGTCAAGTTGGAAATGGTGGAAGGAACGCCCGTGAGGGAGCACGTTCTCGAGATAATGGCATACCTTAACAAGTTGGAAGTACTTGGTGCGGATTTTGATTGATTTCATATACCATTCCCTACCGAGAAGCTTTGAGTAGTTTCATCTGAACTGTCAGATGAATGAACGGACAAGTCGTTTGCCCGAGCTCTTGCAAGCTTTAGTTTCGGTGGAGGTGATAATGGAGCACCAGTCTAGTGCTATGGTGGCTAATGGTTCGTCTACCTCTTTTGGTCCCAAGGGAGGGAAAAAGAGGAAGAGAACCAAAGGCCGGATCCAAGCAAATCCAATTGTTGCGAAAGGCAAATGCAAAGGCAAGCATCGAAGGGGAAGTGTTTTAGTTGCGGTGAGAGAGGACAATGGAGGTCTGCCTGTTCCAAGCCTAAGAGGCTAGGAAAGTTAGGTAATTCACACACCTTAGTCGTCGAAACTTGTGAAGTGGCGTATGCTGTCTATTCGTGGATAGTGGATACGAGAGCTACTGATCACATTTGTTTCATGGGTTTAAGCTAACCCGACGACTTAACGGAAGTGAGATCCCCATCACATCGGGCAATGCTACGAGAGTGGCAGCTGAAGCAGTGGGAGAAGTGCGCCTATCTTGTGAAGATAGAGTTATGGTCTTGAGAGACATTCCTCATGTTCCTAGTTTAGAAAGAACTCAACCTTCAGTTTCTAAACTGTTTGAATAGATACTCAGTTTCTTTTAATAAGGATGTTATTATTGCTTGAAACGATGAGTTTATCCGTTCCGGAACTTTAATGGATGATCTTTATACCATTATTTGGGCACACCACTCATAAAATTGAATCTAATAACACATCGATTTCGAGTAATAAAAGAAAGCGTTCCTCGGAGATGAACGAAACACTTCTATGGCATCTTAGACTAGGTCATATTAATCTAAAGTGGATAGAGAGATTGGTGAAAGACGGATCCTTGGAATCATTCCAAGTCGAACCGTTTCCAACTTGTGAATCCTGTTTAGAGGGTAAAATGACCAAGAGGGCATTTGGAGCCAAGGGGAATAGAACTACGGAAGTGTTAGAACTCGTTCATACCGATATGTGTGGTTCAATGACGATCATAGCAAGAAGAGGTATGAGTAATTTGATGATTACTCAAAATACGGATACATCTACCTTATGATGCATAAGGAAAGAAGTATCAAGTCTCTACGATTTGTTCGTGGAGGCGAATACCTTAGCAATGAATTCTTGAACTACCTATCGGAAGAAGGGATTGTATCCCTGTTGACCACATCGGGAACCCCTCAATAGAACGGTGTAGAGGAACGAAGGAGCCAGACTCTTTTAGAAATAGTCAGATCCATGATGAGTTATTCGGATTTACCCAAGTCGTTTTGGGGTAACGCCTTGGAAACAACGACTTACATTCTAAACTTGGTGCCATCCAAATCGGTTCCTAAAACCCCAATGGAATTGTGGACCGGGCGCAAGCCCAGTCTAAGACACTTGCGGATTTGGGGTTGTCTGGCATACGTGCTAGACGAGGAAGCCGGTAAATTGGATCCACGTTCGGAATTAAGGTTGTTTATAGGATATCCCATGGGAACGAAAGGGTGTATATTCTATAGTCTCAAGGATTAAAAGACCGTGATTAGTTCGCACTTTAAATTCTTGGAGGAAGACTATATGAACAAAAGAAAGCCCAGAAGTGAGATTACCTTAGACGAGTTAAGAGGGCGAACTCCTATACCAAGTATACAAGATGATATACCACACGTCATACCTTCACAACCGGAACCCCGTCGTAGTGGGAGGATTGCAAGGCAACCCGAGAGATTCATGGGAATTGGAGAATCTTCGGATTTGATTCCCGGCGATGAATCAGACCCATGAACGTACGACGAGGCAATCCAAGACAAAGACGCGGAAGTGTGGCAAACCGCAATGGAAACCAAGGTGGGTTCGATGGATTATAATCAAGTGTGGGAGTTGGTTGATCCACCTAATGGGTAGAGCCCATTGGATGCAAGTGGGTGTACAATAGGAAAAGAGGACCGGACGGAAGGGTAGAGACCTTCAAAGCAAGGCTTGTGGCCTGTGGTCTGTAGCTATGCTTAAGTCCATCCGTATTCTCTAGTCGATCGATGCGCACTTAGATTACGAGATCTGGCAAATGGATGTCAAGACAGCTTCCCTTAACGGAAGTCTTGATGGGATCTATATGCAACAGCCCAAAGGTTTCGTTGAAAAAGGCCAAGAGCACCTCGTATGCAAGCTTAAGAGATCCATTTATGGACTTAAGCAAGCATCGCGTACTTGGAACCAGTGTTTTGATCAATTGATTAAGTCTTATGGGTTTGTGATCAAAACAAGTTCAAAAGTTGTGTGAAAGATGTGACGGAACTGCGGTGGTATTCTTAGTATTATACGTAGACAATATTCTGCTCATTGGAAACAATGTAAAGGTATTGTCAGACGTAAGGGTATGGCTATCAAAACAGTTTGATATGAAGGACTTAGGGAAAGCCGGTCACATCCTTGGGATCAAGTTCACTCGAGATCGCAAGAGGAAGATGTTGGGCTTATCGCAAGTTTCATACAAAGCCACTGTTTTGAAGCATATCAGCGTGCAAGATTCCAAGAAAGGTTTTGTACCTTTTTAGGCACGGAATCCATCTATCCAAAGAAATATGCCCTAAGACGCAAGTGGAGATAGATGACATGAAAGACGTTCCGTACGTTTCGAACGTAGGAAGTCTTATGTATGCAACGTTGTGTACGAGACCGAATATCTGCCTTGTCGTGGACATGATGGCAAGATAATAAAGTAATCTCGGGAAAGCACATTAGATTGCAATTAAATGCGTCCTTTAGTTTCTGAAAAGAACTTAGTATGGAATGCTGATTTAACAGTCAGACAATCTAATTCCCATGGGATACACAGACTCAAATTTCCAATCAGACATAGACTCCAAAATACCTACCTCGAGTAGTGTGTTTTGCATGGGAGAAGGAGTCATGACATGGAGAAGCGATTTGCAGAAATGCATCGCAGATTCGACCATGGAAGCCGAATAAGTAGTTGCTTGTGAAGTAGCGAAAGAAGCGGTTTGGCTCAAGTACTTCTTAGTGGACTTGGACGTTGTTCCGAATTTGCCCGACAAGATAACTGTCTTTTGTGACAATGTCGGAGCAGTTGCAAATTCAAGGGAACCGAGAGCCCACAAGGCCAGCAAACACATTGAAAGAAAACACCATCTTATACGAGAAATCGTTAAGAAGAGGAGATAAAGAGGTGGCAAAGATAAATGTCGGAGGACAACCTAGTACATCCATTCACAAAGGGTCTGCCTCTGAGTACATTCGAGAGACATGTGGATGGAATGGGAGTCAAGACTATTGCCAATCTGCTTTAAGTATAAGTGGGAGGAATTATTAGGTTAGTGTAGGTTGACATGAGATGTCACGAAGAGCTACTACACTAAGACATGCATGATGTATACTAAAAAGCAGACTTTAAGTATAAGTGGGAGATTGTTGGAGTTATACGTGAAAGTATGCTTTTACTTTGTATAACTCGTGTATCAAACACTTGTTTATGAGAATAATTCTTTTATCGCATTTGCTTTAGATATGATTGAATGTTGAATATTTATTGCAAACCGTTCAATATATAGTACATGTTACATTGTAGTTAATGTGGTGATACCCGATCACGGAAGACAACATTAACGGTTTCCTTGTAACTAAACGTACATTTCACGACCTAGGTGGAATTAAACAATCCGCCGTGAAAGGTCGATGTGTAAGGCTCAGATTGGTCTGTCTTGACTAAGAGATTGCACTAGCACATTTAGTATGTGTTGAAGAGGACCTACAGCGAGGATAAATTCTTCTGTTCTGAAAGGTGAAGAATTAGACCTCAGTGGTTGTTGATTTCTTAATCTTCGTCACTTAAATAGGACCGTGTGTGCTTAATAGTTACTGCTTTGATTCATGTTGGTGAGAATCATTGTGACTTCGAACTTTGTGTCTTGGGCAGTAATATTAATCATACGACAGTTGCTAAGATTTAATACGGAGAAACGCGTGCGAGTACGGCTCGTGTGATTAGTCCCCTTGGTGGGCTCAAAAGTTTTATTGTACCAAATCTTGCAAGTGAAGAATTAGTTTCTTCGGTACGAATAATAATGTTGAGCTGTCTTTACTCCAAAGTGAAATATATTAATTAATTTAGAGCTATTCAGAAGCTCAATTAATTAATGGACTTGATAATCTTAAACGCGGGAAATAATAACCAGGAGCCCATATTATCGTAATATGGATTAAGATGGATAGTGCAATATTAATTTATTAGTGGTAATAATTAATATTAATGGGCTGAATTATATTGGGGCTCAATATTGAAATTCAGAAGTCCATTAGGAGGTCCAATCTTAATTCTCCTTAAGGCCCCTCAAGTAGCCCATTAAGTAGCCCAATAATGATAAGGTGATTAAAATAAAAAGAAAATAATTATGCTGATTTTTCAAGTATTATTTTCGAAAATTGCATGATAAGGAGGAAAAAGATTTTGTTGATTTTCTTGGAAAGATATTATGCAAGATATGTATTCTAGGAATACAAGAATATCTCATATATTCAAGAAGATCCAAATCTTGGATTTCTTCTATGTAATTTTCGAGAGTTTCATATTTATTAGGAGAGTGAGATTTTTGTGGAATATTTTATTATGGAGAAAAGAATATATGAGATATATTCAAGATTTCTTAGAGATTAAGAAAAGATTTTCTCCATGCCCATAAAATCTCTACGAATTTCGGTCACCCCCCTTTATAAATAGGAGATGATTATTTCATCTCAATGTACATAATTCCATGTGTTGGAAAAATCAAGAAGCATAGATATTTTTCTTTTTCCTTAGTTATTAAATTACTTGAAAGCGTCTCCCACCGGCGATCAAGTGAGGTGAAAAGGGAAATACTTGAGAAGGCTTTGGGTTGATAGAGCGAGATTATAAGTGTCCCGTATATCCAAAGGCCAATACTACGAGAGGTACGTTAATCACATATTTACTTGTTTAATTCCGCCTAGTTAAATATGTGAAATTAATTTAACATGCATGATGATAATTAGTTGTTGGAATTATTATTTGAATTAATTAGGATTAATTCATGCTAGTAATAATTGTATTTAAATTCGTATTTAAAGTTCATCCCGAATAGATTCCGGGCACCCCTATTTTCCCAACATGTGGTTGAAGACGTCCTCGTGAGAGTTGGAGATCACATTTTTCCAGCCGACTTTGTAGTGCTCGAAATGGAGGAAGATGAGCGCGTGCCCCTGATCTTGGGAAGACCGTTCTTAGCGACGGCGGGGATGGTACTAGACGTGGAAAATGGGAAGATTACGTTGAAAGTTGATGATCAAGAATTTGAAGATTTCCCTATATGAAGCCATGAAGCACCCGAAGGAGGATGAGAGCTGTTATTGCATGGATGTCATTGATCCTCGTGTTGAAGACACACCTCCTATCCATAGCCTTTCTTTTCGTCATTATTTTGATGATCCTTCACTTGATAATTTGACCCATGAGCATTATGATCTTGATTCTTTTGATAGAGATAAAGTGAAGAAATTGAAGGATGAAGAAGTGAAAAAGGTGGACGTGGTCCAGTTGGAAGGGAAATGAGGAGTTAAGAAGAAAAAGTCCAAGCGCAAGAAATTGCATAGTAAGACTCCTCCAGGTAAAGGTGAGAAGGAGTTGAGACCCCTAACACTTGGGGATGAGAAGGAAGCAAAGGAGTTCATGATGGAGGAAAATCAAGGAAAAAATGCAAGCACCACTCTTATGAGAGTAAGGGAGGTAAATTTGAGAATGATGTCCCATAAGCTCCTTTGAGCTCGGTCCGGCAGGAGGACCTTAAAAATAGCGCTGAATGGGAGGCAACTCATTTTTATTTACTTTTGAGTGTTTTTCGTTATTTGAGTTTTATGTTATTAGGGTGTTGTTGAGTCGTACGTTTAACCTCGTACTTGAGAGTTTATTTTGTAGGCTTGTCTCGAAGGAGTGCCAAATAAGTGGAGATTGAAGGAACTCAAGCAAGGGAGTGTGCAACGTTGTTGAGAGAAACTGAATTAGTTGGATGAGGTAACCCACAACCCCAAACTTAGACCTCTTTACAAGGTCGAAGTTTAGGGGGTGGAGTTTTTATATGTTTTATGGTTACATTGCACATGCATGCACACCCTCTCTTTGAGTTGAGTTTGATAATTTGGTATCTTGAGATGTTCCTTGGGTTGTTAGTGTTTTGATTCGCTACTACATATTTCATGCCTATCAATCATCTTATGCTTGTTGATTGCTATCTTTGAGTATGACTTGATGAGTAGGGTGAATTGTGAGGTTGAGTTAGGAATTCTTTTGTGTGAGTATTTGAGTTAGAGTGGATTTGAGAGAGAACTAGTATGCTTGCAAGTTTTTCTTTGGAGTGCTTGTGTGATGAGAATGAGAATTCACTAGGACTAGCATGGATGTGAAAGCCGTGAGATTTGAGCCTTATGAGATTTTGATGCATGAATTAATCTCTTCGTTTGTGAGTGGATCGTCACCTTAGAGGATGCTAGAACTTGTGTGTGCTCTTGCTTCTTGATTGTGTCTAGTTTGATATGCCGAATGTGATCTTAGGCCATCTTTGTTTTGATTGAGTCACTTAGCCTAAATTTTCCTTACCATGGATATTTGTCCCTTGTTAGCCCCTTTGAGCCTTAAGCCTATTTCATTGGCTAGCACATTTAAACACTATTCCAAGTTCCTAAGCCTTTTTGTCCCAATTTGAGTGGAGAATAGGAAAAGTGTGAATGTTGAAGGGATTGATTTGAGTTGAGAAAAGGAATTATGATGGTTGAGTGATGATAAAATAAGGGTGTGAATGAGATTTGAGTTGTGGGAAAGAAAAAAAAATAGAGAATGAGCAAAAAAAAAAAAGCTCATATATTTGTGAAAAAAAAAGTGAAGTGATTGAAAAAAAAAAGTGAAAGGAGTTAGAAAAAAAAATTGAAGTGTTGAGAGTAGTGAAATTGAAAATGTGTTGATTGAAAATATTTGAAGTATTCTGTTCCTAATCTCGAAGTGCGAAAGTTTGATTTTCTATTCTCCATTCACTTGAGTCACTAACCCATATTGTTATCCCACCTGTCCAAAGAGCTTACATTACAACCTTGAGAAAAGTCCTTTTTGATTCGGCATTGATTTCTAGAGTATGGTCGGAGTTAAGAGTGCTTACAAGCCTATGGCTGCCAATATGTGTGATTGATTGTTTGAGTGAGTCCCTTTTATCATTGATATACACTTGTGAGTGAGTGAAACACATCGTAGAGTGAACATCCATGTTTGATCTTGGTGTTTCTTGTTGTTGTTGCATGGGTATGATGGGGGAAGGTGAGTGAGTATACTTGTGATTGATCTTTGAAGCTCGAATTCATTTGCTTGCATGATTTGATTCGTTGACTCATTCCTAACAATTTCACTTGACTTATTATTGCGTTGCTTGAGGACAAGCAACATGGTAAGTTTGGGGGGGTTGATTAGGCGTGAAATTGTCATGATTCGTCACTCGAAATGCCCTAGTTTTGGTTGATTTTGTTGAGTATTTAGAGTCAATTGCGTATCATTTTCATAAACTAATGAATTTGTCTCTTTGATGCTCATATATGAATAGAGGGCGAAAAGAGGAGTTCGTAGGACTTTGAATCGACTCAAACGGATGCCCGGATGAGAAGATATCGAAGAAATACGAAAAGTGTTAGTTCGGGGGAGCAAAAGTATCATTGGAGTGCACAAGCAAGGAGTACTCGTGCAAGGGTGCACGAGCGGCCGTGCAAGGCGCACGAGAGGATACAACTCGTGCATAGTGCACGAGCAATCGCTGGTCGTGCACTAGTGCACGAGCTCGTGTGGTCGTGCAGTTTTTCGGTTCTGGACAATTTGGAATGCTCGAGTGGGGTGTGCTCGTGCACTAGTGCACGAGCAGTGCACGAGCAAGCGTGTTTTTTGGCCCATACATTCCCGATTCGGCCCGATGCTTATATATATTCGTCTCGAGCACGTTTTGAAGGAACATACACGAAATAATCACATACCAAATCACTTTTAGACTTAGTTTTTAGAGAGAGAAAGAGGAGAAGGAATGAGCACGCTTTACTTTTACGTTTTGAGGTTTTTTTTTACGAATTCATAGTCCGATTTTATACGTTTTAAATTCGTTTCTTAAAACCTTTGTTCGTTATTTCTTCTAGACTTCATTTTATTAATCTAATTTCAGTTCTTAGAATTATTTTTTTTCAAAACCCTAGCTCATGCTTTTTAGTTTTTCACTTCAATTCATCATGTTTATGTTCGTTACTTCGTCAATTGCTTTTGTTATCGTTATAACCATGTCCGGCTAAAACCCTTGCATGCTTGGGGTAGGATGAACTCGTAGAAGTAGGTTGTGGGTATGTAATTAAGGTAACTCGTGACGTTAGGTTTTAATTCTCTTAATTAATGAATTCTTAAAATCAATCTTAACTTTTCCTTTGAATTTCGTACGAACGTGTTAGGGAGAGGACGACCGCATCACTCTTTAACAACTAGTAGACTTAACTAGAGGGTTTAGAAGGGGTTGATTAATTTGTCGGTTTAGCTATGGAGGACGGCCGCATCACCATTAGTTAAATTAGGGCCTCTTTAATTAAGCACGATCTATTAACTTGTTAGTGAATTAGTGAAGTCGAGTGCTAGGGTAAAGTATTAGGGTTTAGAATCTTGAGTTTTCATCTTGCATTCTCTTACTTAGGTTATTTCTTGCACGTCACGGTTATTTTGATTATGTACCTACTCCGTTAGTATACGTAGGGATTCCTATCCTAAGCATCACCATCTCTTATTTGAAAACACAGCTTAAATTCTTAGTTTAATTTTCTGTTTGCATTCGTAGGATAGTTTAGTTTATTTTAGTTTAAAATTAATTCTTCAAAAATCCAAAAACATACACTCATATTAACTACGACGCGTAGATCTTCAGGGATCTATTTGCATACATACCTTCCCTTGAGTTCGATAATACTTGGTCGCTATACTTGTCAATACTACAGTGAATCCGTACTCTTGCGGGAAAGCTACTAGTAGAAGCTAGTATATTTCGGTTCAAGTCAATATGCAGGGGAACAAATAGCCTAGTTGGTTTCACACGTATATGTTGAATTGTTTGAGAGGCATAATTTGCGAAGGAATTAAATAAATTTCATGGATATAGCATGTAAAAACTGGTGATTAATTATCAACATGCATGTATATGAATTTCATGATATACAACGGATAATTAATCATCATGCTTAAGCGAAAATAAATCGAGATTTGTACCGATTAACTACGGGTAGAGACTCGTTCTGATAACGTGTTGTAAAATAAAGAGCGTAAACTAGAACACCGATTTGTTTACCCAATTCGCTGATAACGACTACGTCTGGGGGCGTACCAAACCAGGAGTTTTCACTAATATTTCTGTGTGTTTACAATATGGAGTACAGGGATATATTTATAATATCGAAACCCTAAAGCCCATTTAGGTTACTAGGCCCATAAGTAATGTCCACGTCAAATCTTCCAGATTTGGTATATTAAATCTTCTGAATTTACAACACTAACTACGCGGCTTCGACCTATTCAATATTCAGGTTAGTAGTTAAAGCAAAAAAAAAAAATCAGGTTAGTAGTTCAAATTTTTTATTTTAATAATTAATATGGTCGGATCAGTCGGGCCAAAACGGTCTGAGCCCATTTGGCCCGTCGGGCCTATCGGGCCGAGGTAAAATGGCCCAATTTTTTTGGCCAACATAAATCTAGCCCGGCCCATATCCCTGGCGGGCCGGGCCCAAATTGTCGGCTCTACTTATAACAGAGGAGAGAATACAACTATCACGCACCTTCTTAAAAGTAACTACATCATTTCAAATACTACTAATCAACTCGCTCGCTAAAACACAATAAAATGTGTTGGGATATGTTTAGTTTTGATGATTTTCCAAAACAACATGTAATAGGTTTGAAAGCAGTCAGGATAGTATCCTTTAGATCAGGTCAGGCTAGGTTAGCTCTCAGTAGAACAGGTTGCTCAGTTGAGGGGGAACTCAGCAAGGGGGAACTTCTCAACACAGCCTGAAGATATCAAGATGACAACCAGAAGAGCTAACTGAAGACCTGCCATCAACCTGAACCAATGGAGAAGCCTGAAGGAAGTCCCACTGAGTGTAAGTCAGGCTGATCTAAGCCAAGTCTGGTGGACCACTCAGTGAAGAGCCTGATCAGGAGGATCAGTGCTGCACCAAGTAGGCCTGAAGGAGTCAGGCTACTGTGGTCAGGGAAGTTTGTCATCCAGCCTTATGACAAACTTCTTGGAGTGATCTTCAAACAGTCTCTGAAGGACAACTGCACTGAGGACGAGTCAGTCCACTGAAGATCAGAGTCAGTGAAGGAGGAAGCCACCTAAAGTCAGTGGGTCTTGGTCAACCCACTGAGTCAAAGATCCGTGAATTCAGGCCACGTGGACCAATCAACACGAGGCAGCAACTCTGACACTGACAAAGGCCGCATTCCAAGAAAAGTGGTTGAAACCATTTAATGCTGGATTCAAATGTATTTCCTCTCCAACGGATACATTTGAATCCCCATTATATATACAAGCTCATAGTTGCGTAGTTGGGCGTGGTGTGTTATTGTAAGAATTGTAAGAAAACAAACACCTACGAGCTGTGAGGGTGTGGGTAGTAGCATACGTGCATGGGAGTTATAAGGAGGGTTTACTCACATCTTAAACACTGACCATTAGGGTCTTCAAATATACACATATGAGTGTTCAGCTTGTAACTCTAGGCTTAAAGAGGTTTTCCCTATCTTAGCTATTGGCTAACACATTGTAAAGGGAAAACCTCATCTAGTTGGAGAAAACCCTAACCAAACTAAACCCTTTCAGAAGATTGTTAGGTTTGTAGTGAGGTGAGGAGGGCAGCCCAGGGAGTGGCGTGAGTCCAGTTGTAAGTGCACCTTGGCACGTTAAAAACAAGAATCCAAAGGAGTGGATTTCCTGTTGAATCAGGCCGTGGATGTAAGAGCTTGAGTCTCCGAACCACGTTAAACCAAGTGTTATTATCTGGAATGTCTTTTCTTCTAAAGTATTGCGAAGAAATGCTCACTGAGAGCATTGTTTAAAAAGGAACTTTGGTTAAGCATTCAGGTCAGGGAGATTTCATCTCCTTGACCAGATCAGGCTAGGCACTCGAGAGTTCAGTCTCTCGAGTCACTGCCTTGTTGAGAGCCTGAGCTTTCAAGTCTCATCTCTGACTTGATAGCTCTGACTCTCAGCAACGCAGTGACTTGAGTATTCCATCACTGAACTAAGTCAGGGTGCAAGCTGTGATTTGATAACACACTCGAGAGTTCAGCATCTCAAGCCACTGTCCTTGCTCAGAGCATGAGTCTCCGAGCCTTCTCACTGACTTGATAACTCAGCCTCTGAGCAGAGCAGTGACTTGAGTATCTCTCACTCTTGCTGAACTCCCTGAGGAAAAAGGTTTTTTTTTTTTTTTTTAATTTTGCTCCTGAATTCCCATTTTGCCCTTCGAAAACGGGACCATCAAAATGTAATGTGAAGGGTTCTTTAGGACGCAGAGAGTATTTATTTATCAATATATCACTATATCATCTCTTTCTTAATTCATGTGCAAATACTACGGAGACTGAAAGAGTGGATATAGTATAAATTTTAGTAGATAAGAATGAATTATTTTATGATATAGAGGTAAAAGAAAAAAAATTATGGGACAAAGTATAATATGCACCAATTTCACCATTAAATATGTTTGGATTTTGCATGCATAACTTAACAATATTAGTTATTTATTAAAAGGTACTAATTTGATAATAGTATTGCATAATGAAAGCAATTAATACTCCATGAACGGGTTTTAAAAAAAAATATTTCCTCCGTCCAATATTAGTAGTCCCCTTTTTTTTACTGTTTTTTTTTTTTCATAAATTGGGATTATTATGAGGTGTTATATATGAGGTCAATTTATCAATAAAGTTATTGTTTATGAAAATATTTTTCATAAACAATCACTTTATTAAAAAATTGACCTTACAATACCTCATAATACTTTCCAACTTATGATAAAAATAACAACTCAAAAAATAGGACTACTAATATTAGACAGATGTAGTACTTTTTTTTTATGATACCCCTTTTGCCTCTGGTTGATTGCCCATTTGCCAAAAAAAAAAATATGTCTCATACTATAAATAGTTATATATATTTGCTAGAACACCACCAAAAATAAATTTAATATATATAATACTATTATTAAACAATTTTCTATATTAAAATTCATGTCAAAAGTTAAAAGTCCAATTTTTAGATGAGATTGAATCCTTTCAAAATACTATCCCTTTCATTTGCTTTCATTTTCAAATATTTTGTCCGTTATCTTGTTTTATCATTTACCCTTCTTTTCTTGGGTACTTAAAATATAAATAAAGTTACAGTATAAGTAAAAGTAAAATTTAATTGAGTTAAAAAAAATGGAGTAAAGTAGTAAAATTTTGAAAATAGTTTTTTCAATGTACAAACAATTTAAAATGTATTTCTCCAAAATAAATATATAGATCAATTTTCCAAAAAAATGATGCATTTAAATGAAAAGGCACATTTGTAAGATCCTAGTTAATAACATGAAAAAAAATATGTTGTCAACATTTTTGTGTTCGTAAAAATTATTGGAGTAGGGAAATGATCACATGTTCATTGATGGATACACAGTTACACTTATGTATTTATCGCAAATATAATAATGACACATAAAAATATTTATATTATTATTTTTAGATTAAATATTTTAAATATATATAAATATATATTTGATTCGATTGATTTGTAGTCATGTTTTTTTATTTTAAAGTGTAGTATTTAAGAAAATATAATCATTTTGCATTTGTTATAAATGAGTTAGCACAATTATATTTGATATGGCACAATATTCTTATTTTTAGATATTATATCAACTTTCTTAATTACCGTGTAAAAACTAACAAGACTAAATTTTGGGGACCGGGGGAGTAGGACATTTTGAGGGTGAAATTTGTGATTAATTTTTCATTAATGCATTGTGCAAATTCATATTGAATGTCCGAGTAAAATAAGTGTGTACATTCCCATAAGGCGAAGGAAGTAAAATATTGTTGGATTTAGTGTAATAAAAATTAAAACTAGTCTCAACCCCGCGATATTTGGCGGGCTTCAAAATACCTATCTTTAATCAATTATTATTTTACACTTTTAAGATAAACATACGCATGTCATATTATAGTCATTATCAAAAGCAAAGTATCATTACAATATATAAATCTGAATATAATCATTGTAGCTCATCATAATCCAAGCATTCTAGATATACTTTAAAGGATCAAAAGTAATGCAAAACTTCATGTAAGAAAGTAGACAAACAAACCAAAACTAAATCTAGTGCATAAGACGCTGAACACCAACTGTAAAATACTTCCCATCATGACTGAGCCATATAACATCATTATACTTGATCTTCAACTTTGCAACAACTTTATTCCAAGATTTCCCAAGACGAACCATTGTCGGGCCTGAACCTTCTATAATACACCGTAATTCATACTTAACAGTAAAAATTTCGCCTTTGAAAGTGTTTCTTAATGCAATCATTCTTGTTTTCGTACCAAACATTGCAGTAGCATAAATTGGTAACTTCTATAGTTAAAAAAAATTAGAATATATTCATAAGATTGTTAGGAAACAAATTGTATCCAATATATAAAACACATACCAATCATTTTTTCCACTCAACTGAATCACATTTGGTACGAATCTTGAATCCCTCAGGTATAGTACGGATCTATATAGAGGATGGACAAAGATGATAAGGTCAATTATAAAAAATAATAACAATATATTCACAAACATCTTTAAAACATAAGTTCAATACTATACCTCAAGACGAGTAATCGATGGAGGTGGGTCCAAACTGGATACAGTGAATTTGTTATGCACTTCGAATGGTATTGAACGTTCATCTACACAAATGAAAAACATATAATATAATTAGTTAATTCTTATTAAACTGATAAACAAAACAACAAATGATATACATTATACATTATATATACATACCATTCTCCATATCCCCAACCGGTAGAAAGACTGAACAACGATTGTTGTAATACGGAGTGACACATAGAGTTTCCTCATAATCATACAACACTGTTACGCAAGAGATATCCGAAATACGTATTCCAGCCAGGAATCTTTCCCAATCACATGTGATTTCGTACTTTCCATCCAATATATAGCATGCTGAATTAACCGTTCTACCAGTTGGCGTTTTTGTCATGCAAGTTGATGGATTTTTTTTGTCAAATAGCCATACTAGATTTTCAGGTACCGTCTGAGAAATGAAATATACAATATTACAGTTTTCATTTTTTGGACATTCAAATATATGTATTAATCAAAACCAATTACTTACCAATGGATCCTTGAAGTCGACAACAAATTCCGGAAGATATTCAATATCAACCACCCTATCTGTTAAATAATCAACAATAAAAAACACAAATCACACGTGTATCAAATTGTTAATAAGTAATAAAATTTATCACTGAAGAAAAATTTAAAAATTTCCAACTACACAACATTAAGTTATAAACTATAAATTATACTCACCATAATTACGTGTGAAAGAAGTGTGCTGTGGTATCGCACCAACTTGGTGAAATGTCCCATCACTATCAAACTTCTTTACATGGAGTGTTTTGTACAGTGGAAGTGAAGCAAAGAAAAGCAATTCACCACTCTTTACATTGAAATATTGCAAGAGCTCATCCCACTTATCTCCATAAAAAGTGAGACATCCACCATAATTCCAACCAACTTTGACACACCACTCCTTCCCAGAATTATCCATAACATTCATAAAACGGAAATCATCGAACAGCTCCTCATAACATTTTATAAATTCATCTGGGATTGACTACAGAACAACAATACAAATATAATCAGCGCCTATTACATAATTAATAATTACAATCCAAAAAAACACAAAATTCTCTATTCACTTGTAACCCAAAAAACATATATTGCATTTCAATCGCTGTAAATTCCGGCACGTAAATATAAATATAACTTATATATCAACGAATTTGCATATATTTAGGTAAATTATAAATTAAATAATGAAAACATAACTCACTATTTTATCCAAATACTCCTCGAGAAACTCTTCAAGAAACTCTGAATCTGGAAATTCCATGTACTCGAGATAAAATGCTCTAACATCAATATAGTAGAATCTATCCTTCAATCTTTCCATTGGAGTCAGACCACTCTTATTATAGTTTATCTGAGTATCCATCCTACAAATAGGCATTTGGTATGAAGCCGAAAGAGAAATTGACATGCATTTTAGAAACAATATTCATCATACAAAAAGAGAATTTGTATGAAGCCGAAAGCAAAAAATAAGGATTAAAATAAATATTTCATCAATACTATTATATTATGACATGCAATTTAGTTGAAAAACATCAGACAACCATCAATCCAAAAAAAATTCGACTAACAACTTCCACCGAAATTAACCAACCAGTTCTATGATTTTCATAATTCTATGAAGAAGTGAATTTATTGATAGTCTTTGAAATATAAATTAGGATATATATACAAATACTACAATCACATTTAATCCAAGAATGAAATCATCAAAAGCAATAATAAATATATTAATAGGGCATTTAAGTTGAGTTATTGGTGATTAAGTTGATTAAGTTAAATTATATTTATTACTAATAAATACACATTTCAAGACATATAAAAAGTTCATGGAAGTCATGCACAATTAAGTATGAATAATTAATAATAATTAATAATAATCACTATATTCTTATTATAATAATTATATTGCAAATCAAGCACAATTAAATATTAATAAGTCATATTTTGTCCCAATTAAAAATAAAAATTATCGTCCCAAAATTATCAATACTTTTATATTGGTGATTAAGTTGAATTAAGTTGATTAAGTTAAATTATATTCTTGTTTCTTGGTGCACTAAACAACATTATTAAATTGACAAAGTTAATACACCATTTACAAAAATCTAATCACATATAATATAAGAATGAAGTCATAAAAAACAATAATAAATGTATTAATAGGGCATTTAAGTTGAATTATTGGTGATTAAAGAATTTAATTATATTTATTACCAATAAATACACATTCCAAAACATATAAGAAGTTCATGCAAGTCATGCACAGTTAAATTGACAAAATTAAAGAGGTGTCCATTTACAAAAATTTCACACATGGTTGTTGTGTTAATTATGTATTCTGAAAATAATTGTAGCATAAAATTTGTCACAAACATTAATTTAATTAATAAATTCTATATTTGTGTACCTATGTAGTACTTATAAATTTGTTATTGTTAATGTAATATCCCAACATAATTTAACATATACACATCCAAGGTATGATCCATTTTTTGTTTTAAAATCCTTTTATTAATTATTTGAATTAATTATCAACCAATCTAAAATATTGTGTTCATGCAGGAATTAAACTAATATATTTTGTGCGCTACACATCATCACCCATAATTGATTTGGTCAATAATTAATCTTGATACGTACGGCATGAATAGTTACTTTTATATATATATATATATATATATATATATATATATAAATATTAATATATACTCCCTCCGTCCAATATTAGTAGGCCTACTTTTTGGGCAGTTATTTTTTGTCATAAGTTGGAGGGTATTATGAGGTATTGTAAGGTTTATTTATCAATGAAGTTATTGTTTATGGAAAATATGATACTTATATTTTCCATAAACAATAATTTTATTGATAAATAAACCTCACAATACCTCATAATACCCTCCAACTTATGACAAAAAATAACTGCCCAAAAAGTAGGCCTACTAATATTGGATGGAGGGAGTACTAATTTAAATATTTTTCTTCCAATTATATGGCGCATGATTATTATATCTTTACATTTATTGTTTACAACTTTCCAATTCATGTGAGACTTATTCAAACATCCAATAGAAGAAAACCTTAGTTTGAATCGTTACATAAAATTAGGAGATGGATGGGGCATAATTTTTTATTAGTTAATATTTAATGATGTTTTTCTAATTTAGGATAACTGCAATTTACCACTAAAAAAACATGGGTCGTTACAATATCATCCACATCTCACCAAGATTCAATACTACGATTTTTATTTCTATTTGACTAAAAATAATATTTTAAGAGCCGTGGTGAAAAAAATATATGAGACACCAAGTTTTGAACAATTAAGAATATTATTTTCGGGAGTTTTGAAAAAAAAAATAACTATGGAATAGTTTGAATATTATTTCATTAATAATAACTGCACAATAATTACAAAATTAGAATCTTTGACCAATAAATATAATTTGATGCATGAATTCAAATCAATTGAAAAACTCATGATATGATTTTGGGATATTTCGGAGAGTGCCTTGGATTTAGGCATTTAAGTAGCTCATAATTAAGTGTATTAATTTAATCAATATTTATATCCAAATTAAAAAATTACAGAAAATTAAACATTCTTAAAATGTTTCAGCCAAAATACCAAATCTAATTCATCCAGGATGTAGATCGGAGCTCGCAACTCGTTCAAATCATTCGGCTATGGTGCCCGGCGGGAAAGAGTGTCGGCGCGAGGTCGCCTGACAGGGAGGCCGCATGGTACGGTGAGTCGCGGAATCCAGAGGATTGCTCTTTAGGAAGACCGCTCGGGGAGGAGTGCCTTCAAATCTAAAATTACCGATCATATGGAAATTTCCTTAGATCACAAGAATCCCAACTAATCGGAAAAAAAAAAGAGCCGCGGTCGGGACCAACGCCGATAATAGACATTCAATTAAAAATCATGAACAATCTACCACATCATCCCAATAAAAAGCGGAGATATGGAGATATTGAAAGGTTATGGTGGAGGAAAGATTTTCCCCATAACACACGTGAGAATGGAAAATAAAGTCGGAGAAAAAGAATGATGAAATTTGTGATGAGACTATCAACCAATTTATAGAATACAAAAATAAGAATGGACGAAAAGGATTGCACCAATAAATAAACGGACGACCTGGATGAAAATGATGAAAGTGAATTGAGGAGATGACAAAAAAAAATAGATATGAGACCAAGAGTGTTGCCACATAGGAAAAAAAAAGTTGGTCAATATAAAAGTATTGATTAGTTAAATAGAATACATAATATAATTTGAGCAACAAAATATGCATGGACAAATTTGTAAATTTAAGTATACAATTTGAGATTTTTTTTTAGATTTAGCATGTAATAATTTTTTTATTTAAATTTAGTATAATCTGAATTAGAATTAGTTAAATATCATAAATGACACAATTTTAAGCAACAAATTTTGAAGATTTGGGATGCAACCAAATTTTATTTAGATTTAGGAGGCGCTTGGTTAACAACTCTTCAATGGTAATGGGAATGAAAATTATTTTTCATCTATGCCCCCATAATAAAATTGATATGTTGGGGGAAGAATTGTTACAATTGTGACTCAATTGCTAGTGGCATGCCCCAATTTTGGAATAGAAATAGAAAACAATTGTGACTCAATTGCTAGTGGCATGCCCCAATTTTGGAATAGAAATAGAAAACAAATGGTTGTTGGTGGAGGAATGGGGGGTTGATTGATGTGGATGATTGTAGGAAGAGAATATGGTAATCAAAATGGAGTAGTGATTACCTTATTTAGGAGAGGAGGTAGTGATTTTGTTCTCATTAATCATCACAATTACACTAATTTTCAATCACATTTTCATTACCATTGAAGAGTGGCTAACCAAGTGCCCCCTTTGTTGATAGGCGAGCAGAACCAGCATTTGGGCGACCAGGATTAGCACAAAACACTTAAAGATTAAGGCGAAATTGACTCAAGATTCACCCAAGATATCTGGCGAGCAGAACCTGCATGCTACACCAAGACGGATAGGCGAACAAAATCATATTCAAAGCTACATGATGAGCTCAATTAGCATCTCGCCGACCAGATCCGACCACAATACCAAAACAGCAACTAAGTGAGACAAGATACCAACAGAATCAGACTAAAGACTCCTCCAGGACAAGTCCAATATGACGAGCAGCTCTTGACTGCGAGCAAGTCCAACAAGATAAGGATAGAATTTAGTTTGGATAAGGTCAACTTAGTCAAGGTCCAGGTGTCGTGCATGCAGGCCTGGTAGGCCAAAAGTCACGACACCTCCTGCTAGGCAAATGTCTATAAATACTCAGATTTTTTCAGCTAATAAAATAAGCACAAATTATTATACACGTCCAAACTTCGTTTACGAATCTAAAGCAGCTCGATTAACTTACAATCGAACTTGAACACGTAAGCATTTAAACATTTTTAACCCGTCTAAACCCGAAAATTCGTATTCACTAATTACGTTAGTGATCAATCACACGTAATTGTTTGATGATCAATTAACTAACAAATACAGCCACTAATCTCCGAAATTAGAGACGGTCATCAACAAATTGGCGCTAGAAGGAGGGTTCGGACCTTCGATTCATTGAATACGAGGAAGTTATCCTAGGATTGTAGAACAAGCTTGAACTTTTGAAGGAAAAAACCAAGAACAATACTTGATACCTTCTGTGAACATGCCTCAATCACGAGAGACACAACGTTCACAACATATAACAAGGGATTCACACTCCCGGATGTCCCAAGCTGGCAGGCGAGCAGGGGCGAGCAGGAATGACCAGGAGAATCAGACCAATGTTGCTCGTCAGTTGATGCCACCTGAGTTGGACGCCTTTGCTCGCAACCCAGACAAATTGGTACGCACAATTGTCATGCTCCAGGCTTTACAAAGACAGCAAGCCCAACCTGGCCCTTCTTATGTACGAGCAAGGCATAGTCCCACAAAGACTCGTGAACATGAGAAGGCTAGGGGGGATCATTTAAATGAAGCAGATAGTGCCCAAGCTCGTAAGGCTAAGGGCAAAGATAAGCAGCATGTTGAGGCCGCTAGCCAGGGAGGTTCAACTCAGAATCCGGCTGAAGGGGTGAGTCGGGGCACGCGTCAGAGTGCTCTGGAAAGACTAGGTCGCCACCGCCGAGGATTCATGGAAGTTCATCCAACAGTAGGAGTAGCTCGCCCAGCTGTTGCACCTGCTCGCCAGTTGGTCCATGATAGGCTGTGTAGGATTAAGCGCTTGCCACTAGACTAAAAGCCCGGACTTGTAGTAAGGTGCTACTTTATTTCCTTTAACCCATATCTAGCTGCAGCGCCACGGGCGGCACCCAACCATGCCTTTAATCGAGCGAGCGGGCAGGACTTGAGCGCTCAAGCCTGGAAGGCAGGAGACTGCTAGGATATTTCCCAACAATCCCCCCCCCCTAGCAGTATCCTGACTTTTCGCCAAAAATACCACTATTTGCGCCATGGGGGACTCGAACCCGTGACCTGTGCTCTGATACCACTTGTAGGATCAAGCGCTTGCCACTAGACTAAAAGCCCGGACTTGTAGTAAGGTGCTACTTTATTTCCTTTAACCCATATCTAGCTGCAGCGCCACGGGCGGCACCCAACCATGCCTTTAATCGAGCGAGCGGGCAGGACTTGAGCGCTCAAGCCTGGAAGGAAGGAGACTGCTAGGATATTTCCCAACAGGCTGACTAGGTCAGTTTTTGGTCGTCTTGGCCCAGACGCCGAGCCCAATCCCAGGAGGCCAACTCAGGGATTTCCCACGCTAAATGAGGGACTGCAGCGAACAGATGGTCGCACACCTCTGCTCGCTGAGCAGCCTCAGAGCCAAGGAGGATCCTTTGAAGAGCTCGCCTCCATGAGAAAGGCCATTGAGAGCATGCAAGGCCAGCTCGACCAACAGAGAGGATATGGGAACACAACTCTTCCAGTCTCTCCTCTATCTTCGGTGATTCTGAAAGCCCCGATTCAGAAAAAGATCCAGTTCCCAGCAAGCATTCAGTATGAGGGCACGGTGGACCCCCGGGTGCATCTGATGAAGTACGCTAATTATATGGTATCAATGGGGGCAAGTGATGCAACTTAATGTCGCAATTTTCCTTTAACTCTGGGAGATCGTGTCCACAAATGGTTCTCAGCTTTGCCACCAGCTTCAATTCATTCATTTGCCCAGTTGAGCAAAGAATTCTTATCCCACTTCTCAACGGCCGGGTCTTATCTATCCCAAAGATATCGGTTATCCGACTTGAAACAAACTGACGACGAGTCGGACCGATCATATTTGGAAAGATTCGACAAGGTCCTACTAGAAGGGGAGTCTGTCAGTGAAGACACCAAGATTGTGGCCGTCCTAGCTGGACTCAAGAAAGGCACCGAACTCTGGAAAGACGTACACCTTAGATGCCCGAAGACTTATGCTGAGTTCCGAGATCGGGCAGGAGTCTTTGTCTCCATGCACGAAGCACTGCAAAAGGACATGGGAGATAAAGGAGAGCAGAAAGAGGGTGCAAAGAAGCCTGGTGCTGGTTATCGAGCTCCCAAGAACATGAAAGCATTCACTGAATGAACGGAGCTGAAGGATAAATTAAACCATGTTCTTACTGTATCAATTGATACAGTCTACAATAATGTCTGGGACAAAGAATTGCTCACACCTCCCCGTAGGATACGTCAAGATACGAGCAAGTTAAACCAGAACAAGTATTGTGCCTACCACCAGAGTGTGGGGCACTTTACGAGCGAATGTCGTGACTTGCTGAAGCAATTATGGCGTTTTTATGAGGAGGAAAAGTTATCCGAGTTCGTGAAAAGGCAACCCGGCAAGAGAGACGGAGATGAAAATTCTGATGAGGAGGGTCTAGAACAGGCACCCCGTTGGAATCGGCCTGGGCGACCAGCTCAGGTGCCTGCAGGAGGTCCAGTTCCGGACATCCCGATGATGGAGCCTACAGGACCTGTTGGCAGTTTTTCTGATGGACGATCACCGATTTCTAATCGTAAAAGAAAAGCAGAATTACGAGCGATCGGTCATGTACAAGAAATGGGGATTATTCCACCCACCATGCAAACATCAGAATTAACTTTTACCGACAGAGACTTGGAAGGAGTACTGACCCCTCACAACGATTCGCTTGTGATATGCGCTAAGATCATGGAAACCATGGTGCACAGACTATTGGTGGATACTGGAGCCTACACTAATGTCTTTTTCAAAAAGACGCTTGATCAAATGGGAGATTGTGCAGGCTACATCAGAGACACAAATCACCGTATTCTGGGATTCAGAAATGCTGTGACGGTCCCACTGGGAATAGTAACTTTGGCTATGCAACTTGTGACGGTCAAAGAACCTGAGAAAAATATCGCGAGAATGGTAGATTTCTTGGTCGTTGATCAGGAGTCAACTTACAACGAGTTCCTTGGTCGGCCTTTCTTGAATGAGTTCAGGGCTGCATGTTAACCTATCATTATTGCATAAAGTTCCCAACAGCAAGTGGAGTTGGCACAGTAAGGGGAGACCAAAGAAAAGCTCGTGAGTGTCTCCTACAAATTCAGTCGAAGCAGGGACAAGTATCTATGATGGAAGCACCAACCAGTCAACTTGAGAATGAGCCCTCAATCTTGGAAGACATCCTTGGGGCCCAGAACGATAAGATGGACGTAGACGACCAGCCCTCGCCCATGGGCGAGCAGATGCTGCAGGGCGGTGAGCAAACCTTGCCAGAAGCAATGTTACCCCCCATAACTGACAGTATACGTCCGAATGATAACCAGGAGAGCCCAATCATGGCGACCAAACCCAACCCGGAACCCACTGAAGATTTTGACCCCCGGTTAGGTGCTGAACCCATGAACATCGAGGATGAGCTAAGTCCAAAGGGACCAATAGTTGACCCTCGATGGAAGGGGCAAAAACGACGGGCAACTCCGGTCGAAGAATTAGAAGCCATCAAGATTGATCCCGTACGAGATGACCTTGAACTTTACATCGGGTCCAAACTCCCCGAGCCCTACAGAACCCACATGACGAATTTCCTGAAGGCTAACTTAGACGTCTTCGCATGGTCCCATGCTGACATGGTGGGAATTGACCCGAAAGATGCCTGTCACATGTTGAATATCAACCCAGTCCGAAAACCTGTCCACCAGAAACGACGAAAATATGGACCTGACAAGTATCAAGCTTTAAACGAGGAGGTCAAAAAGTTACTGGACAACGACTTAATTAAACAGGCGTTGTGTCCACAATGGGTTGCAAATCCTGTCTTGGTACGGAAGCCGAATGGAACCTGGAGGTTATGCATAGATTTTACAGATCTTAATGCAGCATGCCCGAAGGACAACTTTCCGCTCCCGCATATTGATCAACTGGTGGACAGTACAGCCGGGCATGAGATGTTCATATTCATGGATGCCTTTGCAGGTTACCACCAGATCCCGATGCACCCAGATGACCAAGAAAACACGGCCTTTTATACTAACAAAAATCTACTATGCTGGAAGAGGATGTCGTTTGGTCTAATCAATGCTGGAGCAACCTACCAAAGGCTGGTCAACAAAATGTTCGACGAACATATTGGGGAGACGGTGGAAGTGTATGTTAACGACATAGTCATGAAAAGTACACAGAAGGAAGATCACCTCCATCATCTTTCCCAGGTGTTCGACATACTCCGGAAGTACAATATGAAGTTAAATCCAAAGAAAAGTAGTTTTGGAGTACATTCCGGGAAGTTCTTGGGCCATCTGGTCAGCAAACGCGGAATCGAAGCTAATCCAGCAAAAGTAAAAGCGATCGTCGATATGGAACCACCACGTTCTGTTAAGGAAGTGCAAAGATTAACCGGTTGCCTAGCCGCTTTAAACAGGTTCATATCACGGTCGGGAGACAAGTGCCGTCTATTTTTTTAGGCCATCAAAAAAGGCAACTTTGCCTGGACGGGAAGCTACCAGAAAGCCTTCGATCAACTAAAAGAGTATCTGGGAGATGTAAAAATTCTGTCAAAACCAATTCCCGGCGAAAAGTTATATTTGTACCTGGCAGCATCTGATACAGCCATAAGTTCGGTGTTAGTTCGAGCAGAAGGCAAGTTTCACCTGCCAATTTACTATGTCAGCCAGGCCTTGCATGAAGCTGAGGTGAAATACTCACCAACCGAAAAGCTGGCATATGCTCTCGTCATGAGTGTCAGGAAGTTAAGACCATACTTCTTTGATCATCAAGTCGAAGTATTGACAACTTTCCCACTCAAACAAATACTACACCGACCCGACACCGCTGGCCGTCTTTTAAAATGGTCCATAGAGATAAGCCAGTTTGGCGTGACATATGCACCTCGAACCGCGATTAAGGGACAAGCGTTAGCCAACTTTATAGTCGAATTAACCTTTCCTCAAAATCCAACGAGAGGGTTGGATCACCCATGACATCTTTATGTGGACGGTTCATCAACAAATCTAGTCTCGGGGGCAGGGATAGTGCTCACCAGTCCCGAACGGCAAGTATTCACTTCAGCAGTCAGGTTCGAGTTCATGGCCACCAACAATGAAGCTGAATATGAGGCCCTCATTGCAGGTCTCCACCTATCATTAGCTGTTGGAGTAAGACGACTCCAGATTTTCGGAGATTCTCAACTCATTGTAAGCCAAGTACGAGGTGAATATGAGGCCAGAGACGAACAAATGATCGAGTATCAATGAATAGTTGCTCACTTGGTATCTCTGCTAGACCAAGTATTTATCCAGCAGATACCTCGAACGAGTAACATACAAGCTGATGCCCTAGCAAGACTAGCAACAAGCGATGGGCCAGCAGATCTGACAGACATTATCATTACCAAAAAAGTCCAACCATCAACAATGGACTACGAAGTAAACCAAGTAGTTGAACAAAACAACGACGATGATTGGAGAACTCCTATAGACAAATACTTGAAAGACGGGGAGCTGCAAAACAACTCATTTGAAGCTGTAAGAATCACGAAACAAGCAAACAAACAAACAGCTTTACAAAAGAGGCTTTTCACTCCCGCTACTCAAATGTTTGTCTAGGGGGGCAAGGGAGGACAGTTCTGGAGGATGTACATTCTGGAGTTTGTGGAAATCACGCTGGGGGGCAAGCCTTAGCCTACAAAACTGTAAGGCAAGGTTATTATTGGCCAACCTTACGAAAAGACGCAATCCAGTTAGCCAAAGCTTGCCACCAGTGTCAAATTTTCGCCCCAAATATTCAAACCCCGGCTCAGGAGCTCGTATCAGTTTATAGTCCCTGGCCATTTGCAAGATGGGAAATGGACATTATTGGTCCTTTCCCAGCAGGAGTTTGAAATGTTCGATTTGCCATCATAACAGTCGATTATTATACAAAGTGGGCAGAAGCAAAGGCCATGGTGAAAATTACACAGCAAAATATGATCAACTTCATATGGCAGAATATTGTCTGTCGTTTTGGGGTCCCAAGAACCATTGTGACAGATAATGGTCCGCAGTTCGACGGAAAGGAGTTGAGAGACTTCTGTGCAAAGTGGGGGATCAGGAAACACTATTCGACTCCCTATCATCCCCAGTCAAACGAGCAAGTTGAAGCTGTAAACAAGATCATCAAGCATACGTTGAAAATACGGTTAGCGGAGAGCAAGAGTAGTTGGTCAGAAAAACTCTCGGAGGTCTTGTGGGCATACAGAGTTTCTCCCAGGTCAAGCACCAGAGAAACACCTTTTGCAATGGCTTTCGGAACAGAGGCTGTGATACCAATAGAGTTAAAAACCAACACAATCAGGACGACCAATTTCGATGAACAAATAAATCACTCTGCTCTAGCCACAGAAATAGATTTGCTCGAAGAAAGAAGATTACATGCCGAGCTAAAAAATGCCACATACAAACAAAGAGCAGAGCGTTATTATAATTCCCAAGTCAAGATAAGAAAGTTCGAAGTTGGTGACCTTGTTTTAAGAAAGAAGCTTGCCCCACCTCCAGGCATATTTGGCCCGACTTGGGAGGGCCCATACAGGGTAACAGACAGGTTACTCAATGGAGCATATGACATAGAAGACTTAGATGGCAACTCGGCCCAATATTCCTGGAATACAGCTAACTTAAGGAAATACTTAGCGAGCAGTTTTACCTATGAAAGTATGAGTTCGAGGTGGGCGAACTACTAAGTCCGGTGGGCGAGCTAAAGTAACAAAGGTACAAGATGGATCCAAAAACTTGCCTAATTTTTTGAAATTTTCAGCAAGTATAAGTGGTCGAACAGAGTTGAATTAGGTCAAGTTTGGTCGCGATCTAGTATGCCAGCCTCTTGTATAGTTTTATTCCCTCTTGAGAGTTTAAAGATGCCTTGACAAAATGTATAGTGGTCGAGCAGTTTTGACTCCTGGTGTAAGTTATGTTTTTTAATGGTTGGAAGTTTGACATTATTTTTGTCGAGCAGGTCCAACCTAGTTAGTACAGGGTTACATTCTTGGTCGCGTTTAATACTTGTAATTTTTTAAGGTTAGTTCAATGTTAAGTAGTTCGTTCAAACAGAAATGCAAGCTCAAGGCGCAAGTTGATTATACAGCCAAGCCCATTAAAGGTTGTTCGTTTTTAAATGAGCATAGCCTAAGGCCAAAAGCCCATCAAATTCTAAGGCCAGAAAAGTTTTTAAGGAACAAGGCCCAATTACGTTAAGATTGTTAAAGCATGAATAAAAGTGCAAAGAACAATTAATGTAAAGTATATAAATAAGACGAGCAAAAGAAGACAAAATAGTTCTATTTAAAGACAAGGCTTGATCGCCCAAAAAATTACAGAAGAAAAGCGAACAACAACAAAAAAAAGAAAAAGTACAAGGCCCTAGCTAATCCTATCCGCTAAGCTCCTTGCCCGGCAGGAGGGGGAATGTTATAATCTTTAGGATCTTCCAGAGGAGATCCAGCGAGAGCAGGATGTACTGGGTGTTGGAGTTATACGTGAAAGTATGATTTTACTTTGTATAACTCGTGTATCAAACACTCATTTTATGAGAATAATTCTTTTATCACATTTGCTTTAGTTATGATTGAATGTTGAATTTCTATTGCAAACCGTTCAATATATAGTACATGTTACATTGTAGTTAATGTGGTGATACCCGATCACGGAAGACAACATTAACAGTTTACTTTTAACTAAACGTACATTTTCACGACCTAGGTGGAATTGAACAATCCGCCGTGAAAGGTCGATGTGTAAGGCTCAGATTGGTCTGTCTTGACTAAGAGATTGCACTAACACATTTAGTATGTGTTGAAGAGGACCTACAGCGAGGATAAATTCTTCTGTTCTGAAAGGTGAAGAATTAGACCTCAGTGGTTGTTGATTTCTTAATCTCCGCCACTTAAATAGGACCGTGTGGGCTTAATGGTTACTGCTTTGATTCATGTTGGGTGAGAATCATTGGGACTTCGAACTTTGTGTCTTGGGCAGTAATATTAATCATACGACGGTTGCTAACATTTAATACGGAGAAATGCGTGCGAGTACGGCTCGTGTGATTAGTCCCCTTGGTGGGCTCAGAAGTTTTATTGTACCAAATCTTGCAAGTGAAGAATTAGTTTCTTCGGAACGAATAATAATGTTGAGCTGTCTTTACTCCAAGGTGAAATATATTAATTAATTTAGAGCTATTCAGAAGCTTGATTAATTAATGGACTTGATAATCTTAAACGCGGGAAATAATAACCGGGAGCCCATATTATCGTAATATGGATTAAGATGGATAGTGCAATATTAATTTATTAGTGGTAATAATTAATATTAATGGGCTGAATTATATTGGGGCTCAATATTGAAATTCAGAAGTCCATTAGGAGGTCCAATCTTAATTCTCCTTAAAGGCCCCTCAAGTAGCCCATTAAGTAGCCCAATAATGATAAGTTGATTAAAATAAAAAGATAATATTATGCTGATTTTATCCATGATTTTCGAAAATTTGGGTTTGTTAGGAGAGAAAAGATTTTGTTGATTTTCTTGGAAAGATATTATGGAGGATAAGTATTCTTGGAATACAAGATTATCTCATATATTCAAGAAGATCCAAATCTTGTGATTTTCTCTTAGAATTTTCGAAAAATAACCCATATTTAGGAGAGTGGGATTTTTGTGGAATATTTTATTATGGAGAAAAGAATATATGAGATATATTCAAGATTTCTTAGAGTCTAAGAAAAGATTTTCTCCAAGCCCATTAAGCCTAAAAAATTCGGCCATCACTCTTTATAAATAGGGGATGATTTTTTCATCCCCAAGTACGTAATTCCATGTGTTGGAAAAATCAAGAAGCATAGATATTTTTCTTTTTCCTTAGTTTATTAAATTACTTGAAAGCATCTCCCACCGGTGATCAAGTGAGGTGAAAAGGGAAATACTTGAGAAGGTTTTTGGGTCGATAGAGTAAGATCGTAATTGTCCCATTAATCCAAAGACCAATTCTACAAGAGGTACGTTAATCACATATTTACTTGTTTATTCCGCCATAGTTAATATGTGAAATTAATTCAACATGCATGATGAAAATTAGTTGTTGGAATTATTATTTGAATTAATTAGGATTAATTCATGCTAGTAATAATTGTATTTAAATTCGTATTTAAATTTCATCCCGAATAGATTCCGGGCACCCCTATTTTCCCAACAACTGGTATCAGAGCCACGGTTTCGGGCTCTGATCTTTAAATTGGAATTTAAATTGTTAAACATTAAATTGAAATTGGATAGTAGAATTGCTAGATCTTTTTTGCAGGTATCCAATTGTCATGGTTTTAATGTTGTTAATTTCATGCGTGTGAATTAATTGTTTTTAATTCGATTCGTTCGAATTCGTTTTTCTCGTGAGAAAATCCACGAGTAGATTAGTTGTTTTTATTTTGATTCGATCATTGTAATAGACTAGTCTAGATCTAGTATTTATTTTTTTCGTAAAATAAATTGTAACCGGATCGTGACGAAGAACGAAGAATTAAAAACGGCATACCCGGACGATGCATACAAGTGTGGCGCGTGTATGGACGTAAAATCATGCAAGGGGTGAAGAAAACGAGAACGAACGGCGAAAAACGGTGCACGGGGTGCGCCTCGGGTGCGCCTCTGTGCTGCGCCTCGGCGCGCCTCCTGCAGCGCTTCGGCGCTTCTGGCCGAGAGGCGCAAGGGCCCACTTCGTGGGCCAACGCGCGCCGTATCTCGGGCCGTGGAATTTTTCGGTTCGTGTTTTTTTTTCGTGTGACTTTAAATGTCGTCCCGAACCCCAAACGATGCTGTTTTGATGAAGTGTTGTTGTTTGAGTGGGAGCATGACGAGACGAACGTCGGAAAGCAACAAGGACGGTTTTTCGCATCAAGACGTGAAGAAATTAAACCGTGACAATTGGATTTGAGTGCTCCAATGTGTTTAATTTTGTTTTGATGGATGTTTTATTTCGTGCACTTATTATTATTTGTTAATATGTGTTTGCATGAGTTTAATTGTCCAAGAAAAACCTCACTTTCGAAAATTACTAAGTATGTTTTTATAATCGCAATTTTATTCCGGATATTAAAATTGGATTATTTTGGCCTCCATAATTTATTTATTTGTGAAGTTCTTTTGGAATACATTTCCCCCTCGGATCGGCCAAAAGAACGGATTTCACATTAATAAATTCCGAAAGGATGATTGTGGATTATTACTAGTGGCGGTATTGACCCTCACCCCGAGTGGCTTGCTCAAAGCGAAATAATAATCCTGTATTTAATTATGGTTATTACTTAGGCATAGGAAATTGATATTAACTTACTCCCCTCGGAGTCCCTGTCAGTTTCTATGTGGTCAAAGTGGGAGCCAACTATTAATTTTGAATTAAGGATTTGTAACTTTTAAGTTTGTAATCCGCTTGAATGTGTTTAAATGTATAGACCACCCCTCGTGGCGCATTTAAATTGTTTCGAGATGTTGGCTGATGCATGATTATATTGTTTTAAGGTTTCAATATAATTGATGTGATCGAATTATGTGATAATTTCGTATTTTTCTAGATATTGATATGAATGTATGTTTTATTCTCAGTTCATCATGTCGCAACCTTTTAATCCACTGTTTAGTATACTTAAAGATAACAAACTTGTTGGTGAGAACTATGTTGATTGGAAACGTAACCTTGATATTGTCCTAACCGCTCAACACCATAAATGGGTACTTACCACTCCTAAGCCCCAAGAGCCTGCCGAAGATGCCACGAAAGCGGTCAAGAAAGAGCATAAGAGTTGGTTTGACTCCGATGAGATGGCTAGGTGTACTATTCTGGCTTCAATGTCAGATGTGTTGTAACACCAACACCAACACATGGAGACCGCCTCTGAGATAATGCAAAATCTTGAAGCGATGTTTCAACCTCAGAACCGTACGGCTAGGCAAATCACCATGCGAAAGATGCTTTCGTTGAAAATGGTGGAAGGTACGCCCGTAAGGGATCACGTAATCAAGATGATGGGTTATCTCAACAAGTTGGAAGTACTTGGTGCAGAATTTGACCTCCCTACTAAGGTCGATTTCATTCTCCATTCTCTGCCAAAGAGCTTTGAGCAGTTTCAGTTGAACTATCAAATGAATGACCGGGCAAATAGTTTGCCCGAGCTCTTGCAAGCTTTGGTATCGGCGGAGACATTAATGGATCACCAAACTGTTGCTATGGTGGCAAACGGTCCGTCTTCCTCTTCGGGTCCCAAGGGAGGGAAGAAGAGGAAGAGGACGAAAGGCCAGACCCAAGCAAATCCAACCGTTGCGAAACCCAAGGCAAAGGGAGAAGGAGGTGGAAAGAAAGCTGCTAAGGGTAAGTGCTTCAATTGTGGTGAGAAGGGACATTGGAAGGCGACCTGTTCTAAGCCTAAGAAGGCGGGAAAGAAAGGTAAGTCTCATGCTTTAGTCGTTGAAACATATGTTGCGGCGTATGCTGCCCACGTTTGGGTAGTGGATACCGGGGCAACTGATCATATTTGTTTCACTCTTCAGGGGTTCCAGCTAACCCGGCGACTTAGCAAGAATGAGATCACAATCACTTTGGGGGATGCTACGAGAGTGGCAGCCGAAGCAGTGGGAGTCGTGCACCTATCTTTTGAAGATAGAGTTTTAATTTTAAGAGATGTTTTATACGTTCCGAACTTTAGGAAGAATTTAATTTCGGTTTCTAAGTTGTTTTTTTATGGATATTCAGTTACTTTTAATAAAGTTGTTACTGTTTCTTTTAAGAATGATGTTATCTGTCATGGAACGTTGGTAAACAATCTCTATACGATTAAGTGTGCACACCACTCAAATAATGAATCTAATAACACGTCGATCATTTCGAGCAATAAAAGAAAGCGTTCTTCGGAGATGAACGAAACACTTCTATGGCATCTTACTCTAAGTCATATTAATCTAAAGTGGATAGAGAGATTGGTGAAAGACGGATCCTTGGAATCGCTCCAAGTCGAGCCGTTTCCAACTTGTGAATCCTGTTTAGAGGGTAAGATGACCAAGAGGGCATTTGGAGCCAAGGGGAATAGAGCCACGGAAGTGTTAGAACTCGTTCATACCGATGTGTGTGGTCCAATGACGATCAAAGCGAGAATGGGGTATGAGTATTTCGTCACCTTCATTGACGATTACTCAAGATATGGGTACATTTACCTTATGCGGCATAAGTCTGAAACTTTTGATAAGTTCAAAGAGTTTAAGGCCGAAGCCGAGAAACATAGGGAAAAGAGTATCAAGTTTCTACGATCAGATCGTGGAGGCGAATACCTCAGCGATGAATTCTTGAACTACCTATCGGACGAAGGGATCGTATCCCAGTTGACCGCACTGGGAACCCCACAATAGAACGGTATGGCGGAACGAAGGAACCGGACTCTTTTAGAGATGGTCAGATCCATGATGAGTTATTCGGATTTACCCAAGTCATTTTGGGGTAACTCCTTGGAAACGGCGGCTTATATTCTAAACTTGGTACCATCCAAATCGGTTCCTAAAACCCCAATGGAATTGTGGACCGGGCGCAAGCCCAGTCTAAGACATTTGCGGATTTGGGGTTGTCCGGCATACGTGCTAGACAAGGAAGCCGGTAAGTTGGATCCACGTTCGGAATTAAGGCTGTTTATAGGATACCCTGCGGGAACGAAAGGGTGTATGTTCTATAGTCCCAAGGATCAAAAGACTGTGATTAGTACACACTTTAAATTCTTGGAGGAAGACTATATGAATAATCAGAAACCTAAAAGTGAAATTACCTTAGAAGAATTGAGAGGTCAAACCTCGATACCAAGTATACAAGATGATGTACCACACGTCATATCTTCACAACCGGAACCCCGTTGTAGTGGGAGGGTTCCTAGGTAACCCGAGAGATTCATGGGGATAGGAGAATCTTCGGATTTGGTTCCCGGTGTTGAATCAGACCCATGGACGTACGACGAGGCAATCCAAGACAAGGACGCTGAGTCGTGGCAAACGGCGATAGAAGCCGAGATGGGTTCGATGGATCATAATCAAGTGTGGGAGTTGGTCGAGCCACCCAGTGGGGTAGAACCCATTGGATGCAAGTGGGTGTACAAGAGGAAAAGAGGACCGGACGGAAGGGTTGAAACCTTCAAAGCGAGGCTTGTGGCCAAATGGTATACTCAGAAAGAAGAGATCGATTATGAGGAAACCTTTTCGCCTGTAGCTATGCTTAAGTCCATCCGTATTCTCTTGTCGATCGATGCACACCTAGATTACGAGATCTGGCAAATGGATGTCAAGACGGCTTTCCTTAACGAAAGTCTTGACGGGATAGATATCTATATGCAACAGCCCAAAGGTTTCATTGAAAAAGGCCAAGAGAATCCCGTATGCAAGCTCAAGAGATCCATTTACGGACTTAAGCAAGCATCGCGTACTTGGAACCAGTGTTTTGATCAAGTGATTAAGTCTTATGGGTTTGATCAAAACGAGTTCGAAAGTTGTGTGTATAAGAAGCGTGACGGAACTGCGGTGGTATTCTTAGTATTATACGTAGACGATATTCTGCTCATTGGAAACAATGTAAAGGTATTGTCAGACGTAAAGGTATGGCTGTCAAAACAATTTGATATGAAGGACTTAGGGGAAGTCGGTCACGTCCTTGGGATCAAGATCACTCGCGATCGCAAGAAGAGGATGTTGGGCTTATCGCAAGCTTCATACATTGACACTGTTTTGAAGCGTTTCAGCATGCAAGATTCCAAGAAAGGTTTTGTACCTTTTAGACACGGAATCCATCTATCGAAAGAAATGACCCCTAAGATGCAAGCGGAGATAGATGACATGAAAGGTGTTCCGTACGATTCGGCCGTAGGAAGCCTTATGTATTCAATGCTGTGTACGAGACTGGATATCTGCTTTGCCGTGGGCATGGTGGCAAGATATCAAAGTAGTCCCGGGAAAGACCATTGGACTGTCGTAAAGTGCATCTTGAGGTATCTGAAAAGAACTCGTGAGTGGATGCTGATTTACCAGTCAGATAGTCTAGTTCCCGTAGGATACACGGACTCGGATTTCCAATCAGACATAGACTCAAGAAAGTCTACCTCGGGTAGTGTGTTTTGCATGGGAGGAGGAGCCATTTCATGGAGAAGCGTAAAGCAGAAATGCATCGCCGATTCGACCATGGAAGCCGAGTATGTAGCTGTTTGTGAAGCAGCGAAAGAGGCAGTTTGGCTCAAGAACTTCTTAGTGGACTTGGACGTTGTTCTGAATTTGCCCGACAAGATAACTGTCTTTTGTGACAATGCCGGAGCAGTTGCAAATTCAAAGGAACTGAGAGCCCACAAGGCCAGCAAACACATAGAAAGAAAATACCATCTTATACGATAAATCATTAAGAGAGGAGATATAGAGGTGGCAAAGATAGCGTCGGGTGACAACCTAGCGGATCCATTCACAAAGGGTCTGCCTCAGAGTATATTCGAGAGATATGTGGATGGAATGGGAGTCAAGACTATTGCCAATCTGCTTTAAGTATCAGTGGGATGAATTATTAGGTTAGTGTAGGTTGACATGAGATGTCACGTAGAGCTACTACACTAAGACATGCGTGATGTATACTAAAAGCAGACTTTAAGTATAAGTGGGAGATTATTGGAGTTATACGTGAAAGTATGCTTTTACTTTGTATAACTCGTGTATCAAACACTCGTTTTATGAGAATAATTCTTTTATCACATTTGCTTTAGTTATGATTGAATGTTGAATTTCTATTGCAAACCGTTCAATATATAGTACATGTTACATTGTAGTTAATGTGGTGATACCCGATCACGGAAGACAACATTAACAGTTTACTTGTAACTAAACGTACATTTTCACGACCTAGGTGGAATTGAACAATCCGCCGTGAAAGGTCGATGTGTAAGGCTCAGATTGGTCTGTCTTGACTAAGAGATTGCACTAGCACATTTAGTATGTGTTGAAGAGGAACTACAGCGAGGATAAATTCTTCTGTTCTGAAAGGTGAAGAATTAGACCTCAGTGGTTGTTGATTTCTTAATCTTCGTCACTTAAATAGGACTGTGTGTGCTTAATGGTTACTGCTTTGATTCATGTTGGGTGAGAATCATTGCGACTTCGAACTTTGTGTCTTGGGCAGTAATATTAATCATACGACGGTTGCTAAGATTTAATACGGAGAAACGCATGCGAGTACGTCTCGTGTGATTAGTCCCCTTGGTGGGCTCAGAAGTTTTATTGTACCAAATCTTGCAAGTGAAGAATTAGTTTCTTCGGTACGAATAATAATGTTGAGCTGTCTTTACTCCAAGGTGAAATATATTAATTAATTTAGAGCTATTCAGAAGCTTGATTAATTAATGGACTTGATAATCTTAAACGCGGGAAATAATAACCGGGAGCCCATATTATCGTAATATGGATTAAGATGGATAGTGCAATATTAATTTATTAGTGGTAATAATTAATATTAATGGGCTGAATTATATTGGGGCTCAATATTGAAATTCAGAAGTCCATTAGGAGGTCCAATCTTAATTCTCCTTAAAGGCCCCTCAAGTAGCCCATTAAGTAGCCCAATAATGATAAGTTGATTAAAATAAAAAGATAATATTATGCTGATTTTATCCATGATTTTCGAAAATTTGGGTTTGTTAGGAGAGAAAAGATTTTGTTGATTTTCTTGGAAAGATATTATGGAGGATAAGTATTCTTGGAATACAAGATTATCTCATATATTCAAGAAGATCCAAATCTTGTGATTTTCTCTTAGAATTTTCGAAAAATAACCCATATTTAGGAGAGTGGGATTTTTGTGGAATATTTTATTATGGAGAAAAGAATATATGAGATATATTCAAGATTTCTTAGAGTCTAAGAAAAGATTTTCTCCAAGCCCATTAAGCCTAAAAAATTCGGCCATCACTCTTTATAAATAGGGGATGATTTTTTCATCCCCAAGTACGTAATTCCATGTGTTGGAAAAATCAAGAAGCATAGATATTTTTCTTTTTCCTTAGTTTATTAAATTACTTGAAAGCATCTCCCACCGGTGATCAAGTGAGGTGAAAAGGGAAATACTTGAGAAGGTTTTTGGGTCGATAGAGCGAGATCGTAATTGTCCCGTTAATCCAAAGACCAATTCTACAAGAGGTACGTTAATCACATATTTACTTGTTTATTCCGCCATAGTTAATATGTGAAATTAATTCAACATGCATGATGAAAATTAGTTGTTGGAATTATTATTTGAATTAATTAGGATTAATTCATGCTAGTAATAATTGTATTTAAATTCGTATTTAAATTTCATCCCGAATAGATTCCGGGCACCCCTATTTTCCCAACAACTGGTATCAGAGCCACGGTTTCGGGCTCTGATCTTTAAATTGGAATTTAAATTGTTAAACATTAAATTGAAATTGGATAGTAGAATTGCTAGATCTTTTTTGCAGGTATCCAATTGTCATGGTTTTAATGTTGTTAATTTCATGCGTGTGAATTAATTGTTTTTAATTCGATTCGTTCGAATTCGTTTTTCTCGTGAGAAAATCCACGAGTAGATTAGTTGTTTTTATTTTGATTCGATCATTGTAATAGACTAGTCTAGATCTAGTATTTATTTTTTTCGTAAAATAAATTGTAACCGGATCGTGACGAAGAACGAAGAATTAAAAACGGCATACCCGGACGATGCATACAAGTGTGGCGCGTGTATGGACGTAAAATCATGCAAGGGGTGAAGAAAACGAGAACGAACGGCGAAAAACGGTGCACGGGGTGCGCCTCGGGTGCGCCTCTGTGCTGCGCCTCGGCGCGCCTCCTGCAGCGCTTCGGCGCTTCTGGCCGAGAGGCGCAAGGGCCCACTTCGTGGGCCAACGCGCGCCGTATCTCGGGCCGTGGAATTTTTCGGTTCGTGTTTTTTTTCCGTGTGACTTTAAATGTCATCCCGAACCCCAAACGATGCTGTTTTGATGAAGTGTTGTTGTTTGAGTGGGAGCATGACGAGACGAACGTCGGAAAGCAACAAGGACGGTTTTTCGCATCAAGACGTGAAGAAATTAAACCGTGACAATTGGATTTGAGTGCTCCAATGTGTTTAATTTTGTTTTGATGGATGTTTTATTTCGTGCACTTATTATTATTTGTTAATATGTGTTTGCATGAGT
The DNA here is from genome assembly GCA_947034835.1 of Ballota nigra. Lineage (NCBI taxonomy): Eukaryota > Viridiplantae > Streptophyta > Magnoliopsida > Lamiales > Lamiaceae > Ballota > Ballota nigra. The sequence continues at coordinate 56,282,843 of OX344723.1, read as the reverse complement.
TTAATTGTCCAAGAAAAACCTTACTTTCGAAAATTACTAAGTATGTTTTTATAATCGCAATTTTATTCCGGATATTAAAATTGGATTATTTTGGCCTCCATAATTTATTTATTTGTGAAGTTCTTTTGGAATACATTTCCCCCTCGGATCGGCCAAAAGAACGGATTTCACATTAATAAATTCCGAAAGGATGATTGTGGATTATTACTAGTGGCGGTATTGACCCTCACCCCGAGTGGCTTGCTCAAAGCGAAATAATAATCCTGTATTTAATTATGGTTATTACTTAGGCATAGGAAATTGATATTAACTTACTCCCCTCGGAGTCCCTGTCAGTTTCTATGTGGTCAAAGTGGGAGCCAACTATTAATTTTGAATTAAGGATTTGTAACTTTTAAGTTTGTAATCCGCTTGAATGTGTTTAAATGTATAGACCACCCCTCGTGGCGCATTTAAATTGTTTCGAGATGTTGGCTGATGCATGATTATATTGTTTTAAGGTTTCAATATAATTGATGTGATCGAATTATGTGATAATTTCGTATTTTTCTAGATATTGATATGAATGTATGTTTTATTCTCAGTTCATCATGTCGCAACCTTTTAATCCACTGTTTAGTATACTTAAAGATAACAAACTTGTTGGTGAGAACTATGTTGATTGGAAACGTAACCTTGATATTGTCCTAACCGCTCAACACCATAAATGGGTACTTACCACTCCTAAGCCCCAAGAGCCTGCCGAAGATGCCACGAAAGCGGTCAAGAAAGAGCATAAGAGTTGGTTTGACTCCGATGAGATGGCTAGGTGTACTATTCTGGCTTCAATGTCAGATGTGTTGTAACACCAACACCAACACATGGAGACCGCCTCTGAGATAATGCAAAATCTTGAAGCGATGTTTCAACCTCAGAACCGTACGGCTAGGCAAATCACCATGCGAAAGATGCTTTCGTTGAAAATGGTGGAAGGTACGCCCGTAAGGGATCACGTAATCAAGATGATGGGTTATCTCAACAAGTTGGAAGTACTTGGTGCAGAATTTGACCTCCCTACTAAGGTCGATTTCATTCTCCATTCTCTGCCAAAGAGCTTTGAGCAGTTTCAGTTGAACTATCAAATGAATGACCGGGCAAATAGTTTGCCCGAGCTCTTGCAAGCTTTGGTATCGGCGGAGACATTAATGGATCACCAAACTGTTGCTATGGTGGCAAACGGTCCGTCTTCCTCTTCGGGTCCCAAGGGAGGGAAGAAGAGGAAGAGGACGAAAGGCCAGACCCAAGCAAATCCAACCGTTGCGAAACCCAAGGCAAAGGGAGAAGGAGGTGGAAAGAAAGCTGCTAAGGGTAAGTGCTTCAATTGTGGTGAGAAGGGACATTGGAAGGCGACCTGTTCTAAGCCTAAGAAGGCGGGAAAGAAAGGTAAGTCTCATGCTTTAGTCGTTGAAACATATGTTGCGGCGTATGCTGCCCACGTTTGGGTAGTGGATACCGGGGCAACTGATCATATTTGTTTCACTCTTCAGGGGTTCCAGCTAACCCGGCGACTTAGCAAGAATGAGATCACAATCACTTTGGGGGATGCTACGAGAGTGGCAGCCGAAGCAGTGGGAGTCGTGCACCTATCTTTTGAAGATAGAGTTTTAATTTTAAGAGATGTTTTATACGTTCCGAACTTTAGGAAGAATTTAATTTCGGTTTCTAAGTTGTTTTTTTATGGATATTCAGTTACTTTTAATAAAGTTGTTACTGTTTCTTTTAAGAATGATGTTATCTGTCATGGAACGTTGGTAAACAATCTCTATACGATTAAGTGTGCACACCACTCAAATAATGAATCTAATAACACGTCGATCATTTCGAGCAATAAAAGAAAGCGTTCTTCGGAGATGAACGAAACACTTCTATGGCATCTTAAACTAAGTCATATTAATCTAAAGTGGATAGAGAGATTGGTGAAAGACGGATCCTTGGAATCGCTCCAAGTCGAGCCGTTTCCAACTTGTGAATCCTGTTTAGAGGGTAAGATGACCAAGAGGGCATTTGGAGCCAAGGGGAATAGAGCCACGGAAGTGTTAGAACTCGTTCATACCGATGTGTGTGGTCCAATGACGATCAAAGCGAGAATGGGGTATGAGTATTTCGTCACCTTCATTGACGATTACTCAAGATATGGGTACATTTACCTTATGCGGCATAAGTCTGAAACTTTTGATAAGTTCAAAGAGTTTAAGGCCGAAGCCGAGAAACATAGGGAAAAGAGTATCAAGTTTCTACGATCAGATCGTGGAGGCGAATACCTCAGCGATGAATTCTTGAACTACCTATCGGACGAAGGGATCGTATCCCAGTTGACCGCACTGGGAACCCCACAACAGAACGGTATGGCGGAACGAAGGAACCAGACTCTTTTAGAGATGGTCAGATCCATGATGAGTTATTCGGATTTACCCAAGTCATTTTGGGGTAACTCCTTGGAAACGGCGGCTTATATTCTAAACTTGGTGCCATCCAAATCGGTTCCTAAAACCCCAATGGAATTGTGGACCGGGCGCAAGCCCAGTCTAAGACATTTGCGGATTTGGGGTTGTCCGGCATACGTGCTAGACAAGGAAGCCGGTAAGTTGGATCCACGTTCGGAATTAAGGCTGTTTATAGGATACCCTGCGGGAACGAAAGGGTGTATGTTCTATAGTCCCAAGGATCAAAAGACCGTGATTAGTACACACTTTAAATTCTTGGAGGAAGACTATATGAACAATCGGAAACCTAAAAGTGAAATTACCTTAGAAGAATTGAGAGGTCAAACCTCGATACCAAGTATACAAGATGATGTACCACACGTCATATCTTCACAACCGGAACCCCGTTGTAGTGGGAGGGTTCCTAGGCAACCCGAGAGATTCATGGGGATAGGAGAATCTTCGGATTTGGTTCCCGGTGTTGAATCAGACCCATGGACGTACGACGAGGCAATCCAAGACAAGGACGCGGAGTCGTGGCAAACGGCGATGGAAGCCGAGATGGGTTCGATGGATCATAATCAAGTGTGGGAGTTGGTCGAGCCACCCAGTGGGGTAGAACCCATTGGATGCAAGTGGGTGTACAAGAGGAAAAGAGGACCGGACGGAAGGGTTGAAACCTTCAAAGCGAGGCTTGTGGCCAAAGGGTATACTCAGAAAGAAGAGATCGATTATGAGGAAACCTTTTCGCCTGTAGCTATGCTTAAGTCCATCCGTATTCTCTTGTCGATCGATGCACACCTAGATTATGAGATCTGGCAAATGGATGTCAAGACGGCTTTCCTTAACGAAAGTCTTGACGGGATAGATATCTATATGCAACAGCCCAAAGGTTTCATTGAAAAAGGCCAAGAGAATCCCGTATGCAAGCTCAAGAGATCCATTTACGGACTTAAGCAAGCATCGCGTACTTGGAACCAGTGTTTTGATCAAGTGATTAAGTCTTATGGGTTTGATCAAAACGAGTTCGAAAGTTGTGTGTATAAGAAGCGTGACGGAACTGCGGTGGTATTCTTAGTATTATACGTAGACGATATTCTGCTCATTGGAAACAATGTAAAGGTATTGTCAGACGTAAAGGTATGGCTGTCAAAACAATTTGATATGAAGGACTTAGGGGAAGTCGGTCACATCCTTGGGATCAAGATCACTCGCGATCGCAAGAAGAGGATGTTGGGCTTATCGCAAGCTTCATACATTGACACTGTTTTGAAGCGTTTCAGCATGCAAGATTCCAAGAAAGGTTTTGTACCTTTTAGACACGGAATCCATCTATCGAAAGAAATGAGCCCTAAGATGCAAGCGGAGATAGATGACATGAAAGGTGTTCCGTACGATTCGGCCGTAGGAAGCCTTATGTATGCAATGCTGTGTACGAGACCGGATATCTGCTTTGCCGTGGGCATGGTGGCAAGATATCAAAGTAGTCCCGGGAAAGACCATTGGACTGTCGTAAAGTGCATCTTGAGGTATCTGAAAAGAACTCGTGAGCGGATGCTGATTTACCAGTCAGATAGTCTAGTTCCCGTAGGATACACGGACTCGGATTTCCAATCAGACATAGACTCAAGAAAGTCAACCTCGGGTAGTGTGTTTTGCATGGGAGGAGGAGCCATTTCATTGAGAAGCGTAAAGCAGAAATGCATCGCCGATTCGACCATGGAAGCCGAGTATGTAGCTGTTTGTGAAGCAGCGAAAGAGGCAGTTTGGCTCAAGAACTTCTTAGTGGACTTGGACGTTGTTCTGAATTTGCCCGACAAGATAACTGTCTTTTGTGACAATGCCGGAGCAGTTGCAAATTCAAAGGAACTGAGAGCCCACAAGGCCAGCAAACACATAGAAAGAAAATACCATCTTATACGAGAAATCATTAAGAGAGGAGATATAGAGGTGGCAAAGATAGCGTCGGGTGACAACCTAGCGGATCCATTCACAAAGGGTCTGCCTCAGAGTATATTCGAGAGATATGTGGATGGAATGGGAGTCAAGACTATTGCCAATCTGCTTTAAGTATCAGTGGGATGAATTATTAGGTTAGTGTAGGTTGACATGAGATGTCACGTAGAGCTACTACACTAAGACATGCGTGATGTATACTAAAAGCAGACTTTAAGTATAAGTGGGAGATTATTGGAGTTATACGTGAAAGTATGCTTTTACTTTGTATAACTCGTGTATCAAACACTCGTTTTATGAGAATAATTCTTTTATCACATTTGCTTTAGTTATGATTGAATGTTGAATTTCTATTGCAAACCGTTCAATATATAGTACATGTTACATTGTAGTTAATGTGGTGATACCCGATCACGGAAGACAACATTAACAGTTTACTTGTAACTAAACGTACATTTTCACGACCTAGGTGGAATTGAACAATCCGCCGTGAAAGGTCGATGTGTAAGGCTCAGATTGGTCTGTCTTGACTAAGAGATTGCACTAGCACATTTAGTATGTGTTGAAGAGGAACTACAGCGAGGATAAATTCTTCTGTTCTGAAAGGTGAAGAATTAGACCTCAGTGGTTGTTGATTTCTTAATCTTCGTCACTTAAATAGGACTGTGTGTGCTTAATGGTTACTGCTTTGATTCATGTTGGGTGAGAATCATTGCGACTTCGAACTTTGTGTCTTGGGCAGTAATATTAATCATACGACGGTTGCTAAGATTTAATACGGAGAAACGCATGCGAGTACGTCTCGTGTGATTAGTCCCCTTGGTGGGCTCAGAAGTTTTATTGTACCAAATCTTGCAAGTGAAGAATTAGTTTCTTCGGTACGAATAATAATGTTGAGCTGTCTTTACTCCAAGGTGAAATATATTAATTAATTTAGAGCTATTCAGAAGCTTGATTAATTAATGGACTTGATAATCTTAAACGCGGGAAATAATAACCGGGAGCCCATATTATCGTAATATGGATTAAGATGGATAGTGCAATATTAATTTATTAGTGGTAATAATTAATATTAATGGGCTGAATTATATTGGGGCTCAATATTGAAATTCAGAAGTCCATTAGGAGGTCCAATCTTAATTCTCCTTAAAGGCCCCTCAAGTAGCCCATTAAGTAGCCCAATAATGATAAGGTGATTAAAATAAAAAGATAATATTATGCTGATTTTATCCATGATTTTCAAAAATTTGGGTTTGTTAGGAGAGAAAAGATTTTGTTGATTTTCTTGGAAAGATATTATGGAGGATAAGTATTCTTGGAATACAAGATTATCTTATATATTCAAGAAGATCCAAATCTTGTGATTTTCTCTTAGAATTTTCGAAAAATACCCCATATTTAGGAGAGTGGGATTTTTTTGGAATATTTTATTATGGAGAAAAGAATATATGAGATATATTCAAGATTTCTTAGAGTCTAAGAAAAGATTTTCTCCAAGCCCATTAAGCCTAAAAAATTCGGCCATCACTCTTTATAAATAGGGGATGATTTTTTCATCCCCAAGTACGTAATTCCATGTGTTGGAAAAATCAAGAAGCATAGATATTTTTCTTTTTCCTTAGTTTATTAAATTACTTGAAAGCATCTCCCACCGGTGATCAAGTGAGGTGAAAAGGGAAATACTTGAGAAGGTTTTTGGGTCGATAGAGCGAGATCGTAATTGTCCCGTTAATCCAAAGACCAATTCTACAAGAGGTACGTTAATCACATATTTACTTGTTTATTCCGCCATAGTTAATATGTGAAATTAATTCAACATGCATGATGAAAATTAGTTGTTGGAATTATTATTTGAATTAGTTAGGATTAATTCATGCTAGTAATAATTGTATTTAAATTCGTATTTAAATTTCATCCCGAATAGATTCCGGGCACCCCTATTTTCCCAACACTGGGACCACTTGAGTCAGCTCGGCGATAAGCCCCTCGGCATCAGCTCGCTCTTGGAGAGCTCTCTCACTTTGATCGGCGGGCTGGATCTACTCGCCCTCGGCAGCGTCACCCTCCTCTTCCTCCTCGTCCTCGGGAGGATTTGTGATAGTGATCTCGGGACCGATGAAGTCAAGCTTGACCCCATAATCGGGCAGGTCGCCGATCTGGAGAGTTGTGCCCGGAGATGGAGGGTTTGACTCAACAAAGTTGCAGAGCTCCTTGCCGAACTCTTCAATAACGGCGGGGGCTTTGAATTCATGCGCAATGCGGATGCTTTCCACATATCCCATCACATAACCCAGGATTGAGCTCACCTCCATCTTTGGAATAAGTTCCTCTTGAGTAATGGAGTTGGCGAGCTGGGCTTCGAGGTCGGCAATTTTGGCCATTGCCTCGGTCGCGAATTTCTCCGCGACCTCCTTCTGTTGTTGAGCGCGGGCAAGTTCTGCTCGCATCTGCTCGACCTCGGTCATCTTGACCTTAAGCTCCTCCGAGACCTTAACGTGCAAGTCCAGAGCTCTTTTCTCACTGATTTGGTGCGCCCTGACTTTGTCTTCCAGGTCGGCCACCATTTTCTTCGCCATTGCCTTAGCGTCATCTCGCTCTTTGGCAATACGGCTGACAGTGGCCGCATGCTGACGAGAATCCTTCTCGATATCTTCAACCTGGTCGACCAGACGCTGCACGGCCGCCAAGGTGTTGCCCGCCTCGACGAGACACAGACGGCCATTGTCACGAGGCGCCTGTGCCTTGACAGTCTCGTTCAGCTCCTTAGTCCAGCTGCGGGCAACGACTTCAGAAGCACGGCGGACGAAGGAGTTCGGGATCTCACGGAGGTTGGTCGGCACCTTCGAGCAAGCGAACCGGTGCACCATGTTAGATCGCCCAGGATATTGCTCGGGCAAGTAGCTGGAAAGAAATCCTCAGTTAGTTAAAAAAAATGCTAAGTGTCCTGGGCGAGGAAAGACATACTTGTCAAGTCGACCCTTGTCCCAACCAAGATAGGTGGGATCGGATGAAGGACCAGATCCTTCGCGAGCAGCGGCGACCAAAGCTTGCTCGACATGAAGCTCCACGGAGGGAGTTTGCTAGCTATCGCCCTCAGATGGCCGAATAGCAACGGTCACCTTCTCCTGAGCAATTTTTGCTCGTTTGGCCGCCTTTTCAGAGTCGGAGACGGGGGTGCCGTCTCCACGGAGGAGCCTCTTTGTTCTCGGAGTAGCAGCTTTGGGTGGGCTCACCACTGGTGCAGGCAGCTGCGCCGAGTTCGACCCCCCGACTTGTCTAGGGTCGCCTTTTCCACCCTTAGCCGCGAGGGCAATGATCTTCGAAAGGGGATCCGACTTCTTGCGACCTCTTTTTGTCGGCATCTCCCACACACGATTATCGAGCTTGTAGAAAGAGGGGTGAGTGGCAACAGCGACGAGCTGGTCTGCAAGAAGAGGGTAAAACAAGTTAGATAAAGCAAGCGAACCGGTGCACCATGTTAGATCGTAATGTGGCCTCGGAGAAGAGATGGCCAATGCTACGATCTTCTCAGCGACGAAGAGCGATCAGACACGCGACGAACAAAAATTGGCCGTTGATGCTGTTCTTGACAGTTCGCCACCCCAAGTTCTTGGGACCTGAAACAAAACAAAAAGAGAATTAAAATTAGTCAAACCACTTCAAGATTATAGAAGAGGTAAGACTCACGCTTTAATTCCCTAAACTCCGCCGGGGTCTCAATCCGGACAGAACCCCCAGAAGGGCGAGCAGAAGCACGCCAGTCTCCTCCAATCCAAAACCGGTCATGCTTCCAATCTCGCACCTTTCCGGGGATGTCCTCCACCAGTTTCTGGCCGGGTTGCGCCTTTAAATAGTGCCAACCCGCTTCTTCCCCGGTGCAACCCGTGATCGTCATCAGGTAGCAAACCTCCTCGGTGGACAGCTTATTGGGGTATCCTTCTAGGGCGAACATGACCATCAGAGCCATCAGATTTATCCACCCAACAGGGGTAAGTTGGGTGATGGCCAGGTTCACATATTTTAAGAATTGGCCGACCAGAGGATGCAGCGGCAGGGAAACTCCGGCATTTAGGGTAGCAAGGTTGATCACCGTCAATCCGCGTGGTGGGCGATCAGCTCTGTCATCCACCAAGGGAGCATACATCGGGATGTCGAAGGGAATCTTATAATCCCTCCGAATCCTGGGCAGGTCCTCCTCAGTAATGGCAGACACAATACAGCTCGCAGCGAACTCGGTCGCCTTGATCTTTCGTACCCCGCGAGCAGAAATGGCAAACCGGTCTGAGTGCTCCCTTTCGTACTCGCCCCATTCTATACGGCGAGCAACTGCGACCGGAACTTGGTGCTCAATCAGCCTGGGCATGGGGAATTGAATGTCCCTAAGGTATGCCTAGGTTAGTTCGTCGAGGTTCACTGGCTGAAGTACCTCAACCTCCTCGTCCTCGTCCTCATGAAGATCCGAGCTCATTTCCTCCAAGAGCTGGCGAGCAGGATTTGCTCGCTCTTCTCTTTCCCCGGAGGGACGAGCTCCTGAGTTAACGGAGCGTGCAACTGAAGCTGTTTCGGGATCGGACTCCAGGTTTACGATGAGAGGATTCTCTTCTATAGGCTGTTTCTCTGGGTTCCGTGGGGGGAAAGATCCGGTCTCAGAATGTGACGACATCCAGTAAGTGAAGGTAAAAAACTTATATGTCTACAGATTCCGGCGAGGGAGAACTCGGCGATTTAGAACTTCCCACGGCGGAGTAGGGATTTTAGCAGAACCAAGGCACACACAACATAAGAAAAGAAGAAAGAGAAGAAGAAAGCAAAGGAGAAACTACCTCGAAGTCGTTTAGAAGTCGCCAGAAATAGAGAAACGTTCGTCGGAAATTTGAAAGGGAGAAGAATGAGAAATTCGCGCTTGAAGAACAGTAAAAGTGAATAAAATCACGAATTTTTTCCTTAAATACTCTGGAAAAATAGGGTTCCGGGCGAGCAAGTCCAAGAGTTGAAGGACTGGAATGCAATTTGTTGGCGAGTGCAAAACCTGTCCGACAAAATGGGAAGACGCGTCACCTCGGGATCACGTGTGCGTGGGCGGCAGCAATCATTCCGCCCACGTCACACCTCGAGCCGTACCCAGGCCTTGGGATCCCAACCGTCACCAGCCCAAGTCTGCTCGACCAATGTTGTCCGCCCGTGAGAACTTGCTCGCCCCATCGACATTCCTGCTCGCACCAATGGCACTTAAAAGTTGCCAACCCAAAAAGTGCTCGTTCATCATCTTCACAATTTATTGATCGGCAAGGGGGTAATTGTTGATAGGCGAGCAGAACCAGCATTTGGGCGATCAGGATTAGCACAAAACACTTAAAGATTAAGGCGAAATTGACTCAAGATTCACCCAAGATATCTGGCTAGCAGAACCTACATGCTACACCAAGACGGATAGGCAAACAAAATCAGATCCAAAGCTACATGATGAGCTCAATTAGCATCTCGCCGACCAGATCCGACCACAATACCAAAACAGCAACTAAGTGAGACAAGAGACCAACAAAATCAGATTAAAGACTCCTCCAGGACAAGTCCAATATGACGAGCAACTCTTGATTGCGAGCAAGTCCAACAAGATAAGGATAGAATTTAGTTTGGATAAGGTCAACTTAGTCAAGGTCCAGGTGTCGTGCATGCAGGCCTGGTAGGCCAAAAGTCACGACACCTCCTGCTAGGCAAATGTCTATAAATACTCAGATTTTTTCAGCTAATAAAATAAGCACAAATTATTATACACGTCCAAACTTCGTTTACGAATCTAAAGCAGCTCGATTAACTTACAATCAAACTTGAACACGTAAGCATTTAAACATTTTTAACCCGTCTAAACCCGAAAATTCATATTCACTAATTACGTTAGTGATCAATCATACGTAATTGTTTGATGATCAATTAACTAACAAATACAGCCACTAATCTCCGAAATCAGAGACGGTCATCAACAGCCTTAGTATGCAATGAGATTTTATTTTATATTTAAGTATGAAATCGAATGTTACTTACTCCCTCTCTTATTTATTAGATGTCATTTTAGTTTTTACACTATTTTTTTAATACATGTCATTTTGATGATTTTTCATTAAACATTTCAGTTTTATCCTTATTAATCTTCTACTTACTTTCCATTTTCCACAAATATTTCCATTTTTTCCCATAATTTAAGGATTTTAAGGACAATATTGGCAAAAATTTACAACGTAAATTTGTTGTTTTATGCCAAAAATATATTTATTAAAAAAGGGAGGGAGTAGTAGATAGAAATAAATATAAAGGATTGAAAGTATAAACTACTAGTGTGTACCCACGCGAATTTCGCGTACTGAAAAAAAGTATTATTTTTATTTTCTGTAGACATTTAATATAAGAGTATTTTTGTTTAAAAAATTTCGGGGTATATACAACAAATTATGGGGTTTGTTTAATTGTGGCCCGTGCCCTTCACTAAACCCTATAGGTATATCCTACAAACTAAATGATTAAAAAAGACATCAAAATTCACAATTAATAATAATTATTGAATAACATTACTTACACTAATAATTTAATAATAATCAATTTCCATTTCAATATTGAATAATTTATAAATTAATCAACATTATTAGTTATTGGGAGTATACGGTAAGAAATTAATTTATATAAGAAACAATACAAAATTTGAAATAAACTTTAACGTTACAATACTTGTTCATCGATCAAAATAATTTCCAAGTAGAATTTGCCTCTATTAAAATTATTAAAAAACATTGTCCAACTTTTTCAATCTTAACTTTAACGGTCAATTTTTGGCTCTCACTCTTGATATTAGAAATCAAAGAAAATTGAGGTGTCATACTCTTGAAGTCTAAATTGATATTTAAATTACAACAATTAAACCATCATAATTATTCAGATAAAAATATATGGTATAGTTAAATATATTATTTTTGCACATGAAGAATATTTAAACTAAACGATGTAGAGCATAAATCAACAATCATTATTACATTCATATTGATATTGATATTTAAATCTAATCAAATTGTGAGCACTTAAAATAACGAATTTAATTATAAAATAAATATACTAATAACAATAGATATATAACTAACCAACAATTGATGGGAGAAATCTCAGCAAAAGAGTGGAACAAATGAAACTTTGATGTGAAAAAATGAAATACAATATGTTCTTATTTATAATTAAAAAAAAGTAGTATTATATCTTATCCATAATAAGAATATATCACATAAGAATATTCTTTGAAATATATAACTATATACCTTTTATTTTAGGAAAAAAATAATCGAACATTATATTATATTATATATACTAACTCAAACTTAGAAATGATAAATTTAGATTCATTCAATAAGTAGATCATATTTAATTACATTAAGGTTTGGAAAAAATATGATTTATAATAAATTCCAAAAATAACTAAATAAGAAAATGAAAAAAATATCTATTTGCATTAATTATGCAGATATAAATTAATGGTTTAGATTTAATGATATAGAACGAAGGGTCGATATTAAAAGTTTAACCAACTTTTAATGAGAGCGCAATATTTTAAAATTGAGAGATTTGACACATGCCACATCAGTCTAAGAATAAGGTGGTGTTGACACATCGTCTTGGAGAAGTTTAAAAATATATTATTATAAGATGAGATTAAATCTTAAATTTAAAGTTAATGATATTAGAGGAGTTATGAATTAGAGGTGTGTCATATAATCTTAAATAAATTTATTTTTAATTTATTATTAGGATTAAGATTTATATGTGAAGAATTGATTATTTTTTATGCGTTATATTAATCTTGTTTTACCTCCTGATGGAGATAAAAGTATATTAATTAGATATATTAAAAACTTATATGAACATCCTTCCCAATTAATTTTTGCAGTTAGACTCTTTGCGAATTTAATATGAAAATTGATTTGTAATATTTAAATAAATAAAATAAATTTTGATGATAAAATATTGTTCAAGTTAAATGAATGAAGCAAAGTAAGTGTATTTTTATATATAATTTATTGGTGAAATAATATGTAGAGGTCTTTGTAGAGAATGAATAGTGCACTGTAAAAACTATTTTAAAAATGTAGAGGGGAGTATTATATATGAGATAAATTATATCTACAATTTTATACAACTCATGTGTTTATGAAGCTTAGACTCAATAACATTGTAAAAATAAATATAGTCAAGAGTGATTCTTGTGTGCATCCTTGCATGATATGCATATAAATTTTAGAAATCGATCAATTGCAAATAATATACAGTTTGGTGTGTATTGTGTGTTTTGAATCAATAGTACCCCAAACACTAGTTAGTAATACTACAAGCAGTAGTTAATAATAACTCAAGCAATAATCGATATTATCACGAGTAATAATCAACAATACAAGTAGTCAGTAATACTTCAATTAATAAACAACAATACCCCAACTTTTTTTTATTATATATTTCAAATAAAAAAAAAATCAAAATTGAGTTTAAAATCCAAGTGCATGCCATATGCATAAAAAATTTGTGTATGACTAAAGAGTAACTCTCTTGTGCACTTGGTGTATGGTGCACTCACTCAACAGTTGATCATGTTTACACTGAAAAGTTTGTTCCAATTACACTGAAGAGTGTGGTTGGATTACACTAAAATGTTTACACTTGAAAAATAATTTTTAGTGGAAATTTTTCAGTGTAATCCAACCACACTTTTCAGTTTAATTGAAACAAACTTTTCAGTAGAAACATGGACAAATATTGAATGAGTGCACCGTACACTTGATACATATGAGAATTTGTCATGACTAAAATACACAGTAAATACTAATAATGCATTTGATGATGATGATGATGATTAGGTAATGATTATGTAATGATTATTAAAATTATTAATAATTTAGTTATTTTATTTACTTTAATTATTTATTTATTTTAATTATTTTACAAAATATTAGTACAATGTTTACGGTGCATGGTGATGTGATGATGTTATTTATCTTTATTTATTTACTTTAATTGTTTTACAAAAAATATTAGTTGTTTCATTCAAAAGTATTAATTGTTTAGAGTAACTATTATTTTAAAAAAAACTATTTTTAATATTAAAAAAATATTAGCTACTTAATTCAAAAGTATTAATTGTGAGGAAGAGCAAATATACACAATTCTAATAAAAATACACTCATTACAAGAAAAAAAATCCAATCATTACAGGAAAAAAAATACACACATTACATATTTTTCATAAAAAAAATTTAAAAAAAGGGATTTTTTTTTTTGCATCATTTGTTGCCTTTTTGTCAGCCTCACGTTTATCTTTACGTCGTTGTGCATGATCGTTGTGTAGATAATTGTATAGATCTATATGATCTTTAAATTGTAACTCTAAACCAAACAAAATTTTACATTCAACACAATTTGCCTAGAAATTTCCGTAGGAAAATTATTTTGTAGGTGGGAAGGAAGATGCCTATACAATTAGAAATTTTTGTAGACAAATCACTTGTAGGTAATTATTTTACTAATATTTTACTCATCATCACCCTAAATATTTTACTAATATTTTTTTATAAAATAATTAGTGTAAATAAATAATTAGAGTACAGTTAAAGTTAATGTAAAAAATAAATACGACTTTCTAAATATTTGATGCAATTTAGCAGATATTTGAACGCACTAATTAATTTGGTCACTTAAATATCACTTTTCAAATATTGTATAAAAAATAAATATGACTTTTCAAATAATTAGTAAGATTAATTGATTAAATAATTAAAGTCTAATTTTAAAAAAAATAAAAAATTTAAAGTAGCACACTGATTGGACTCTTCACAGTTACTGTTTGTCTCGTGTTTTAGCGATCAAATTTTTTATTAGTATTTGAAATGATAAAATAATTTGTAAAGTGTTTTATAATAGAGGAGAGATAGATCTATCATACCTATTTTTTAAAATCACTTTATTATTTCAAATACTAATAAACAACTTGCTCGCTAAAAGACGAGGAAAAAAATAACTGTAAAAATTATTTGGAAAGGAGGGAGTATTAAAAGAAAATAAAATTCAAAAAGAAAGAAAGAAAAAAAAAAGAAAAAAAAAAAGGAAGTTGACGCCTGTGGCAGACCCATCTTGTCAATGTGCATATAGCACAACTCACCCCTACCACATTCAATATAAAGTAAACACAAATTTACTATTTAGACGATTTGCTCCATCTACTTTTTTTTTCTTTATTCTAATGTGCTACATCCAAACACCCCATTTTCAATCGTATATTGCAAAAACTTATAAAAGTATTATGCCTCATAATATGAGATTATTTCATACACAATTTTTTATTGAAATTTTATTGAATGTGGAATAAGAAAAAATAAGTAATGAGGATAAATATATTTTATACATTTATTCTTAATTTCATCAACATTAAAACATTATTTGTTTGGAATCGGAGGGATATATCGTTATTATTATTATTTTAGATTTTAGATGATTGAATTTGATTAATAAAAAGATAGAGTTTTCTTGCATACTATTTTTTTTATAGTATTTTTCGTGAATTGACGTCCCCCCACCCCCAAGACTCCTAATCTAATTAAATGCATGAAAAGAGATTGAAAAAAAGGATTTGGTGTGTGTAGAACACGGATTTGGATCCAGTGCTGTATAAGAACGTCCTGTGCAGCACAAATACATGATGACATCAATTGAT
This sequence comes from Ballota nigra, assembly GCA_947034835.1. Taxonomy (NCBI): domain Eukaryota; kingdom Viridiplantae; phylum Streptophyta; class Magnoliopsida; order Lamiales; family Lamiaceae; genus Ballota; species Ballota nigra. The sequence goes on along the minus strand of OX344723.1, from coordinate 56,267,690 downwards.
TTCACCCCACAAAATCGAATATATGGTGACACCAATTGGTGTCACCATGTATTTGTGCTGCATAGGACGCTCATGTACAACACTGGATCCAAATCCATAGAACACTCACGACTAATTAATAAGCATTATATGGTGTTTTACTTGTCTTAATTAACCATTAATTGTCGTCTTGACTCTTGACGAGGAATTATATTTATAATAATATTAGTTTTTAAATGTGAATCAGTTTTATAAGCAGATCTAATCAGGCTAACACATGATTAAGGCCTGCCAAATTTATAATATGCCCTCATAAACTATTTTTTGGCATCATGTCGATAGATTTGTTACTACCTTTTGAATTGTAATAGATCTAATTAGTAGGATATTCTGAAATGTTGGTCATAGTCATAGACCTCGAAAAATGTTTGCCAGAGGAATGGATATATAACTAATTATAAAATGGACCATAAGATCTTTGATGGAGGGGCGCTCGATCAATTTAAATTCTAAAAAATAATGGTAATAAAAATTTATTTTAAATTTATGCTTTTGTAATAAATATAATATGTTAGGGGAATAATTATTCCAATGATTGTTGTAATGCAAGTCTTATATCTCAAAATTAAAATAGAAATTAATGAACAACAAATGATTGTTTGTAGAATAACAAGAGAATGGTTAAGAAAAATGATGATTGTAGTAGGATAAAATGAAAATCAAAATAGAGCAATGATTATCTTATTTAGGAGGAGAAATAGTGAATTTGTTCTTAGGACTATTACTTCTATTCCAGAGTAAATTTCCTATCTTTTTTAAATTTGACGTCTCACAATAAGTTTCTCACACTATTTTTTTAAAATTTGCCAACCTCATTTTTTCTTTCTCACATTTTATTTTATCATATTTATTCAATTAAATTAATTACTATATTTTTACTATTCAATCATATCATTTGTATCACACTTTATTTTATATTAATAATTTTTAATCTCCATGAAATAATAAAAAAAAAAGTAACAAAAACTTATTTTGGAACAGAGATAATATTATAACTCCACTAATTTTAATATAATTCTTGTGGAAGAATTTCCTAGCTCACTAAGTTCTCATGATATTTATCAAACGTTATTCTATTTTCAAACTCTTAGTAGATTTTTGTTAAATTCAAAATTAAAGTTGAACAAACACATATGTTCACCCAATAATCATAGTAGATGTTGCATCGAGATATATATATTATACCAAATTTTGTAACTTTTAAATAAGTTAAGGATGATTCTCAACTAACCTCATCTTCAAGCCAGATTCAACCCACGTAGTCCTGTTTTGACCCAATTTGTTGCAGCATTGCCTCTCTGATGATGTCATTTACAAGGAAAAAACCACACGTGTTTGTCGCATATAAAAAATGTTTTATTAAAGAGCAATACTTTTAACACCAATAGTGTTTATGTAATTCGAGCAATTTTTATCTATAAACTTTTAATTATTAAAGTATTAATATTGTCCAACACCCGCTATAATAATAATAATAATAATAATAATAATAATAATAATAATAATAATAATATATGAGTAAAAAAATTTGTTGCCTCCTAGTTTGAAGTCCTAGTACCTCTTCATTGCAGCTGTAGACCAAACATTACTTTTGAATTTCAATGTAAATTAGACATCAAACCATTTTGCTTATAAGAGCCCATCCGATTCATAAAATTCCATATAAACAAGTTTTATTGTACAAAATTAAACTATTACATATATTTACCGATATTATTATATTGTATTCACTAACACCATTAGACTTATAAATTAAAATCGCAGTATAAAATATTAAAGTATGAATAAATGCATATAATGGTATCAGTTTCATATTATAAACAAGTTTCACATGAGACCTGTCACTACAAGAATATAAAATATTGTCTATAGAATTTGTTAATATGACTACAAAATTTCCTACAAAAAGATCCGTAGTGGAGTTCGCCTACAAAATTATCTAATTATATAGGCATCTTCATTCCTTACCTACAATAAAATTTTCATATGCAAATTGGTTGTAGGTGAATTTTTGTAGGCAAAATCCTTGTAGTTAATTAATTATCTAGGAATTTCATCTCGTAGATAAAATAATTTTGTAGACAAATTGTTTATAGGTTAAGGAATGAAGATGTCTACATAATTAAAAGAAATTGTAGGTAAATAGTAGGCAATTCTACAACGAAATTTTTTTATTAGAAAAATTTATAGGCAATTGTAATTTAAATAGATAATTACTTATTTTCTTGTAGCGTGATCCATCCAATGTTGTATTATGAAAACTTTTAGTCATTGTTTGGCTACCTAATCAAATAAGTGTTTCTTCTTTTCTTTTTTTCCCTTTTCGATATTGATGGATCCCGTCACATATACCACTCTTATTGACTTATTGTACATGAACGTTCGCATAAATGTAGTACTATAATTGTTTGTAAATAATTGAGCAATACTAAGCTCAACATAATCTACGGAATGCATTATAACATCAAGTAAATTGTGTAAACCACACGATACATGAACCTCCTTATATATAATTATTTGCTAATTGTTCTTTATAAAATTAGGACACCATAGACAACAATTATCCTTTGGGAGAGAATAAAATTGTTGATTAATTATGGTAGGTGGATTTGATTAGAGCAGTAACATGTTCTGATTTATCAAGCGGGTATGGTGGAACCGACCCGTGGAAACCATGTGTAGTCACATGCTCCATTTTGTCTTACGTACCCAATCTCCTTTTCTTATTTCTTAATACCATAATTAATGTGATTACTTGTTCTTCAATTAACTGAAATCCTGATTGACGACTTATATTAGGATTTATATTTTATTTTAATACACTGTATAGAACCTATATAGTTTAGAAATTCTCGGATCATATAATTAAAGGAAGTTGTAAACTTGTAATTGATCAATAAATTATTTATTTATTACTCCCTCCTTTTTTTTATTAAATGCCATTTTAGATTTTTAACTATATTTTAAATAAATGTGATGATTTTTTTTCAATTATTCCAATTTTACCCTTAATATCCTTTCCTTTCTAAATATTTTTTCACAAATCTTTCTATTAAAATTTTCCTATAATTTAGGGATTAAGGGCAATGTTAGCAAAATCTTATAACCTTAATTTGTTGTTTTATGCTAAAAAGACATTTAATAAAAAGGGAGGAAGTATTTATTAAGTGATAAAGTGGATGTATAAACATCGGATTTGATATAATGCCCATCGGTGGACATAACTTATATGCCCACCGCAAATGTGATAATGACACGTAAGCAAATTTAAATAGGGGCCCCACTATTATTTTATGTTTACGTGTCATTATCACATTCGCGGTGGGCATATAAGTTTATGCCCACCGGTGGGCATTATATCAAATCCGGTATAAACATATACTGAATTCATTAACTTTATATCGTCAAAAATTAAATTGTTAACTTTATCAATGGATCAATTGAATATAGACTCAACCACTCAAATCAATTAATTTACTTTACTAGTTTATGTTAATCAACAAATTATTTATACTCCATTTTTATAAATATTTCACTGAATTGATCACTATGAAGTTTGTTGTTTGTGGAGTACATGATGAAATAGAGGACACATTTTCAAATGTAAAATTTCTCACAAGATATAGATGGGATGTCTTAAGTAGCTGGATATCTTATAATAATATATTTTCAAACATTTCCAAGATGATGTGTCAACACCACCTTATTCTAAGGCTGATGTTGCATGTCTTAAATATCTCCATTTTGAAATATTGCACTCTCATTAAAAGTTGGTTAAATTTTTAATCTCAACCCTTAGTTCTATATCATTAAATCTAAACCATTAATTTATATCTGCACAATTAATACAAATATATATTTTTTCCAATTTCTTATTTAGTTATTTTTGGAATTTATTATAAATCATATTTTTTCTCAAACCTTAATGTAATTAAATATGATCTACTTATTGAATGAATCTAAATTTATCATTTCTAAGTTTGAGTTAGTATATATAGTATAATATAATGTTCGACTATTTTTTTCTAAAATAAAAGGTATATAGTTATATATTCCAAAGAATATTTTTTATGTGATATATTCTTATTATGGACAAAATATAATACTGCATGCATTTGTTTTATTATAAATATATAAGAGCATATTGTATTTCATTTTTTCACATCAAAGTTTCATTTGTTCCACTTTTTTGCTTAGATTTCTCTCATTAATTGTTGGTTAGTTATATATCTATTGTTATTAGTATATTTATTTTATAATTAAATTCGTCATTTTAAGTGCTCACAATTTGATTAGATTTAAATATCAATATCAATATGAATGTAATAATGATTGTTGATTTATGCTCTACATCATTCAGTTTAAATATTCTTCATGTGCAAAAATAATATATTTAACTATACCATATATTTTTATCTGAATAATTATGATGATTTAATTGTTGTATTTTAAATTTCATTTTAGATTTCAAGAGTATGACACCTCAATTTTCTCTGATTTCTAATATCAAGAGTGAGCCAAAAATTGATCGTTAAAGTTAGGATTGAAAAAGTTGGACAATGTTTTTTAATGATTTTAATAGAGACAAGTTCTTCTTGAAACTCATTTTGGTCGATGAACAGGTATTGTAACATTAAAGTTTATTTCAAATTTTGTATTGTTTCTTATATAAATTAATTTCTTACCGTACACTTCCAATAACTAATAATGTTGATTAATTTATAAATTATTCAATATTGAAATGGAAATTGATTATTATTAAATTATTAGTCTAAGTAATGTTATTCTATAATTATTATTAATTTATGTGAATTTTGATTTTTTTTTTAATTATTTAGTTTGTAGAATATACTTATAAGGTTTAGTGAAGGACACGGGCCATAGCTAAACAAACCCCATAATTTATTGTATATATCCCAAAAAAATTTAGATAAAAATACACTTATATTAAATGTCTACAGAAAATAAAAATAATATTTTTTTCAGTACGTGAAATTCGCGTGGGTACATACTAGTTACTTATATTCGTCACTCACATCCTCTTCTAAACTTGATTAGTCATAGAAGATTTTTGAGGAAAATAGGGGTGGTTTAGTTGCAATTTCAATATGGATTTGTATTTTTTGGGTGTTGTTGGAAGATATAAACTCTATAGTCTTCAACAACAATATTCTTTTCTGAATAAAAAGGTAGCTAAGGAAGTTAAAGTTAGATTTTAGAGTTGGTTTTATTTGAAAAAAGATCGACTTGTTATTTTCTTTAATTCTGATTGGTTAACAAGCTCAAGAATGATTTTATAGGGTTAAGATTGTAACTCTTATAAATAATGACTTTTTGGGTATTTCTGATACCTTTTTATTTTATATAAATAAAAGTTCTTTATCTGATAAAACAAAAAGAATCAGTAAAAGTATCTTCATTTTCATTTTGTACTCCAATTTTTTATAAATATTTCACTGAATTGATTTGGTTAATGGAGTATATATTTCATAGAAAAAGTATTTCATTTTAAATATTTTTGACTTAATAATAGATAAATGCATTTTACCTATATCAATAGTTGATATGTTAAAACTGAAAAAAAAATATATACATTTTAAAATATCACTATTATATATACATATTTATCACTGTCATGTATATTCTCTATTACTGTTACATCTATCACTGTTTGAAAAATTAAATATTTTTTAAATATTAATAATATGTATATATAACAGTGATAATTAAACCATTAAAAAATAGTGATACTTAATTAGAATGAAAAGTTTACGTAAGCTCGTAAGCTCGAACCAATAATACGTACTCCACTTCAAAACTCCTTTAGAAAAACAACACGCTTCAAAACTTATTATTCTAGAAACTGTCTCCCTAACTTCTAAATGAAGTATAAGAATTGGAACAATTTCACATAAGGTTCTTATTTTAAAGTTTTGAATAAGGATCTAATTTTATTTTTATTTTCAATATAAAACTTAATTTTATCCCTTTTGTTTCCGTTTAAGGCGAAGACTTTTTTTTTTCTTCATTTCTTATTATACGAGATGTACACTACTAATTTTTTTTTTTTTTTTTAAATATTTTTTATTAAGTAAAGTATATATCTTCTCATATATTATATACTCCTATAATTTCTGTTTTTGAATTATTAACAAATCCATGACAATTATTATTGACATTCAAGTTCATCGCTTAAGTTAAAAAAAATTATTTGTAATTTTATATTTTTGTATATCTAATACGAGTGTTAATTAAAAAATAATTTTAGGGGGCGCTGGTTAACAATTCTTCAATGGCAATGGGAATAAAAATTTATTTTCATCTATGCCCTCATAAGAAAAATGATATGTTAGGGGAAGAAGTGTTTCAATGGTGACACCTTTGCTAGTGTCATGCCCCAATTTTGGAATAGAAGTTGACAACAAATGGTTGTTGGTGGAGGAAGAGATGAGTGATTGAGGAAGATAATTGTAGAAAGAAAATATGGTAATCAAAATGGAGTAGTGATTACCTTATTTAGGAGGAGAGGTAGTGATTTTGTTCTCATGAACCATGCTAATTACACTAATTTTCAATCTCATTCCCATTACCATTGAAGATTTGTTAACCAAGCGCCACTTAGATTACTAGTAGAACTTATGTATGCCGGCGCTTGAAGAATTGTTACCATTACCATTCAAAAATATAAATACTTTTTAAAAAGTATGGTTGGAAACGCAGAAATTATTATGCTTTGAGTTTATAATTAGAAAATGTTGCAGTAAAGATAAACGGAACGAATCTTAAATTGAAACAAATATAATAAAATCAGATCTTAATTTAAAAAATATATAGATATATGTAAAAAAATTAATTTGAAACACTTTAAAATTGAAAACATAAATTGCAACTCTATGAAATTTTCCTAACAAATTAGTGGTGAGATCCCGTTATATTTAACACTACAAAAAAAACGGATATTAGCGACCGATTTTCAGTCGCAAAACGCGATTAGCGACCGATTTCTTACCGAAAAAATCGGTCGTTAAAAAGCGGGTAACTAATATTAGCGACCGCTTTTTGAAACCGGTCGCTAATCTGCGACCGTCAAGGCGGTCGCTAATATTAGCGACCGCCTAATGTCGGTCGCTGAATCAATCGGATCCGACCCGGTAGGGTCAAGATTTAGCGACCGACAACAGACGGTCGCTAATTTATTTTTCGAAATAAAAATAATCTTTTTTATTTTATTTTCTGATTAGCGAACGACCTGGAGGCGGTCGTTAATCAGCGATCCAGCGTAAAAAAAAGTGGCACATTGGGTTCAAACCCGCGCCCGTTAGGGTCCGGGCGGGGTGCGAACCACCGAACCACTGACCCACTAGCTCATATTAGACGATCCATGTATTATATAAACCCTTGTAAAGCTTGTAGAAATAAATGGGCAAATATGCACTCAAGGGGAATCGAACCCACGACCTCCGGGTAGAGCGGAAGAGGTGTGAACCACTAGGACACATGTTATTCATGTTCATTTATTTGCATTTAATTGTATATAACTTTAAATTGACTCCCGTTTTTTTTAATTCATTAAATTTAATCTTTTTTGTTTATAATTCGTTTATATATATATATGTATTTACTACCTTTTTTTTATTAATTTTATAAATTTAATATTTTAAACTATTCTAAATTATTAATTCATTCGTTTTTATTAATTTAATTTTATATAATTCCAAATTGACTCCCATTTTTTTTTAAATTCATCAAATTAATTCATTTTTGCTTCTAATTCGTTTATATATATATATTTATTTACTAACTTTTTTTATTAATTTTATAAATTTAATATTTTAGACTACTCTATATTATTAATTCATTCGTTTTTATTCATTTAATTCTATATAATTTCAAATTGACTCCCATTTTTTTGAAATTCATCAAATTAATTCATTTTTCTTCTAATTCGTTTATATATATTTATTTACTAACTTTTTTTTATTAGTTTTATAAATTTAATATTTTAGACTATTCTAAAGTACTAATTCATTCGTTTTTATACATTTAATTGTATATAATTCGAAACTGACTCCCATTTTTTTTTAAATTCATCAAATTAAATCTTTTTTTTGTTTCTAATTCGTTTATATATATATATATATATATATATATATTTACTAACTTTTTTATTCAATAAAAAATATATGTAAATCTATAATATTCAATAAAAAAATATAAAATATTCAACAAAAAATAAAAAAAACAATATGTCTCTCTCGTCAATCCTCTCCAGAGAGGAACTCGTTGATATCAATATCATCATCCCCACCATCGCCCTCACCCTCACCACCTCTGTGCCCGCTCATCCCGGCACCGCTCCCCCCGGCGCCACTCCCCCCGGCATCAAAATGTGGTGGGAGTGGGGGTTGGACGTTAATGTCCATCTGCTGAGTGATGCTGGTGAACCAATCCCAAAGACTCACGTTGTAGCTCGTGAGGGCCTCCATCTGCTTCCGGACGGCTCTCAACTCACGCTCTACCTGAGAGGGAGCGGAGTCGATCGAGGAGGACGATCCACTGCTCTGGCGGTAGGTCTGCAGGATGACCTTACTGTGACCGCTCTGCCCCACGATCTTCCCCTTCTTGACTCCGACCACATCTAAATAGATGCGGTCCTCGTCAATCGGGGGAGGGGTGGGGTTCTCCCCGCTGTCGTCTCCGGGGGCCACCTGCTGCGAGGCCTGAGCGAGACGATCCTTAAACTGGTTCTGAAATTATATAAATAAAATACAATTACAATAATTAAACTACAATTATAATAATTAAATTAAAATTAATTAAACACTTACGTGGATCTCGGTGGTGCGGGCGTAGATAGACGTCTCAGTCTCCTGGTTCACTGGGTGGGAGATCTCCATCTGCTCATAGAGAGAGGGCTTTCGTCCGTGCTCTGTCTCCTGTTTCGAACCAAATTCAATGATATGTTAAAATATTTAAAAATTTATTAATATTCAAATGTAATTAAAATTCAAAAGATACTTACAAAGGCGAGGGAGTGCTCGTAGATGGACCGGAATCCAGCCCGATGTCTGGTGATGCCGTGCCCGGTGGAGTCCTTCAATCGGTTCTCCCTGGACTTATCAGACTTGGCTTTGAATTGCTCACTATTCCAGTGAGCAACCAAAGCGTCCCAGACGGAACGTTCGTCTGGCCCTGTGCCCAGCTCCAGCTGCGCCCCACTATTGAACTTCTTCCTCAGCCCGTAGATAATGTTTTTGTACCGCTCCTGCACTTTTGCGTAGAACAAGCCGTACATAATACTATCATGGGCTTCGTCCCAGACGCACAGCTTCTGCAGTTAAATTAAAAATAAAATATTAACAAATAAATTCAATATAAAATATTAAATGTAATTAAAATTATAATAAATATACCTTGAACTCCTCGAAGTACTCCCTCATCTTTCGGTCGGGCACCATGGACCACGAGTGGGCGCCAACCTCGAACGGGAGCTTCTTAATGGCTTCTGAGACGCGAGCGCTGGTCTCATAGCTTGGAAGCATATTGTGACATAAAAAAATTCAAGTTAATATTAATAATTAATATTAATGAATACAATTAAAATTATTTAATTCGTTATCAAAAAATACTTACATGTTGTCGCTAGGGACAACAGTGAGACGACTATCAATCAGGGGATGCTGCCGTGAAGCCAAAGATCCAGCAACAGTAGTAGAGCCAGCAGCACTGGACTGCTGTGCCTCCGGGAGCACCGGACTCAACGACCCCGACCTCCTCTTCCCCCGACCCGGTGACCCACTCTGATCGGGGTTATCATGAGAGCTCATCTGTAATAAATTTAAATTCAAAAGATTAACATAATATATTATATTTATACACAACTACGAAAATTTCTAAACTAAATTCACAACTACAAAAATTCATAAACTAAATTCACAACTACGAATATAAATCAACTAAATTCACAACTACGAAAATTCCTAAACTAAACTCACAACTACGAATATAAATCAACTAAATTCACAACTACGAAAATTCCTAAACTAAATTCACAACTACGAATATAAATCAACTAAATTCAGAACTACGAATATCCCTAAACGAAATTCACAACTACGAATATAAATCAACTAAATTCACAACTATGAATATAAATCACTAAATTCACAACTATGAAAATTCACAACTACGAATATAAATCAACTAAATTCACAACTACGAATATCCCTAAACGAAATTCACAACTACGAATATAAATCAACAAAATTCACAACTACGAATATAAATCACTAAATTCACAACTACGAAAATTCACAACTACGAATATAAATCAACTAAATTCACAACTACGAATATCCCTAAACGAAATTCACAACTACGAATATAAAACAACAAAATTCACAACTACGAATATAAATCACTAAATTCACAACTACGAAAATTCACAACTACGAATATAAATCAATTAAATTCATATATATATCTAACTTCATGCATTATTCAAATATACAAATATATATAATAAACGGCTAAAGTTTGAAAAACTTACGTTTATTAGATAGACGGAGAAGCAAGGAGGGTATTGACCGGAACGGAAAGCTCGACGAACGGCGGCGGCGGCAGAATTTTTTTTAGCGTAGGCCGAAAGTGAGTACGGCCTGTGACAAAAAAAAGGTAAAAAAAATTAGCGACCGCCTTTGGCGGTCACTAATCATGTATATGGGCGGTCCCAAACAAATTAGTGACCGCCTTTGGCGGTCGCTAATCCCCCGCATTAAATGATCCTTGCCCGTTTCCAAGAACGGGTCAACTGACCGATTTGCGACCGCAAACTGACGGTCGCTAACAAAAAATTTGAATTTAGCGACCACCAACAGGCGGTAAATAGTTTGACTGACCTTTAAGTTTTCGCAACCGCGTAGGCGGTCGCTAATCCTTCAATTCAGCGACCGCTTATCTCATCGGTCGCAAAATAATTTGATTTGAGACCAGTGGTCTACGACGGTCGCTAATACAATATTTAATAACCGATTTTTAGGCGGTCGTAAATTTCAGTCGCTAAAACGCGAATTTTTTGTAGTGTAAATTAGAGCTTGTAGATTCATAAAAATAGAACACGATATGAAATATAAAAAATAACACAAAAGAATTCAACTGTTAAAAAATAATGCTTAAAATATAGTCCGATTTCTTTTGGCGCTATTTCTCCACTCATTTAATTTGATGCTTCTACCTGATTCTCAATAAATGCCGCGGAAACATTTCAACAAATTCTCTACCCTGAACTAACTTCAGAAGAATACTTATCTTTTTATTTTTAAAGGAAAATAGCTAGAATGTTCAGTTCAGGAGCCAGAAGAATACAAGTTGCCAACTTCTTTTATTGGTCAATTCTACTATTCAAAATTTCCAGTCAACTTTTGACAATATATCTTATATTATCTAAGTCCACAAAAAATAAGTTTTATTGTCTTTTTTACGCTTATTAAAAAAATAGATATATTATATAAAAAGTAAAAATATTATGTCAATCAAACATAAAATAAATTATTTTAAAAATATTATGTATGTATATTGAAAAATGTAAATAAAATTTATTATTTTCATTTTAAGAATCATGACTATTTTTTGTGGACGGACGAATAAGACAACCAAGTCAATTTTTTGTGGACGAAGGAAGTATATATTGTTGTGTCCATATTCATCCGCTTTCACGATGAGGTCGAGATAAAGAGTTGCCGAGATGAGACAACGTCCTCACCTTGGGATCCGATCTCGGCCACAAGATGACGAGACCCCTAGATCAATCCGAGTCCGAGGCCACGACCTCAACATTGGGTATGAAGTCGGTGTCAGGCCGTGACCTCGGCAAAGAGACGACATACGAAACTTCCAGGGACATCCATCGCCCAGCACATGGAAAGGATCTCGGCTAAGACAAGGAGGAGGAGGTGCCACATATATGGTCTTATCCAGTAGATGAGATGTCAGATGTCACTATTGACAATCATTCTAAAAAAGGACGGTCTACAAAGAACCGACACCTGCTCCAGAGGGACTAACCATATGGCAGGAAATTCCAAGATCCCAGGAAAAAGTACGACGCACTTTACACGTGTTCTCGTCATATTGGGACGAGCTCATCTACTCGAGGGATCTCAGCCCAACATCGAACTAGGGTCAACCCAAGCATTAAATGCTGGGTTGTCCGGATAGCTTTAGGGCAGCCCAAGGGTATACCCTCATTGACATTTAATAAATGATCACCAACCTTAAAGTTTAAGCCTACACAAGGACTTGGCAAACCTCTGTGCATTTATTGTTTAATGTTATTCATTTATTATCTTCATCCTCATAATAAGTAATGCCTAATTACAACATATCATTATAGTTTGTTAGTCAACTAAAGCCACATCAAATCCGTATTAAGATACACATATTGGGTAATATATACTATTTGGGAATCAACCCACACCCTCTCATAAGCCTTTATTTTGAAATATTTTTATTCTATATATTTGTGTTATATATGATATTAATGTTATATTTATCTTAATTTAAAATTCAATCATTTATGTTCTCTAATTCCTTTAATCTATTTGTATATCACATCCTACTTTTGTAGAGCCTCTATTTTGAATTCTTGAGTTTGTATGAGTTTGATTTATGGCAAAATATTATATGAAAATAGTACATGATAAGTTTATCATGAAATAGTTTTAAAATATCAAATATTTGATCAGGAGTATCATTAATCTGGGTTAGTAGTATTATATTGTAATTGTTGTAGTTTTTCTTGATCCAGATTAATGATACTTCTGATGAATTTTTTTATACTTCATTACTTCTTATCAAATAATCAATACTTTAGAACAGTTTCATGATAAGTTTATCATAAACAATTTTCATATAAAACCTACTCTTGATTTATATGAATTTAAAAAAAAAATTGTAATCTAACTTTTATTATTTTTTAATTAAAATTGATTAATTGATTGTGTCTAATTTAGATAAGTTACAATTGAATCATTTGTTAAATAGTTGTGTTTCTATATCATCTAAGAAACGTCAAATGATTGAGTTTGGTCATTCACTCTAAATATATTTTTTAATATTTTTTAGTTAATCTAATTTAAAACTTATATTTATATTAAATTAAGATAATAATCAATTAAGGGTTAAAAAATTAAGATGAAATATTTAATTAATTAAGAGGACAATGATTATTTTAAAAATTAAAGTGAATTGAATAATTTTATGAAAAGATAAACATAACTTTAATTGAATTAAATAAATGTTTAAAATATTTAATATAAAATTTAATAATATAATTTTTAAAAATCTGTGTAATAGGGGGGTTGAAGAGCTATAAAGACATCTAAACCTTGCATTTGCATTGTTAAAATAAATAACATCTTTATTAGTAATTTGAATGGTTATTTACATATATATATATATATATATATATATATTCCAAGTTTCTCTTTACAAATTGTATTTAGACACATTGTATTTATTTCGATAAGTTTGTTATTTAAATTTTATTGATAATAAATTTTTAGTTTGATTATTATCACTACCTGACATTTGAATAATACGTAAGACAGTTGAATTTTTTCATTTTTTTTATTATTTTTTTTGACGGTAAGACAGTTGAATTTTAGACGCATGAAAATTCATTAATTTTACTCACCTCTTATGTGTTAACTTGATTAATTAATTATGGCGCGCAGTAAATTATCTCCTATCTTTTCCTAGCTAGGTACTAAGCAAAACACACAATTGTTACATGAACTCTGGAAGGTGAAATTAATGCTATTCTCATTTTCTCTGCAATGAAATTGGATCCAATGGTGGATCCACTTGGAGAAATGGATACACTTGTAAAAGTGTACTCCCAAATTTTAAAAAAGAAAATTATAATTTTTTTATGTAAAAAATTAACATTGTATCTCCAAATTGGCAAAATCTCATATGCACCAAGTGTACAGTGCACTCACTCAACAGTTGATATTGTTTACACTGAAAAATTGATCTCAATTATACTGAAAAGTTGGTTCCAGTTACACTGTAAAGTTTACACTAAAATTGATTTTTAATGTAAACTTTTCAGTATAATTGAGACCAACTTTTCAGTGTAAATAGTATCAACTGTTGAGTGAGTGCACCACACACCGAGTGTACAAGAGAATTACTCCTCCAAATTTAATATCTCTACAAATAAATCAAATTATATTTTGTACCCCAACTTCAGAATTCTGAATTCACCCCTCCCTTAACTGCATTCATGTGGACCCTCTAGTTACTTTAGTGGATCCGGCTCCCGCTATAACGTATTTCTTCTTCTATTTTATTATGGGAGAGTTACATCGAAGTTTACTATGTTAGAGTTTATTAGTGTTTGGTTTAAAATTTTGTGGAAAATGCAAAATGGTTCATTTGTGGCCTCCTTTTTTATTTTTTCAGAATGATGTGACGTAAAGTCACTTTTCGACTCTTTTTTCAGGTTGTGCCCCGCCCACTTTTGCACAAGACTTTTGAACATAATTTTTGAACATTTTTAAATTTTTAGATAATTTTTATATTTTTAGAATATCAACTTTTTGAATATTATTATTGAACAAGATTTTTGAACAGAGATTCAACACAGATATACTCTACACATATATTTTGCACAAATAAATTTTATTTTTTTATTAATTGTGTTGCATCACATGTTTAGTTAATTACATATTTAAAATTCAAAAAATTACATATTTGAATTTGAAAATACATATTTATGCCTGTATGCAAACAAAGTGTGCAAAAAATAGAAAAGAATTGCAGTATCTGCAAAAATATATAAAATTTGCAGTACCATAATCTTCAATTCTTGAACTTTACACTGTCTTCATCTTCATTCTTCTCCCCAATATCTTCCTATCATCCAACAAAAAAAAATGCAATTTTAATAAGAATTCAACTACAAAAATAAGCACATCAATAATACCAATAAAACACAACAAACACGCATCAATAATCTCATAAATACAATTCAATAGATGATTTTCTAATTATCAATCTAGGACCATAACATGTAGTTTCACTTCTCACATAAAATTATTGACAACAAAATCGATTTCTTTAGATATATGGCAACAATCCACGAACAATTCTAAATTTAATTGCTGGCACTTTGTCTATTTCACACATTGCAGCTGGAGATAGAGATAGAGAAATTTATGTGAATACCTCTTCGATTTCTTCCTAGCTAGGCTCACATCCACTGTCATTTTGTGGAAAATGCAAAATGGTTCATTTGTGGCCTCCTTTTTATTTTTTCAGAATGATGGCGTCGCCCCCTACCACCGCCATGATCGAAATCTCCCGCCGCCGCCGCTGAGAGAGGTGATGGAGGATATGGCGTCGCCGCCGCTGAGTGAGTGAGAGAGAAGGGCGTCGTTGAGTGATTAATCCCACGGTGGTGGTGGTGGTGGCGGCGGCGGCGTCTCTGATGGGGGGAGACGTGGTGGGTTGACGGTGGACCCTGGTGATTAATCTCCCTGTGCGGTGGTGGCGGCGGCGGGCGACGGTGCCTCTGATTGCGGGAGGCGTGGTCTTTATTTATTTGTATTAAAACTTAATCTGATAGGCAGTACATAGTTTATATATATATATATATATATATATATATATATATATTAATGTTAATAAAAATACAGTTACCTTATATTAATGTAAAAGAATACTTGGTTCAAACTCTTCAATAAAATAAATTAAAAAATTAGTTTCTTTTTATTGAAAATAAAATTGTCTCCATGGTGATTATATCATTAGTGTTGTGTTCAAATTTTGAAGAAGAAAAATAATAAAAATAAGTTGTTGCAGTATAAGATAATTATGATTGAGGATGAACTATTACAAGAGGAGAGGATGATAATCAAAATAATTAGTGTAACAAATAGCGGATGTGGGGATCAACTCAATTTTCTTGAAAATGAGAGAGTCCAACTCACCATTAAACCAAGTACCACGTGTCTTTTCGTATTAGACATAAAAATATATATAGTAAATACTTAAAGTTCAGGTGAGGCACTTGCCTCTCCTTGCCTTCATGTAAGCCCACCCATTTTAATGACATTATTCATTTTATATATCATTAACCATCATGATTATATTGGTATGTCTTCCACCTCATACTCAAATTTCTTGATGAATTTGCTTAATTTTAATAGTTTCATCAAAAGGATGAAAGGAAAATTTTTTGCGGCTTGTATTTTGATGTGTATTGTTTGGTGAATTGAGGAGTGAAAAATGCAAAAATATTCAGGATCAAGAAAGTTTTTACAAGCTAAATAGTTGAGGTATTGAATATTAAACTTTGAAGTTGGTTTGCAATTAAAAGATGAGGTATTGAAATATTTTCTTTCAAGATTGGCTGAAATATCATAAACTTGTGTCTGATGTTTAATTATTTTTTAGCAGTAAAATTCCTTTTTAATAATCTTTACTTTTCTCGAGGTATTTCTCATGCCTCAAATGAAAGTTTTTTATTTACTAATAAAATAAAAATAAAAATTAAGGTCCGACTATTTACCCTATTTGCTCGATTAATACACTCATATGTATAGCATATTGTACCACACTTAATAAATTTCTACACGTAATTAACAAAAGTATTCCTAATGTTATATTTTTACATCATAAATGAATTTGTAATCTCAGTTAACGTGTTGTGTCATTGCTGTTGTCACTAGTAATTTAATATGAACACTCAAAGTCGCATGGTAACAAAATGTCGTCTCGAATCAAAGGTTCGAGAAATTCACGATGCACTTTAAAAAATAAAACACACGATGTTCTGGTAATCATAACGTCAAAAATAGTGAATTTTAAATTTTATATCTGACGTGGCATTTATGCATATGGGTCCAATTTTTCTTGGTATGCACCCTACATTTTTGGTCGTAGAACGCAGACTTTTTGAGTGAGAGACCCGGTCGCGCCAATATATGTATGAAATTTACGGCTCTTTGGTTTCATTTTTATTTTTATTTTCATTCTGAAAATTAGAGTAGATTTTGTATGATACTCCCTCCGTCCACGAGTAAGTTTCCCACTTCTTTTTGTTGAATGGTTTAAGAAAGTGTATTTGTTTATTAATATATGGTGGGCCACATGTTGACTTTTGGGATAAAGTAATGAATAGTGTTGGAAAGTAAAGTGAATGAGTGGCATTTTTGGTAATATTGTGTGAGTTTGAAGGTTAAAGTTTATATATAATAGAGTGTTGTTATTTCCATTTATGGAATGGGAAACTTACTCGTGGACGGCCCGAAAAGGAAAGTGGGAAGTTTACTCATGGACGGAGGGAGTACTATTTTATATCATGAGATGGTGAGATTGAGTATATATAAATTGAGCATCATATATTATTACTTTATTAAAAATAAATATTAATTTATATTGTCTAATATCATAAAAACGATCACACGCAAATTTTTGCCATATATTATTTCCGGTCTTCTGAAATATTACCCTTCTATAGTCGCATAATAGTTTTGACGGGTAAAATTAAGTACATAGTCTCACCGTCTACTAATAAATTTTATATATATATATTTTTTGAAATGTTACACAATAAATTTTACACTAAAAATAAATAATAAATACTCTCATTTATAATACTCACTTTATTGCAAAAATATTTTTCATTAACTGGATAACAAAACCAATAAAATATTTTTAGGAATGTGCGCACTTAGAGTACCTTTTAGGAAAACACTCCTCCGTCTACAAAAAATAGGTTTACTGGCTTTTTCACAGTTATTAAGAAAATAGATATAGTATGTAAAAATAAGAATATTGTGTCAAATCAAATAGAAAATAAATTATTTTAAAAATGTTATATGTGTATGTTGAATATTGTAGACAAAGTTTATTATTTCTATTTTCGGAAATTGATGATCTTTTGTAAACGCACAAATAAAGCAATCAAGACCATTTTTTATAAACAAAGGGAGTAGAATATATATGAATATTGTTATAATAAGATGCAAGCAAGAATCATAAATGTAAAGTAAAGCGACACAAATTTGCGTGGTTCACTAGCGTTGTATTAGCTACATCCACGACCAGAAGAGAGGATACGTATATTATTATTAGATTTAAGCGTTTTTCAACATATAGTTGTATAGAATGACCTAGGTCAAATAATTATAAATTCCAGCCTCGAAAATAGAGTTAAAGATCAAAACGAGCCCAAATATAATATACGCAGTGAAAATCGGTGGAGTTGCCCCTGAACCTCGGGACCAGGGAAGCGTCAGTACCCTTAACCCCGTCTCGCTGACCGGACAACGAGACCCTCGACCAGCTCTGCGCAGAGGTTCAAGCCATCCAAAAAATAATATCTCTATGTCTATATGTCTTCTCAATCGAATGGGGCCAGAGGTCTCCTCAATCGAACTGATCACACGGGATTTGCTTATTATAATTTGCTTTCTTCATAGTGTTAACGGGTAACCTCATGAGGATGAAATTTATTATGTGCGGATATCAACCATGCATGAATTAGTTCTTGTGGAAAAAAAAAATTGACTTTGAATCTATGAGTTTGGTTCAGTATTGGACTGAGAGTGTGACATTCTGATGGAGATAACGCTACAAAAATAAAAGAAAATGACGATTTTAAATTAACATTTTTGGATTTTGTTCAGATATTTTTTATTATCTTTGATTATTTTCATGCTATATTATACATAGTTAGATCTCGTGATATTAGGAGCTTACAAAAATTTGTATACATATGATGTTTTACTAACTAAATAGTACTCCGCTTGTTTCAAATAAAAAGTAACTATTAAAAAACATATTAATATATATCAGTTGCACCTATGACTATTAATTAGGTTATTAGTTGGAGTTATCATTTGACCAAAAAAAATAAAAAATTATACTGTTGTAAATTGAATTAAGATACTCCTTCCATTCCTAAAAAGTGTGCTTAGATGGTTGGACACAAATTAAAAAAAAAAAATAGATAAAATAGAGATAAAGTAAAATGTATTGCAGTGTATTGTAGGGTCTACTTTTTAATAATATAAGTGAACATACTTTAGGGGATGAATGTACTATTAAAATTTGAGATACTGAAATAATTTCATCCTATCATCTAAACGTTACACTTCCTCTCATTCATGGGTAAGTCTCAATTTTTTCTTTTTTGAAAGACCCAATGAGTGTGAACAATTTTATATTGTGGAGTGCTTTCAATAGGAATCGAACCCAAGAACTTTGTTTGGTAGTGAGTGTTTTGACTCTTTTACTACGTTTGAACTTAATCACATTTAAAATTTTGAATTTACAAGAAGGTGTGAAATTAATTAATTTAATGTCATTTTCAATTCAAGTAGATCAACTTGTACTTGTTCCATTTATTCATTGTTCGTGATTTCCGCCTGCGTCACATTCATATATTGATGATCTTTTTGACAAAGCAATGTGATGTGAAATTGCTTAAATTTGGCATGCAAATATCAAAGCCCTCGTAGCCTTTTGTCTTCAATTATGACCTCTATCTATTAATTAGTTTGTCTTGGGGATAAAAGATCTTCTATTTTTTATGTCTAATAGCATGCAAATCAGCATCACTCAAATCATTATCATGAATTAGAGGGGCCAAAGCCCATTCCTTTCGGTGGTAGCAAGTGCTAAGCTGACGATTTACTTCTAGTAGAAAACTTCCACGTTCCATAACTGATAACTAATTGTTTTCACGTTCCGTAACTATCTTTCAGTTGTATATATTAGTTACATTTTTTCATTTATTTCAATCTATGTTTTATCCACCTTTCAAAAATTATATTTCGTGTGTTTTCTTTCGATATTATGAATATATATATATATATATATATATATGTGTGTGTTAAGTCAAGTGTAAAATATTATTACTAACATATACCTTGATATGTATTAAGATGGTATGATAAATCCGAAGTAATATTTGTGCGAACCAGAAACAGGTTTTTGAGTGAATTAATTAATAATTAGTATGTAATAATGACTGAATTAGTCACATATAGGCATAGTCATATATGTGCAACAATTTGGGAATTTTAATTATAGCCCTAGATATATTCGTATATCTAACCCCATACATTTTTATCATATAAAATAATTAAATAAAAATATCATTAATATATTTACTATCTAGAAATATATTTACAAGTTACAACCCCCGAAACCCACAAATTAATTACCTCTCTTGCCAAAACGAGAAAAGACCCAAGTTCTAAATCTGCTCTCTTTGCAATTAATTTTCCACCGTTGGACGTCTCGATCAGGTGATGGACCCTGGAATCAAGCACAACCTAGCTAATACTCAAGTATAAGAAGGACTATGTGTTGGAATTATTGGTGTGTACCAATAATAATATGTGAGTGAAACTGAAAAAGAAATTTAAATTGAGATTGGGCTGAAGATATTGGACCTTGGACATTGGTTATTGGTTCTTGACAATTGAACTTTGGGCTGCATTTGGACCTTAAAAGAGTTTTCTAAGTTTGTTGAGCCCAAAAATTTGTACTTAGCCCGGAAATATGGAGTGTCCATATTCTTTGAAGAGGACATGAAAGTGCATGATAAACATGCAAAACATGTGATGAAATTCAATTGTTGGCAAATTCCCCAATTTTCGTTTAATTGCAATTGGGAGTGACTTACGCCTCCCTAATTTTGGCTGAGACGAACCGGTATGCAGAAAGGTGCAGGCCTATAAATAGGTGTCTTCATGCATAGTTTATGGCGCCACACTAAAATCTCTCTCACTCTCTCCCTAAGTATTCTAGCATATAGAGTCTTTAATAAAGCAGTCCAGTTCATACGTTCTTCCTGTTCGCCGTAGCTTCAAGACCTGCGGTGCTGCACTCTTGAAGACGAAAGTGTCGTTTTACCTTTGGGGACGTATTTCCAGAACCGAAGAGCACTACCGGGGAAATTTCGTCTTGCGGGAAGAGGTCTTCCTCGACTCGACACACTGTTTTCTTCTCTTTTCTATTTCTGTGTAAATTTCTATTTCGAGTTGTAACCTTATTTTTATTTTTGTAATAGAATTATTATTTCCTCAATCACTAATTCCAACATTCGCAAGACAAAATTTTATGACTGGCGGAAATAATAATTCTGAGTCTTCGAACCAGGGAAACACTATTGTTCCTTCTGGTACTCCAATTCCCCAGGGCACCACTACCCCTATCCCCTCTGTAACTGTCCAAGTTGGGCAGACCTCTAATCCTAATGTGGTGAACCTTTTTCCCTTTGATGATGCTAGACCTTTCATGGTCCATAAAGAGAGACTCGAGAAGTTCTCGGGTAAGAATTACAAAAAATGGCAGAAGAGAATATTATATTTTACCATCTTGTGGTTGACAAGATTTGTCACTGAGGATCCACTTGCGTTCGTTGAGAACGATACGTAAAATGAGGATGTCAGTGACAAATGGTGGAGATGGGAATAAAGTCCCGTGATTGATTAAAGCCGGTTGTTGATGCGAATCATGAGTCGGGTCCCAATGAGGCTTTTTCAGAATGAAGCAACAATTTGAAATAAGAATTGGTGGCTTTTCGGGAAAAGACTGAATCGAAATGCTCGTGGTGGTGTTCGAGTCTATCGCGATTTGAGTAAATCGGCGATTGACGTTATTGTTTCGAGAGAAAGTGACATGAATGGTCGTGTCTCTCTCCGTCGCTTGAAATGTTAGATGACAAATAAGTTGAGCCATACGTTTTAATTTATTTTGGGTTGAAGATCATACTTACATGATTAGCCCAAAATTAAATTAATAAGGATATTGGCTAGTTTAGCCGAGTGCATAGGCCTATTGTTGGTTTCAATTGGTCAAATTGATGAATTAAGGCTGAAACTCAAATTTCAGTTGAATTATTGAGAGAAACATGGGACAAAATTAATTGAATTTTGGACCGGGTAATATTATGAAAATATTAATAATACTTGAGGTATTAAATATTTTTCCATGGATTTGGATTCCTTGATATCAAAATAATAATTTGATATGGGATCAAATATTTTTTGTGCTAGAGGCATAAATTATTTTTGAATTTAGTCCAGAAGTTTAAGTCGTATAATTTGCTTGAGATCCGCTCGCGAATAAATGGTGGCATTAAGACATCATTTGAAACTGTGCTTTGAGAGCATGAACGATGTGAATTTAATTCACAAGATTTGACTCGTAGCAACGACAATTTATTTGAGAGTCAAAGGTGGCAATTACGACCATAATGAAAATTGAATTTAATTTGGCATTTGACCAAGATTAAATTTCGGACTTGAAGTGTAACTTCAAATGTTGGTTTTCCAATTTATGTCGAAATTGTGTCCAAATTAATATTTAGTGAAATATTAAATAAAACGGACGAACAATCTCGAATATAGGGGATGAGTTCCATGGATAAATTCGAATGTGGGGAGAAAATGTCTCTCCATTGATATATTCGAATTTAATGTGTGGCGTGACTATAAATTTAAATGGAAAATCTAAATCAGTTGGTGCCTTGCGGAATTGTTTCCACAAGTTAAATGGAAATACTTTGTCAAGGAAGCCGGAACTATAAAGTTCATGGTGACAAAATTTAGTGTTCCAATTTGATAACTTTTGAGGTTTAGGTGAATAAATCTAAAGTTATAAAGTGGTTAATAAAATTTGTTTATTAACATTCCTAATATCGATAACCTTAAAAGGCTATGATATATGTGAAAGTGAAAATGACAACATTTGTCATTAGTTTGGAACACTTTACCTCTAATACTTAGATCACACAGACGTGTGTGATTTGAAGTTGGTGTAACTTAGAGGTGTATACCCTAAAATGTGGGGGTGTGTGATGAAAATTTGATCTCTAGTAATAGTGAATCCACTCATGAAAAGAGCTAGCTGAGATCAAATAAAGTGCTAGAAAGAATGGGTCTAAAATCCACAAAGTAAAAACTGAAGCAGTGGTAACCCAACCATGATGACTGGAGATCCCAAGAACTTGGTTCAATGGGAAAACTAAGCTGCGGATGTTTGTTGTAAAGAACACTTGGTAATTTGACCATTCTTTAGAAGAGCACAACACCAAGTGTTGGAACCCATGAGTTGTGGTATAGGTTAAGTCTTTGACTTTTAATGATTCCTAGAGTATAACGGAATACTCAAGATAGGAGATCACCTATATAAGTGTGAGGTGAGAGGCCGCCTCAAATATCACTGGATATTTAACACTTATGAATCCAAAGGGTGTCCATGGCCGAAACGGACAAAAACGTGAGAACAAGAGAAGAGCGTAGAGATTTTATTGTGTCAACATTACTGTATCAGTGCACACCAAGGTAGAATGATTCAAGGCATTGTGTCCACTAGGCCGCCGGTGTACTCGGTAATGTTTGACTATGGAAGGTTTAAGACTCCAACTACCTATCCAGATGCAATAATATCTCGTTTGAATTGGACTGTGAGTCTGCATATTATAGGCTCTAATTTCCACTCATGTGGGGGATTGTTGGAATTATTGGTGTGTATCAATAATAATATGTGAGTGAAAATAAAAAAGGGAGTTTAAATTGAGATTAGACTGAAGATATTGGACCTTGGACATTGGTTATTGGTCCTTGACAATTGAACTTTGGGCTGCATTTGGACCTTAAAAGAGTTTTCTAAGTTTGTTGAGCCCAAAAGTTTGGACTTAACCCGGAAATATGGACTGTCCATATTATTTGAAGAGGACATGAAAGTGCATGATAAACATGCAAAACATGTGATGAAATTCAATTGTTGGCAAATTCCCTGATTTTCGTTTAATTGGGAGTGACTTACGCCTCCTTAATTTTGGCTGAGACGAACCCGAATGCAGAAAGGTGCAGGCCTATAAATAGGTGTCTTCATGCATAGTTTATGGCGCCACACTGAAATCTCTCTCACTCTCTCCCTAAGTATTCTAGCATATAGAGTCTTTAAGAAAGCAGTCCAGTTCACACCTACTTCATGTTCGCCGGAGCTTCAAAACCTGCGGTGTTGCACTCTTGAAGATGAAAGTGTCGTTTTACCTTTGGGGACGTATTTTCAGAACCGAAGAGTACTACCGGGGAATTTCGTCTTGCGGGAAGAGGCCTTCCTCAAATCGACACACTGTTTTCTTCTCTTTTCTATTTCTGTGTACATTTCTATTTCGAGTTGTAACCTTATTTTTACTTTTATAATAGAATTATTGTTTCCTCAGTCATTAATTCCAACGCTACGAAGTTATATACTCCCTCCGACCATATTCGATATCTCATATTTAATTATTATTTTGATAAGTGATAATAATACTTTTTTTTTATAATTACATTCTCTCTGCAATATTATAACATAATGTTATTACTTTATATATACCAAAAAATATCTACTTATTGATAAAGTGAAAAAAGACGGTAAAACCTCAACAAAATATCACTTTATCAGTACCTCAAATACTGATAAATTATCCCGTCAAAAAAATAAAAAATACTGATGAATTATTTTTATAACAAAGAGTTATAACTTCAATGAGGTTAGCTTTATCTCATTGAGTGTGTTTGTTTTCTTTTTTAAATCTACGTAATAATTATTAAAGTACACATAACAAATGTATAGATTAGTTACACAGTAATCCTGTCGAGCCAGAGGGTAGAGACATTGGGGGTGAGGGCTTCGTCTTTTGCTACAAGATTAGTTACACAATCAAGATAAGCATAACAAGAATATACATAAGTTTATTGACATGGGCTTATCTCAATCATACAATTAAAAATATTTTTCATCTTTCATCATTCACATGAAATACCGACGATAAGAAAGGAACAAAATCAAAAGCAAATGAATAAATTAATTAAAACAAGAATTTGTGGGTATGTGATAATACCAAAAAATTCTGTAAAAAAATGATAATAATAACACCAAGAAAAGAAAAGGAAATAGATTCTTTCATTTTTATTGAAGCGCTAATCCATGAAAATCCACGTACACGGTCTATACGCGAAGTTCAGCAGAACACGAAACACGTAGGTCCCAAGTTGTACTCTTCTTGAATATTCTAGAACGAAATGACATCACCTACTATCTTTGCTTTCTCTCTCTCTCTCACAAACCTTCTGTCTCTGTCTCTCCCTCTCAAAATTTCACACTCTTATATGATGTCCATCGAGAGCTGTGATATTTTAAAAAATGAAATACTCAAATTTATTGTAATAAAAAAAAAATATATATATATATATCCACGTGTATATTTGCTTATAAAGTATTAGATGCTACATTTGAGATATAGGAGTATATATAGACACATAAAATCATTTGTATTTTTACTATTCTATTTTATATTTTATTTTCTGAATATATGACACGTGAAATTTTTAAAAATATATGAGTGTGGTCTACAAAATGAAACATAAAAAGTGGCATGGAAAAATTAAACGTCTATATATATATATATATTAAGAAGATTGATAAATCTCGCCCCAACATATTTTATTAAGCTACAATTCATAGTCTCATATATTTAAGAATAAAAAATTGAATTTCATATATTTATATAAAATAAAAAATATCTATAACTTATTTGATTTTAAGCATGATGAGTTTTTAGTATTTTGTTGAATTTGTTTGATATGCGATGAATTTGAGTCTTTAAAGATCGTATATTAGCTGTTCCTTTTTCCCCTAAAAGTTTACTAGGATAAATGAATTAAACGACTTGAGTATGACTTCGAACGGTCTTGATATAGTGTTCCAGTGAATAAAAGATTTCACGAAATTTTATGAAGTAATATTGTCATATAATCGGACTCAATATTATAACAGCAAATTAATAACTGTTTGTAGAAATGGAGAGGGATTAATATATACTATTTGACAACCGCTCCTCTTACGATAATTTTTATTTTCGAGTGATTGTGTTGGTGTATTGAGTGAATTTTATATTCTTTTATTCAAGTTACTTTGTCCAGATGTTACCTAACAATTTATTTGTACTCTACACCAAAAAAAACAATACAAATTATCCCATTTGTGCAATTTATATAAGTCAAGGTCGCATGTGCACCTAGTGCTCGATACACCCACTCAATAGTGAGTGATGTTTACAGGGAAAAGTGTGGATTAATCATATTGAAAGTCGATAATATCGATAACTATTTAGTGTAATTAACCCATATATACTTTTCAATTATTGAATGAATGTATATGTGTACAAGACTTCCTCTTTCATATAAACTTAAAAGTTTGAACATTGTCCAAAAAAAAAAAAATGTGAGACAGGTGTAATGTTTCCGTGTTATGTATGTCGAAATATTATTGTATAAATAATGTTTGAAAGCTTAATGGTGCATACTATCATATGTTTAAAGTAATCTCTAAAATAAAATAATGTTAAAATTTTGCAAGATGTAAAAAAGAAGAATATTGCTCATTTGGTTTACAGAATGTTTAATTCTGTTAATCCAACAATCAACAGCTATAATCAAAATAAAATTAATTTCTTATAATCTTTGAAAGGTTACCTAATAAGGGGAAACCCTCCAAATTTTTTGGAACACAAACTTTCCTCCGTAAAGAGAAAAATTAAAAAAAAAATTCCATCCAATGGACACCTTATATATTTAGCAGGGTTTTATTCGTCTTTTGTCATCTGTATAATGTATACGGCCCATTCTATTGAAACTAAGCCAAATATATTGGGCCATTGGGAGAAGGTAATTAGATCGAATGATTTTTGGTCAAGATTAAATAAGACCCATATTTATTAGTACACTCTTCTAAAAAAAACTTCATAAAAAATATTCGGATATTTTTTTTCTGAAGATGCATATATTTGTTTTTAATTTTTTCTTTTTCGAATTTTTTTTCCAAAAAATCTTAAGATTTTAGATTTTTTTTTCCGATTTTTTTTGTGAGGTGTGTATTAATAATATATGGGACTGTATATAACCCCGGCCTTGATTTTTCTGCTCAGTAATTATCAAGGTTGTAGAGGTCGGAAATCGCTAGTCAGGTGGAGACTAGTCGGGGACTAGTCGTTGGGAGTTTTTTTTTTTTTTTTATTCAATATTTTACCCTCTATATCTCAGTAATATAGTAAAAAAAAATCATTTGATAGTATTTTAATATGACTAATTTTTTTGTAATAACAAGTTAACAACATAATATCAACTTCCATATGCAAATAGTCCAACTACACAATCACTCACATTTATCAAATTAATAGAAATTCTTCGAATGACGTCGTTTCAAGGCGGAAAAAATAAAATAATGAATATATTATCTGTCTAGGCGGATTACACTATAAATCGGGCGGCTGATAACCGCCTGACACCTAGGCGGGGGCCTAAAGGGATTTCTGCATCACTGGTAATTATGGTGGGAAGTCATGTATTTGCTTCAGAAACTAAGGGGACGCTTGGTTAAGAGCACCTCAATGGTAATGGAAATGAAAATTTATTTTTCATCAATGCCCCCATAATAAAAATGATAGTTGGGGGGAAGGATTGTTCCAATGGTGGTTGCATTGCTAGTGACATGCCTAATTTTGGAATAGAAGTGGATAACAAATGGGTGTTGGTGGTTGTTGGTGGAAGAATAAGGAAATGATTGAGGAGGATGATTATAGGAAGAAAATAGGGTAATCAAAATGGAGTATTGATTACCTTATTTAGGAGGAGAGATAATGATCTTGTTCTATGAACCCTCATAGTTATACTAATTTTTAAACTAATTTTTATTACCATTGAAGAGTTGTTAACCAAGCGCCCCCTAAATTATATTAGTTATATCAAATTAGGTATTAAATATAATTTGGGCTAAGATGGGCCGGGCTTGGCACAACAAGACCCATTCTAACCCATATTGCACATATTTGGGACTTGGCTCTGTACCTTGAGATGTGAGTCATCAACAAGGACGCGGATATTTACCCCCCCCCCCCCCCCTAATTTGTTCACCCCCCTATTTTTAAACATGACAATGTTTGACATTTTTTTCCAAACAATTGACAATGTTTGACATTTTTTTCCAAACAATTGACAATGTTTGACATTTTTTTCCAAACAATTGACAACATTTCGGATTTTTTTATCAAACAAAACGTAAGACTATCCAACGTGACAATGTTTGACATTTATTTTCAAACAATTGACAAAAGTTCGAAACATTTTATCAAACAATTGACAAAAGTTCGAAACTTTTTATCAAACATAGGGGTTTGAAAATAAACAATTCAAAAGTAAAAGTTCCATCCCCACAATTTATGGTTTATTTTCAATGTGATACAAAGATCTATTTTGTCCACTTCACATGTGGTTGAATACACTTTAAAAAAAAGTTGTTAAAAATGATTTTTTTTAAAGGGTTTATTTAAATATAAAATAATATTGTGAAAAGAGAGTTATTTTCATTTTAGGAATGTGAAAATTATTGTGGGATGAACGAAATAAGAAAGTATGAAGTTTATTGTGGGATGGAGTGTAGTAAAACTTACAAGTTAGTATCCATTTTGATATTGTGCAACCAAACTATTTTTGAAACAAAGACAAAAAACTTAATGCCAATTTGATGAATAATTAATGTTGGATAAGTTTTATATTAAAACGGTTTATGATAATTTTATCATGAAAATATTTTAAAGTATCGAATAATTGATCAGGAGTATCGATAATCTCACCAAGAGTAATCATTAATTCGGATTCAAGTAAATTTACAACAATTACAATATAATATCATCAATCCAAACTAATGATACTCCTGGTGTGATTATTGATACTCTTGGTCAAATATTTGATATTTTAATATAGTTTCGTGATAACTTTATCATGAACTATTTTCATATAATACTTTGTCTTTAATGTTATACTCAATTAGATAGCAATTACATACTTTATTAAATATCACAAAAAATTGTATGAGATGAGACGTGATAATTTTACAAGTTTTTATAACACTTTTAAAACTTGATTATTACAAGACTTGCTCACTAAATATTTATGCAATTAATCCAATATTGGTTATCAATATTGATCTTTGCAAAGGTTTTAAGGAAGGTTGTTGAATGATTAAAGATCCATTTTTATTAAAAATTAGAAGAATTATTCAATTATAAGTATGAATAATACCTTATTTAGTAAAAAAATATGAAAATATTATTATATAATTTAGGTATAAAACGAAAATCTTGATTTGCGCTAATTTAAACGTAGCCCAGCTAACATATTTCTTAGGAATGGACATATTAAAAGTGGGGCCAGGAAAGAATGTGTTAGTCGAATGGAAAATATATTAAAGGAGAACCCACCATACATGTTTAAGGCAAAGGAAAAGAATGTAAGAGGAAGGCCCACAGGGTTTTTTTTTTCCCCGACTAAATACCCCTCCAAAAATTAGAGATATATCTCCATTGGGTTTTTATTATTTTATTAGAATTGTTGAATTACACATATATCTTTTATATTAAAAATGTAAAACAACTAATACTCCATATACACCCACTCTTCTCATTCACGCAATATGTACATTTTGCATTCTTCATCATCTTCTTCACAGTTATGTACGTGAAAAACACAGGTTGACATTGTCATCACCATAGAATGATCATATGACATACAACAATTAATTCATATTTTTCAGCGAGAATCTAGAGAAAATGGGAGGGTTATGAAACCCTAATAGGTTTATAATGTGTTTGTTCCTTGTTTTATAAATCCTAATTTGAATGTTAAATGTTATTTGTTGTGGGTTGTTGTGTACGAAATGTTGGTATTTTGGACATATAACAAATTTGGAGGTCGTGTTGTTATCATTTACATGTTTCTTTTTTTAAAATTTTCCATCAAGCAAATTTCAGACCTGGTGTGCTGAATCGGAACATAACTTTCGAAAATATATATAACAAAATTTTGGAACAAGATTGTCGAAATATTTTTTTTTTTCAAAAATTTAGACAAATTTCGGAAGATAATATTCAAAATGTTGGTAAAATCTCAGAAAGATCAGGTTCAAAACTTCTATTTTCTTCAATGCTAGCACTTTTTTTTCTACGATACATATTATACTCAAACTCGGCCAAATCATCGGCAAATCAAATAAAACTCCAAGTCAAACTTTCAAAATGAAATGAAAATAACCATTTTCCAAACCCTTCATGTCATTATTGTCTTCGGTCGCGGTTATCGGTTGCTCGTCATCACACGGTCATGGTCGTCGTCCTGTTGCCGAAGGATTATAAGTAGCAGTTGGTCGAACTTTGGGTACATGGGAGGAGGGTGTACAAGGTTGTTTCAAAATCTGTAATGAGAAGATGTAGTGTATTATTCAATAAGGGTAGTACTGTTAGTTCATGAATTGTGTATATATTAATACCAATTAATATGGGCAGATGAATAAAGACAAAAGTAGTGTTGTTAAATTAAACGATATGCTAGTGAGCTCGACTCGTTAAAGTTCGACTCCACTCGACTTGTCAGATCAAATGAGCCCGAGCTCGAGAAATACTCGATTGCTTAACGAGTCAAGCTGAGCTCGGCTCGTTAGGCTCAATAACTAAGATTTTTCTTATAATTTCACTAGACTCGATAGGCTCGGCTCAACTCGATAGGCTCGTTAACGAGTCGAGCTGAACTCATATTATTACTCGTTAATATTAATGAGCCGAACTCAATTCGACTCGATAAGAGCTCAAGTATCGCTCAACTCGAATAACAGCACTAGACGGAAGTGTAGCTCCAATGTTTAGAGTGAATTTAGCCGAGCCCCCCCTTTTTTTTTCCTGCTGAAAAGTTTGGATTTGGATTGATGGTGTAATAGTTCGTCTTATGAAGTTGAAAAAAAAAAACAAATGATTCGATTGTCTATTTTTTATCCATACATAATTGCACAGAATAGTGACGTTGTACAGTACC
Organism: Ballota nigra; assembly: GCA_947034835.1. Taxonomy (NCBI): domain Eukaryota; kingdom Viridiplantae; phylum Streptophyta; class Magnoliopsida; order Lamiales; family Lamiaceae; genus Ballota; species Ballota nigra. The sequence goes on along the minus strand of OX344723.1, from coordinate 56,236,713 downwards.
TAGTTCAAATCCAAAAAGATTTTGCCTAAATTCCTTACTTTATACTGGTACTAGTTATCTAGGTGGCGTAAGTATTATATGAGTATTTAATATAATTTCCGTTTCACAGATATATGGGTGCATATTTGTTTCCCGCCTATATAAAACAGGCAAGAGTGTGTTTTAAAACTTTGTTCACTTTAAAAGAGTGATATTAATTGATTTTGTTAGTAAAATCAAAAGTGATAAGTAATTAGAAATAAAATTAATTTTGAATTAAATTGAGAAAATATTGTGTTAGTAAAAATAAAAAAATTATTTATTATCAGACAACAATTTTTATTTGAAATATTTACAAAGAGGGGCAAAAAATGGACTTAAAATACATGCAGGGGCTGCACTTTTTAAAAATCACAAATAAGGGTAAATCTAATAAAAAAATGTCCACCAAATAGCACCCCAACCCACCCCTTTTCTAGCTATTAGCTACGTCCTACCCCCTCCCCCAAATTCTCCTATGCTCCCACATTTCTCTCACTGCTCAAGAAATGTCGCCTTTCGCCTACCCCCAAGTCACATCAGTCAAATTTTCTCTTTTCCTTCAGCTCCATACATATAATTTCAATTTTTAAATTCATATAGAGAGCTTGATATTCTAGAGTTCCATTTCAGTAGGTATAAGAAAAAAAATGGCCAGAAATTCAAATTGGGATTAGGGATAAGAAATTGGGATTCAAATTGGGAAATTGTCCCCTCAGAGGCGGGTCAAATTTCCGGCGACATCCATCGTCGATATCTTCAAATTTTCGTGGTGCTCGAGTGAAGGACAGAAATTCCCCCATATCAATATGTGCGATCAAAATGTGTTTGTTGTCCATTTCAAAGGGGAGTTCAAATTATTTTCTCTTGGTGGAAGAAAATCGTGGAGTTATCTTCAGTCTCAGGTTCGAACTAAATGGCCTGAGTTACAGTTATTGAATTTCTCTCTTGCATGCACTGTTGGGAGTTTTTCTAATTGTTGTTTAGAATCTGATGATGATTTGGTAAATATTGATATTCTGTGTGAGCAATCATCATCTAAAGTAGTTGCTGCTAAGTTGTGCATATTGGGATCAATTAGTGAAGTCGAGACTTTAGGTTTAGGGGTTGTTGTTAATGATTTAAGTGAATTTACCTCTCATAACGGGGAGTTTCTAGAGTTTGGGGGTTTTGGCAATCTCCTCTCATATGATATTTGTCCAGTCATACCTAAGAAATCATATCTAACAGCGAATTGGTCCGAACTAATCAAAGGGGGTGTTGGTTCTGTTTTTACTGGGGGAGTTTATCAGTTTAGGGATTCAATCTGCAAATACGCAACAGAAATGGGGTTTAATTTCAAGTTCATGAAGAACAAACCATCATATATTCATGTAGTTTGTAGCGAGCATGTTAACTATTCATGTGATTGGTATATAAGGGCAAAATGTAACAAGGTTACTGGTCATTTTGTCATATATAAGGCTAACCTCGATCACATGTGTATTGGGAACTCGGTGGAAAACAAGACCAAAAGGTTACGCCCCAAAATAATTGGCGATTTAATTTTGCATAATGTTAAGAGCCAATCAGATTGGGGTGGGAAAGATGTTGTCTTGATGATGTCTAATGGGTATGGTATACAAATTCCGTATTATAAAGCATGGCGCGCTGTTGAAGCTGCCAAGGAACAAATTTATGGGAGTTTTGATGACTCATACAAGGATCTTCTATGGTACTGCAAAGCTGTGGAGATCACCAACCCAGGTAGTGTTGTATCTCTTGAGTACAACCCTGTTACATATCGTTTTGAGAGAGTTTTCATTGCATTTAAGACATCCATAGATGGTTTCAAGCATTACCGCCCAATGATATTCATTGATGGTACATTCCTAAAGGGTCGAGCAAAGGGTACCCTGCTAGGAGCTACCGCTAAAGACGGAAACAACGGTAATCTTCTTTATTTTTGTACCCACATTATATGTTCACTATTTTTTTTATCCAATAAGTTTGTTAATAATTATATGTCCAACCTATTATTGATGCATTCTTGAAATAAATTAGGGTTGTTTCCAGTTGTATTTGCCTTGGTATCTGCCGAGACCTCCGAAAATTGGCAATGGTTCCTTACGATGATTCGAGACAACATCACACACGACAAAGAGATTTATTACATCTCGGACAGGAACTTAGGGCTGCTTTCGGCATTCAAAGACGTTTTTGATAAACTTGTTCATTTTTTCTGCCTTTGGCATCTATTAGGCAACCTAAAGGTGAAATTTTCAGCGGGCTAGACCAACAACCAACGAGGTGACTTGTGTAAGATATTCAAAGCATGTGCATATGCGCCAAACAAGCGTTTATTCAATGATAACATTCAGCTTTTCAAACAAGTTGGTGGTAAAGTTGCTGAATAGTGGATATCATTCACAACTTCCTTATGAAAAGTGGGCAGTTGCCCATTCACCGCACATCACAAGATACGGAGAAATGACGTCTAACGCAGCCGAATCCTTCAACTCATGAGTCCTAGATGCCAGGGAGCTGCCCGTCACACAAATGATGGACTGGATATGGCAGAATGTTGCTAGATGGTTTGTTGAAAGGAGACAAACATCGAAAAGATGGAAATCTGCATTTGTACCCAAAAAACAAATTGATTGGAATGTCTCCTTCAATCATGGTAGGTCTTGGGCCGTAACCCAAGCCCCTTGTGGTGATTTTGAAGTGAAGTCCGACATTTCATGCACTGTTAATTTGCAGAAAAGGTCATGTTCATGTTCTATGTGGGAGGTAACCGGGTTCCCATGCTCTCATGATGTGACGGTAATATCTAGGCATTGTGGTGATGTTTACACTTATGTGGAGAAATGTTTTTATGCTTCCCAGTACCGCCTATGCTACCAATCAGATATCAACCCTATTCCAGATACCATGAAATTTGATTGCCAAGGGAATGATGATCAACATAAGATCCTTCCTCCATTTCTCAAACGGCAGCCCGGTCGATCGAAAAAACCAAGAATCCCCTCAACCGGGGAATTTCCGAAGAAGAAACTCAAAGTTAGAAAAGAGGTACTCCTTGTGATTTTGTTCTTTTTTTTTTATGGTCAGCAGCATATGGATAAGATGATATTTTGTATGTAAGTGATACTGGCCTTATTATATCTGTATTTTGCAAAGTTGTGTTGGAATTTTAAATACGTTCTTGTTTTATTTGCATTTGGGACATGATATGTATTAATGTTGTTACTTTAGTCTGTTAAACTATTATGGGTTGCTAAACGTAGAGTGTCCAATTATATGTAAAAATTGGTGATTTCGTGCTCTATTCATAATCTGGTAAAAACATGGACATTACTAAATGTAGGACATAAAATGAGTTATTTTCATTTATAAATTACATGATTTTTAGCAGATTCATGATAGGTGCATATTTTTCAATATGTGGTCTGCAGTGATAATTGGTGAAAATATTTTGTGGTTATGAAAATGTGTTAATATATTCATATAAATATATAGGTACAAGTTCAGGAGAAGTGATGCACAACTTCCTTTTTTGCCCATATTAGGCCTGGTGCGTTTTGTTCTGTGGAAGAATTTAGGTATTTTTTGTATCATTCACATGATAGCTTTATGTTTGTTGATTGTCGAATTTTTGTGGAGTGTTACAAAGGCTAGCCTCTGGAAACTTTGGAGTTAAACACACACCCAAGTTTCTTTTGTAACACTACTATTTTGACCAATATATGAAAATAGCATAAATGTGGGTTAGTTTATAATTGTGCCTTTTAAAAGTACAAATGCAAATAGATTATACCTGTGTTTTTTGGGTAGAATTTGAAGTTTATTTAAGAACTTGCTTATGTTACTGTCATACATCACATTACATAATCATGAAAGCAATCAAGAAGCATACAATCCCTATTACAATAAACGTCATCACATTGACAACTAGCAAAGTTCCTACTGTTATCTGGTAAGGGCCACGGACCATTGATGTTGGCACCGTAAATGCCTGTTCATTTACTCGTCTGTCGCTCGAGACCTACTCTTGATCACAATCAACAGGGTTACACCAGTGTGAGAAGCCATGTTGTTCACAACTATAGTATAACCTTCCATAATTCAAATCAGAATCGGAGACCTTAAACGTGGCGTCCACCTTGCATCTCTTGCAAACAGAGCGAGAGTACCTTGCATACGAATCACCTCTCGTGTAACAGCTGTGGTGCGACATATTTCGTACCCAACAACTGTTGTTGTAAGGGTATGGATATTTAGGGGATGAGACTTTATTTGAATGCTTTTAGGTTTTCTTTTTCATGTGTGTAGAAGTGATCTAATGTAAGGGCACTCCTATGTTAAGTGAGCTGCTGAGTTGCTTTTTAAATAGGGGGGACTGGGTTACTGTATTCAACGGCCATATTTTTTGTAAGTCAAGTTCCAACGGTAACTTCCAGATTTGTAATAGGGGAAATTGATGGGTTAGTTCCTATTTTGTACAGTTTATACAAATGCGTAGCCCCAATTTGTTTATGAATGCCATTTAATTGGGCTTTCCAAAATATGTCACTGGGCCTTTTCTAAATAATGGTTTAGGGTTGGGCTTAATTAAACAAATGTTTGTTGGGCTTCATTAAATAGCGACATGTGTTTTTAATAACCATGTGTGTTTTATAAATATAGTTGGGCAACATTTTTAATTATTGTTAGGTTGTAAGTTTTATAAATTATGCAACATGTGTGTATTTTCATGAACCTAATAATAATAGCACTCAATTTTTTTGATGTAGTGCATTTTCTAAAAATAATATGTAGGAGACTCTATTTTTATTGGCTATAATGACATTAGTGCAACTCAAAATTTACAGAATGCACATATTTTCACTTTAAATAATTAGCACCTTAATACAACCAAATTTTAAATTTGTGCTTTTTCAAAAAAAAAAAAAAAAAATTGCACAACCTTCATTGGGTAAAATGACACTTGGTTGGTCTCAAACCTTAGGCAATCATGAATAAACATTTTTAATAGTGTTGGGCTAAGATTTTTACAATGTGCAGTTATATTTATAAATTGAATCGCTTTGCAAAACCTATGGGATAGCTCATGGTATTTTGAGAAAACAACTCATAAGAAATTATTTTTTAGGCTCTTATAAAATAACATATTCCCACCTTAATGAATTAGCACCTTAATACAACCTAATTTTAAATACGTGTATTTTAAAAAATAATTTGCACAACCTCCATTATTGGGTAAAATGACACTTAGTTGGGCTCAAACCTTAGGCAAATCATGAATGGACATTTTTTATGGTGTTATGCTAAGATTTTTATAATGTGCAATTATATTTATAAATTGAATCTCTTCGCAAAACCTATGGGGTAATTCATGGTATTTTGAGAGAACAACTCATAAGAAATTAAATAAGAAATTAATTTCTAGGCTCTTATAAAATGACATATTCTCACCTTAATGAATTAGCACCTTAATACAACCCAAATTTAAATACGTGCATTTTAAAAAATAATTTGCACAACCTCCATTTTTGGGTAAAACGACACTTAGTTGGGCTCAACCCTTAGGCCAATCATGAATGTATATTTTTGATAGGGTTGTGCTAAGATTTTTAATTATGTGCAATTATATTTATAAATTGAATTTCTTCGCAAAACCTATGGAGTAATTCATGGTATTTTGAGAGAACAACTCATAAGAAAGTAAATAAGAAATTAATTTATAGGCTCTTATACAATGACATATTACCACCTTAATGAATTAGCACCTTAATACAACCCAAATTTAAATTCGTGCATTTCAAAAAATAATTTGCACAACCTCCATTTTTGGGTAAAACGACACTTAGTTGAGCTCAACCCTTAGGCCAATCATGAATGGACATGTTTTATAGTGTTGTGCTAAGATTTTTATAATGTGCAATTATATTTATAAAAATTAATTTTTAGGCTCTTATAAAATAACATATTCTCACCTTAATGAATTAGCACCTTAATACAACCCAATTTTAAATACGTGCATTTTAAAAAATAATTTGCACAACCTCCAGTATTGGGTAAAAAGACACTTAGTTGGGCTCAAACCTTAGGCAAATCATGAATGAACATTTTTGATGGTGTTATGCTAAGATTTTTAGAATGTGCAATTATATTTATAAATTGAATCTCTTCGCAAAACATATGGGGTAGTTCATGGTATTTTGAGAGAACAACTCATAAGAAAGTAAATAAGAAATTAATTTCTAGGCTCTTATACAATGACATATTACCACCTTAATGAATTAGCACCTTAATACAACCCAAATTTAAATACGTGCATTTTAAAAAATAATTTGCACAACCTCCATTTTTGGTAAACTGACACTTAGTTGGGCTCAACCCTTAGCCCAATCATTAATAGACATGTTTTAATAGGAACCAAAATACATACATCCATTTAATAGGAACCAAAATACATACATTCCATGAAATCAGTCAATTTCACCAAATAAACGCTTGCATCCAGCAAAAACATATACAGAAATTGGGCCTTCACCAAAATACAACCCCAAATATACACAATAGGGTTCATTACTAGAATATGACCAAAATACAATCATTTCCCTTACTAAGTTTGATTTCCCATCCGCAAAATATCATCAATCCCCTTACTAAGTTTGATTCCCTTACTAGACAATAACCAAAAGACCATCCATTCCATATATCCCTTACATACAAACTATTATATTACCCAGTCATACTATCCATAAATGATTTCACCATTTTTGCCCTGTAGTTACCAGCTGAATTCATAGAATACACACCCGTTCTTGGTTGTTTCTAAGCAATGCACTGCTCAATATGCCAACAAACGACCATACCGCAATCAACAGAACAATCAGATTGTTGCAGACAATCCTCTGAAACTGGCTCTATTAATGTCTTTTTTAGGAAAGGGTGGGCAGGCCTACACTTCTTGTATAACTCACGCAACCTTTGATCAACAAACCTAACCTGTATTATACATGAGCGTCAAAGGTTATTAACAAACTTCACACCAAAGTATTATACAGCCTCTATTTAGCAATTATCATATAATTATGATTGCTCACCACAGTCAATGCTTCCATTAAGTATCTATCAACCAAACCTGGTCCTCTTTTTCGCATGGAGTTATAAAAACTCCATTCATATGTTTGCATATCGAACTTCAGTAACGTCCAATGGTTGCCCAATCCCCTTGATGTGCTTCCCTCCCCAGTTACCAGGATAGGGAAAACCAAGAAATTCATATCCAATGCTTCTTCAAGCTTTTTGCTAACCAAATTCTCAAATGTGTTCTGGTTTCTGGAAGCATTCCACTTAATCAAACCCTGAGTAGTGCAAAAAATAATTCCATTAACTAAAAACTCTGTCACATAATCAATTTTCTAATGAAAATTAGGATTCAACAAACTTATAGCTTACATACCCAACAAGAAGCAGTAAACACCATAGTATATTTCGAAGAAGGTTTATCGTTGCTATAAATTTTGTGCAACAGCTCACCCCACGCATCTATAACCTGAGAATTACGTCATCATTAAATTCAAAGTTCAGCAATGTTAAAAAATGTGCAATCACCAATATTTTAGAAAATGCCCCGGGTGCTTACCGAGTTCGCTATTTCACCATTATGAAGAATTTCAATGATATCTCCGAGTGTAACTTCTGCCAAGGGCTGAACACCCTTCCAGACCAAATAGCTTTAAAAAAGGGGAAACATTATGATGATGTTAGTAATATATACTACTAATCCATAATTAAATGGAAAAAATAATGAAAACTCATACTCTTTCCCAGAACGGTGGAGTAGATATATGATTTTATCTCTCACAGATTCACCCGTTTTTTTCATTGCAATGCACGAATTGTTAAATTGGAAGCTGTAGTTGGGATTCCGATGTCGTCTTCCCTTTTTCTTCAAACCTTTGTTATCTTTGTCGGTGTTTAATCCTTTTTCCAAATTAATTAGCTCTTTAGTGGGCAACTGAGGTGTAGTCACTACACGTTTCCTTCCATCCCGCTCGGTTCTGCCTTTCACTCTTTTTATAAGTGTACTTGGTGAGGGATGGTTCGCTTTCCTTTTACCTTTTTCAGATGGTGTTTCTTCACCGGATCCTCCTTCTGTCACCACTACTACCCCTACATCAATCTGATCATTCCCTGCTTCCTTAAACTTCCCTAACTGCTCAAACATAATTTCGTTTACTTTCTTGAGATCGGTATTTTCACGCTTCAGGATATGTATACTCTCAATAGTTTCCAGCTGCTCCATAATTTTTGGATTAGCGTACAACTGAGTTGCTGATGGAACTGAACATTCTTCCAACTTTTGGACCAGGTCCTCATTCTCAGCCCTTAATTGACAAATACATTCCTCTTTCGGCTTTAACTCTTCTTCAAACTTCCTCTTTGCTGCTGCCATTTCATCTTTCAACCTTTCCAGCTCACTTATCTCTTCAACTAACCTTGCCTCATCCCCTATTGCACCCACATTTGAACCAACATCCCTATTCATAGTGTTTTGATCTTGTGCGCATCTGATTTCCCCCTCAACATTATCCTTATTACTTTCATCATGCGATTCATCAAATCTTAGTGATGTAAGCACTACGTTTATCATTTTTTTCGCCTCCTTAGCTCCATCAGGGGTTTTGATCTGAGTCATATTAAGACTCCAGCTAGGCTCCAAATCCTCCAAAGCAGAATCACATAAATTTTTGAAGTTGTGTGATTTCCCATTACCATCAGCATCTACATTGTTCCCCAAAACTGCATCCCCCGAGTCTAAGTTGTTAAGCTAAAAAACTTGCATACCTCCATCTTTAGAAGTCGAATCAAAAAATTCCTTTCCCGGGGAGTTCAAAATCTCACCATCTTGAACACAATCACCTAATTTGGCCTCTTCCGGATCTAATGCATTGTTTAAAGTAACCAAATTTGTTGTTGGCTCAACGAGTTCATCACATTTGGATCCCAATTCCAAATCAAAACTCCTAATATAATTGTTGTTTTCGTCCACAACCCTTGTCACATTTCCATCGCCTTCACAGTCAAATATTCTGAAATTTACCAATGATTGCAGCTTCTTTTCTTCAGCTAGTGTCAGACTCAAGGGCATTGTAGAGATCTAGCAAAGCATCACAGAAACACAAGTTAAAATAGTTTTAATTCAATAGATTTAGAGACAGATTAAATTGGGACAATAGAGACAACATAAATTAGGACATTGTATGACATACATTATCTATTTCTGCAAGGTTCAAACTCGAGAGGGCAGCGTGCAACTCATCCATGTCCCACTTTAAGAATCGAGGAAATTTGTCTCCCCTGCTATCCACCAAGGCAGTCCGCTCACATAACCAAAACTACAAAAAAATAGGATTTTTTTTAAGCGAAGAGATTTCTGTTCAAAATAATTACAATTTAAATAATATTAGTTTGGCTTACCGGTAGCATAATTGCACAACCACCAGCCTTCAAGCTATTGCTTGACTTTATTTGGTTTTTCAGCATCTCCACAATGTATGTGCTCCAATCATAGCTGCACATACGCTCAAAGTCTTCCAAGCAATCCGTCAAATTGTAGGAAAGTGCAAAATTCTGGTTTGGACAAATGAATGCCGCCATTAAATAACAATTGACCAATCTTGCGACATCCTGAATACTCTCTTCTTTCTTGCATTTCAATTTTTGGTTAATTTGTTGAAGTATGTGAGGCTTGTAAAGAACAAACTGGATCTTCCGGTTGTCGATCTCCTTTTTAAAACAACGTCGTACCCATGTAGGACTCCCATTTGCCCTTGACTTCAGATTTACTATTTTTGAACCCCCACTCACACCAAAAATCAATTGAGCATTAAGACTTGTAAGTGGCACACGCTGCCCCACAATCACAAATGTCTCAGAATCTAAATCAAACTTACGAATAATACGCCTAATGGCATCCTCATATTTATGACATCTTTTCATCAGGAATTCGTGGCCCCTTCTGTAAATTGCCTCAAAGAGGAACCAGAATGGCGTCCTCTTAATAGTTAATAAGTGACAATCATTAAATTGTAATTCATTTAATTCCTTTATAGTTGTACGCATATTCGATCTGTAATAAGTCTCTTTACTTACGGGCAAACCACCTATCAACGGTAAAGATTATATAAATCATTCCTAATACCAAGCAAACCATCTATAAGAAAATATTAAATCGCAGTTCTTACGGAATTTGTTTCGGGGCTGAATAACAGTTGTCTTTGCACTGTTCGGACGATCCATCAATTCTTCAGAAAGGCTATCATCCTCTTCTTCCTCAGGTACTACACTTTTCTTTCTATGTGCTCCCTTATGACCTTCTTCACAATGGAAAAAATGAATTAGCAAAACATATTACAAATCACGTATTTTAAAAATTACAAACACTGTAAAAATGTATTTCACCTTTCCTAGAGTATGATTCCTTCGATTCTCTATACTTAGATCGGCCCCGTCGTCTCTTATCCTTATGCATGTCAGATTCTAAGAACATTAAACATTAAGTAAAAAATCATTGCTAATCAAATAACAACAAATTGTATTTGTGAGGCATAAAATAATTTCCCAGTACCTGACCCAGTTGATTCATCATATATCACAGTCCGTTTCCCTGGAAATATTGACCCCATTCTCAACATATGTTGCACAAAATCTTTTATCTCCCATAATTTAGGCAAAATGCACATGTAGAAAACACTTAAATTAACATTGCAACTATAAATAATATCCTTTTTACGATCATGTCTCTCTTCATCCCGCCCTCTTACACCACTTGATCCTAAAACACAAGACAATTATACACATTCATATCTATGTACACTCTTTTAATAGACTTATCATAGGAGGGAAAAACCTCAAAACAAACCTCTGGTTTTTATTCTGCTATGGCATTCTTTGGAATAACTCCTACTTGCTTTTTTTCTTTTACTTCCCCTGCCATAGTCAACACTGCTCTTCCTCCTAGATTGTCTATCTCTAGATGACATCCTATTTTCATACATGTAACAAACATATAACAACAATATCCCATTAACAAATTTCATTAATTTCTGGAGTAAAAAAAACAAAAACAAAAAAATAGGTTTCGAACATTTTCGACCATACACCATAATCCATCGACGAAATCCTACTTTTATACACGAAATAGACATATAACAACAATATTCCTTAACAAATCCAATTTCAAACGATGCAATCCATTAACTATTTTCGTACAAACATCAACATTCTCTGATCAAGGACCATTTTTAACAGAGGTCTTTGTGAAATTGTCGTCTTAATTTCTAAAGTTTTAACAACAGATAAAAAATAGAGAAAAATTTGCATCGAGTACCTTGTTTTCTTTTCACGTTGCACCCCGAGCCTCTCTGGTTTTGAAAATGGTTGAAATGGATGGAAAGTGTTCTTCTAGATTCTCTCGTCTTCTAAATGTCCCAAATTTCAAAAATCAATCTTCCAATTTCCCATTTCTCACTGTTTCTACCATTTTCTTACTTTTTGGTAGTATATAGAAAAATAAATACTGACGTTTGGGTTACCCCACCCACCAAAATGTCAAATCTCAACTAAAAGGTGAAAATAGCAGGTGGAGGTGGGGAAAGGTTGTACTATTCTGAAGCCTACAAGCAGACTATAATATTTTTGCCCTTCTTTGTATTTTCACTAATGGGCCTGCCACAATTTGTAATAAGGCTATTATATTTGCCCTCCTATGTATTCCCCCCCCCCCCCTCCCTTTTTTTTTCCAAAAGCTCACAAATATAAGATATACCCACCAGCAAAGACTACAAAGCAACCTATTGGTTTTCCAAAATAATTTGAGGTTTCTCAAGCCATAATCTTAAAGAGGAATTACAATGAATTAAGGATTTCACCAAACTTTGTCCACAATCTTTTCTGGTTCAACTTCAATTCCTTAAAAAATGTGTTTGTTTCTAGCCTTCCACAGAGTGTTTGTTTCCAGCTTTCCACAGACAACACCTTCCCATATACAAACTGCAAAGATTTTACCCCTCTTGCCTTTGAGAATGTCGAAATGTATAAGTAAATGATCTTTAGTACCGTGCATAGCAATAGGGGTATCGAGCCATTTGTAGCAGCTTGTACAAATCTTGAACGCCATTGAGCAGTGTATATAAAGAAGAGATGTTAATTCCTATTGAAGGCCGCAATAAGAACACTTGGTCTCCTCCACAGATAAGGGTATCCATCGCATAATGAGGTTGGTTTGGGTGGAAATTTTGGTTATTCGGTCACCGAACCGAACCAAATAATAAAAATCGAATTAACCAAAAACCTCTTAGCCAGTAACCAAAATCGAACCGAAATATTTTGGTTCGGTTATTAACCAAAATATACTATGTACTACTTTTTTGGACTTTTTTAGACATTTTGGGCCCAAATAATAAAAAAAAAATCTGATAAAAGTCCATAAAACAATGATAATTATTCATAAATTATTTACAAAACTATATTAACATCCTAATAAACTAAAAGTCCATAAAAATTAAAAATAACATCCAAAAATTAGTCAAATACTAAAATAACATAATACTCCAATGTCCATATTCCAAAATAGATTAATATGTGATTGATAGATTGACTTGATAATATTTATTTTAATTATTAAATATATTATTATAATAATTATTAATTAAATTCAATTTTCGGTCATTTCGGCTATTTTCATACCAAAATCGAAACCGAAATAAAATACCGAAATTTTAAATTTTAAAAACCCTAACCGAACCGAATTGAATTGTAAATTTCGGTTTGATTTGATCGGTTAATTCGGTTTTAACCTATTAGTGCTCACCCCTAGGAAATTTATCTCTAATCAATCTACATGTCATAGCTAAGACTTTAAGTAGTGCAACTTGTGTATCTCTCTCTCTCTCTCTCTCTCCATAACAATGTACTTTAAAGAATCCAAAAGCAGGTAAAAAAACTGCATTGTTAGAATTGATTTTGTCATGATTAATGCAATTAAGGTATTTATCGTGACCAGATGCTTTGGTAGTCTTCTGCATATGAGTTCAAGTCCTCTATAGAAGTGGGTAAAGACTTCTAGTGTAGATGTGAGCAAAAGAACTCAGACCGAAAGAGTATGAAGTCTTCTGCTATAAGAGTTAGAGTCTTCTGGTGAGCTGGTTTTAAGCTACAACTTTAGTAGAGGGGAGATTTTCATACTCATACAGTTATTTCAGTTTGATTGGATGGTTATATAACTGAATCAAGTTGGAGGAGGCTTTGGGAGATTACAAAAAAAATGATTGCAAAGAGATTAATCAAATTTTTCCATGTTATTCATACAAGTGTTAGTTGAGAGCAGTTTTTCAATTAGAGAATTAGGCTTCTTGAGAGGATTCAAGAGGGTCATACCTAATTCGATCCTGAGAGAGATTGTAATTTGTAATTACTCGTTGATTTATAATGAATTGAGTGCTCTTACTCCGTGGACGTAATCTATTCAAGATCGAACCACGTAAAATTTGTTGTTCGTCATTGTTGATTTACAGTTTCTTTAATTTTCGTTATTCGTTGATTATCTGTTGGAACTATTCTTGGATTGCTTAATTGGCTAGAATAGTTTTGGGTATGTGATAATCCAACATATTTTAAGCTCTTAAAATATTAAACATTATGTAAGTGATTATTTTTAATATAAAAGTGATTTTCTTTATGAAATTGAGTTTGCAAATACACACTAAATTTGTCTCCGGACAAATTTTAAGATATATATATATATATATATATATATATATATACTTATATTTTTATTTAAAAAAATTGGGAAACGTAAATTCGAGTTGAAAGAAAAAAAAATGGTCCTAAAATGATATGTAGTTTGAAGTAGAACATAGTATGACTATGAAGGGGGAATATTTGTTATATATATATGTGATCTCATTTTCAGGAATAAATCTAAAATTTGGAATATGAAACCACAAAAATGACAAATATCAAAATTAATTATATAGCCTAAAATACTATTGTCTTTTTAGCTGTCAATTTGAGTCCAACACATTAGGTTAATCCAACCATTTCAAAGTTAAGTATGAATTGGGTGAAAAAAATTAGTGTGCGACTATATACCCCTCCATATTTATTTGATACACCCACCCACTTAATCTACCCATTTAAATTTACTTCATTACTAAATATATCCCTCTCTCTAATATTATTCAAAATATTTATACACCCACAAATTCTCCTGTTATACACGACTTCATGACTTCATCTTCTCCACACGCAGCGGACACCCCGGGACTCAGTGCTGCCACCGCCACGCAGCGCTGCGACACTCTGCACGCAGCGCCGCGACTCAGCACCATGAAACCCCATGACTCAGCGCCGCCACCGCACTACCCTCTTCCTCGCGATCGCCACCGCACACGCAGTGCCACCGTCATTTTCTGAAAGAAAAAGAAAAATAATATTATAGTTCAACAATATTTATTCGAAAAACAACTCACATTTCGGCGAATACATTTCGAAAAATGGTTAATATTTAGACAAAAATATATTTTCGAATACCTAACCAATTTTCGTCAAATGTTTGTCGAAATACTAACAATTTTTCAACGAACCAGGTTCAAAAATTAGTGTCGTGATTTTTTTTAAAATACGGGAATAACAATCTTGGTACACAATATACGAAAATTGTAGGCTAAAAATACGAAAAATCTTGGTACACAATACTTATTCCATAAACAAAAAAATAACATGAACAGAAAAATAAAGTTACACTTCATCAAACAAAATATTCAAACAAATACACTTACACACATAGCGTAAGACTCCTGAGTGTACACCATTTTTGTAACAAAACAATGAACTAATTTTGCATCACATTCGTAAAGATGATAAAATGGTGTACAATCTGCATTTTCTCTTCTCTTTTCTTCCCGTATTGATGTTCTTCTTTGTGTTTGTGTTTCTTGTGACTTTTGGTATTCTAGTGGGTGTATTAAGTATTAAGTTTTTTTATTATTATAAGGGGACAAAAATCATTAAAAAAATATATTATAATAAGTAAAAAATAGGGTGGGGTATCAAATAAATATAGATGGGTATACAATAGAACCAAAAATTATTGGTTCAACGGGTTTTGAGCGGCCCAATTGGTTTATCAATTTTTTTATTAAGACTTTTAAACTGCTTTTATTTCTTTTAAGACTTATGGTACAGTAAAACCTCGTTAAATTAATACTTAATAAATTAATAACCTCACTAAAACTAATAATTTATCCGGTTCCAAGTGGGACCAGTACAAATTTGGGACCCAATCAATAAAATTATAAGATAATAATTTTTTTGAGATCCCAGTGTATATATATTGGTCCCGACGAAACTATAAATTAATAATTATTAAAAATAATCCATATATATATATATATATATGATGCACTTGAATATTCTTAAGACAACTTAGTAAAATAAGAATCTATTGTAACTTGCTTTTTCTTGAACTTCAAATCTATGTTGATCTCATTTTTAAATCTCCTTACTGCACCCAATAGTTGTGGCGTTGTCTTCCCGTACTGCAATAAAAAGTTATGAAGAGTTGTTGATGCTTGCAATGCTTCTTTTAGAGTAACCGGTTGCAAAGCTATTGAATCATCCTTTGGATTATTTTAACTTAATTTTCATCAATAACTATGCATGTATACTTAAAGTTATTCAAAGAATTTGGAACTTTGAAGGTCAACTGTGCATATACGTTAAAACCTCTGTAAATTAATAAATTATTAATTTATCGATATAATAATATCTTTATAAATTAATAAAATTCTCCAGTCCCATCATTATTAATATATAGAGGTTTTATTATGTAAGTTTGTAATGAACTTTAATTATAATTAATAAATTATATTATAAATTTTGAGTAAGTTTTCTGTAAAACTTGTTCGTAATATGAAATTGATACTATTACATACATTTATTAATACCATAATATTTTATACTGTGATTTCAGTTTTATAAGTCTGATGATATAGTGAATACATATAATGGTATCAGTGAATATATGTAATGATATAAATTTCATACTTTGAAACTTGTTCATGAGAGAATTTGTAAAAAATTCAGGACTTATTGTTTTATACTACCTCCGTCCCGGAGGAACTTACATATGTACTATTTTCTCGTGTTTTAACGAGCGAA
The DNA here is from genome assembly GCA_947034835.1 of Ballota nigra. NCBI lineage: Eukaryota > Viridiplantae > Streptophyta > Magnoliopsida > Lamiales > Lamiaceae > Ballota > Ballota nigra. The sequence continues at coordinate 56,220,477 of OX344723.1, read as the reverse complement.
TTTTTTATTAGTATTTAAAATGATAAAAAATAAAATTAAGTCACTTTATAATAGAAGAGAGATAGATCTATATATCATACTCTACCTAAAAAGTCACTTTATCATTTTAAATAAAAATAAACAACTCGCTCGCTAAAAAACGAAAATAAAAGTAGTGTGCAAGTTCCTGCAGAACGGAGAGAGTATTAATTATGATAAATTAACAATGTACTAATGTGGCTATTGCCAATAGCGTGAGTAGATAGTAAATTATATGTGGGATGGACCGAGTGACCAACAATATTTATTTGATACGGATTAAGAAAATCATTTAATATTCTGCAGCACTTTTTAGTAAAAAAAAAAATTAATACTATTAAAAAAAAATTCATTTGAATTGCATGATACATTTAGTGTGCACGAGACCTACTCTTTTCAATACGTAACACATGTCAATGAGGATTGTATGTCGCAAGGGTACGGAGATATGAGCGCGGGTGTGATACGATACGAGTTCAGAGATACGGTTTCTTTTAATATTGTAGGGTACGATTCATCGAAAATACACTTATTTAATTATATTTTATTATATATAATATTTAAAAACATATATTTTTTTTTAAAAAAAAATTGTAAACTAAACGTTTGTAATTCACTTTTTTTTTATATAAAAAAAACTTAAGATTATTCAATAATTTAATGTAATTAAGTAACAAAACATATATTCAAGTACCATCCGTGCAATACATATGTTATAAATTTATAATAATGAATTCAATATAAAATGAGTGTCACATTGTCAGTTTAAATTATATTAAATTAATGTATTTAATATAACAAGTAGGAATCGTTAGGAGGATTCGAGAATATGTTAGCCGGATTCGCCAAGTGACAGTTGGATTCACAACTTGGAAAATTCTATTCGTGAATTCAAGAATTGCATCCATTTTAGGGTCCGAGTGCAAATTTGATACTGCATTATGATATTTTTAGAAGAATTTGTGCATCATAGATCTAGTGTAGTATCTATACTAATATAACAATAAAATGTTCTAAATATAGTAACTAAGTATATCAAAAGTCTTTCTAATTTTGGTTAGTATTGTATTTAATATTTATACCTAATTAAAGTTACATATGCAATTAAAAAAAATATTTTCATATTCGAATAAATAATATGTATCAAATATTTTAAACCATTAAAATAGAATCAATACATAAAAAATTATACTAATATAATAATAAAATGTTCTAAATATAATAACTAAATATATCAAAAGTCTTTCTAATTTTGGTTAGTATTGTATTTAATATTTATACCTAATTAAAGTTACATATGCAAATAAAAAAAGTCTTTTCATATTCTAATAAATGATATGTATCAAATATTTTAAACTATTAAAATAGAATCAATACATAAAAAATTACTATTAAATTTTGTTTGGCTAAGTCTTTTTTATTTATTAAATTTGTTTATTTTTTATTTAATTATTGTAACTTATCATATTCTAATACTTATTAATTTAAAATCATGAAGTATCAAATTTGACAACAATGAAAGTTTTTATCAAAAATATTTTAGAAATTAGGTCATACAAAAAATTCTTTCTAATTTTAATAAACATAATATTTAATATTTTGACATAATTGAAAATGTGTAATTAAAAAAAGGTCTTTTCATTGTAAATATTTTTTAAAAGACTCTAAATAATAATTTGAATAAAAGGTTTAATCCCCCTAAAAAATTAAATAACATAAAAATGCACTATTAAAATTTGTTTAGTTAATTTTATTTTTTATTTATCCAGTTTGTTTTTTTCTACAATTAATGTAACTTCATACTAATTAATTAAAATCATAATTGAAGTATTTGTTATGATAGCAATTGAAAAATTTTCAATGTATTTGAATTATCCTGATTTTCATTGATATTCATTAAATAAAACTCTTCATAATTGTCTCTTTTAAAACATAGTTGGTTGGAGTAGAAACTATGAGTAACAGTAAATAAAATTTATTTCACGTAGGAGATCATCTCATATGTGTCTTTTTTTTTTAGCACACCTCATTGTATCATTATAAAAGCTTTACAACATCAATTTGGATAGGAATATAAATTTAATTTAATCTTTTTTTAATGAGGGACTCTTGCGTGAGACAGTTTGTCTCATATACATGTAATAATGTTCCACTTAAATATTTGGGTTATACTCTCCTTTAAATTATAGTTGAGTTGGAGTCCAATAAAATTCATAGGTCATATAGTAAATGCAATTTGTTTCATGTAATAGAATGTCTCATAATTATCATAATGAAAGTTTAATTTTAAGGCACGAAAAAAATTAAAAAAATGCAAATATTAAAACACTAAACACAACATATATGTTTACGGAGAACTTATTAAAGATATATATCAATATATTTCTAAAGAATATTATAAAGACATTTCAAAGTACCCTAAAAATATTTTAGTACTCCCTCTGTCCATTGTGATACTTTTTTTGGCACACAGATTAAGAAAAAGGTACAATAAGTACATTTTATGCATATAATATGAGTTTAATAAATATTTTTTATTTTTTGGCATGCAAACTTTTTATGGGACAAACAAAAATAGAAAGTATGCAATAGAATTTGGGACAGGGGAAGTATCATATATATTTATAAAATACATTTGAGATTTTTAATTTTATTGTATGACTTATAAAATATATGTAAGAAAAGGTGTGTGACAATGTTAATGTTCGAGAATGATAATACAAAATGTTATATTTATGTTATGAAATTTGTTGTTCTAATTTTATGATTTTCTTTCTTTTTAATATGAATTTATCATCATTACAATTATTTTATATTACAAAAATTGAATAATTATAATGATGATAAATTCATATTAAAAATAATAGCGGTACAAAAATATATAAACAAAAATGTATATGAAACAATCACATTCATGATACAAAACTCATCTATCAAGTTTTAAAAATGGTGAATATAACGTAAATACAAAATGAAGCATCATCTCATCATATATGAGAGTTTGATTGTCTCAGACGTCAAGATTCCGTCAAATACATACTCCCTCCGTCCCGCTATAACGTTCTCCTTTTGCCATTTTGGTCCGTCCCACTATAAACTTCTTATACCTCATTTGGAAATCAAATAATATTATTATATTCATCTACTTTATTCATATCCACTCATTTAACCACATTCCACTTTATTCTCTTCTCTCTCCATCACATCATTTGTACTATATCTATATTTTATTATCTATCTTAAATCTTGTGCCAAAAAGTAACAGGAACGTTATACCGGAAAGTAGGTCTTGTTTAAAAAGTGACATACCGGGATAACATACTAGTTATAAAAGTGACAAAAACGCGGAAAGTAGGTCTTGTTTAAAAAGAAGAAAGAAAAAAACGTGAACAGTAGGGTAAAAAAAAACGTTTAACAGTAGGAAAAAAAAAGTGATACTATTGAGAGTATAAATAGAGCAGTAAAAATCAGTGTTAAATCGCAGAAGATTGGGAAACAGCAAATTAAAAAGCTTTAATTGTCGCCAATTTTAGGAATGGTGGTTGGACCAGTAGAACAATATCCAACCCCCTATTAAATCACCTCTGCCATGGCTCCACCTACCTTCTCTCTCATACGCAGTAAAGTCGCGTTACTCTGCTCACCCACTCTACCTTATTGCTGCTACAAGGAAATCACTTCTACTCAAATTAGAACAACCCAAATAATTATCCTGCGACCAACAATTTAATTCAAGCGCGCGCGATAGAGAGAGGATGGTGGGACCAGGGAGGCCATTGTTCGTGCTGTTTGGGTCATCAATAGTTCAGTTAAGCTTCAGCAATGGCGGTTGGGGTGCCATCCTCTCCGATATCTACGCCCGTAAAGTATGTCGTATTTGCATTTTGTGGTTTCAATTGGGAATTTGGAGTAGGGTTTTGAATTTGGGAGTAATTTATGCTGAAATCTCTGCCAATGAATTTCGAACTTCGTTCTATGCTGTTATAATTGTACATTGTTTTCTGTTATAGCTGAAAATGATTGTGTTTGCATAAAATAAAGGATGGTTGCAAATTGGGAACCGGAAAACAGAGGGTGGATTGAGAAATGTGAGGATTTATGGAAAGCATGGAATTATGTGGCTTCATTGGTGTTTTGACAATCATATGTAAAATGCTCTTCGATTAGCGTGGCTTTTGGTACGAAAACGTGGTTACTCATTTCACTTTTGCCAGTTTTGGGGGCTACAAGAAAATTTAATGTGGTTCTTTCACTCAAATTACATATACATATAACTAAAACTATTTATTATCATGGTATTTCCCTGTTATGTCTGAAGTATACCTTCCACTGTTATGGTTCGGATGTGTCGGTGTCAAAATTCTGATAATAAGCTAAGAATTTGAATCATGTCTACATTTTTCATTCATGGTGAAATTTCCACATATTAATTAGGTAACCAGAGGAATACAATTCATTTATGTGGTTTTTCTAGGTTTAAATTCAAGGACATTCATCCAAGAAAGTCAAATATATTCATGAAGCAGATTTTCTAGTTCAGATATAAGTTTTGGATTATGGTACTTCCTCTTTGGTCAAGTAAACTGATAATCATTTAGGGCTTGTTTGTTTCGGGATTTAGGTGGGCGTGTGAAGTCATGACTTTACGCCCACAAGATGTAAAGTCTTGAATGATAATAAAAGTGTGTGTTTATTTTGGGATTTTAGTAGGGTGGGATTTTACTTTATGTCAAATCATGTGTAAAAGTAAAGTAGGATGTGTAAGATAAAAGTAGGAAATAGAGTGTAAGTGAGAAAAAAGTAGGAAAGAGAGTGTAAGTGAGAGAAAAGTAGGAAAAAAAGTGTAAGTGAGAGAAAATAGGTATTATAGGTGTGGATGAAGAATGAGATGTAAAAACGGGATGTTACATCTCTAACTAGAATGGGGCGGGGGCCGAAAAGTCTTAATCCTGTCCGTGTAAATCTTAGGGCTTGTTTGTTTCAATGTTTCGGGATTTAGGTGGGCATGTGAAGTCATGACTTTACATCCACAAGATGTAAAGTCTTTGATGATAATAAAAGTGTGTGTTTGTTTTGGGATTTTAGTAGAGTGCGATTTTACTTTATGTCAAATCATGTGTAAAGAGTATAGTAGGATGTATAAGAGAAAAGTAGGAAAGAGTGTAAGTGGGAGAAAAGTGATATGTGGGTAATGATTGAGTGAGAGAAAAGTGATATGTGGGTAATGATTGAGAAGAGAAAAATGATAAAGTGAATTGTATTGGGATGAGTAATAATAAGTATTTATAGGTGTGGATGAAGAATGAGATGTAAAAACTGGATGTTACATCTCTAACTAGAATGGGAAGGGGGCCGGAAAGTTCTAATCATGTTCGGGTGAATCCCAAACAAACAATGTCTTAGTTTCAAGTACCATTTTAAGCATTAATTGTTTTGATTTCTTCTAAGTACTCTTTCATTAATCAGTTTTTCCAGTGAAAATTCATAACTAGGCCAAATAGACTTATTAGGAAGAAAGGAGTCAGTGGAATGAGAATAATTAGTGTTGAGATTAGATTTTTATTATGTAATCTCGCCCCAGTTTTTAAAGGTGACTGACCTGATCTTCGACAAGCGTCTGCCTAAGTGACTGATGGTGCAACTTGTCATTTTCCTTAATCTAGCATGACCCGAGATATCCATATTTCCTCATTGTATAAAGGGGTATTTGCAAAAAATAAAAAGTGGGGGAGAATCACTTTTTTCTCAAAAGCTCTTATCTCCCACATCTTTTGAAAAAGAAAATAAGTAATTCTCAAAGTTGATTGTTGTGTTTGCAAACACAGTGAGGCTGCACTATACTTAAGTCTCTTCTATAAATACTCAAATTCTGTATTCATTCATTTTTCTGGAGAAATATCCTTAGGGACGTCATAAGGTGCAAATGATTCGGCCTGTTGTAACCAAGTTCTTTCTGCTCTGTGCTCATTGATGTTTCGCTCATTCCTATTTTTTGTAGTTGCATACTACTAGTTCATTAACATCACCATATGGAGATGAGTTCCCATTTCGCTAATACTATCATGCAGATTGTTGAAAACGGTTTTTATTTGTGAATCGTTGTCTTTCTCATCAATCTTGTTTAAACTCAATTCTTATTAATTGTCTTCAAAACTCATCTTTTGTAGGCTGATATACTTACAAGAGGTTATTATGGTTGGAATTCTAGAAGAGCTGTCAAAATCATTGATCAAGTTTTTCCGAAGGTACTACTTGTAGAAGCAACTTCAAAATAACAATATTTTGGTTTTGCATCACTTTACATTAATTTCTTTCATGTCTACAACAATAGGGATATATGCAACCTGAACCTTACTGAAAAGATAATTTGGTTCATAAGCATGTGTAGTAACTCATTATGGTGATACATTTCCAAGAAATGACCTCTGTAGAAGGTGGAAGAGTGATTCATTTAGAAGTTATATGAAAGATGAATATAAGATATTTTATTTGTATCTTTTCTATGATCTTGGCCTGATGATTATTCCGTTCCAGGATGCTGCAACTCAGCCTTCTTTGGTGATTGTGTATTTTGGTGGCAATGATTCGATGGGGGCTCACTCATCTGGACTGGGTCCTCATGTGCCTCTTCCAGAATATATTGAGAACATGAAAACAATTGCAGCCCATCTCAAGGTAGCTTCTGAAATTGTAAATGGCCGAAAACTCGGTGCACCTATAGGACTTCACAAAAATGGTTCATTTGGTTGCATATATAGATTTTGTTTCAGTCCATTCCATTCCAGAACCTACCATTTTCTTCCTAACACTGCATTTTGCTCCAGAGCCTTTCAGACAAAACTCGTCTAATATTTCTCAGTTGTCCTCCTCTCAATGAAGAAAAACTTCGTGAGAACACAAGGTATAACATCTATTCCATAGGTGATATTTCTCATATTTGGTAGCTAAAATTGAATTCTAAACCTGTGGTTTTATCTCCTTCCACTCTTAGAATACTTATTCTTTTGGTGTTTCCTTCTTATACCAGTTCGTATTTTAGTGAGCTAGTTCGAACAAATGAGTTATGCCGAACATATTCAGAAGCCTGTATAGAGTTGTGCCAGGAGATGGGCGTGAAGGTGGTTGATCTTTGGACTGCATTCCAGAAACGAGAAGATTGGGCAAACGTTTGTTTTACGTGAGTGCAGACATACTTTTCTCAGATCACAATAGTCTTAAGAATTCATTTCTCCTCCGTCGCTGATTGGGGAAAAGCTTTATCAAAGAGGATTAAATGAAATTTCATTTCTCCTCCGTCACTAATTCACATTCTATTGTGTTACCAAATCCTTTTTCTCCCATTTTCTTACACAGGGATGGAGTTCACTTGTCTGAAGAGGGAAGTAAAATAGTTGTGGAGGAGATACTGAAGGTGCTCAAGGAAGCTGATTGGGAGCCCAGTCTACATTGGAAATCGATGCCAACTGAATTTTCTGAGGATTCACCGTACGATCTAGTCGCCTCTGATGGTCAGACGACGATAAACCCCTCAGAATGGACTTATCACAGAAAAACTCAATGGGACTAAAGTAAAGTGGGATATCACATTGCTCATAAGGTGGTATCGTATTAAATATATATGTATGCTACATTTCTTGGTTTAATATAGTACTAGTCTATAGCTTTGGACCAGAAGTGATTTCATAGTTTCCAGATGTTTATTGTGTTTCTTCTTAGGTCAAAATGAAACTAGAAAAATGACCAGGATTTATGTAAAATTGCTCAGTTGTATTTTTTCAGACACATCAGATGGTTTTCATGCTTTTAAAAATCCCTGTTACAGTATATGAAATAAAGTAAAGAATGTGATTTTCATATTATGCCATGCAAATGTGAGGAAATTTACAAGCTGTCCTTGGGAATATATGTCCAATTCAACATGGATACATAATTAAAATCCGTTGAAATAAAAAGGCAAAATTGTTTTATGTAATTAGATTCTCCTGTTATTGCAGGAGATCCAAGTCAAGTAAAAAATAGGACTTTTTTTAATCGGTAAAAAGAGTCAATAGGTGTAATAAAATCATATAAAATACTCTAAGCATGAGAGGTAGTTAGAAGAATCAAACGGAACGTCCAAGTCCAATAGGGTCGATCATCAACTCATCCGATTCTCAAATGAATATATTTTGTAACTTTTATTATAATTTTCAAATTTATTAAATATTTATTAGAAATTTCTAAACTATTTTTTTATTTTTCGTATTTGCTCTCTCTACTTGATATATATATATATATATATATATTGCATTTCCAACAGATTTATTTGATTAGAAAATAAATTCATGATTTCGACTTCCAGTGCAGAACCCTTCTCATTAGAATATTGAACGGGTAACAATTTTAAGCACAAAGTGAAATGCAACTATTAATCAATGTTATAAGGACCTAAAAGTATATTTTTGAGAACATACTAAACTAGTAATTAGTGCAATTTGTCAATAGTTAAAGTGTAATAAAAGAAATTATATAGCACAATTTTTTATAATATATTAATTTAGGTTTTATTTAATTTTTTGATTTGTTTATAATTATCCAAAATTAACCTAAACATGATGATTTAATTTTCCATTAAACTATTTATTAATGGAAAAAATGAATACATAGCGGAAAAACATAGACACTTGACAAATTTTCCGTTTTAATAAAAAAAATCCGCAGCTTGACATAAAATTTTGAAAAAAAAAAAAAAACCAGTGTTGATAACCAAATAATATTAATTTAAAATTGTTAATAATAATGTTCTTCTATATTTGGTTGGTGTTTCACCATCACAAACCATAGAGGAAAAGTAGATAAGTTTACTTGGTGAAGAAACAGAAGTACTCACTTGAATCGTGATATGTACATATATATACATATGCGTGCAACCGTCAATTTTTCAAACCAACTAAATTCGTTATGATGGGGAAATGGGGTCTATATACTCATTGAGAATCAATATTCTGAATCAAAGGGACAAGTTCTCTTTACTCCGACTCAGTTCTCATCAAGTGGTGATGGACGGCGGCACTGCAGCGGAGGCGCTTCTGCAAGAGCGACGCCGGAGCTTCGTCAGAGAGTTTGGCGCAGAGTCGAAGACGCTGTGGCAGCTTTCGGGGCCTTCGATTTTCACATACATTTGCCAGTATTCGTTAGGCGCATTTATGCAAACATTTGGTGGGCAAGTGGGGGAACTCGAGCTCGCAGCTGTCTCGGTCCAGAACTCTGTCATCGCTGGTCTTGTTTATGGAATCATGGTAAAATTCATTTGTCAATATTTTATCAACTTTCTTTATACATTGCATGGACTATGTTTTGTTGTTATGGATCTAAATTGAGGGCAGGGAATAATAAATATTTGTTGTGATATAATTTATGTGAAGAAGAAAGAATCCAGAAACCGATTAAAAGATGGGTTATAAAATATAATTTTTCTAATAATATTCATGTATAACAATTTTTTTATAAGATTAATTCAATTTTTTTTAAAAAAATTAACAATGTATAACTCTATAACCATAAAATTAAATAAAATTCAAAGGTAAATTCATATTTTGAACTAACATAATATTTATTTTCTTATAAAATATGTAAGTACTTAATAAAGAGCGTGACTATTCACACCCACAAATTTACTTAGTATACATATTTCTAAGTTAATTCACCTGGTATTAATTTTAGCTATAATTTATTTTTTCTTAGTACACCTTAAAATTTACAACTATAACTCTAATATTATTTACACCACTTAACTAAATATATACACACCCACTAATTTAATTTGTAATTTAAATTTTACAAAAATTGCACACCCTACCCACACACCCCAACCATATGAAGACCCATTTAATGTTCTTGTACCTATAAATAAATTAGTAGAAGAAAAATATAAATATCATTTAATGTTGTATGCATATAATTTATATTTATCTGATTAGATTTTTTTGTTTTCTTTCTTCTCATTCTTTAATAGTTTTATTGTTTGTAAAAGAGCACATGTGGCAAAAATATAGTGTGCATATGTGTTTGTGTGGTGGTTTTAATATTTTATGTGGATTTAAAAAGCAGAAGTATTTAATTTATTAATATTTATTTTGTTATATAAGTGTATATTAGTATTTTTTATTAAAAAAAAATCCAAAATAAGAAATGGGTGAACAAAGTATTTTTGTGTGGGTGAATAGTCCTGACCCTTAATAAATTGCAAACATAATACTAACATTGACATGGTAAATTTGCTTGTCAAAGCAAACTAACACAAAACAACATATAAATTAATTTATGTGTAAGCTTTGATTGATTAATTAAATATGTGGACTGAAATAATTAAAATAAGAGTATGATTTTATATAAAAATGTTTTTTGATAATTATAGTGACGAGGTCGTGGTTGGGGAATGTTGATCTCGTCCTTAAACCTTGGTGAGGTCCTCGTTCAACTGAAAGTAAAACCTCCACAACAATTATCATTAACTATTTTCACATAATACTTTGCGTTAAAATAAATAAAAAGATTGGGATTGAGAATGATGTTTGTGTAAATAAGTGTGTTGATTTTGAATTTTTGTTTTTATTTTAAAAATAAATTTAATTGAGTTTAATTAGTCCTTACAAATCAATATTAAATAAGTACATAATTTGGAGAAAAGGAGGACAGTGCGGAATTGAATGTTGTCCAATACTCATTTTGTCGCTTTTGATACCTCCATCTCAGATGAGAAGTATCAATCATCTCTTCCTCTCCTCCACATTCCAGCTTGGGTTAAGGAACATCCCATACACTCATCTTTACCAATTCAATACAGAACTTGAATTTCGTACCTGGCAAAGACTTTGTGCACATATCTGCAGCATTGTCCTCTGTAGATATCTTCTGGATCAGAACCACTTCTTTGTCAATGATTTCCCTTACAAAATGTAATCTTACATCAATGTGCTTTGATCTCTCGTGGAATACTTGATGTTTAACCAGATGAACAACACTCTGATTATCACAATGAATGACCATGGCCTTTTGATTTATCCCAAAATCCTTGATGATGTCTTTCAACCACAAAGCCTCCTTAACAGCCTCAGAAACTGCAACAAACTCTGCCTCTGTAGTAGATAATGCAACTCCACTCTGCAGAACAGATCTCCAGCTAATAGCAATATCATAAAGAGTAAAGATATACCCAGTTAAGGACCTTCTGGTATCCAGATTAGCAGCAAAATCAGAATCTACAAATCCTTCTAGTGGACTCTTCTGATCAGTCATCCTTTCAAACATCAAACCCAGATCAGATGACCCTTTAAGATATCTGAATATCCATTTCAAAGCTTCCCAATGTAATCTTCCAGAATTAGACATATATCTGCTTACCATACTTAATGAATAAACTATATCTGGTCTGCTACAGACCAGAACATACATCAAGCTTCCAACCCATTTGCATAAGGTACTTTCATCATAGTCTTCTTTTCTTCTTCAGACTTTGGTTCCATTTCCTTAGATAATTTGAACTGTTGTCCCAGAGGAGTTGACACAGACCTACTCTCATGCATGTTAAACCTCTTCAGGACCTTCTCAATGTAACTCTTCTGGGATAAGAATAGTCTTCCAGCTGCTCTGTCCCTAACAATATCCATTCCAAGAATCCTTTTAGCATTTCCCAAGTCCTTCATATCAAATCTGGCACTTAGCTTCCTTTTGATACTCTGAATTTTTAACAGACTCTTACTAGCAATAAGCATGTCATCTACATAGATCAGAAGATAGGTTATCACATCACTTCCTTATTTTTCCAGATATACACAAGTATCATACTTGCTTCTTACAAACCCAATGGATAGCATAACTTCATTGAACTTTTTGTGACATTGTCTTGGACTTTGCTTGAGGCCATACAATGATTTCTTGAGTAGACACACCTTTCCTTGTCCTCCTGGTTCAACAACCCCTTCTGGCTGGTGCATGTATAACTTTTCAATAAGATCCCCATGCAGGAACGTTGTCTTTACATCAAGCTGATGTAGCTCCAGATCATCTTGGACTACTCTGCTCAGAAGTAATCTGATTGAACAATGCTTGACCACAGGTGAAAACACTTCATTGTAGTCAATTCCTTATCTTTGAGTAAATCCTCTGGCCACTAACCTGGCTTTAAACCTCACTTGATCCTTCACACCAGACTCAAGCTTCCGTTTAAACAACCATTTGCAACTGATTAGCTTCTGCCTAGCTGGCTTATCAACAAGAATCCAAGTATGATTCTTCTTAAGAGACTCCATCTCTTCTGTCATGGCTGTGATCCATGACTCCCTATCATCACACTTAAGGGCTTCTTTGTAGCTTTTAGGTTCTTGGTACTATATGGCTTCTGATGTAACAAGTGCATAGGAGACCAGATCAACACGACCAAACCTTGCTGGAGGATGTATGTCTTCTAGTTCTGTCTCTTGTCAGACTATAATTTCTCAAGTCTGCTTCTGGCACTCCTTCCTCCTCTTCTACTGGTGCACTATCTTCTTCAGATGACTCATTTTCAGTTGCTTCCTGCTCTGGCTCAGAACCAGATGAGCTATCATGCTTGTAAATGATCAGGCTCCACCTCAACTTGAGTAATTGGCTCAGAAATAACACCATCCATCTCTTCAGCTAATGACTCTCCATCACCTCCACCAGACTTGTATCCCATCTGTAATTCATTAAACACAACATCTCTACTGGTATTACACTTCTGGTTCTCAGGCTCTAGACACCACAACTTATACCCTTTAACACCCTTTGGATACCCAATGAAAACACATTTTAAAGCTCTAGGTTCAAGTTTGTCTTGTTTCACATGAACATAAGCTAGGCATCCAAACACTTTCAACTTTGAGTAATCTGATATCTTTCCATACCAGATCTCATCTGGGGTTTTAAACTCAATAGCAGATGATGGTACTTTATTAATGAGATACACAAATGTGTTAACAGCTTCACCCCAAAAACTGTTAGGTAAATGAGCATCAGATAACATACACTCAACCCTTTCCAGAATAGTTCTATTCATTCTCTCGGCTAGACCATTCTGCTGGGGGTTTGAAGGAACAATTTTATGCCTAGTAATACCCTTCTCCCTACAAAATTGTTGAAACTCTTCTGATAGAAATTCAAGCTCATTATCAGTCCTTAAGTGTTTGATAGTTCTGCCCCTCTTATTCTCAAGTTCAATCAACCATTCTTTGAACTTAGAGAAGACCTCACTCTTCTGTTTTAGAATGTAAACCCAAACCTTTCTGGAATGATCATCAATAAGGGTAAGGAAATACCTGCCTTCACCATGAGTGGATACCCTTGCTGGTCCCCATACATCAGAATGTATGTAATCCATAACCTCCTTGGTGGTATGCTTCCCTTTCTGGTACGCTTGCTTCTTTGATTTCCCCAGAACACACCTTTCACAGAATTCCAGCTTACATATTCTCTTCCCAGGGATTACTCCCTTCTTGGATAACTCCACCAGGCCCTTCTCACCAACATGTGTCAATCTCTTGTGCCACAAGTTGACATCAGAAGACTTCATAGCAACATCAGTTGATTCTGTTACTGTTCTTCCTATCAAAGTATACAAATCATTCTTGATCATACCCTTCATAACAATCCTTCCAGACTTGGTTATTGACAGAACTCCCCTGTCTGTCTTGAACTCAAAACCTTTTGAATTCAAAGTACCAAGAGAAACAAGATTTCTCTTCAGGTCAGGTACAAATCTTACCTCTGATAAGATCCTATCAACTCCATCAAACATCTTGATCTTGATAGAACCAGATCCTTGCACTCTACAGCTCTCATCATTACCCAAAAGAACAAGACCTCCATCAAGCTTCTCAAGATTCAGGAATCAGTCTTCATGTGGACACATATGAAAAGTACACCCAGAGTCTAGGACTCATTCTTGACTTAGTCTCTCATGGCTAACCATCAAGACTTCTGCACTATCATATCCTTCAACCTCCACCACAGCTGCATTTCCATCTTGATCATTTTGATTGTCTTTCTCCCTTCTTTCAGGGCAATTCTTTCTCAGATGACCTTCCTTATGACAAGTGAAACACTTTCTCTTCTCAACAAAATCAGATTTCTTCCCACCCTTATTCCCTTTTCCACCATCTTTCTTCTTCTTGGATTGAACATTCAATCCTTCAGCAGGCTTCTTCCCTTCAGTCTGGATCTGTAGAAACTTAGTTTTCAGGGCAGTTTGAATATCATCAAACTTCACCTGATCTTGTCTTCCAACTAGCAAGACATCTTTGAAATTTTCCAGAGACTTAGGTAGAGAATTTAACAGCATTAACGACTTGTCCTCATCATCAATTTGAACATCCAAACTCTCCAGATCATCCACCAATCTGTTGAACTCGTCCAACTGATCACCAAGATTCTTATCTTCACTCATCTTGAAGACTTGAAGCTTCTGTTTCATGTATAACTTGTTCGTGACAGATTTGGTCTGGTATAACTGCTCCAGCTTATTCCAGACTTCAAGAGCGGTTTTTTCCTTCGATACTTCCCTCAATGGCTTATCCCCAAGGCACAAGATAAACGCACTGTGCGCTTTCCTCTTGTTCTCCTCCACCTTCGCCGGATTAGTTCCAGAAGCCACCTGATCCGGTGGCAACAAGGCTTCGTACAAACCATTGTGTACCAGGAGAGCCTTCATCTTAATCTTCCATAAGCTGAAATCGTTCTCCCCGTGAACTTCTCAATGTCGAACTTATTTGTAGCCATGATTGCTTCTCACAGACGGCGCCACTTGTTAATCAGTTTTGATTTACAAGAAAACTTGTAATCAGGGAATTGGAATTATGGTAACAGTAAGAACGAAATTGAAATCAACAAGAATACCAAAATTACGTGGTTCGGAGATGAATACTCCTACGTCCACGGGATCGGAGAGGATAGCTTTTCAATAAGTAAGAAATGGAAGTTACAATTCGCTCAATCTCACAGTGTTTGCACTCAACAATGATGATACTAGTTTTTTAGATTAGAAAACTCCTTTTATAGATACAGAGATTGAGATGAACCCTAGAATCAATTCAGTTGTAACAAACTCAGATGTGAGGTAGTTATCCAGCTGGCTAACAACTTCAATAATCGCTTCAGTTGATTCAGTTAGAACCGTCATTACGTTAGCTTCAATTTAGTGTAAAACGCGTATAACGAACTTTGGATCAGATGACATGACCTCCTCTGGCTCTGGTCACTAACACCAGACTCCTCTGGTAGACCTCTTCTGATAGTCTTCCTTTGATAGACCTCACCTGCCAGACTCCTCTGATCATCCTCATCTGCCAGACTCCTCTGATCAGTCTCATCTGGTCCAACTCTTCTGGTACCCCAAATTGCCTAACTTCCACGACTAACACGTTAACAACATAGCTTTCTATTGAAACACACGCACAACAGGTTACATACTTCACAAATGACTCTTCACATGATTTTTTGTACGAAATTAAGAAACATATATTTTTTACAATTGTACCCTCACTAGTTAGCTAAATATATGCAACTAAATATGGATAGAGGAGAATAAGGGTGCAAAATATACTCCTATTTTATGTGAAAGATATTAATTTAGTGGGTATAAATATATTTTTTAATTAAAAGGTGTCAGGTCAATTTAGAAGAAACTTGGAAAGATATTAAGGAGGTGACAAACAAATTGAATTTGAACAGAGAGTATTTGTTTCTGGGAGTTTAATGTTATCCAGTTTGGGCTAAAATTTTCCAATGTGAGAGTACTAATTGAATATGTAAAACATGCAGTTGGGGATGGGAAGTGCATTGGAAACGTTGTGTGGACAAGCATTTGGTGGAGGGGAAACTAGGATGTTGGGTATCTACATGCAAAGATCGTGGCTCATCTTGATCACCACTGCTTCTGCCTTGCTTCCTGTTTATATCTTTGCTCCCCAAATCCTTATGTTCTTCGGCGAATCCCCTGAAATTTCTCGAGCTGCAGGTACATTTCTTGAGGATTCTTACTATGTATGTATCAGCTCAATGTTCTTGGGTTTGTGTATGTTTGCTTGATTGTACACTTTTGTAACCTTGTTATGGAGGTTTATAGAGAGAATTTGAATGTTAGCGTTGAAGAGTAGAATTCAAATTCTTATGATCTGTTTGGAGTAGTTAGCATACCAGTTGCTTGATTTGAAGTAATCCTTTCCTTTCCTTTTGCAGGTAAATTTGCCCTTTGGATGATACCTCAGATGTTTGCATATGCTCTACACTTCCCAATACAAAAATTCTTGCAATCACAAAGGAAGCTCATGGTAATGGCTTGGATTTCCCTCGCCGTCCTCCTTCTTCACCTATTCTTCAGCTGGTTATTGATCTTGAAACTCGGGTGGGGCTTAATCGGGGCAGCAGTTACTCTCAATGCCTCCTGGTGGCTCATCGTCGTTTTGCAATTGGTCTACATTTTCTACACAAAGTCGGACGGTGCTTGGACTGGATTTTCATGGCTGGCATTTCAAGATTTGTTCAGCTTTGTCAAGCTTTCTTTGGCCTCTGCCATAATGTTGTGGTACCAGTTTGCTCACCTGATACGTACTAGTCTTCAATATTTGGCTTACTTTTGTATTAATGTTTTGTAATTGGAATGGTTTTGCAGCTTGGAGTTTTGGTATTTGATGGTATTAGTAGTAATAGCTGGTCATTTGGATAACCCTGTTGTACCAGTGGATGCCCTTTCTATCTGGTATCATTTTCTTGTTTTGTGTTTAATAGAGAGACTAACTATTGGACAAAAAGAAATTAGGGGAGCAATTACTTTTTTATGTATGTAAACGTCCCTAAGGCCATGCGATTTCTCAATATGTAAAACTCTTTTTGTGCAGCATGAATATTAGAGGATGGCATGCAATGGTTTCAATCGGATTTAATGCTGCCATAAGGTGTTTCTTAACTTAAGTGCACTTTTAAATAGTATTAGTTGTTTTACTAAAAAATATTAATTGTTTTCATTGTACAGTGTGAGAGTCTCGAATGAATTGGGTGGTGGGAATCCAAGAGCTGCAAAATTCTCCGTCTTAGTGGTTTCCATCACGACCGTGTTGATTGGCGTAGTCTGTTCTGCTCTTGTTTTTTGTACTAAAGATTATTTTCCGTATCTTTTTACCAACAGTGATGTTGTAGCCAAGGAAGTCACTCGATTATCAACTTTACTCGCGCTTACTGTTCTACTAAACGGCCTTCAACCCGTTTTATCTGGTAACAACTCAAATTTTATATGTCTTTCAACATGGATAGCTTTGCAGTTTTTTTTTTTTTTACAAAACTCAAATTGTCTTGCTACATGTGGTTTGGTTTATTGTACAATTATAAATTGTGATTTTTCATGCAAAATTGATCAAGCGGTTTTGAATGGTTTGATTGTTTATTTGCATTTTGGCAGTTTGAAATTAACATAAAAGTTAGTAGAATAAATTAATGTCAATTTAACCTAATGACATCATATTTAATTGAATTAGTGTTTTATAACATTGATTTTAGTTGGAAAAAATATTTTTTTACAAATAAAAATATGAAATAATACCTTCAAAGAGTATAATATGATTAATTTGTGAGATCCAACTCTTTGAAAACATTTTGAAAATACTGAATATTATAATATAAATATAACATAATGTGTTTATTATTTGTAAAGGTTAAGAATTTTAATTAGAAAAATCATGAACATGGTTTATTATCTTATGAAGTTGGTTGAGAAATGAGGTTAGAAAATTAGGATGACGAATAAAATTATACTCCGCGGTGCAGTTTAAAACGAAAATTTGTAATTGCACCAATTTAATGTTGCGGTTTTGAACCAAAAAGATATTTGCTAAATAAAAATCCATCCATAGTGTGAGAATGTTTGTTTAATAAGTTTATCAGGGGTTTCTGTGGGAGCTGGATGGCAATCTATTGTGGCATACATCAACATTGCATGCTACTACATTGTTGGATTACCTCTGGGAATACTCTTGGGCTTCGTATTAAACTTTGAAGCTATGGTAATTAATCCCTCTTACAACACAAACTAGTATTATTCTTAATTCAAAAGATGTGTCACAACTTAAAGCTTAGTAAATCTGCATTCCTTTATGTGGTTTACAGGGAATTTGGGGAGGGCTGATAGCAGGCATTTGTTTGCAGACCATTATCTTGATAGGGATAGTTGCAACTAGAAATTGGGAGAAAGAAGTAGGTGCTATACATAATTTATGATTTGTTCTAGTCTTTTTCCTATCTATAAATGATGAAACACAATAATGGAAATTTGGTTTGATTTGTCAGGCAAATGAAGCAGAGAGTCGGGTCAAAAAATGGGGTGGAACCGTTGCCGTTGCCAACCATTGATTGCAAGTGAAGACGACTAATTGCTTCTATTTATCAGGGGCAGAACTAATTTGAATTTGTATTAGTAGAATAACAAATAAAACATAAATCATTTTGGATAAAATTAAGCAATTAAAAAGATTTTTTTTTATGCTACTATATAATACTCCCTTCGTCCCTCAGTATAAGAATTTTTCCTGGGTAAATTTATTATTTCATAAATGACAAAAATAACACTATATAAGATATAACCTTTAACCTTCAAATTCACACAATATTACCAAAGTGTCACTCGTTCAATTCACATTTCAACACTATTCATAATTTTACCCCAAAAGTTTACATATGACCATCATATATTAATAAACAAATATATTTTCTTAAACTATTCAATAAAAGGAAGCGGGGAGAAAGCTCCAGGTAATCCGAAACAATAATGGGCACTACACTTGTGGAGCATAGAAAATTTAGTTAAAAAGGGTATAAGTCAGAACTTGCGTATGCTTGAAGGTTTGACACAGTATTCTAAAACTAGTGCTAAACTTGCACTACTTAACTTAAAGACGACTTTCAAGTTTCAAAGTAGGCATGATTGGACTTAACTTTTAACGAATACAAATATATGCTTGAATGAATCTAATTTTATAAAATAACGAATTTTAAAAATTATTGTGCGGCTTCTATCATGCATATCCAGAGGTGCATGTTAGTAAAATTTACAGTTATGTATATATCAATTAGACTTAGCAAGTGTAGAGTACTTTGATATGTTTGATTCATCAAAACCTGATGAGAAATTTAAATATGCAAGTTTATGGATTGACGAATACCTGGATTAACCCAGCCAACCTTGCTTTGCTTCCTTTCTCCGCCACGCCACCATGGATTCTGCAAAGATTGTCGCCGTTCTCCCCGGAGTTATATATTGGCATTGGCTTTCGTTAACGTTGAGAATCTTTGTGAGCCATGGACGGCGGCACAACTGAAGCGCTTCTGGAAAAGCGACACCGGAGCTTCGTCAGAGAGTTTGGTGCAGAATCAAAGACGCTATGGAAGCTTTCGGGGCCTGCGATTTTCACATACATATGTCAGTTTTCGTTGGGCGCATTTACTCAAACACTTGCCGGGCAAGTGGGGGAACTCGAGCTCGCAGCTGTCTCGGTCCAGAACTCTGTCATCGCTGGTCTTGTTTATGGAATCATGGTAAAATTCCTTTATGAATATATTCTCGTGTGTCTTCAAACAATTGCATGGGCTATTTGATGCTGTTGTTTCTAAATTGGGGGGTCAATATTTCTGTTTCATTGGATACTCCATTTGAACTACGTAAAACATGCAGTTGGGGATGGGGAGTGCATTGGAGACATTATGTGGACAAGCATTTGGTGCAGGGGAAACTAGGATGTTGGGTGTATACATGCAAAGACCATGGCTCATCTTGATTACCACAGCTTGTGCTTTGCTTCCTATTTACATCTTTGCTCCCCAAATCCTTGTGTTCTTTGGGGAATCCCCTGACATTTCTCGAGCTGCAGGTACATTTTAATTCCATTCATTACTCGTACTTTGGATTGTAATCGATTTGAAGATGGATTCTTGCTAAGTATCTTGATTGCTCACTTGGTAGAATTTCCATAATCTTGTTACCGGGCCTTGGTCTGTATTTACAGAGAGAATTTGAATGTTACCATTGGAGGGTAAAAATTCAAATTCTTACAATATTTGGTACAGAATCGTGTCTGTGATCTGTTTGGAGTAGTTTAGCATGCTATAACTGTGTAAATCCACTTCGACAGCTTGATTTGAAGTAATCCATTCCTTTTGCAGGTAAATTTGCCCTTTGGATGATACCTCAGATGTTTGCATATGCTATAAATTTCCCAGTACAGAAGTTCTTGCAATCTCAAAGGAAGCTCATGGTAATGGCCCGGATTGCCCTTGTGGTGCTCATTCAACATGTATTCTTCAGCTGGTTATTCATCTTGAAACTCGGGTGGGGCTTAATCGGGGCAGCAATTACTCTCAATACCTCATGGTGGCTCATTGTCATTTTGCAATTGGTCTACGTTTTCCACACAAAATCGGATGGTGCTTGGAATGGATTTTCATGGTTGGCATTTCAAGATTTGTACGGCTTTGTCAAGCTTTCTTTGGCCTCTGCTATAATGTTGTGGTAAGAAAAAGTTTTCTCACCCCATAATTAATAGTTTGCTCACCAAGTTATGACTTGCTTATTTTTGTATTAATATTCTGTAATTGGAATGTGTTTTGCAGCTTTGAGTTCTGGTATTTGATGATAATAATAGTAATAGCCGGTCATTTAGATAACCCTGTTATACCAGTGGATGCCCTTTCTATATGGTACGAGGTCCCTTCCATTCCATAGTTTTCTTGCTTTTTGTTCGATAGAGAAACTAAATATTTTACGTTCTGCTCAATTTCTCTCACAAGTTTATACTTCAAGCAACTTCTCAATTTCTTTCGGCCGTGCTTGGTGCAATATGTAAACATCTAAGAGTTTGTGCAGCATGAATATTAGAGGATGGCATGCAATGATTTCAATCGGATTTAATGCGGCCATAAGGTGATGTTTCCGTTAATATTTCCATGTTACTTGAAGATATAGTAAGTTTTAATCGACGAGAATAACATTTGCAGTGTGAGAGTGTCGAATGAACTGGGTGGGGGGAATCCAAGAGCTGCCAAATGCTCGGTGGTAGTGGTTTCCATCACAACTGTGTTGATTGGCATAGTCTGTTCTGCTCTTGTATTTGTTACCAAAGATTATTACCCGTATCTTTTTACCAACAGTGATGCCGTAGCTAAGGAAGCCACTCGATTATCAACTTTACTCGCACTCACTGTTCTATTAAACGGCCTTCAGCCTGTTTTATCCGGTACGAACTCAACATCAAATTGTATAGGTCCGTCCATGTGATTGAGTGAGAATGTTTGTTTAATAACTTTGTCAGGGGTTGCTTTGGGAGCTGGATGGCAATCTGTTGTAGCATACATCAACATTGCTTGCTATTACATTGTGGGATTACCACTGGGAATTCTCTTCGGCTTCGTATTAAACTTTGAAGCAATGGTAAACCCTCTTGCAACACAAACTAGTCTATTAATTCCACAATTTAAAGCCTTGCTAATTCTGCATAAATTCGATTCCTTTGTGTGGTTTGCAGGGGATTTGGGGAGGGATGATAGCTGGCATTTGTTTGCAGACCATTATCTTGATAGGGATAGTTGCAACCAGAAATTGGGAGAAAGAAGTAAGTGTTCTAATTTATGATTTATTCCTCTCATTCTCCTATCTATAAATGATCAAAATTTGGTTCCATTTTCAGGCAAGCGAAGCAGAGAGCCGTGTCAAAAAATGGGGCGGAACCGTTGATTGCAACTCTAAATGTGAAGACTGGTAGTTGCTGCTATTATGTGGTTGTTTACATATTGCCATCTCTCTTTCACTTGCTCATGTTAAATACAAGTTTCAATTCTAGTCTTTCCTATGTCTTAGTATCCTACTGCAAATTGCTAATAAAAATTTATTTGCACTAGGGTTATCAATTTCGTTTCGGTTGTATTTCAGTAGACAAATTCTTATATGAGACGGTGTAATTTTGTACGTGTACGAGACGGATTGAAATTTATTTTGAAACTAGAAAATTACCAGGATTCAACCAAAATTGTTCTCAGATGTATTTTTCAGACATATCAGATGGCTTTTTATGCTTTTACACACATCCCTGTTATAGTACTGGAATAAAGTAGAGAATCTGTTTTTTTTTTTTTTTTTTTTTTTTTTCATATGAATATGTGAGGAGGAATGAATATATGCCCAACACAATAAGGATATGATTAAAGATCCATTGAAATAAAAAGGCAGACTTCTTTTCCTAGAAATCCCATGGGAATGTTTGGACTCCTAAAAAGTGTTATAAGGGAATGTGTGTGGGAGGGATAATTGTGAGAATCTATTCAAAATGTAAGGTAGGAGATAGGACACTCTCTTTTTATCTGCCATAGGTTAGAAAAAAGGTGTAACACTTGAGTAAAATCATTCATTAAAAGAGTAATACTATTCAATTAAACAAGAAACATCATTCCAATTATACACATTTATAATAAAATTAAGTGAAATGAGTAATATCATTAAAAAAAATACACGGTGCAAATAATATGTACAAAAATTTGCCTAAAAAATAATGTGAAGTTTTTCCTTTTAGGTTTACTCGATATGTTTAATAATATGTTCAAGAAAATTTGCCTAAAAAATATAATGTGAATTTTTATTTAAGATTTTACTAGATATTTTTTTGAACTCTTGCAATTGTTCAAAATCACTCTGAACATGTTGATCATATGAATTAACAACTAATGAAGTATTATCTCACTACCTATGACCATAAAGTCATGGGTTCGAGTTATCATTTATTTAATAAAAAAACATTAATTAATTAACAACTTATTCATGTATATCTTGAAAAAAAAAAAAAAATTGATTGTGCTAATTATAAAAATACTTGAAAAAGAAAAATCACATAAACTCAGTTCAACTCGACTTTTAATAGATCTGGTATATTGAATAAGACCGACATCTATTATATGAAACTTGAACAATAAACTTTACATAGGGAAGAAACAACTCCTCCCACAAAACAAAAAAAAAAAGAGATACCAATTGCACACAGAGTGAACCACTCCTCAAACAAAGACAACAAAAGAAAGCATAAAAAATAATAAAGAAAAAGATGAACGAAGAAGCTTTGGCAGGAGGTGAAGGACAGATAGAATTCCAACTTATAATTTATTTTCAAATTTATGTAATTTTAATACTATAACTTACTAGTAGAACTTACGTATGCCTTAAGTTTTGACACAGCATCCTAAAATTAGTTCTTAAATTTACATTACTTAAACGACTTTCAAAGTACGTAGGATTAGACTTAATTTTTCGCCAATAAAAAACAAACATGTGCTTGAATGTTAAGAATATTTGATCTTAAAATATAACGGAAGCTAAAAAATAATGTTAGCCAACGACCTAAACATTTCAATAGCAAATCTCTAATTAATTTAGGCATTTCAAATTCAGAATATAAATCTCTATCTTTATCGCTTTCCCTCAATATTCATGCCTAACTCAAATAAATGGCTAAAATGGGCCAACGCTATAGAGCCATTTAGTGTTCTAAACATTAAAGTCTTACTTTTATCACGTATTTTAGAATTTCTTAATTTTCTTTCGTACCAAATACTCCTTATTTTGCTTTTAATAACTGAACTTTTTGAAGAATTTTAATTCGACCCCACTTTAAAAAATTGGCCCCGCAATTGACTGGAGGTCTTTTATTAGCAAGTTCATGACAATCCCCTGGACCCCTGGCTATTTTCATAAAAGGTACTATTATGTATATTTTGTGTACTTGATACTATTAATAAAAATTAAAAAAATTTATTTTATAAACAATAGTATTAATTCTTACAAATAGTATATTTAGTGTATGGTGAAAAATATTTCTATAATCAAGAATTGGGTATGGATTTTTCCTAAAACCGCTGCAACCGAATCTCATCACTATAGACGAATTTAGAGTTCTCTTGAACTGTTGTTGGAGTAGGCCTTTTTTAAATAAATAAATAAAATGTTTATTTCACGTCAATTGTAAACAAAAGGGATGTAGTTTCCTAATGTTATTTACAAAAATCTAGGCATTTTGATTATAACTACACCAGCCAGTACATTTTAATCTTGAACAAAATTACAAATAAGATCCTAAACTATTACTCTAGGTACAGCCAAAATGTTATATATATATATATTTTTTTTTGCTCAATTAAGCCCTTAAACTATATATATATTTGTGTAAAATAGGCCCTTAAACTATAGTTTTCGGAACAAACACACATTTCTAATAAAAAGAGTAATAACATTAGGAGGATTTCGATTTTAATTTATATTTTCTAAATAAGTTGATTAATCCTAATAGAAAATTTAATACCATTAAAGATAACTTGTATATTTATTCTTTTAAAAAATATAAGTTGTATATTAATTTTAAAATAGAAATTTAAAAATATTTTTTAATTTTATTATTGATACATATTTTAAATATGATGTACCTTTTGATCATTTATCGTGTTAATTCAACATTTATTGTATTTTTTATTAAAAGATATTACATTGCATTTTTTATAATACATAATGGACTATAATTGTATGTTTTAAAAATCTTACACATTCCTCCGTAATAACACTCATCCAAATATAAAGAATAAAAAAATGAATAGAGTAATACTATGCACAATAAAATCAATAATGTTGAAATTTTTGCACATATTTTTTCAATTTATTTAAAAATCATTACAATTTTATTAGCAAGTAGGGCCTAAATTTTACTCAAATGAAACAAATGAAAGTCCCAGTGTATGATATCAGATTGTTCTGATACCAATTGAAGGTGTGCCGATTGTCTTAAGTGTAGATGTTGTAATAAATGTTAAAACAATCACTACGACAATCTGGAAAACAGAGTATAAACTTGTACAGTGAAAGACTAAAACACACGATTGCAAGATGGAATAAAAATTTAACACAAACTATATAAAATAGCTTGTGCAAGCCTTACGGCGAAACATCCACTATAACGAAGTAGTGAATACAAAAGTTGTGTGAAGAGTAAAATTGTTCACAACGGAAACAAGACTCGATATCACCTATCAAATCTAAATTGGCTAAGTGTATAAACTATACACCGTCAAAATTGATCTCTCACTATATCGATGATATTTATCTAAAGATATATGATTGATCTCATGTTATGCGAGATGTACTAAACTTCTAGGCATAACATAAAAGCTGAAATAATTGTCATATCACCTTTGAACTCAGGATTGACACTAGAGTAGGTGTACTCGATTATTCCACACTCTGGCATTGAAGATTTCAGCCTCTATTTATAGATGAAAATCTTCATCCTTAAATAATTTTCCATGTAACTTCCTCCATGATCTTTTATTCAACCGTCCATGATCTTTATCTTTATTTTGATTATTTTGACTGCAACCGCCTGATCTTAGATCTTTCTAAGAGTTCTGGAATAGCCTGGATCGTGTAGGTCCTTGTAGGTCTTTGTAGAACCTTCTGGAACTCGTAACCACTTATGTTGCAACCAATGTTGCAACCTTCACTGTAACATTGAGTCTTCCAGATTCTTGTAGATCCTTCTAGATCTTCAACCTGCATGTCAAAACATCTAAAGCAACATTTGATCATAAAGTGTTAGTTAATGTGAATAAAGGACAAATTCATGTTGTTTCAAAGTAAATAGTGATTAATTCACTAACAACAACATTAACAATCTCCCCCAATTTGACCTTTCTGCTACAACACACCTGATGTATATATTTTTCAATATACAAGTCAGTGATGAATGTACAATAGAGGTTCACATCATATTGTACACTAAGTTTTTCACCCTTGTGTAGCAAAACAATCAAACAAAATCAAGATGAACAACTATAAGTTGAATCACCAAAACAAGATGAATAACTATAAGTTAATTCACCAAAACAGAATGAACAATCATTTGTTCACTCAAACAAAATGAACATCATCATATATGATGTTCATTCAAACAAAATGAGGAACATAGTGTTTACTCACTCAAATTACAACTTCAAATAGAAATAACTGAAATAAAAACATCCTATCCATTCTAATATAATATTGTCTTTCAGAAAATTAAACTAACTATCAGAGCAAATGATAATCAGAAAATAAAAACAACAAGAGTACTTAGAGTAACACAACACGGAACTTTGAGATCACTATATAAAATATACAGTTGCAGCCACAAGTATCTTG
Source organism: Ballota nigra (assembly GCA_947034835.1). Classification (NCBI taxonomy): domain Eukaryota; kingdom Viridiplantae; phylum Streptophyta; class Magnoliopsida; order Lamiales; family Lamiaceae; genus Ballota; species Ballota nigra. Next base: position 56,194,217 of record OX344723.1, on the reverse strand, counting down.
CACTAAGCTCCCCCATAAGTTGTGTTTCCTCCAGTCTCCAACATACTAACAGTCTAATATAATAACCTATCAACTAATATAATATTGTCTTTAATCTTGAATTAAATAGAAAATAGTAAATATGATCATTCCCATGAGAGATATATGCAACTCCCCCTCATATCATGATCACAAAACTCCCCCTTTCACCATTAAAGGAGTCACCAAAACAAGCAACACGCTCAACAGACAAGGCTGCAACATCAACAGTAACATCATCTGCAACATTAACAACAGAAACTTCTGGATCTAGTTCATTCGCATCAGACACAGGTGCGTCACCTGGAGAATCACCATAAAATTGAACTTCATTAGAATAAAGGAGAAACCCAGCACCTGATGACTTGAACGCAAAATACTAGCTTGACTAGTATTTAACCCACAAGAGTATGGGATCACAGTAGTATGGGAAAGTATTTGGACCAAGTAGTATCGAACCCAAGGGAAAGTGTGTATGCGAATAAATCCCTAGAAATGTACGTCTCGTAGCTAATATGAATGTAATGTTTTGGTTTATACTAATATTCCTAATTATTTTATACTTATTAAATTCTAGTAAAGAAATTAAACTAAACTAACTTCGGTTTGAAGTGCAAATATGATGGTGATGCTCGGGATAGGATTCCCTACGTATACTAACGGAGTTGATATGTTAACTAAAATAATCGTGATGTTCAAGTTAAAATCCTAAGTGTACTAAAACTAGGCAATCAATTTCCCTAATCTAGCACAAGAATTGAAAGAATAAAAGCTCAAGAATTAATCCCAATACTTAGTTCTATCAACCTACTTTACTAATCCACTAATTAAATTATATGAATTGTGCTTAATTACTGAGACCCTAATTTAACTAAGGTGATGTGGTCATCCTCCCTAAATAAACCGGTTGATAATAAACCCCTTCACAAACCCTCTCCTCAAGTCTATTCGTTATTAAAGAGTGATGTGGTCGTCTTCTCTCTAACAATTTTCGTACTTAATTCTTTTATTATTCTAGGGCTTATTAGATATATTCATAATTAAGAGAACTAAAACTATACATCACGAATTATCCTAATTACGTACCAACGTCCTACTTCTACGAGTTCAACATATCCTAAGCATGCAAGGGTTCTAACCTAACATGGTTGTTTCAAAAACTAAAGCAATAATAAGATCGATAATCATAAGCATAATCAAGTTGACGAAAGAATTCACGAACATAAACTAATTATTTAAGCAATTGAATCAAGTCTCAAAATTAAATCTATAAAAATCTGGAAAAGTAGGTCTAAGAGATCATGAGTTCAAGAAATCAAAACGAAAATTCAAACCGTTCAAAGAAGTTATTAATCAAATAAATTTGTATGCTAAAAACCTCGATTACAATCTTCAAAACCTTGCCAAAGACTCAAAATCTCCTTCCCAAGCTCTTCTCCTTCGAAAATTATGTCAAAATATGTATATATCTGTAAAAATAGGCTTGGAAGGGTATTTATAGGGTATGGGCCGAATATAGGACAAAATCTGACCGAGCCCCTCACTCGAGCGCCTGGCGCTCGAGCATGCCCCTCACTCAAGCGGCCAACTCCACCAACGCACGGAATGCACTTGACCTCTTTGCACTCGAGCGGATACCGCTCGACCCTGCATTGCTCGAGCGTGGCTTGATGATAGAGTGGATGGGGCGCTCGAGCCCTCATGCTCGAACACTTGGCGCTCGAGCTCCCCTTGTGCTCGAGTGCCTCCTCTTCTCCTCTAATTGACACTTTTCTTCGCTCAAACTAATATTTTTTGTATTTCTTCAATATCTTCTCATTCGGGAGTCTGTTTAAGTCGATTCAATGTCCTACGAACTTCATTTTTCGCTCTCTATCCTAATATGAGCATCAAAGAGATAAATTGATGAGTTTGTGAAAATTTTACTCAAATAACTCTAAATACTCATAAAAAATACTCAAAATATGGACTAATCGGGCACCAAAACATCATAATTTCACGCCTAATCACCTGGTACTCCCCCTGTTGGAGCAGAAAGTGGAAACTTCTAGAATGCATTTTGAGTCTCAAGATCAGAAATTGTAACCTGCAATATAGTAATCTAGACATTCTATACAGTAAAATGACTTGATTAACTGTTAGTCAAAGAAATAAAAGTATGAAAACAAACATAAAAAATAAAAAATGTTAGTCAAACAATGAAAATGAAAAGCAAGAATCTTACTAAATAAAACAATAATATAAGTAACCAACCTATCTCAAGTAAGTAATGTACTCACTCTCAAAACTAAATTTTCAGTATTTTAACAACACAACACTCAACCATCTTAAATAAAGAATAAGAAGAGGTTGTTATTGTATCCAGTCCACAAAAATATATAATCAGGATATGTGATGTGATTGTGAACATGGAATGAAAACCACCACATCCACTATCACTCCATGATCGTGAGTTTTGCATAAATTAAATAACCGTCCATTAAATTTTAAAATAAACACAATATATTGTTGAAATTAAATAAGTAAAACATAGGTTTCAAAAAATAAAAGATATAAATAAAAATCTTTTCTCAGCTAGAAAAATTCGACTTAGAGAAAATAAAAACTGAACCAAGTAGATGTTTTTATTAATATCGGCACACACACTTCAACATACTCTATGTTACAAATCGCTTTCTTACACGCATTTTCATATTGATCCACCTTTTCAAAAGAGTACACCGTAGTTGTGAGCTCCGTGTCCCATAGTTACTCAGTGGATTTGTGAATAAATTGATGTATTTTCAGTCACCTTTTGAAAAGAGTGCATCGTAGTAGCGAACTTCGTGCCCCATAGTTACTCAGTGACTAGAACATCTAAAAAGTGTATTTTTCATGCATTCAAGAAGTGTGTCTGGTATTACATAATCTTAGTTCAAAATTATTTTCAAGAAGGAATTAAACTAACAAAGAAAAAGAAGAATTTACAAATTTTATGAGAAAAATCCTATGTTGTTACAAATGATACAACATTAGTAGCAACATCTGCAGTATTTCATTCAGACAATACAAAAATCAAGAGATTTCCTCATAGAAATACATCTCTTATTATCAAGTGTTGGAGTTATACGTGAAAGTATGTTTTTACTTTGTATAACTCATGTATTAAACACTTATTTATGAGAATAAATCTTTTATCACCATTGCTTTGAATATGAATGAATGTTATATATTTATTGCAAACCGTTCAGTATATAGTATGTGTTATATTGTAGTTAATGTGGTGATACCAGATCACATTAACGGTTCCTTGTAACTAAATGTACAAATTCACGAACCAGGTGGAATTGAACAATCCGCCGTGAAAGGTTGATGTGTAGTTCTCATATTGGTCTGTCTTGACCAAGAGATTGCACTAGCACATTTTGTATGTGTCGAAGAGGACCTACAACGAGGATAAAATCTTCTATTCTCAAAGGTGAAGAATTAGACCTCAGTTGTTATTGATTTCTTAATCTCCGTCACTTTAATAGAACTGTGTGTGGTTAATAGTTACTACTTTGATACATGACGGGTGAGAATCATCGTGACTTTGAACCTTGTGTTTTGGATAGTAATATTAATCATACGACGGTTGCTAAAATTTAATATGGAGAAATGTGTGCGAGTACGACTCGTGTGATTTGTCCCCTTGGTGGGTTCAGAAATTTTATCGTACCAAATCTTGCAAGTGGAAATTAGTTTTCCGGTATGGATAATAATGTTGAGTTGTCTTTACTTCAAGGCACAAGAAGTTAATTAATTTAGAGTTATTCAGAAGCTTAATTAATTAATGGACTATATAATCTTAAACACGGGAAATAATAATCGGGAGCCCATATTATCGTAATATGGATTAAGATGGATAGTGCAATATTAATTTGATAGTGTTATTAATTAATATTAATGGGCTGAATAATATTGGGGCTCAATATTGAAATTCAGAAGCTCATTGGAGGTCCAATCTTAATTCTCCTAAAGGCCCCTCAAGTAGCCCAATAAGTAGTCCAATAATAATAAGGTGATTAAAATAAAAAAAAATATAATTGCTGATTTTTTCTTATTATTTTCGAAAATTCTTATATGGAGATAGAAAATATTTTGTTGATTTTTTTGAAAATATATTATGGAAAATATGTATTCTTGGACTACAAGATTATCTCATAAATTCAAGAAGATCCAAATCTAGTATTTTAATCTCCAAATTTTTTAAAATTATGCATATATTAGGAGGGTGAGATTTTTGTTGAATATTTTACTATGGGGAAAATAATATATGGGATATATTCAAAATTTCTTGGAGATCAAGAAAAAAAAATTCCTCCTTATTCCTTAGCCCAAAAATCGGCCACACCTCACCTATATATAGGGAATGATTATTTTATCTTCAGTTTACAAGTTCCATGAGTTGAAAAAGTCGAAAGCAATAAATATTTTTCTTCCTCCCTTATATTATTAAATTGTCCGTGAGCGCTTTCCACCGGCGAACGAATAAGTCGAAGAGAGAATACTTGAGAAGACTTTTACGGTTGATAGGATAGTTTCTCTAATCTCGGTCTTCTTGATTGGACGTCGCTTCAAGAGGTACGTGTTCATGTAAAACTTCTAGATATTTCGCGATAGGATTTTACGTGATTATATTCATTGGCATGGATTATTTGTTGTTGGTTAATTATTATTTAAATTAATTTAGGATTAATTCATGCTAGTAATAATTGTATTTAAATTCGTATTTAAATTTCATTCCGAATAGATTCGGGCACCCCAATTTCCCCAACATCAAGGGCATTAAAAATATCCACATGTTGTTTTTCAGTGGACAGATACTCTAACTTCAAAATATTTTTCTCTACAAGGTCTCTCATTAAATGAAGTTTAATACTTATATGCTTAGTAAGAGAGTGTTGTACATTATTTTTTAGATATTAATAGCACTTATATTATCAAAAAAAAAATTGTAAGAATATCACTCTCAAGTTCATAGTCATGGAATATTTTTTAGGTCTACTCTAATTTTGTTTCTAGTTTGAACTCCAGATGTAATATCACCTATAATCTGATTTAATGGATGATTTTTCAAGATTCTGGAAGATGAAATTCTATCTGGTACGTGAGTATTCACTACAAACTTTGATTTTTTTGGATACGTTGTATCATATGTTATAACATTTGATGCAACATCTTTAGTCTGACCAGGTGTTGGGTAGCGAACAATTGAGTAATTAATAAACAGGAGATTATTAGACTTATTAACAGGATAACAAATCAAAGGAGCTAGCAGTTTCGTGGAAGCGAACAGCTTTGTAACAGGGCTAGCAGATTCATAGGGCGAACAGATTTGTAGAAAAGCACTAATGCGGCAAGCAGAATTGTGGCGAGCAGCCTTGCAAAGAACAGCTGTGCCAGTGGCTCAAGCCAAAGCCAATTTGGACGAACAGGTTCGTATTAAAGCGAGCAACATTGTAAAACAATCCCAAGCGATGAGCGAACAGCTCAGAACGCAACCATGACATCTAACGAAGACGTACAAGCGAGCAGCCGGTCACCGTCGAGAGCATCTCAGAAGTGCCAAAGACCAAGTACAACATGGGGAATTCCAAGAGTCACTAGCTTAGATATGGTCCAAGTGTCCTAACACTTGGCACCCATCCAATGAGTAATAGTGTAGATGTTGTACAAGTGTCCTAACACTTGGCAAAGATCAAATGGCTAAGCCATCAAGATGGTGACACATGGCCACTTTGTATGTCTATAAATACTCCCTTCTTGTACATGAAAAGGGGAGAACAATTCAATACAAGTCAAAACTCTTGCAAAATTATTTCTTGAACATCATTTAGCCAAATTTCATGATTTCTTGATCTTGTTTGGTGATCTTAGTTATAGAAAACAGCCACTAATCACCTTAGTTAGAAAAGGTCATCAACAATTGGCGCTAGAAGGAGGGTTCGAACCTTCGATTTGTAAAATTCGAAGAAAGTTTGAAGACCTCCACCGGAATCTGCATAATCTCGTCGGAATCCGGGAAGAGGCTGCCGGAAAACAAGAGCGCACATTCTTAGGACAAAGATTTACAACACTTTAAGGGTTTTAATGCATGTGTGCATGAACTAGGGTTTTCAAACCTTCATAATCACACACAAGGCTAGTAACCCTTGGAAAAGGTGTTTGCAAGAACAAGATTACCTCATCCATTTGCTAATTTACCCATATTTTGATAGTCAAAATGGTTAGATCGCAAGAAGAACGACATTCGAGTATATCTCCAAGTCGTAGACCAAGAACTAGGGTTTCTTCCACCGAAGGACATGCACGGACAGTGAGAGCAACTTCGCAGAGGAATATACAAGTCACTATTGACACGATTCCACCGGAAGTTGAAGCTCTTGCTCAAAATCCCGAAGAGCTAGCAAAAACCATTGCTGTTCTTCAATCCTTGCAAAATCGACAAATAGCAGGACCGTCAAGAGCACCTATGACGACCAGACGAACAGCCGAGCAGGAGCGTACTGGCGAACAAAGGAGTAAAATGAGAGAAGATGCACGTCGGGATGAGGCCGACAGCGAGGAAGTTCGTAGAAATAAAGGAAAAGCTCTATTGAGCGAACGTCTAGGAAGCAGAGGAGAATCATCACCAAGTCGAGCAGATGAGTCAAGCAAAAGTACTTCCCGAACAAGTGCTTTGGAGAGATTAGGAACAAGGAATGTAAATAGGAGGGAACCATCACGAAGGCATGAGGAGCGATCACACCATCCTGCTCGCCCATCATTGCATGACCGAATCCGGAGGTCAGCTTTTGGCCGACTAGGGCCAAATGGATCTAGCAACGCTGCTAGAAAGACAACTCAGGAGAAACGTCCCGTTGGCAAGGGACTGCATCGTGAAGAGGTCACTGAACCCAATCACGATGAACAGCCTTCCATCGGGAGAACTCCCCCAGATGAATTGCAGGAAATGAGAAAGGCAATCGAAGAATTGCAGAAACAGTTGGAATCCCAGAGAGGTGTCGGATCAACCGTTCTCCCATCTTCACCATTATCTCCGTCTATCCTCAGTGCATCGATCCAAAAGAAGATACAGTTCCCAGCCATCAATTTATATGAGGGAACGTCGGACCCCCGCATTCATGCGACAAAATATTCGGATTTTATGATTTCGATGGGGGCAACCGACGCCACACAATGCCGAAATTTTCCACTCACCCTAGGAGATGGCCCGCACAGATGGTTTTCATCATTGGCGCCTGGCTCCATCAATTCTTTTGCCCAACTAAGCAAAGAGTTTCTGTCCCACTTCTCAACTGCCGGGTCTTACTTGACCCACAAACACCGTCTAGTAGATATTAGGCAGGGAGACGAGGAGTCTGACAAGTAATTTCTGGAAAGATTTGATAAAGTCTTGCTGGAGGGCGAGATGGTGAGTGAAGACACGAAGATTGTGGCAGTGATGGCTGGTTTAAAGAAAGGAACTGATTTGTGGAAGGAAATGCATCTGACTTGCCCGAAAACATACGCAGAATTCAGGCACAAAGCAGGAATCCATGTGTCAATGCAGGAGGCCCTACATAGAGAGATGGGAGACAAAACTGATCCAAAAAAGTCTAACAAGAAGACGGGAGGAAGTGATTACAAAGCTCCGAAGAACATGAAGTCATTCAATGATGGAGCTGAGTTGAAAGAAAAGTTGAGTCAAGTCCTTACTATGTCCGTGGATGCTGTGTACAACAACGTTAAGGACAGGGAAATGTTGTCAGAGCCGCGGAAGATAAGGCAAGAGAGAGGTAAGCTGAACCCGAACAAATACTGTGCTTATCATCAGAACATCGGCCACTTCACGAGCGAGTGTCGAGATCTATTGAAGCAGTTGTGGAGGTTCTATGAGGAAGGGAAGCTGTCCGAATTCGTGAAGAGGGAACCAGGTAAAAGACCAAGGGCGCCAGTACAATCCAGTTCGGATGACGAAGATAGTGATGACCAACCAAGCAAAGTTGGTAAGAGGGGAAGGAAGGTCCCAGCAGCCCCAGCAAGGCATATCCCGGAAATCCTAATGCTGGAACCCACTGGGCCAGTAGGTGGTTATTCTGATGGGAGGCCACCTATGTCGAAAAGAAAGAGGAAGGCAGAGCTGAGAGCAGTAGATCAAGTAATGGAAGTGGGTGTAAATCCATCGACCAAACGAACAGGGGACCTGACTTTCTCAGAGAAAGACTTAGACGGGATACTTACTCCCCACAACGACTCATTGGTCATTTGCGCCAATATTATGGGGACAAAAGTGCATCGTCTACTTGTCGACACTGGTTCCTACACAAATATCCTGTTCAAGAGCACGGTGGACCAGCTAGGAGATTGCGCTGAGTACATCAAAGACTGTGATCATAAGATTGTAGGTTTTGGAAATGCTGTAACTACCCCGCTAGGAATAGTTACGTTGGCAGTTGAGCTTGTATCAATCGAGGACCCGGAGAGGAAGATGAATAGAATGGTAGACTTCCTGGTTGTAGACCAACAGTCCACCTATAACGGGTTCCTCGGCCGTCCTTTCTTGCATGAATTTAAAGCAGCTGTTTCAACGTACTATTATTGTTTAAAATTTCCAACAAAGAAGGGTGCAGGTACAGTCAAAGGAGACCAAAGGAAAGCTCGTGCGTGTCTATTGCAAATACAGTTGCAAGATCACCAAGTCAACATGGCGGACAGGTACTCAGACAAGGACGGAGATGATAGCGAGGCCATGACTTCCGTTGATACTGAAATAATGGAAGTCGACGAGCAGCCACGCAGCGACGAGCAACTATGCGCAGACGAACAGCTGCGCATTGGCGAACAGATGTGCGAAGGCACACAGTTGAACAAGGACGAGCAGGAATGCGAAGACGAACAGCTTGCCCAAACAGGAGGAACAGAAGCTGCTACTACTAGCAACGAGGAAGAACAAACAAGGGCAATGAACGTTGATGCAGAGGACATAGAGCCACGACTGGGGGCAGAACCGATGGAGATCGAAGATGAGCCAAAGACAGAAGGGCCCATTATTGACCCCAGATGGAAAGGCCAGAAACGAAGGGCTACCCCAGTCGAAGAGTTGGAAACTGTAAAAGTCGACCCGAACCAAGAGGGCTTAGAACTCTTCATAGGGTCCGAACTACCAGAGCCGTACAGGACCAACATGATTGAGTTTTTTAAAGCAAACCTCGATGTGTTCGCATGGTCGCATGCAGACATGGTGGGCATCAGCCCCGAACATGCCTGTCACAGACTCAACATCGACCCGGGGAAGAAGCCAGTCCATCAGAAGAGGAGAAAATTTGGACCCGACAAATACGAGGCGCTCGACGTGGAGGTTAAAAAGTTGCTAGATAACGACTTAATCAAACAAGCGTTATGCCCGCAATGGGTGGCAAATCCAGTATTGGTCAGGAAAGCGACTGGAGCATGGAGACTCTGCATCGATTTCACAGATCTTAACGCCGCTTGCCCAAAAGACAACTTCCCATTGCCTCACATTGACCAGCTAGTTGATAGCACCGCCGGACATGAGCTACTAACGTTCATGGATGCATTCGCAGGATATCACCAAATTGCGATGCATCCCGATGATCAAGAGCACACAGCGTTCTACACCAACAAAAACTTGCTATGCTGGAAGAGAATGCCATTCGGGCTAATCAACGCTGGAGCTACATATCAGAGGCTGGTTAACAAGATGTTTGATGATCACATCGGGAAGACGATGGAAGTATATGTGGACGATATTGTTGTCAAAAGCTCAAAAAAGGAAGATCACTTACAGCACCTGGCTCAAACATTTGAGATACTTCGGACCTACAATATGAAGCTGAATCCTAAGAAAAGCAGTTTCGGAGTCCATTCTGGGAAATTCTTGGGACATCTGGTTAGTCAGCGTGGAATTGAAGCAAATCCGATGAAAGTGAAAGCAATCATGGAGATGCAACCACCCAGATCAGTTAAAGAAGTCCAACGGCTAACCGGATGCCTAGCAGCTCTGAACAGGTTCGTATCAAGATCCGGAGATAAGTGCAGGCCATTCTTCGAGGCCATCAAGAAAGGAAAGTTTCAATGGACAGACGCCTGTCAACAAGCGTTCGAGCAGCTGAAAGAGTACCTCAGTGATACAAAAATTCTTGCCAAGCCAATCCCAGGGGAAAAGTTATACTTGTACTTGGCGGCCTCAGAGGTAGCAATCAGTTCAGTGCTCGTTCGAGCAGAAGGAAAGTTCCACCTGCCCATCTACTATGTAAGTCATGCCTTGCACGAAGCAGAGCTCAGATATTCACCAACAGAAAAGCTAGCATATGCGCTGGTAATGAGTGTCAGGAAACTTCGTCCATATTTTTTCGACCACCAGGTGGAAGTATTGACAACGTTCCCACTCAAGCAAATACTGCACAGACCCGATGTGGCTGGTCGGCTCCTAAAGTGGTCCTTGGAAATCAGTCAGTTCGGGATTTCGTATGTTCCTCGAACAGCGATCAAGGGGCAAGCTTTAGCAGACTTTATAGTCGAACTGACTTTCCCCCAAGATCCAACGAGAGGGCATAGCCATCCCTGGCACATGTATGTTGACGGATCATCAACAAATGCAGCATCGGGGGCAGGTATAGTCTTAATAAGCCCAGATAGGCAAGTTTTTACTTCAGCTGTTCGATTCGAGTTCATGGCGACGAACAACGAAGCAGAGTACGAGGCTGTGATCGTTGGGTTACGCCTAGCATTAGCAGTTGGAGTACGAAGGTTGCAAATCTTTGGAGATTCGCAATTGATCGTCAACCAGGTCCGAGGGGAATATGAAGCAAGAGATGAAGACATGGCTTTGTATCAAAAGATTGTTGCTCACTTGGCCTCCTTGTTCGAACAAATATACATTGAACAAATACCAAGAGACAATAATGCTCAAGCAGATGCATTAGCCAGGCTAGCAACCAGCACCGGACCAGCAGAATTGTCGGAAGTGACGCTAACAAGAATGTCCAAACCATCAACCGAAGATTACAAGATCTATCAGATCAACGAAGATTTCGAAGAAGACGACTGGAGGATGCCAATCATTGAATATTTGCAAAACGATAAAAAACCAGACAACCCGTTTGAAGCTAACAAGTTGGTTAAAAGAGCGGCAAGATACACCATGATGGACGGACAGTTGTACAAGAGAGGAATTTCACTCCCACTTCTGAAATGTTTGGCTAGGGGGCAAGGACAAGCAGTACTGAAAGAAATCCATGAGGGTGTATGCGGAAATCATGCCGGAGGACGGGCCTTGGCACATAAAACAATAAGGCAAGGATATTACTGGCCAACTCTCCTCCAGGATGCGATCAAGATTGCCCGAACTTGTCATAGATGTCAATTGTTTGCCCCAAACATTCACAAACCCCCACATGAACTGATTTCAGTCAATAGTCCATGGCCGTTCGCAAAATGGGGAATTGACCTCATCGGACCTTTTCCCCCAGGACAAGGAAATGTTCGATTCGCGGTGGTGGCTATTGACTACTACACGAAGTGGGCGGAAGCAGAAGCACTCGGGCGGATCACACAGGAGAAAATGATCAACTTTATATGGAAAAACATTGTTTGTCGTTTCGGGGTCCCTCAGGCGATAGTGACAGACAACGGAAGGCAGTTTGAGGGAAAAGAGATCAGAGATTTTTGCGAAAAATGGGGAATAAAGAAACATTTCTCGACACCATACCACCCCCAATCGAACGGTCAAGTGGAAGCAGTGAATAAAATAATCAAGCATATACTGAAGATTCGTTTGGTTGACAAGCAAGGAAAATGGTCAGAAGAGCTACCAGAGGTGTTGTGGGCATACCGAGTATCCCACAGAACAAGCACAGGCGAAACACCGTTCACAATGGCATTCGGGACAGAAGCAGTAATTCCGATTGAGTTAAAAGTCCCGACAAAACGAACAGCTGCGTTCGACGAAGAAACAAACAACTCCGCAATGGCAGCAGAGTTGGACTTGCTTGAAGAAAAAAGAATAACAGCAGAATTGAAAAATGCGATCTACAAAAGAAGAGCAGCAAAGTACTACAATTCTCAAGTAAAGGCAAGAGAATTCGAAATTGGGGACTTGGTACTTCGGAAAGTTTTAATACCACCAGGAGTATTCGGCCCGACTTGGGAGGGCCCACACAAGGTGACGAATAAATGGCACAACGGCACATACGACCTTGAAGACATGGAAGGCAAGTCGTCCCAATACTCCTGGAATACGACTTTACTCAAGAAGTACTACCAATGAAGTCCTGTAAGTCTTAGAAAGTTTGTAAATAGATCCTTTGTAAATTTTTGAAATTTTTGCGCAAGTTTATAAGCGAGCAGAATTGCTTTTATCTTTTGTCTTGCTGAATTTTAGTTTTTGAGCCTTGAGTCCAAATTACTTAGTTGCTCGCCCAAAAAAAAAATTATTAGCAAAATACAAGTCTGTTATAAGACGAACAGAAAAGCTTATTAAAAGCAAAAATAAGGCTAAGTCCATAACGGACCAATAGCCCACATTAATGCAAGGTCAAGTCCACGAGCGACCAAAATGGCCCAAACAACTAAAGGTCAAGTTCTATAAGAACCAAATGACCAATTTAAAATTTAAGTGTTTACCTTAAGGAAAAAGGAACACTTAGAAACTGTCATGAGCAAAAAACAATAGGCGAGCAACTAAGTAAGACAAACAAAGAGGCGAGCAGTTAAGTAAAGACAAATGAAGAGGCATAAGCTTGTAGACGAACAAAAATCTTTATATCATTAGATCAAAAAGTTTTACAATAGGAATGAGAAATACATAAATGTTGTGTATCCTATTGTAAGAAAAAACTAAAGTCTTCAAGGAAGAGGTGGAGGAGCATCTTCAGTTCTGGTCGCCGGCGCGCTCGGCTGTTCGCCCTGGGCACTTGTACCAGCCCCGTCTATAGGAGTCAAGGGAAGCGAAGGCAACCCTTCAAAAACCTCATCAGCGGCTGCCGCGTTGGTCGTCGCTGGGGCAGGGTCAGGCTGGCCGCCATAAGTGGGAGCAGCAATATCGACTTCCTCGCCGAAGACTTCCAGAGGAAAACCGAGGTCGGCCAAGTCGGAGACGAACAAAGTTGAGCCAGGAGGAGGAGGATAATTTTTCACGTACTCAATAAAGTCCGCCTTCACCGCATCACGAATATCTTGATTGTGATCGTGGGCGAAGTGGACAGACCGTAAACATTCCGCAAAGGCACAGATGTACCCAAAGTTGGTCTTGTCCATCACTTCCTGCTCATGGACTTCGTATTCGATCAGGTTCTGGCGCTCCTCCTCCAACCTCTTGACATGCTCCTCGGCAGCGAGCAACCGAGCAGATAAGTCCGCTCGCTCCTTCTCAGCTCTCTCAGCTCTCAAATCTGAGGACTTCACCTCCAACAGCATCTTCTCAGCCTTCTCCAAGGCGTTCTTCTCGCCAGTCAACGAGGCCTCCATCTTCCTCTCCATCAAAGCCAGCATCTTAGCATGCTCGGCCCTGCATTCTTTGATGGCAGAGGCTTTTTCTTCGTCCATCCTCTCCACGCGACGGCCCAAATCGCGGTTTGTTCGCTCGAGCTCCATGACTTGGTCGAGCAGCATTTGGGACTGGACCAATTGATAGCTAGTATTGTATGCCATCAGACGAACATTATCACTTGCAGATTGGCCAGTGACAAGGGTGTTCGCCGATTTTGTCCAAGCCCTTGGAACCATCTCGGCTGCTCGGCGAACAGGGGCATCAGGTATGTCGGAGAATGAAGGAGGTGTATTCTTCACTACTGAGAGATAGTGAAGAGTAGTCCCGCGGCCAGGATAAAGCGCTGGGTTATACCTAAAACAGAAAACACAGAAGTCAGTGATCAAGCAATATTGCGCCAAGCGGCGAACAACAAACAAAGCGAAGACAATTGACTTACTCCTTAATTTTAACGGGGTCCCAACCTAAATAAGAGGTGTCTTTGGGATTGTCCCCTTTCTTGGTCGCCACCAGGCCAGCGACCACTTGCCGTTCATCCACCACTTCCAAAGAGGTGGACTTAGAGGCTGGAGATCGGGGAGCAGCACTGCTCGCCTCCACCATAGTCTTTGATCGCTTGGAGGCGCGATCATCACCGCGAGTGCCGCGAGCATCATCGTCCCGCGACGCTTTCTTTTTCTCCCTCTCTCGTTCCCTCTCATTTTCCTTCCTCACATCTCGCGGAGAGGAAGTAAATTTGGCCGTAGGCTTGCGGCGACCAGCTCCGGTGGCTGGGCGACCAGTGGGGTTCTCCCCTGCCCGGAGGCGCATGATGGCAAGTGGAGGATCCATCTTCCTCCTTGAAGCGTCCGCCATTTGCTTAACTCGTCCGGCGAGCAAATAGTACGATTCGGGCACGGCCGGGATAGCAACAGTGACTTGTTGATCTGACAAGAAAAAGACGTTAGGCGAGCAATAATGATGGACGAGCAAGAGTGTATGGCGAGCAAGAATATAAAGTTACCTTCTGGGACGGCGGCTTGGGCTTCAAGATGGTGAGGACTCGTAATCAAACCAGCAAGTTTGCGACAATGAGCCTTCGAGAGATGGTGTATGTCGCGACTAGCAACGTCGCGAAGAGAGATGATGGCTAAGGTGAAGAGGAACTCGTCACTGATGTCGGGGTGCCCCCACTTCAAGTTCCTTGGACCTGCAAAACAACGAAAAGGATTAAAATTAGTCCTACTTATGAATTAGCAAGACAAAATTAGCCCTACGTTTGATTTTTCCAAAGCCTTCAGGCGATATGATGCGCGCCTGCCCGCCAGCAAATCCCTCAGTTGCTCGCCAATCTCCACCAATAAAGAAGAATTGGCAATGCCAACCCTTAATCTTATTGGGAACTCCCTCAACGAGTTTCAATCCGGTTTTCGCCTTGGCGTAATACCATCCAGCACCATCCTCGGAAATGGTCAAGGCGTAAAGGATCTCCGCGGTTGTTATCTTATTTTTGTAGCCCTCAAGACCAAAGAGAGTCATGAAGGCTAGAAGACTACTCCAACCATTTGGAGTAATTTGAGTGATCGCCAGGTTCATGTCGGATAGGAAACGGCCGATGAGCGGATGGACGGGGAGCGGGAAACCCGTGTTCAACACATCCAAGTTGATCGCCGTGCAGCCAGGAGGGGGGCGATCAGCAGTCTCTCCTTTCTTCGGCACATACATGAAAATATCGTAGGGGATCTTGTATGTTTCACGGATGCTCGCCAAATCGTCCTCAACAACAACACTAGCAACCTTGCTCGCTGCATAGTCCCCATCTTGAGCCTTCATAATTACCCTCGATGTGGGGACAAAAGTCTTCGAATAGCGAGCAGAGTAGTCCGCCCACTCGGTGTCACGAACAACTCCTTCCGGGATCCGGGATTCTGGTGTAGTTTGAGAGATGGGGAAGTTGATTTCCCTTAAAAACTCCCAAGTGAGAGTGGGGCATTGCTGCTCGCCAACTCGTTGGTCGCCTTCTTGATCAACAGAACCCTCTATCTCTGCGGCCACTTCTGCAGAGTCTTCCCCTAAGTTGGAAGAAGTTTCAGGTTCACGAGCGAGAGATTGTATCTTTTCTTGCTCGCCAGAGCGATCAACAGCGTACGTCTCTACCGAGCGAACAACGGAGTTCGCATCGGAGTCCGTGTCTTCGTCCACCAACAACGTGCGCGGGTTATTCGTCAATGCTTGGCGAACAAATCTGCACGGAGAATCCAGATCTGCAGGTCTTTTTTTCGGATTTCGCCCGGGTCCGGATTGAGATGAACTTGAGGGGGAAAACTCCATTTAAAAATAAACGATGGAAGAATTTTGCTAAGTGGGGTAATGTACGGATAAAGATGCCACCGGAGTAGTTACGATGGCGGCGACGGCGTCAACAATACGGCGGCGCTACGGTGGTTCGCGGCCGGAGTTACAGTCGCGGTTACAAGAAGTGCAAATTTAAAAAGAGATAATTTACGAAATTAAAGAAGAAAAAGGAACGTAGGATAGATTACCTTCGAAGAAATCAAAATCAAGGGCAAATACGGAGGAATCTGGGCACGAGAATTACAAGAAGAAAAAGCTTGAGAAGTTATCAATGGCGAAAATCTGAGAAATGCGAAAAGAAGAAAGAAGAAGAAAATGACGCCTATTTATAAGGACAAGGCTGGGGCAAAAATGCAATTTCCGCAAAATACTATAGGCCCCTATGGGCAAATTGGGGGTCGCGCGTGACGGACGCGACGCCTCGCATTCCGTGCCTCGGGAATCCAACCGTCGCGACACAAAAAAGCGTTCGCTACTGGTCGCGCACGTGAGCTCTCATGCTCGCCTGTTCGCCCAACTGCTCAGATATTCGCCCATGTAAACATCCATATTCCATTCTTGCTCGCCCAATGTTCAAAGAAATTATAGCTTGGTCCCAATTGATCAATCCATGCCCAACATGAGACCAAGCTAGGTGGCAATTGTTGGGTAGCGAACAATTGAGTAATTAATAAACAGGAGATTATTAGACTTATTAACAGGATAACAAATCAAAGGAGCTAGCAGTTTCGTGGAAGCGAACAGCTTTGTAACAGGGCTAGCAGATTCATAGGGCGAACAGATTTGTAGAAAAGCACTAATGCGGCAAGCAGAATTGTGGCGAGCAGCCTTGCAAAGAACAGCTGTGCCAGTGGCTCAAGCCAAAGCCAATTTGGACGAACAGGTTCGTATTAAAGCGAGCAACATTGTAAAACAATCCCAAGCGAGGAGCGAACAGCTCAGAACGCAACCATGACATCTAACGAAGACGTACAAGCGAGCAGCCGGTCACCGTCGAGAGCATCTCAGAAGTGCCAAAGACCAAGTACAACATGGGGAATTCCAAGAGTCACTAGCTTAGATATGGTCCAAGTGTCCTAACACTTGGCACCCATCCAATGAGTAATAGTGTAGATGTTGTACAAGTGTCCTAACACTTGGCACCCATCCAATGAGTAATAATGTAGATATTGTACAAGTGTCCTAACACTTGGCAAAGATCCAATGGCTAAGCCATCAAGATGGTGACACATGGCCACTTTGTATGTCTATAAATACTCCCTTCTTGTACATGAAAAGGGGAGAACAATTCAATACAAGTCAAAACTCTTGCAAAATTATTTCTTGAACATCATTTAGCCAAATTTCATGATTTCTTGATCTTGTTTGGTGATCTTAGTTATAGAAAACAGCCACTAATCACCTTAGTTAGAAAAGGTCATCAACACCAGGATTTATAGAAACTTTAGAAATTTCAATGAGATCAGAAACATCAGTCTTTTGAGCAATGTTCATCTCATATGTTTTCAAAATACTCACGAGTTCATTCTGACTTATAATATCTATATTTGTAGTCTCTTTTAAAACATGTATCTTATCATCAAAACGTCTAGAAACTGAATGCAAAATTTTGTGTACTAACCTGGAATTGGAAATTGGCTCACCAAGTAAATGAGATTCATTTGCAATCTCACTGATTCTTTGATTATAAGATGAAATAGTTTCATCTTCCTCCATATTCAGATTTTTTAACTTGGTCTCAAGCATTCGAATCTTGGCTCTTCGAACATTCTCAGACCCGACACAATACTTTTCAATTCTATCCCAAACATCTTTTGCAGATACACAATTAGATATGATTTTAAACATGGTCACATCAACTGATGTACATATTGCATTTTATGCATTGGAATTATAACTTGCAGTTGTGATTTCTTCTAATGTCCAATCCAATTTACGTTTGACATTCACCTCTCCTTCATCTGCTTGAATCCTTGGGGTATCCATCCATCCAGTATACTCCTCCATGCACGCACATCAATAGACTTGATGTACATCCGCATCTTTGGTTTCCAATAGGCATAATTAGTTCCATCAATAACGGGAGGCCTAATAGATAGAATACGTGGATATTCCATTGCAATTATGACACACTAAAACACAGGATCTAAACTTAGCACGTCAAGTTTTTTGCTCTGGTGCCAATTGAAAGTCCCAGTGTATAATATCAGATTACTCTGATACCAATTGAAGGAGTGTCGAGTGTGTTAAGTGTATATGTTGTAATGAATGTTAAAACAATCACTACGACAATCTGAAAAACAAAGTATAAACTTGTACGACAGAACACTAAAACATATGATTGCAAGGTGAATTTACTTTTTAGCACAAACTATATAAAATAGTTTGTGCTAGCTGTTGGAGTTATACGTGAAAGTATGCTTTTACTTTGTATAACTCATGTATTGAAACACTTATTTATGAGAATAAATCTTTTATCACATTTGCTTTAGATATGATTGAATGTTGAATATTTATTGAAATCAGTTCATTATAAGTGGTACATGTTACATTGTAGTTAATGTGGTGATACCCGATCACAACGGTTTCCTTGTAACTAAACGTACAAATTCACTACCTAGGTGGAATTGAACAATCCGTCGTGAAAGGTCGATGTGTACATCTCAGATTGGCTTGTCTTGACCAAGAGATTGCACTAGCACATATAGTATGTGTTGAAGAGGACCTACAGCGAGGATAAATTCTTCTGTTCTGAAATGTGAAGAATTAGACCTCAGTGGTTATTGATTTCTTAATCTTCGTCACTTAAATAGGACTGTGTGTGCTTAATGGTTACTGCTTTGATTCATGTTGGGTGAGAATCATCGTGACTTCGAACCTTATGCTTTGGGCAGTAATATTAATCATACGACGGTTGCTAAGATTTAATACGGAGAAACGCGTGCGAGTACGGCTCGTGTGATTTGTCCCCTTGGTGGGCTCAGAAGTTTTATCGTACCAAACCTTGCAAGTGAAGAATTAGTTTCTTCGGTACGGATAATAATGTTGAGTTGTCTTTACTCCAAGGCGAAATATATTAATTAATTTAGAGTTATTCAGAAGCTTAATTAATTAATGAACTTGATAATCTTAAACGCAGGAAATAATAACCGGGAGCCCATATTATCGTAATATGGATTAAGATGGATAGTGCAATATTAATTTATTAGTGGTACTAATTAATATTAATGGGCTGAATTATATTGGGGCTCAATATTGAAATTCAGAAGTCCATTGGAGGTCCAATCTTAAAGGCCCCTCAAGTAGCCCATTAAGTAGCCCAATAATGATAAGATGGCTAAAATAAAAGATAATATTATTGCTGATTTTTTCATGAGATTTTCGAAAATAGCTTATTTAGGAGAGAAAATATTTTGTTGATTTTCTTGGAAAGATATTATGGAAGATAAGTATTCTTAGAATACAAGATTATCTCATATATTCAAGAAGATCCAAATCTTGGATTCTCTTCTTATAATTTTCGAAAATCACAAGTATTATAAGGAGGGTGGGATTTTTGTGGAATATTTTATTATGGAGAAAAGAATATATGAGATATATTCAAGATTTCTTAGAGACTAAGAAAAGATTTTTTCCAAGCCCATTCCACATGAAAATTTCGGCCACCCCACTTATAAATAGGGGATGATTATTTCATCCCCAAGTACATAATTCCATGTGTTGGAAAAATCAAGAGCAAAAATATTTTTTCTTTTCCTTAGTTATTTAATTGCTTGAAAGCACTTCCCACCGGTGATCAAGCGAGGCGAAAGGGAAATACTTGAGAAGGTCTTTTGGTTGGTAGCACGTCCCGTGATAATCAAAGGTCATATCTACAAGAGGTACGTAGTCACATAATCTCTTAGTTTTTCTGCCATAGATTTTATGTGAATTAATTCAACTTGCATGATGATAAAAATTGTTGTTGGAATTATTATTTGAATTAATTAGGATTAATTCATGCTAGTAATAATTAAATTTAAATTCATATTTAATTATCATCCCGAATAGTTCCCGGACACCCCTAATTTTCCCAACAACTGGTATCAGAGCCACTGTTTCGGGCTCTGATCTTTAAATTGGAATTTAAATTGTTTGACATTAAATTGAAATTGGATAGTAGAATTGCTGGATCTTTTTTGCAGGTATCCAATTGTCATGGTTTTAATGTTTTTTTCATGCGTGTGAATTAATTGTTTTTAATTCGATTCATTCGAATTCGTTTTTCTCGTGAGAAAATCCACGAGTAGATTAGTTGGTTTTATTTTGATTTGATCATTGTAATAGACTAGTCTAGATCTAGTATTTATTTTTGTAAATAAATTGTAACTGGATAGAGACGAAGATGGAAACGAAGAATTAAAGACGACGTACCCGGACGATGCATGCATGCGTGGTGCATGCATGGACGTAGAATCATGCACGGGGTAGAAAATGAGGACGAACGGCGAAACCCGATGCACGGCGTGTGTGAGGCGCACGGCGCCGTGCACGACGGGCGTGCGCGCGAGTCTCGGCGCTCGGCGCTTCGGCAGTCGTGGCCAAGAGGCACGCGGCCCACCTCCGTGGGCTGACACGCGTCGTATCTCGGGCCGTGGAATTTTTTTCTCGTTCTCAATTTTTGGTGTGATTCCAAACGTTGTCCCAAACCCCAAACGAAGTTGTTTTTTATGAAGTGTTGTTGTTCGAGTGGGAGTATGTCGAGACGAACGATGAAAAGCAACAAGGATGATTTCTCGCATCAAGACGTGAAGAAAATTAAACTGTGACAATTGGATTTGAGTGCCCCAATGTGTTTAATTTTGTTTTGATGGATGTTTTATTTCGTGCACTTATTATTATTTGTTAATATGTGTTAGAATGATTTTAATTGTCCAAGAAAAACCTTACTTTCGAAAATTACTAAGTATATTTCTTTAATCGCAATTTTATTCCGGATATTAAAATTGAATTAATTTGGCCTCCATAATTTATTTATTTGTGAAGTCTTTTTGGAATACATTTTCCCCTCGGATCGTACAAAAGGACGGATTTCACATGAATAAATTTCGAAAGGATGATTGTGGATTATTACTAGTGGCGGTATTGACCCTCACCACGAGTGGTTTGCTCAAAGCGAAATAATAATCCTGTATTTAATTATGGTTATTACTTAGGCATAAGAAATTGATATTAACTTACTCCCCTCGGAGTCCCTGTCAATTTTTATGTGGTCAAAGTGGGAGCCAACTATTAATTTTGAATTAAGAATTTGTAACTTTCAAGTTTGTGATCCGCATGAATGTGTTTAAATATATAGACCACCCCTCGTGGCGCATTTAAATTATTTCGAGATTTTGGCCAATGCATGATTATATTGTTTTAAGGTTTCAATATAATTGATGTGATCGAATTATGTGATAATTTTGTATTATTCTAGATATTCATATGAATGTATGTTTTATTCTCAGTTCATCATGTCGCAACCTTTTAATCCACTGTTTAGTATACTTAAAGATAACAAACTTGATGGTGAGAACTATGTTGATTGGAAACGTAATCTTGATATTGTCTTAACCGCTCAACACCACAAATGGTTACTTACTACTACAAAGCTCCAAGAGCCTGCCGAAGATGCGAGCAAGTCGGTCAAGAAAGAGCATAAGAGTTGGGTAGACTCTGATGAGATGGCTAGGTGTACTATTCTGGCTTCAATATCGGATGTGTTGCAACACCAACACCAACACATGGAGACCGCCTCTGAGATAATTCTCAATCTTGAAGCGATGTTTAAACATCAGAACCGTACAACTAGGCAAATCACCATGTGAAAGATGCTTTCGCTGAAAATGGTGGAGGGTACGCCCGTAAGGGATCACGTTATCGAGATGATGGGATATCTCAACAAGTTGGAGGTACTTGGTGCGGAATTTGATCTCCCTACTAAGGTCGATTTCATTCTCCATTCTCTTTCGAAGAGCTTTGAGCAGTTTCAATTGAACTATCAAATAAATGAACGGGCAAATAGTTTGTCCGAGCTCTTGCAAGCTTTGGTATCGGTGGAGACTATAATGGAACATCAAACTGTTGCTATGGTGGCAAACGGTCCGTCTGCCTCTTCTGGTCCCAAAGGAGAGAAGAAGGGAAATAGGACAAAAGGTAGAACCCAAGCAAATCCAACCGTTGCGAAACCCAAGGCGAAGGAGGTGGAAAGAAGGCTGCTAAGGGTAAGTGCTTCAATTGCGGTGAGAAAGGACATTGGAGGTCAACCTGTTCTAAGCCTAAGAAGGCGGTAAAGAAAGGTAAGTCTCATGTTTTAGTCGTTGAAACTTATGTTGCGGCGTATGCTACCCACGTTTGGGTAGTGGATACCGGGGCAACTGATCATATTTGTTTCACTCTTCAGGGGTTCCAGCTAACCCGGCGACTTAGCAAGAATGAGATCCTCATCACTTTGGACGATGCTACAAGAATGGCAGCCGAAGCAGCGGGAGTCGTGCACCTGTCTTTTGAAGATAGAGTTTTAATTTTAAGAGATATTTTATACGTTCCGAACTTCAGAAAGAATTTAATTTTGGTTTCTAAGTTGTCTTTTGATGGATATTCGGTTACTTTTAATAAAGTTGTTACTATTTCTTTTAAGAATGATATTATCTGTCATGGAACGTTGGTAAACAATCTCTATACGATTAAATGTGCACACCACTTAAATAATGAATCTAATAACACGTCGATCATTTCGAGTAATAAAAGAAAGTGTTCTTCGGAGATAAATGAAACACTTCTATGGCATCTTAGACTAGGTCATATTAATCTAAAGCGGATAGAACGATTGGTGAAAGATGGATCCTTGGAATCGTTCCAAGTCGAACCGTTTTCAACTTGTGAATCCTGTTTAGAGGGTAAAATGACCAAGAGGGCATTTGGAGCCAAGGAGAATAGAGTCACGAAAGTGTTAAAACTCGTTCATATCGATGTGTGTGGTCCAATGACGATCAAAGCGAGAATGGGGTATGAGTATTTTGTCACTTTCATTGACGATTACTCGATATATGGGTACATTTACCTTATGAGGCATAAGTCTGAAACTTTTGATAAGTTCAAGGAGTTTATGGCCGAAGCCGAGAAACATAGGGAAAAGAGTATCAAGTTTCTACGATCAGATCGTGGAGGCGAATACCTCAGCGATGAATTCTTGAACTACTTGTCGGACGAAGGGATCGTATCCCAGTTAACCGCACTGGGAACCCCTCAATAGAACGGTGTATCGGAACGAAGGAACCAGACTCTTTTAGAAATGGTCAGATCCATGATGAGTTATTCGGATTTACCCAAGTCATTTTGGGGTAACGCCTTAGAAACGGCGGATTACATTCTAAACTTGGTGCCATCCAAATCGGTTCCTAAAACCCCAATGGAATTATGGACCGGGCGCAAGCCCAGTCTAAGACATTTGCGGATTTGGGGTTGTCCAGCATACGTGCTAGACAAGGAAGCCGGTAAATTGGATCCACGTTCAGAATTAAGGCTGTTTATAGGATACCCTGCGGAAACGAAAGGGTGTATGTTCTATAGTCCCAAGGATCAAAAGACAGTGATTAGTACACACTTTAAATTCTTGGAGGAAGACTATATGAACAATCGGAAGCCTAAAAGTGAAATTACCTTAGAAGAATTGAGAGGGCAAACCCCGATACCAAGTATACAAGATGATATACCACTCGTCACACCTTCACAACCGGAACCCCGTCGCAGTGGGAGGATTGCTAGGCAACCCGAGAGAATCTTGGGAATAGAAGAATCTTTGGATTTGATTCCCGGTGATGAATCGGACCCATGGACATACGACGAGGCAATCCAAGACAAACACACGGAGTCATGGCAAACGGCAATGGAAGCCGAGATGGGTTCGATGGATCATAATCAAGTGTGGGAGTTGGTCGAACCACCCAATGGGGTAGAACCAATTGGATGCAAGTGGGTGTACAAGAGGAAAAGAGGACCGGACGGAAGGATTGAGACCTTCAAAGCAAGGCTAGTGGTCAAAGGGTATACTAAAAAAGAAGGGATCGATTATGAGGAGACCTTTTCGCCTGTAGCCTTGCTTAAGTCCATCCGTATTCTCTTGTCGATTGCTGCGCACCTAGATTACGAGATCTGGCAAATGGATGTCAAGACAGCTTTCCTTAACAGAAGTCTTGACGGGTTAGATATCTATATGCAACAGCCCAAAGGTATCATTGAAAAAGGCCAAGAGCACCTCGTATGCAAACTTAAGAGATCCATTTATGGACTTAAGCAAGCATCGCGTACTTGGAACCAGTGTTTTGATCAAGTGATTAAGTCTTATGGGTTTGATCAAAATGAGTTCGAAAGTTGTGTGTATAAAAAGTATGACGGAACTGCGGTGGTATTCTTAGTATTATACGTAGATGATATTCTGCTCATTGGAAACAATGTAAAGGTATTGTCAGACGTAAAGGTATGACTGTCAAAACAATTTGATATGAAGGACTTAGGGGAAGCCAGTCACATCCTTGGGATCAAGATCACTCGCGATCACAAGAAGAGGATGTTGGGCTTATCGCAAGCTTCATACATTGACACTGTTTTGAAGTGTTTCAACATGCAAGATTCCAAGAAAGGTTTTGTACCTTTTAGGCACGGAATCCATCTATCTAAAGAAATGAGCCCTAAGACGCAAACGGAGATAGATGACATGAAAGGTATTCCGTACGCTTCGGCCGTAGGAAGCCTTATGTATGCAATGATGTGTACGAGACCGGATATCTGCTTTGCCGTAGGCATGGTGGCAAGATATCAAAGTAATCCCGGGAAAGACCATTGGACTGCCATAAAGTGCATCTTGAGGTATCTGAAAAGAACTCGTGAGAGGATGCTGATTTACCAGTCGGATAATCTAATCCCCGTAGGATACACGGACTCGGATTTCCAATCAGACATAGACTCAAGAAAGTCAACCTCGGGTAGTGTGTTTTTCATGGGAGGAGGAGCCATTTCATGGAGAAGCATTAAGCAGAAATGCATCGCCGATTCGACCATGGAAGCCAAATATGTAGCTGCTTTTGAAGCAGCGAAAGAGGCAGTTTGGTTCAAGAACTTCTTAGTGGACTTGGACGTTGTTCCGAATTTGCCCGACATGATCACTGTCTATTGTGACAATACCGGAGCAGTTGCAAATTCAAAGGAACCGAGAGCCCACAAGGCCAGCAAACACATAGAAAGAAAATACCATCTTATACGAGAAATCTTTAAGATACCATCGGGAGACAACCTAGCGGATCCATTCACAAAGGGTCTGCCTCAGAGTACATTCGAGAGACATGTGGATGGAATGAGAGTCAAGACTATTGTCAATCTGCTTTTAAGTATAAGTGGGAGGAATTATTAGGTTAGTGTAGGTTGACATGAGATGTCACGTAGAGCTACTACACTAGACATGCATGATGTATACTAAAAAACAGTCTTTAAGTATAAGTGGGAGATTGTTGGAGTTATACGTGTAAGTATATTTTTACTTTGTATAACTCATGTATTGAAACACTTATTTATGAGAATAAATCTTTTATCACATTTGCTTTAGATATGATTGAATGTTGAATATTTATTGCAACCAGTTCATTATAAGTGGTACATGTTACGTTGTAGTTAATGTGGTGATACCCGATCACAAAAGATCACATTAACGGTTTCCTTGTAACTAAACGTACAAATTCACGACCTAGGTGGAATTGAGCAATCCGCCGTGAAAGGTCGATGTGTACATCTCAGATTGGCTTGTCTTGACCAAGAGATTGCACTAGCACATTTAGTATGTGTTGAAGAGGACCTACAACGAGGATAAATTCTTCTTTTCTAAAATGTGAAGAATTAGACCTCAGTGGTTATTGATTTCTTAATCTCCGTCACTTAAATAAGACCGTGTGTGCTTAATGATTACTGCTTTGATTCATATTGGGTGAGAATCATCGTGACTTCGAACTTTGTGCTTTGGGCAGTAATATTAATCATACGGCGGTTGCTAAGATTTAATACGGAGAAATGCATGCGAGTACGGCTCGTGTAATTTGTCCCCATGGTGGGCTCATAAGTTTTATCGTACCAAATCTTGCAAGTGAAGAATTAGTTTCTTCGGTACGGATAATAATGTTGAGTTGTCTTTACTCCAAGGTGAAATATATTAATTAATTTAGAGCTATTCAGAAGCTTAATTAATTAATGGACTTGATAATCTTAAACGCGGGAAATAATAACCGGGAGCCCATATTATCGTAATATGGATTAAGATGGATAGTGCAATATTAATTTATTAGTGGTAATAATTAATATTAATGGATTGAATTATATTTGGGCTCAATATTGAAATTCAGAAGTCCATTGGAGGTCCAATCTTAATTCTCCTAAAGGCCCCTCAAGTAGCCCATTACGTAGCCAAATAATGATAAGGTGTTTAAAATAAAAGAAAATATTATTGCTGATTTTTTCATGAGATTTTCGAAAATAGCTTATTTAGGAGAGAAAAGATTTTGTTGATTTTCTTGGAAAGATTTTATGGAAGATAAGTATTCTTGGAATACAAGATTATCTCATATATTTAAGAAGATCCAAATCTTGGATTCTTTTCTTATAATTTTCGAAAATCACAAGTATTATAAGGAGGGTGAGATTTTTGTGGAATATTCTATTATGGAGAAAAGAATATATGGGATATATTCAAGATTTCTTAGAGACTAAGAAAAGATTTTTTCCAAACCCATTCCACATGAAAATTTTGGCCACCCCACTTATAAATAGGGGATGATTATTTCATCCCCAAGTACATAATTCCATGTGTTGAAAAAATTAAGAGCAAAAATATTTTTCCTTTTCCTTAGTTATTTAATTGCTTGAAAGCACTTCCCACCGGTGATCAAGCGAGGCGAAAGGGAAATACTTGAGAAGGTCTTTTGGTTGGTAGCACGTCCCGTGATAATCAAAGGTCATATCTACAAGAGGTACGTAGTCACATAATCTCTTAGTTTTTCCGCCATAGATTTTATGTGAATTAATTCAACTTGCATGATGATAAAAATTGTTGTTGGAATTATTATTTGAATTAATTAGGATTAATTCATTCTAGTAATAATTGAATTTAAATTCGTATTTAATTATCATCCCGAATAGTTCCCGGGCACCCCTAATTTTCCCAACACTAGTCTTACAGCTAAACATCCACTATAACGAAGTAGTGAATACAAAATTTGTGTGAAGAGTAAAATCGTTCACAACGGAAATAAGACTCAATATCATCTATCAAATCTAAATTGCTAAGTGTATAAACTATACACCGTCAAAATTGATCTCTCACTATATTGATAATCTCTCTATCTAAAGATATATTATTGATCCTATGTTATGCGAGATGTACTAAACTTCTAGGCATAACATAAAAGTTGAAATAATTATCATATCACCTTTGAACTCAGGATTGACACTAGAGTAGGTGTACTTGTTTATTCCACACTCCGGCATTAAAGATTTCAGCCTCTATTTATAGATGGAAATCTTCGTCCTTAAATAACTTCCCATGTAACTTCCTCCGTGATCTTTTATTCAATCGTCCATGATCTTTAACTTTATTCTGATTATTTTAACTGCAACCACCTGATCTAGATCTTTCTAAGAGTTCTGGAATAGCCTGGATCGTGTAGGTCCTTGTAGGTCTTTGTAGAACCTTCT
Source organism: Ballota nigra (assembly GCA_947034835.1). NCBI lineage: Eukaryota > Viridiplantae > Streptophyta > Magnoliopsida > Lamiales > Lamiaceae > Ballota > Ballota nigra. The sequence continues at coordinate 56,166,595 of OX344723.1, read as the reverse complement.
GGAACCCGTAACCGCTTATGTTGCAACCTTCACTGTAACATTGAGTCTTCCACATTCTTGTAGATCCTTCTAGATCTTCAACATGCATGTCAAAACATCTAAAACAACATTTGATCATAAAGTGTTAGTTAATGTGAAGAAAGGGTAAATTTATGTTCTTTCAAAGTAAATAGTGATTAATTCACTACCAACAACATTAACAACAAACATACATAATATAGGTATACATATATAATATATTATATTTTAAATCATATAAACTATTTTTAAAGCTTATTAAGTAATTGAATTATACTTTAAAATATGTTTTTTTAAGAGAAGGGTGTGTTTGTCCCCAAAATTTTTTTAGTTTAAGGGCCTATTTGAGCCAAAAATAGTTTAGGATCTTGATTGTACCTAAAGTAATAGTTTATGGTCTTAATTGTACCAAAAAAATAATTTAGGATCCTGGATTTACCTTTTCCCTTAGTCTTGTGTATGATTCTAGATAAATTCCTTATGTACGAGAAATGTGAGAATTATGTAAACTTGTTATAGTGTAGTGGTGTCGGCCGAGAGAGAGGGAATATGTATATGATTGTAAGAATTTTTCATACAATGATATTTCTTTCATGGTCCGTAGTTTTTTTTTTTTCGATTTTTTAGTTTTCAACGTTAAATTCTTGTGTTGTTGATTGTTGTTTTGTTTCTTCTTTTATTTTTCATTTGTTTAATTTTAAAGATCAAGTTTGAGAAGTAAAAAATGAATTTCAGGATCAAATTTGAGGATGAGTTAAAAGAGAGGGGCCGAAAGTGGAAAATTTTAAACTTTAGGGATACAAAATGGTATTATCCCTATTTTTATAATAGTAGTTTGATCAAATTAAATTAGGGCCCGAATATTTGCGCCCACATTTCTTATTAATACACTCGCCATTGTATATGCCCACTCCTAAATTTAAAATTGACATACACACACTATAAACTACCAAATATATTCTCATATATATAAAAATTTAAAATGTAAATTATGCATACACACTCACTTGCATATTTGCACCATAAACTCTTTCATGGCTACAAACCTGAATTTTGTCAACTCTTTTTTCATTTGCAATACATTTGAATGTTTACCCAAGTTTATGGATTTAGAATTTTTGTTAATAAAATTTTATGTATAGCCTGAGTATTCAACGAGTATTAAGTTGTAGGTCATATTCTAACAATTTTTATGGTAGATTTTGTATTCGTAATAATAGTTCTTGGACCACAGATTTTAGTTCTGGTTCGTCGATATTGTTGCACTTTTTCAATCAGATTTAGCAAAAATACACATTTTCGGTTAGGTGAGCTGAAATCTATATAAATAGTGGTATATATTTATTTAAGAAGTGTAGTCTAGACATTTTAAATTAGGATAAAATTGTACAATGAATTAAATGTGTGTATTTTTAAGAAATATGATTGCCAATATATGTCTCCTTAAATATATTTTATAATTTGGTATAGAATGACTAAAAGATAGTTTATAATAAAATTACAAATCTATTAGGATAGAGTTGAGTAGGAGGCAGTTTATCCAAAATTGTATATTTAGGAAGATAGAGTTAGAAATAAATGGTTTGTCCAAATTCTGTATATTTGGAGGGGGTACTCCAAATAGAAGGAGTTAAGATAGTCTTATATAATTATACTTGTTGTACCTATATAAAATAAATAAATTATACTTGTTGTAACTATTTTTTTATCCGTAAATTTATACTTGTTGTAACTATTAACGTAGACACACACTACAAAAAATGTTCAGATTTATGGCAGAAATTTGCGATGAAAACATTATCCGTCGCAAATCTTAGTGTTTAACGACGGATTTGCAACAAACATTAACCAGAAGTCGTAAAGGATCAAGATTTGCGATGGTCGAACATATCCATTGCAAATTCTTAGTGTTTGCGATGGATTAGACCATCTTAAATGAATGGACTAACGACATTCAACTTTTCTGCCAAAATTCAAATTTGTAATTTGCGACGAACACAGCCGTCGCAAACTCCAACCGTTTGACCGAGAACGGTACAAGATAAATACCGGCGACTGATTTGCGATGGATGAGGCCGTCGTAAATTTTAAAATGAGTATTTGCGATCGCTTTTTCCATCGTAAATCACCAAAAACAACGTTGTTTTGTGGCTTAAGGCGACACGTTTTGCTATTGCGATGGACCCTTGTTCGTTGCAATTTTTTTTGCCTATTTAAGGCCGAGCGGCGAGCTTCAGTCACACACGAGACAAAAAGAGGAAGAAGAAGAGAAGGAAGAAAGGAGAACGTCGGAGAAGGATAGTCATGTCGCTGAAGAGTCAATCCGTCTCAATTAAAGTGCTCATTTCGTCATTCTCTACATAATAACGGTAATTTTTTTAAATTTTTTACCGTTTAAATTTTATTTTAAAGCATATTAATTAATCATAAGATTTTTGTATAATTATGAGTATAAAATTAGTGTGTGATTAGGCATGTTATTATTTTAGTATAAAATTATTCATTTATATGTGATTAAACATGTGAGTTTTAGTATAAATTATTTGTTTTAGTATGAGATTTTTGTATAATTATTTAGATTTTAAAGCATGCTAATCATTGATAAAATATATATGTTAATTGTTGTTATATTACATGGTTTAGGTTTTTTTATATTTTAGAAGAATTGTTTAGATTTTTATATATGTTGATTGTGTTGGAGTTATACGTGAAAGTATGTTTTTACTTTGTATAACTCATGTATTGAACACTTGTTTATGAGAATAATCCTTAAAGGCCCCTCAAGTACCCAATTAAGTAGTCCAATAATGATAAGGTGATTAAAATAAAAAGAAAATATAATGCTGATTTTTTAGTGTAAATTTCGAAAATTGAAAAATAAGAAGAGAAAAGATCTTGTTGATTTTCTTGAAAAGATATTATGGAAGATAAGTATTCTTGGAATACAAGATTATCTCATATATTCAAGAAGATCCAAATCTTGGATTCTTTTCTTATGATTTTCGAAAAATACAAGTTTAAAAGGGTGAGTGAGATTTTTGTGGAATATTTTATTATGGAGAAAAAAATATATGAGATATATTCAAGATTTCTTAGAGACTAAGAAAAGATTTTTTCCAAGCCCAATTTTACTAGTATTTTCGGCCACTCCTCTTTATAAATAGGGGGTGATTATTTCATCCCCAAGTACATAATTCCATGTGTTGGAAAAATGCATATATTTTTTTTTCCTTAGTTATTTAAATTACTTGAAAGCATCTCCCACCGGTGATCAAGTAAGGCGAAAGGAAAATGCTTGAGAAGGCTTTTGGGTTGATAAAGCGTGATCGTGATTGTCCCGTTTATTCAAAGGCCAATTCTACAAGAGGTACGTAAGTCACATAAATTCTTGTTTATTCCGCCTAGATTTTATGTGAATTAATTTAACATGCATGATGTTAAATTCGTTGTTGGAATTATTATTTGAATTAATTAGGATTAATTCATGCTAGTAATAATTGAATTTAAATTCGTATTTAAATTTCATCCCGAATAGATTCTGGGCACCCTTATTTTCCCAACAGATTGTTGTTATATTGAATGAGTAGGAGAATTGTTATAATATTTAGGAGACTTGTTATAATTTTAGGCTATATATGATTAAGTAGTATTATTTTTTAGTATTGATTTAGTATGATGATTAGTTAGGAGAGTGGTATGATTAGGTTAGTTAAGTTCATTGATTTTAGTTTAATATATTGAATAATATTATAAGTTTTAATATTTTAGTATTTATTTTAGTATAATTGATTTTTTTATAGATGAGTGGACAAGAAAGTGGTAGTGGCAGTCAGCCCCCGTGCGGCTAGCAAGGAGGTCGAGGAGGAAGGAGGAGACGACGAGGGTCATTCAGACCCGATGTTGATCCGGTTGTCCGGCTGAGGTCTCTATCACAGACCCCTTCACACCAGGCTCCTGATGGCTCCTCCTCCGCACATCAGGCTGGTGAGGGCTCATCTTTCTCCCGCTAGCATCTGGTTGTGAAATGACTGTTATGCCCCATGGTTCAACATAAGTTTTAATATTTTATACTCAATTTTTTATTAAAACCTAATTAATTTACTGACTTTGGAGCTTTAATGTTACAGTTGTATTCTGGGTCACGAGGCCACTGCTCAGGTGTCCAAGTCCATCTGGGATGGATTCGAGCCCACCGGTTTCAACTGGGGGGCAGTGTCCGATTAGAGAAAATGGGTCTATTAATTAGTTATCTAATTATTTAATTTATTCATCGTTTATTAATGTAAATTATATAAACTAATATCTACATTTTAATGTAATTGTAGAAAAGCTGTGTCTGGGCACCGGAGCACGATGATCAGATGTGGAGGAACTTCGGTATGAAAGACAGCGAACGATACATATACATTATGTATCGAATTAGGGAAGCATGGTTCAAGACGGGGACGCCAACTAATATAGGGACAGACAACGAAGGCCAAGAGATTTGGCCCCGATTCCTCGCGTACTGGAATAGCGATGAGTTTAAGGTCAAGGCGTGGATGAACAAGGCAATCACCTTAGTGACCCTGACAGAGAAGGGGTCGCGAGACATCGGGCCGGTTCTCGGTCCATTTTGGAGCATGGGATGCAACTTGTAAGAGACAACTTTTAAATTTTTATTAATTTTTGCTAATATTAATTACTGTTTTTTTCTTTGTAGGCGCGGGAGCATGGACGCGACCCTTCTCATTTTTGGGAAAAATTTGCTCCTATCTCGTGGATTGGGCTCATCCTCCTCTTAGTCTTCCATCGACTCTCATCCCAACGAGCCCGAGAGATAGCTTTCGTTTGTGGTTAAGCAGATGAAGGACCTCTAGAAGCAGCAGCGAGACAAGAATGAGTATGAGAGGATGCGGCAGACGGCGCAGCGAGAGGCGGAGCAGAAGCAACGGGAGAAAATGAACAAGTGGTGGACAATGATCTCCTCCACGTTACGTAAAAGATGATGGTGCGCGGCGGCGGACGGCGTGAGGCGATGAAGATGGTGAAGAAATTGAGTTGGAATTACGAAAATATAGATTGCAAATCGATAGAAAAGGAGTTGGAAGAAAGATGATCAAGGGTTTCGTCCGAGAAGAAAAGTGATTTTGGGAATGAAAGGTTCTTAAAAAAATTCAAAATTAAGTGGGAATTTTGTCTTTAGTGACGGTAAATAAAATTTCATACAAAAAAAAATATTAGTGTGAGTATTCTTTTACCCTCACTAAAAGTGAGTAGATATCACATTTAGTGAGAGTTTGTGGTACTCTCACTAATTTTTTGGTCACTAAATGTAATGTTTCTTGTAGTGGGTCTCCTCCACGTTAGGTGGATCGTCTCTACAACCACCACAGCCGCCGATTCTAAACCTGGATGAGGATGAAGATAGGGAGGATGTCGGATTTTAATCTGAGGATTAGAAAATTTTAGATTTTAAATTTTGTAAAGTACAATCTTTTTTATTTGACTCGACAATACTTTAATTTTATTTTTTTGATAATTTTATATTTTTTAATAATATTTGATTAGATGAATAATTACTAGTAGTAAAAAAAAATATTATACAAAATAAAATAAAAAGTTGGACAAAATATTTTTTTAAACAATTTAGAAACGATTTTTTTTTGGTGAAAATGAAAAAAAAGACTTCATTTGGATACATATAGAATTAATTGTGTACAAATGAACAAATTATAAATGTACACATTGTCGAAATAAATAATTTAAAAATAGAAAAAAAAGTCGGACACATCATTTATATAAACAAATTAGAAACAAAAAATAATTAATTTGATGAATTATGAAAAAAAATGATTCAATTTAGATACATATATTATTAATTGCGTACAAATGAACGAATTATACGTTTTTTAGGTCTCGTTTTGGTGGTTAGTTGGGAAGAAGTTTGCAAGGGGAAAAATGCTGGGGGCCTGGGTATCCGGGATTTGGGCAGGTTCAATGTCGCTTTGCTCAGTAAGTGGATTTGGTGGTACCTAAATGAACCTAATAGACTGTGGGTGAGAGTAATTAGGTCTCGTTTTGGTGGTTTGGAAGTGTTTAGGAGGGTAAGGGCGGATAACAATTTGGTGAGGGAAAGGGAAAAGAGGGTGATTAGAACAGCGTCGGGGTGGTGGAGAGAGAGATGTCATTTATACTTAGGCAATGCGGAGGGGGGTTGAGAGATGAACTAGAAAGAGTGGTAGGTAATGGAGAGGATACTTATTTCTGGTCCGATTTGTGGGTAGGGGATGAGACCTTGGGTGTGAAATTTAGTAGATTATTTAGAGTCAGTATGCAAAGAGAGGCTAAAATTAGTGAGTTGGGTTCGTGGTCGGGGGGAAGTTGGGTTTGGGATTTGAAATGGAGGAGGGAGTTGAGAGTAAGAGAGACTAATCAACTTAATGAATTGATGTTCTGTATTAACAGGTGTAAATTGCAACAAGGCGGAACAGATGCTTGGCGGTGGAACATTACTGCGAACGGGTCGTACAATACCAAGGATGCTTATAATAATTTAATGAAGAGTTCATTACTAGCCAGCAATGGATCCATGGAGATGAAGGTCTTTAAGAGAATTTGGAAAAATTATGCGCCAAGGAGATATCAAATTATCGCCTAGAAGGTTCTTAAACAACGCTTGGCAACAAAAGATAACCTCCAAAAGAGAGGCATGATTCCTGTGAACGTGACGACAATGTGTATCCTATGTGAAGAGGAGGAGAAAAATGTTTCACATCTTTTTATCGAATGTAAATTTGTTCATAAGATTTGGTCTCTTTGCTATGAGTGGCTTGGGATTTCTATGGTTCCCCATAGAATCCCAGTCACTCATTTTCTCCAACATGGTGAACTGCTGGGTGATCATAGGAGGGTGAAAATTGGATCTTGTATTTGGGTTTGTGTGGTATGGAGCATATGGAAAGAGAGAAATAAATGTATTTTTGAAGATGTTTTTCCCGATCCGGATAGATTGGTAGATGAAGTGAAGGCTAGAGTTTGGTCCTGGCTTTCTGTTAAGATGAAACTTGATGACAACTCTTCAATTGGGATGTGGCTTTCAAATCCTATCATGTGTTTAGGAGATTGTTGTTAATGGGTGAACTAGCTGTGAGCTTTTGGTTTCATTGATTATGATTATGTAAGTTTTATCATTTGTAAGGGTTGGAGGACCCCTTGTCCTCTAATTGTTATAAATGAATTTTCCTTGTTCAAAAAAAAAATATATATAGTTGGTCACAACATTAATTTAAATAAATTAGAAAAGAAAAAGAATTAATTTGATGAATTATGAAAAAAAAAGTCAATTTGGATACATATACAATTAATTGAAAGAAAATGAACAATAGAAGCTCGTGTCCAAACGATGTGTGCCCCCCCCCCCCCCCCCCCCAAAGCATGAGTCAATAAGGCTAATATGAAGCCGAATAATATAGTTTGGGGGTTGATGGTCCAGTGTTTCGCGCCCACCCCTGGTGCGCGGAGGGCTCGCTTCGAACCACAAAACTATTTTTTTGTCTCAGGCTCAGGTTTTGCGACAGACACGTGTCCGTCGTAAATTTTTTTGGGAAAATAAAAATACCAATTTAATCCGATTATTTGCAACAGTCACGTGCCCCTCGCAAATATTGACAACCCGATCAGGTCTTGACCCGACTGATCTGCAACGGATGTAGCCATCGTAATTTTGCGATGGATGACAAAAATCCGTCGTAGATATTAGCTACGACTGTTTTATCAACGAACACGCGTCCGTCACAAATTCCATCACAAACATTATTTTTGAGATGGATTTTCCATCGCAAATGTCATCGTTATATAAACAATGTGTTTTTTGTAGTGACATGTCTCCTGTGTGAAATCATCTTATAACAATAAATAATTTAAAGAAAATCTATAATGTAAACTTTGTGTATCATGCACCATTAAAAGTATTATGCATTCTTACAAAAATAGTAGTATTACATATAATATTAATTTTATGCTCGATAATAGTAATTTCTATAAATAATAATATAAGTGGTGTATGGTGAATAATATTCACATGATGCTTTACCAATACTCCAAACATTTTAATCTTGTTACGTATTTGGACTTCATAAATAGAATATAATTTGTGTACGTTAACAATATTATTAATTTGTTATATATTATATAAAATAGTATTATTATCTGAACAATAATTAATATTGCATGTCTTGCGTTGTTTTACAGTTTAACATAGTGTTAGATAGATTAAATAAATAATATTGCTGAAGTAAACAAATAGTAATGTTTCTATGATTTTATTCAACCTGATTATTCGTATATGTATGTTTGCATATAAGTGATTTTATTTTGAAAAAGGTTTGCATATAAGTTGTTGTTGATTAAAGAATGGAGAGATGCTTTATGTGAGATATATTTTGTGGGCAAAAGAACAGAGGCATGAGAGGTTCAATTATTGTGCAAGTTGGTTGGTTGGAATTTCTATGCGTTGGACTTGGACTATTTCACCCCACTCCACGTAAAAGAAAAGTCCCCTCTTATTTTAATTATGACATATTTGACGTGTTCACTTTCCTATTTTTTTTACACCCTTTCATATGCATTTGATGCACGGTATACTTACTCAACCGTTCAAGTTGTTTATATTGAAAAATCTAAACTGATTATATTGAAAAGTGTGGACAGATTATATTGAAAAGTTTACAGGTGTAATCTAATCACAATTTTAGTATAAATCATATTTTTTAGTGTAAAAATTCTCAATTATTTAATAAATGCATCATACACCAAATGCACAAGAGATTTAGTCTTTCATTTTTTATACTTAACAGTTAAGGTTGTTTACACTGAAAAGTGTAAGCTGATTACACTATAAATGTTTTGTTAGATTACACTGAAAAATTTACACTGAAGATTGATTTTAAATGTAAATTTTTCAGTGTAATATAACCATACTTTTTAGTGTAAACAATCTCAACTATTGAGTGGGTGCATCATACACCAAGTACACATGAGAGTTATTCATAATAATAATATTTGAAGATATTGAGTTCGATTTCGCACAAAAAAAAATTCTTTATAAGTTAAGTAGGAAGAAAAAAAAAAGATTTTCCTTTCTTTTTTGGGTGTAAAATTGTAATAGCACACATAAACGCGTTATTTGTGTCGTACCGTCCTGGTTAAAAAAAAAGTTTCTGAGAAGACAAATAGAAATGAAAATAAAGTACACAATTCAGACAAAATTGAAAAAATCGATTAAAGTTCGATTATCATTGTTCGTTTAGAATAAAAAAAATTCTAGGTGAATCAAATTTAGATATTACTGTTATTTTAAAATTAGAATTTTTAATGGTTTCTCTTGTGTTAATGAAATTTTAAAAAACTCAAGTACAACCAAGAATTATATATATATATATATATATTTTTTTTTTTGACAGGAAAAGAAGATTAATTATATAAATCAAGAGTTACAAAATTTGCAAAGGTGTGAGATACACCATACAAAAAGATAGATCATGGACGAACAAACAAGAATTTGAGCTCGTCTTAAAACTTTGTCGAGTCACCTAAATAAAACATCAAGAACAAATCATAACACGAAAATGAGAATTTGGCACACTCCAAGAAACTACTTTCCAGTTTCCATTCTTTGTAAAGTTTCATTCAATTCCAGCATATTGATCTAAATTCGCCTAAAATTTTATCGAGTCGCACTGATTTATCATAATACTCTCATTTCTCACCCTCCAAAGGAGAAGTCAAATATAAATTCATCCAAATCTTTTATCTCATGCTACTTTTTTTATTCTTTATTCTGGCGGTGTAGCCAAATACTTTCTGACTTTCTCATTTTTCTATTTTAATAGAATTTTTTTATAAAAAAAATAAATTAGAAAAGATTGAATGATTCTAATTGACTCGTCTCGCCAGTCTATTGTGTGGACATGAATAAATTGGACGTCCATCTCTTCCGTTCTCATTGTCATTGACACATTGCTAAACGATCCACTCATTAATGTGGCTCTCAACATTTCGGTATTTAATGTTAAATTTATTAATAAACTTTAAATATAAAGTAAATCTCTTAAATTAGTTACCCTTACCATTTTATTGTCACTATCTAGTCCCATTTTATCAAAATTAATTGTGTCCCTTCTTTATTAACATTCTATTAATACAAATGCATTATTTACCAAAAAAAAATTCAACAATGCCCCCAATAAATAGTGAAATTAATTCATCATTTATAATAAATAGGAGTAATACAAGTGTCTTTTGATACCCTAATAAATGAAAAAATTAATTTGTGTGAATGAATAAAATGAAAAAAATATTAAAAGACGGAGGGAGTATTACTATTAAATTAATACTCCCACCTATTAATAAAAAACCAATTCATTTTCTCTTTTTTCCCTTTTTTTCTAATTTTTAGACTAAGGGACGAAAGAGAAAGAAGAAAAGTGGATTCAACGTCTGTGAAACTCAGGTTCCATTCAAATAAACTAAATTTTATGGTGAAACTGATTTACGGTAAAATTTTACCAATAATGTATTATTATACATTATTATAGTTAACATAGAACATATAATATATTGTATTTAGTAAATTACTAATAAAGCATCAAATAATACTCCCTCCATTCCTCTTTAAGTTTAACAATTTTCCTCCTTAAAAAGTGGCACATGTTGCTTTATTAGTCCATCTACGGAAAATGGTCTAATTGACTCGTCTCGCCAATCTATTGTGTAGGGACATGAATAAATTGGACGTCCGTCTCCTTCCGTTCTCATTGTCATTGGCACATTGCTAAACGATCCACTCATTAAGAGACAAATAGTTTTTTGGTCCCGCAATTTGTCTAATTTCCAATTTTGATCCAAAAAAAATTAACTTTTCAAATTTGGTCCCATAACTCATTGAATCGTCCAAATTTGGTCCCAAATGGGACCAAAATTGGACAATTTAATAAGTTACGGGGACCAAAATTGAATAATTAAAATTTTTGGGACCAAAATTGGACATCAAACAAGTTAGAGTCAAAAAATTATTGTTTCGTAGTGATGGTCCCGTTTTTAGAAGGGCAAAATGGGAATTCATGAGCAAATTTTTTTTTTTTAAAACATCATTTCTCAAGGAGTTCAGCAAGAGTGATAATACTCAATTCACTGCTCTGCTCAGAGGCTGAGTTACCAAGTCAGTGAGAAGGCTTGGAGTCTCATGCTCTGAGCAAGGACAGTGGCTTGAGGAGCTGAACTTTTTGAGTGCGTTTAAGAAGCAAAGCTTGCACCCTGACTGAGTTCAGTGACGAAATACTCAAGTCACTGCGTTGCTGAGAGTCAGAGCTATCAAGTCAGTGATGAGACTTGAAAGCTCAGGCTCTCAACAAGGCAGTGACTCGAGAGACTGAACTCTCGAGTGCTAGCCTAAGCTTGTCAGTGAGATTGGTTCTCCCTGACTAAAATACTTAGTTAATCTTTCTTTCCAAACTTTCCAAGTACACTCAGAGAGCATACACTACAAATAATTAGCAAGTGCTTAGACAACAAACAACGCTCAGTTTTAACGTGGTTCAGAGACTCAAGCTCTTACATCCACGGCCTGATTTAACAGGAAATCCACTACTGGGATTCTTGTTTTTAACGTGCCAAGGTGCACTTACAACTGGACTCACGCCACTCCCTGGGCTGCCTCTCCTCACCTCACTACAAACCTAACAATCTTCTGAAAGGGTTTAGTTTGGTTAGGGTTTTCTCCAACTAGGTGAGGTTTTCCCTTTACAATGTGTTAGCCAATAGCTAAGATAGGGAAAACCTCTCTAAGCCTAGAGTTACAAGCTGAGCACTCTTATGTATATATTTGTGAACTCTCAGTGTATAGATATGAGTAGAACCTCCTTATATCTCCCATGCACGTATGCTACAACTCACACTCTCAGCTCGTAGGTGTTTGTTTTTCTTACAAGATACAACAATACAACTCTCAAACAGAAAAAACAACACACTCTAACAACAAGCTATGAGCTTGTATTTATAATGGGGATTCAAATGTATCCGTTGGAGAGGAAATACATTTGAATCCAGCATTAAATGGTTTCAACCACTTTTCTTGGAATGCGGCCTTTGTCAGTGTCAGAGTTGCTGCCTCGTGCTGATTGGTCCACGTGGCCTGGATTCACGGATCTTTGACTCAGTGGGTTTGAGTAAGACCCACTGACTTTAGGTAGCTTTCTCCTTCACTGACATGATGATCTTCAGTTGGACTGACTCGTCCTCAGTGTAGTTGTCCTTCAGGGACTATTTGAAGATCTTTCCAGGAAGTTTGTCATAAGGCTGAATGACAAACTTCCCTGACCACAGTAGCCTGACTCCTTCAGGGCCTACTTGGTGCAGCACTGATCCACCTGATCAGGCTCTTCACTGAGTGGTCCACCAGACTTGGCTTAGATCAGCCTGACTTACACTCAGTGGGACTTCCTTCAGGCTTCTCTTCAGGTTCAGGTCTTTCTTCATTAGCTTCAGTCAGTTCTTCTTGAGATGTCATCTTGACTTTCTCAGGCTGTCAGTGAGTTCCCCCATGCTGAGTTCCCCCTCAACTGAGTGCTTCCTCAGCTAAGTTCTTCTCATATTACAACCTGTCTAACTGAATAAACAAACTATCCTGACCTGATTCTAAAGATACTATCCTGACTGCTTTCAAACCTATTACATGTTGTTTTGGAAAATCATCAAAACTAAACATATCCCAACACGCAGTATTCATTAACTTTTTTTCTTTTCTCACCACATATATATATATGTACACATATATCAAACACTATTTAATTAATTATATATGTAGATTCGCGATTTAAATTTTTAGTTAGTAATTAAAATTTCATTATTAGTATTTTATGGGAGATTTGTAATTCATCTTAAATTATAATTATTCGAATTGAAGAATATTGGATTTTTCTTTTTCCCGTTTTATAGATGTTTTTCAAATATTTGTATTTATATCTGTTGTAAATCTGGAAGATTTGATATTCCAAATCTAGGAGATTTGGTGTGGACATTACTTGAGGACCAAGAATCATATTGGGCCTTACCCATTAGACTAGGGTTTTTACTATTATATATATCCCATTGTATTCATGAATTATGTACTCTGATACACAACAATACTAGTGGAGCTCCTGGCTTGGATCGCCCCCAGACGTAGTCCTTCCGGATGAACTGGGTCAACAAATCGTGTCTCTTTATTTACACGCTAAATTACAACACGTTATCAGCACGAGTCTCTAACTGAGATTATACGGTACGTTTTTAATTTATTTTATATGAATCACTTGATCGTTCATGTACTTTACCAATTGATTTCATTCCTGAATTTTCCTGTGCATAATTATATTACGTGAAAATTATTTTTTTGATTTAAATCAATAATCAACGACCGTCGCCCGTAGTCGAACGGCCGTCCTCGCGCCGCCGCTGCCACCGCCGCCGACCAGGTGCCGCGCAGCGTCGCGCCTCCCGTCGCACGCAGCACCGAGCGCCGAGCGCCGCCCACACGGCGCACACACCCGCAGCGTCGCGCCCGGTGCAGCGCGCGCTCGCGCCCCCCCCCCCTCGTCGCACGCAACGACCGCCGAGCGCCGCCAGCAGCGTCGCGCCCGGTGCCGCGCGGCCTCGCGCCTCCCGTCGCCCGCATCGGCTAGAGCCGCCCGCACGGCGCGCCCGTCCGCAGCGTCGCGCCCCCTCGTCGCCCGCATCGGCCAGCGCCGAGCGCCGCCCGCACGGCGCGCACGCTCGCAGCGTCGCGCCCGGTGCCGCGCGCGCTCGCGCCTCCCGTCGCCATCATCGGCCAGCGCCGCCCGCACCCGCACCCGTCGCACCCGGCGCCGCGCGCACCTGCGCCCGTCGTGCCCGGCGCTGCGTGCATCCGCGCCCGTCACGCCCGATGCCGCGCGCCCGCGCCCGTCGAGACCGAAGCCACGTGCAAACTCGCACGCCGGTGCCCGTTGCCGCACGCACACGATCGACCTACGTGCGTCGACCCCGTCTGCTGTGCGCAACCAACGCGACATTATTTCATGGATTTTAATGGTTACCTTAACCCGATTCGTTTGTGTTCTTGATAACATAAAATCCGTGTTTTAGTTTTATTAATGAATCCTGAAAATATTTCGTTAAATTGCGTTAATGTACATGAAATAATTATTCTAATGATTATTTCCTCTGTCCATTAAACTGTATATTTTCTGCAAATCATTTTCATGTGATTATCGTTATTTATCGTTATTGCATGTTTGAGTGATTTTATTATCCTAGGTGCTTTAACACTGCGCACATAGTTTATAGTCCGCTCTTTATGCCCGGGTAGGCGGCGCCCGGTACTTGTTGGACCGTAAATTTATGTCTTGGGTAGACGGCGCCCAGTATGTGCATCTATGTGCCTTAGGATAATCAAATGAGTCATCTTTTCCTTTTCTCGTTGTCTATGCGTCTTGTTCATCCCCCTCACCGTGTCGCTTCTCTTGTAGTGAATCATGTCTGAAATCACTATGAAAGAATTCGATGAGCTTGCTCTCGACGGTAGCAACTACCCGACATGGGTGCTAGATATAGAGTACTATCTAGCCTCAAATGGGTTAAGCGAAACTGTCATGGAAGGTTCAAAGTCTACTGACGCCCAGAAGGCAAAGGTATTGATTTTCCTTAGGAACCACTTGAATGAAGGTCTGAAATTCCAATATGTCTCAGAAAATGACCCCGAAATATTGTGGAAAACCCTGAAGGAACGTTTCCAGCAATATGATTTTGCACTCCTACCTCCATCACAACATGAGAGGCTGAACGTCAGTTATGCGGACCTAAAGTCCATAACGATGCACAGCTCTGCATTGCAGCGTGTTGTGACCAACCTGATCCAGAGTTCTGTATCAATGCTTCACGCTAGCGACCCTGTACGCCTGCAGCGATAAGGGCATAAACCCTCATATGGTCGTCGCAATCGTGGAAGGGGGAAAGCGAGTAAGAAATCCCGAACTAACGACCAAAGTCGTAGTTCGCTCGGTGGCCACAAGACCCGGTTTAACGCTCCTGATAAACCCAGCTCTCAGAGAATGATTGAGCAATCCTGCTTCAGATGCGGTTGCAAGGGCCATTGGTCCCGCACGTGTCGTACTCCCAAACACTTTGTCGAGGCGTACTTAAAGATACAAAAGGATGACAAAGGGAAGGCCCCAGTTGATGAACCTATGGATGACCACCTGCCCAAAGCAGATTTTGACCTAGATAGTGATGATCTCTTGGGCCCGTAGCTCGAGATTTAGGATAAACGAGTAGATTCGCGTATTTAATTATCCCTGCAGTTTGTTTTCTGAATAAAACGAGTGCTTATCATGTTATGGATCCTTTCTTTCGGATATTTAATGAATGAATTAGCTTTGATATGTTTGCTTTAGTAGTTGTCCATGTGTTTATTCGGATATTGCTATTCTTATTTATGGCTAGTAAACATATCAGCTATTTGTTTGGGGTTAATTTCCTCTGGCATAATGGGGTTGAGGTAGTGATTTATGATTGGTAGATAGCGCCACCACTCATACGATCTTATAGAATAACTCTCTTCTCCCCCGGATTGTACTATTTATACATCCGCCGTCAAAATCTAGCCATGAGTATGAGATTTCACGACCCGAACTCCTTTAAATTATGGCATCCGCGGTTAGGTCATCCAGGACAATACATGATACGTAGGATTCTATCTAATTATATTTTGAATAAAAGAATCCTTCCTGTTGATGAATATTTTGTGATGTATGTTATATGGGAAAGTTGATAGTGCGCCCGTCGCGCACCAAGGTTGGACTAGTGTCTCCGGTTTTCCTAGAGCGAATTCAAGGAGACATTTGCGGACCGATTCACCCAGCATCAGGACCGCTCAGTTATGGTCCTTATTGATGCCTCCACTAGGTGGGCATATGCTTGTAGCTGCCTACCCGCGATCAAGCTCTTGCAGAGCTCATTGCGAAAACTATCGAGCTTGAAGCTCAATTCCCGGATTATCCAATCAAGAAGATTTGTATGGATAACACAGCTGAGTTCAACTCGAAGGCCTTTACAGATTATTGTATGGCCCTGGGAATTAAAGTGGAGCATTCGGTCCCATATGTCCATACCCAAAATGGTCTTGCTGAGGCGCTAATAAAACGTATCAAATTTATCGCGAGACCATTGCTAATGAATTCTAAACTACCCACCTCATGCTGGGGGCATGCAGTCCTTCATGCATCACACTTGATTCAAATCCGTCCTACTGCATATAATGATCATTCCCCCCTACAGTTAGTGCGTGGGAAAGAACCTAGCATTTCCTATCTGCGTATTTTCGGATGTGCGGTATACGTACCGATTACGATACCCAAGCGAACCTCTATGGGCCCACAAAGGAAACTCGGTATTTACGTAGGATTTAACTCTCCATCCATTGTGAAATACCTCGAGTCTTTGTCCGGGGATCAATTAACGGCCCGGTTCGCTGATTGCACGTTCGATGAAGATTACTTCCCGGCATTAGGGGGAGATCCGAATTCAAAATTGAATGAATGCCGGGAACTTACGTGGAACGTAAGTAATCTTCAGTATCTAGATCCGCGCACTAATCAATCTGAACTAGAAGTTCAGAAGATCATTAACCTGCAGAACTTAGCAAATAACCTGCCAGACGCGTTCACTGACCATAGAGGTGTGACTAGATCGCATATACCAGCAGTAAATGATCCCCAGGGTTGAGGTCCCAAGCAAAATGAGTACTCATGCCCCCACACGCCAAAAGCGTAAGGGAACCTCAAGAGATAGTAACACACCTAAACGAAAGGCTAGCAAATCTGGTCAGTCGAATGGAAAATCTCTGGAAGAGATCCGTCTAGATAATCCCAAGTCTCTAAGAGACGAGAGTCCTAGTGATGAAGCACATGCATAAAATATTCCATGCACTAGGACCGTGGAACGACCAGACCCAGATACAATGGGAAATGAGGAAGGTCTGGTTGACGTAAACGTCAAAGTCTCTGTGAATTTCACAGATACGGGAGAAACATGTAATATATATTACTGTCGTCGACGACACATTTGCAGCGACATTTGCTCTTTCCATTAACGATCCGGATCCAGAACCCAAAACTATCGTAGAGTGCCGGAAGTGCTCCGATTGGGTAAAATGGAAAGAGGCAATTGAAGCAGAGCTCGCATCGCTTAACAAAAGATAAGTATTTGACTCTTTCGTTCGTACACCCGCGCGCGCTATCCCTGTAGGATATGAATGGGTTTTTGTACGAAAACGAAATTGAGAAAATAATACTGTGGAGAGGTTAAAGCGAGGCTGGTAGCACAAGGGTTTTCGCAGAGACCCGGGATTGATTTTGATCAAACCTATTCTCCCGTCATGGACTCAATGTCATGGACTCAATAACGTTCCGCTATTTGATATCTTTGGCAATTAAGTTGAATCTCCAGATGAGATTAATGGACGTAGTAACCGCGTACTTATACGGATCACTAGATGCCGACATTTATATGAAAATTCCAAATGGATTTGACATTCCTCAGTTAAGGGATGGTGAAAATCGGAGTATGTATAGCATACAAATGCGTAAGTCGTTGTATGGCCTGAAGCAGTCGGGCCTTATGTGGTACAACCGACTTAGTGAATTCCTTCAGATGAAGGGATACACGTTCGATAAAGCTTTCCCATGCGTATTCACGAAGAAATCGCAAGACGGTTTTTGCATCATATCCGTATATGTTGATGACCTAAACATAATCGGAACA
The DNA here is from genome assembly GCA_947034835.1 of Ballota nigra. Classification (NCBI taxonomy): domain Eukaryota; kingdom Viridiplantae; phylum Streptophyta; class Magnoliopsida; order Lamiales; family Lamiaceae; genus Ballota; species Ballota nigra. Next base: position 56,148,760 of record OX344723.1, on the reverse strand, counting down.
TGCAAAGAGATTAAAGAAGCCAGTTCAATCTTGAGAGCTGAATTCGAAATGAAGTCCTTGGGTAAAACCAAGTACTGCCTCGGCTTGCAGATCGAGCACCTCCCAGAAGGAGTCCTTGTTCATCAGTCGACCTACGTGAAAAAGGTATTGGAGAGATTTCACATGGATAAGTCTCATCCACTTAGCACCCCGATGGTAGTCCGATCCCTCGAAGTGGATAAGGATCCATTTAGACCAAGAGAAGATTCAGAAGAAATTCTGGGACCAGAAGTTCCTTATCTTAGCGCTGTTGGAGCTTTGCTCTATCTTGCAAATTGCACCCGGCCGGACATTGCATTTGCAGTTAACTTGCTTGCGAGATATAGCGCTTCTCCTACGAGGAGACATTGGAATGGTGTTAAGCATGTTCTACGATACCTCCAAGGATCCCAAGATCTTGGACTGTTTTATCGTAAGAACCAAGACAAAACCTTGGTAGGTTATGCGGATGCCGGCTATTTGTTTGATCCCCACAACGCCGTATCCCAGACTGGTTATGTTTTTCTCTGTGGTGGAACCGCAATCTCGTGGAGATCGGTTAAACAATCCATGGTTACAACGTCTTCAAACCACTCAGAGATCATAGCTTTATTTGAAGCCGCACGAGAATGTGTTTAGTTAAGGTCCTTGGTAAAACACATTGGTGACTCGTGTGGTATCGCCAAGGGCGATACACCTCCCACCGTTATATTTGAAGACAACGCTGCTTGCATCGCACAAATGAGTAATGGGTACGTCAAGGGAAACCTGACGAAACATATTTCACCAAAGTTTTCTACCCATACGAACTCTAGAAGAGTGGCGTGATTACCATTCAAAAGGTGCAATCTAGTAACAATCTTGCAGATCTGTTTACTAAATCCTTACCTACGTCTAATTTTGAAAAGTACGTTCGTGGTATTGAGATGCAAAGACTTAAAGTGTTGTTGTCTTCAGGGGGAGCGGTAACATCGAAATAAACCTAGAAGATTTAGATCTAGAAGATTGAAAGATTTAGATCTAGAAGATCAATGACATTCCTCCCACTTATTATTGTGGCCGATCCTTAGCACGTGGAGTTTTTATGACATGACATTTATATCGTAATGTCCAAGGGGGAGTGTTATAAATCTGGAAGATTTGATATTCCAAATCTAGGAGATTTGGTGTGGACATTACTTGAGGACCAAGAATCATATTGGGCCTTACCCATTAGACTAGGGTTTTTACTATTATATATATCCCATTGTATTCATGAATTATGTACTCTGATACACAACAATACTAGTGGAACTCCTGGCTTGGATCGCCCCCAGACGTAGTCCTTCTGGACGAACTGGGTCAACAAATCGTGTCTCTTTATTTACACGCTAAATTACAACAATATCAATGGAATTAACACATTGTATCGTATTTTTGTTGTATCGACTATTATCCTAGAGTACAATATTAATTAAGAAGGTGCATAAAAGTGGTATTTTGGTCCCGTAATTTATCTAGTGTCCAATTTTGGTCTCAAAAAAATTAACTTTTCAATTTTTGTCCCATAACTTACCGAATCGTCCAATTTTGGTCCCAAAAAAACTATTTTGGGACCAAAATTGGACGATTCGGTAAGTTATGGGACCAAAATTGTGAAGTTAGTTTTTTTGGGACCAAAATTGGACAATAGACAAATTGCGGGACCAAAAAACTATTTTTCTCCACTCATTAATGTGGCTCTCAACATTTCGGTATTTAATGTTAAATTTATTAATAAACTTTAAATATAAAGTAAACCTCTTAAATTAGTTACCCTTACAATTTAAAATGGTATTAGTTATTGTCACTGTCTAGTCCCATTTTATCAAAATTAATTGTGTCCCTTCTTTATTATCATTCTATTAATACAAATGCATTATTTACCAAAAAAAATTCAACAATGCCCCCAATAAATAGTGAAATTAATTCATCATTTATAATAAATAGGAGTAATACAAGTGTCTTTTGATACCCTAATAAATAAAAAAATTAATTTGTGTGAATGAATAAAATGGAAAAAATATTAAAAGACGGAGGGAGTATTACTATTAAATTAATACTCCCACCTATTAATGAAAAACCAATTCCTTTTCTCTTTTTTCCCTTTTTCTAATTTTTAGACTAAGGGACGAAAGAGAAAGAAGAAAAGTGGATTCAACGTCTGCGAAACTCATGTTCCATTCAAATAAACTAAATTTTATGGTGAAACTGATTTACGATAAAATTTTACCAATAATGTATTATTATACACTATTATAGTTAACATAGAACATATAATATACTCCCTCCGATCCAAAAAGATTGATGTTTTAACATTTGTTGTTGAAATTAAGAATTAATGTATATTGACAAATATACCCTCATAATTCCTTAATTACAGCTCCTAATAATAAATTTATTAAAAGTAAATTTCAATGTGAGTGAGATTTTTTTGGGAATTGATTAGGGGTATAATGGAGATGTAGAGTAAAATATAAGTAAAACATCAAATATTTTGAAACAAAAAATCTACCCTAAAACATCAATCATTTTGAATCGGAGGGAGTATTGTATTTAGTAAATTACTAATAAAGCATCAAATAATACTCCCTCCATTCCTCTTTAAGTTTAACAATTTTCCTCCTTAAAAAGTGGCACATGTTGCTTTATTAGTCCATCTACGGAAAATGGTCTTATTTTCTTAAATAGAAATTACTATCTTTATTTACATTCTTTAATATACATTTATTTACATTATTTGTAATTTAACTTCACACACAATATTTTTTAAATAACTTATTTTGTATTTGATTTGACTAGAATTTTTTTATTTTTTTATTTTTTTATATATAATATCTACTTTTCTTATAAATTGTTAAAAAAAGAAACCCTTCAAGACCATTTTTGTGGACGGATGGGATATATTCTTTAAAATATGTGCCATTTCAAAGTATATAACACTTGAAGTTATAAAGAGGAATGAAGTGGTAATATCTAATTCATGTATATTCCGATTCATTTAAAAATAAATATTTCATCCTGTTACATCAGGAAATATCCTCGCCTGACAGGAGATCAGATTCCTGAAGATACACTGACCCGACAGGACCGAGGGTCTACATCAGAAAAGAGTATTTAATGTATTATATATCTACGGTTGATTGTTAGATTAATATTGTAATAAATCCCTAAAATAAAGGGTTAAGACGAGTTTAGGGCCACTTTTGGGCCTTTGGGGGTGAACCTCTATAAATAGGGGGTCACCCCCTCATTGTAGAAAGAGACACATTTTCCCTCATTTTCTCATATATGATAGAAAGCTCTCATTCGAGGGAAGAACGAAAGTTCTTCCCCCATCGCTCGTGTTCGTTTTACATTGATTGTTTGTCGGACATAAACCCATATAGCCACATACATTTACCCGTACGAAAATGTCTGTCAACAATTTGGCGCTAGAAAGAGGGTGTATCCTCAACAATTTCACTCATCCATGGATGAACACGAAGATTCGATCCATAGAAAATTGTCAAAAGATTCTGCAAAAAACTAAGTTTTATTTCTTCAAAACTCTCTTCAACAATCGTGGCTTTGCTATAACCTGATTTCAAGCTTAGGCTATTTTTCATTTTTCCAATAAAATTCAGGTCCTTCCCTTTTCATTATAAACACCAGGTATGCAAACCCCCATTTTTTTATTTCCAAAGGCCCGATCCCATTTTTTTATTTTCAAAGGCCCGATCCCAGATCTTCAAAATTTACCTACAAAAAACCATATCCCCAATTTCCACCAACATAAAAGAAAAGAAAAATAGAAGAAAAAAAGTGTTGCTGTCATTGGGTGTTGCCGTCGTTTCCGGCGACGGAGCTCGCGGAGCTTTCCGGCACCGTTGCGGCCCAAGCCAGCCGCCGCACCATCATCGTCGTGAATCCTCCGGACCATGTGGGGAAATATTTCAAGCAAGATAAGGATTCGCTTTGAAACTCCCTTTGCTTGCCTCGATTTGTGTGCCACCTTATCTACACCACTAGTGCAGTGCTTTCGGTGGCACACCTCCCAATACACCTGCTATGCATAGTAAGTCAACAACATCGATCCGAGCACCGCCATGGCCGGCCGCGGGCTCCGATCGGGTGGCTACCCGTCGGCAATCAGTGCACCGCCCGCACGTCGCCACCACCATGGCAGCCTCCCCGCGCGTCGCCTACCCGCCAATCTTGCCATCCGTATCAGCCCGCTACTCGCCACCGGCTACCCGTCTAGCTTGCCACCGCCCAGAGGGCAGCCTCCCCGCGCCGCTCTCGCAGACGCAACCTTCCCGCGCCCTCACGGCCAGCCACCCCGTCGCCCTCGCTCCGGGCGGGCTCAACCTGTAAGAGCATCGCCACCTGGCCGCCTCCCCGCGACGCCACCCGTCGCCTCAGCCCACCAGCGGCCTACGAGCATACCAGCCCACTCACCATCTCCCCTCATTGCCGCGCCATACGCAGCACCAGTCCGCTCACCACCTCGCCCTCCGGCATGGCAGCGCCTCTCCTCCTCTGCCGTCTTCCCGCAAGTCGCCCCACTTCAATTCGTCGCCGCGGATCATCGCCAGCGGCCAGCCTTCCCGCACCGCCAGTTTGTGGACCCCGCCGCAGCCTCCGCCTCCCCGCAACCCGACGTCGCCGCCCCGCGCCGCAGCCCATCGCAGCTCCGCCTCCAGATTCCCACACCGACGCGGCCTGCCGAGCTCGCCCAGCGCTCCTCGTCGTACCTCCGGCCTCCGAGCTCGCCCAGCCTGCACTGCCGGCCTCAGGGCTCGCTCAACCCACGCCGCCTCGAATCCAACCGCACCGATCAATGCGGCCTCCTGTTTTAATATCAACACAGGGCAAGTTATTTTAGTTATTGGGCCACTCAGTCTGTTGGGCCTTTTATTTATCCTATTTGGGCCCAGATTTAATTGTGGTATTGGACCAGTTTTGTGCATCCTGTTGGGCTAAAAAAAATATTATTACGGGCAGCGAGTAGCGTCTGAGATGAGCATCTGGAACCTCTTCATCAACGAAAATCTACGGGCAGTCCTTTGCTCACTCGAATCAGGTTTATTCCAATAATTTACTTTTAATACATATCACAATTCGCAAATGTTCACATAAATTAAAAGCGGGGGCATATACTCGTATTTCGAAAATTCAAAATACGGGCAATTTTTTAAATATAATTTTCAGTTGATACTCCCTTTTAATATATATCACAACTCGTAAGTTTTTTATATACATTAAAAGGCGGGGGCATGGATATACATATCCTAAGCTCATTTTGTGATATCAAAAATAAAATTATTTTATACTGAGTTTAATCAAATACAATCAGCCATTCTTTAAACTTCGAATATGATTTCGTAGAATTATTGAAGTTGCTCACCAAATAAATAACTCCATATTTAAAAATGGTCACACCTTTCGACTACAAATATTAATCCACCTTCTCGGCGTTGATTAGTCCGCCTTCTAGGCATCGACATTCCGCCTAGATTGGCGAAGTAATCCATCTTCTCGACGTCGATTAGTCCGTCTTTCAGGCGTTGACATATTGATTAGTTCGCCTTCACCGGCGTCAACTAATCTACTTCTCGAGTTAATCCGTCTTCTCGGCGTTGATTAGTCCGCCTTCTAGGCATCGATATTCCGCCTAGATTGGCGAACTAATCCGTCTTCTCGACGTCGATTAGTCCGTCTTTTAGGCGTTGACGTATTGATTTGTTCGCCTTCACCGGCATCAACTAATCTACTTCTCGAGTTAATCCACCTTCCCGGTGTTGATTAGTCCTTCTTCTAGGCGTCAACATTCCGCCTAGATTGGCGAAGTAATCCGTCTTCTCGACGTCGATTAGTCCGCCTTTCAGGCGTTGACGTATTGATTAGTTCGCCTTCAGCAGCGTCAACCAATCTACTTCTCGAGTTAATCCGCCTTCTCGGCATTGATTAGTCCGCCTTCTAGACGTCGACATTCCGCCTAGATTGACAAAGTAATCCGTCTTCTCGACGTCGATTAGTCCGCCTTTCAGGCATTGACGTATTGATTAGTCCACCTTCACCGGCGTCAACTAATCTACTTCTCGAGTTAATCCGTCTTCTCGGCGTTGATTAGTCTGTCTTCTAGGCGTCGACATTCCGCCTAGATTGGCAAAGTAATCCGTCTTCTCGACGTCGATTAGTCCGCCTTTCAGGCGTTGACGTATTGATTAGTTCGCCTTCACCGACGTCAACTAATCCACTTCTCGAGTTAGTCCGCCTTCTCGGCGTTGATTAGTCCACCTTCTAGGCGTCGACATTCCACCTAGATTGGTGAAGTAATCCGTCTTCTCGACGTCGATTAGTCCGCCTTTCAGGCATTGACATATTGATTAGTTCGCCTTCACCGGCATCAACTAATCCGCTTCTTGAGTTAATCTGCCTTCTCGACGTTGATTAGTCTACCTTTCAGGCGTTGACATTCCACCTATCTTGGCAAAGTAATCCGTCTTCTCGACGTTGATTAGTCCGTCTTTCAAGCGTTGACATATTGATTAGTTCGCCTTCACCGGCGTCAACTAATCCCCTTCTCGAGTTAATCCGCCTTCTCGGCATTGATTAGTCTGCCTTCTAGGCGTCGACATTCCACCTAGATTGACGAAGTAATCCATCTTCTCGACGTCGATTAGTTCGCCTTTTATGCGTTGACATATTGATTAGTTCATCTTCGCCAGCGTCAACTAATCTATCTCTCAAGTCGATCCGTCACTCGGCCTTGATTAGTTCGTCTTCACCGGTGTCAACTAATCTGCCTCTCGGCGTGGATCCAGTCCGCATTTTAAGCGTTGACCTTCCGCCTTAATAGGCGAGGTGTTGTTTAGTTCGTCTTCACCGGCGTCAACTAATTTGTTTTTGACATAGATTTGTCCATCTTAACAGCATCAACCAGTCCGCCTTCACCGGCGTCGACTAACCCGCATCACTTTTGCCCGCTTGCGGCCATAATATATCGCGTCCTGAACGCTTTGTTTCATCAATTGTTAATTCAATCTCGTATTCGTGAATTCGCTGCCCGTCAATCGGCTAAAACACTTCACTATTTTTATCATTGATTAATCAATTCATCGATTGTTAATTCAATCTCGTAATCGTGAAGTCGTTGCCCGTTAATCGGCTAAAGCACTTCACTATTTTTATCATTGATTAATCAATTCATCGATTGTTAATTCAATCTCGTATTCGTGAAGTCGCTGCTCGTTAATCGACTAAAGCACTTCACTATTTTTATCATTGATTAATCAATTCATCGATTGTTAATTCAATCTCGTATTCATGAAGTCGTTGCTCGTTAATCGACTAAAGCACTTCACTATTTTTATCATTGATTAATCAATTCATCGATTGTTAATTCAATCTTGTATTCGTGAAGTCACTGCTCGTTAATCGACTAAAGCACTTCACTATTTTTATCATTGATTAATCAATTCATCGATTGTTGAGTCAATCCCGTATTCGTGAAGTCGTTGTCCGTCAATCGGCTAGAGCACTTCACTAGTTTTTATTTGTTAAGTCAATTAAAATCGGCTGTTAAATCAATCCCTTGTGTGTAAAGTCGCTACCCCATGCGGCTATAGTACTTTATTAATTAATCATCTCGACTTTTATCGCCAAGTTTGTTTAAATCACTGCCGGCCAGCGGCAATAACTCTTTATTAATTGAACATCACTATTTTCGACTCGGGGGCACGACTGAAGATCGTACACCACCTAACTCAACCAGTTTCGAAAGTTTGAAAATTCGAAGATGACTCAAAAGATTCGTCCATCACAGACCCTGTCGTCGAAGATTTCCCCGGGGCATCCGAGCTATCCAATTTTCAGGCTCGGGGGCAAAACCTATTTGAAGCACAGATCAAGATCGAACTCTGGCCGCAATCAGAGCCCAATCTTGGGGGCAATTGTTACAGCAGGAAATATCCTCGCCTGACAGGAGATCATATTCCTGAAGATACATTGACCCGACAGGATCGAGGGTCTACATCAGAAAAGAGTATTTAATGTATTATATATCTACAGTTGATTGTTAGATTAATATTGTAATAAATCCCTAAAATAAATTGTTAAGACGAGTTTAGAGCCACTTTTGAGCCTTTGGGGGTGAACCTCTATAAATAGGGGGTCACCCCCTCATTGTAGAAAGAGACACATTTTCCCTTATTTTCTCATATATGATAGAAAGCTCTCATTCGAGGGAAGAACGAAAGTTCTTCCCCCATCGCTCGTGTTCGTTTTACATTGATTGTTTGTCGGGCATAAACCCATATAGCCACATACATTTACCCGTACGAAAATGCCTGTCAACACATCCATTCAACAATAATCACATAAATTAAAATAAACATAAAATTTATGACCAAATCATTTAATTCATAATAATTTTTCACTTTTATTTTTATTCACATTAAATTATGAATCTATGAGGGATGTATTGGTTATAGAGTCTGTAGGATTTTTTTAGACTTTTCAAAAGTCTTTAAAAATCCTGAGGTATTCAATACGGATTTTAAAAAGTCTTAAAAAATCTTCAGGTATTCAACAGTCTATGAATTTTAATATTCCACGGATTTTCTTAGATTTCCCTTCCAAAATATGAATAAAATTTTACTCTCCAAAATCTCTTCTAATAACCAGAGCTTTCTACGGATTTACCCGGGGCGGGGATAGGGGTCCATTCCCCATCTCCGTCCCTGCAAAATAAATGTGGCTGGGGATCCCCGTCTCGCCGGGCATCCCCGTCTTGCGAGGATTCCCGCCTAATAATTTTTTTATCTCATTTTTAAAATATAAAAAAAATTAAATTAAAAACTTTAATCATACACAATAATTACTTCAAGTTGGTGTTAAAAAAAATAATTTAAACAATTTGAAGAACCTCTAATTCTAATATTTTTAAATAACATATATATTAAAGTGAAAATAATATAATTTGAAACTAATAACATAATATTAAATAAAAAAATGTAATTTTTAATAAAAAGTTAATTGAGTAGGAAACTTCGAAATATTTATTTGTAATTTACTTTAACATTAAAATTATGTATAAATATATTAATTATATAAAAAATAATGCGGCTCCCCGCGAGGAACGAGACGGGGATCCCCCGGGCTGAGAATACTATCCTGGTCCCCGGCAAAGGGGCAAAAAAAATTTCCGTCCCTGTTTGCTTTGGGGATTACCCGCCTCGTTGTCAAGTCTACTCTTCAAAAAATATAAATAAATTTTACTCTCCAAAATCTCTTCTAACAACCTAAGATTTCTAATGAGGGCGAGGTATAATGGTGATGAAAATGAAGATGAAATAATAATGTATTTTTTTAACTAATATATTTTTATTTTTTTTCTAAATAATTTGGATAACTTTTTTTTTTATATACAGGTGTGTCCCATAAATATTTGCATCAATGGTTCCAGTGCCGGAGTCTATGGAAATCCATGTAAATTAATAAAAAGAATGTATTCCACAATTCTGTAAAGTCTATGAAAATCCAAGTAAATTAATAAAAAATGTCAGTCAAACTCTGCATAAAGTAAAAAAAATTCAATAGAATCTCAATTGAATATACCCTCTAAATAGATACTCCCTCCGTCCCGCTATTCTGTTCCCATTTTGCCATTTTGGTCTGTCCCACTATTATGTTCTCATACCTTATTTGGAAATCAACTAATAATATTATATTCATCTACTTTATTCACATCCAATCATTTTAACCACATTACACTTTATTCTCTTCTCTCTCCATCACATCACATGTACTATATCTACATTTTAATATCCATCTTAAATGTTGTGCCCAAAAGTAGGGGGAACAGAATAGTGGGACGGAGGGAGTACATTTTATGAATTTAAATTTGGCTACTTTAGAAATAAAATAAAATGTTAGTGTACATTTTAAAATGACAATCTAATTGAACAGAAAAAGTAAAAAGATACTCCCTCTGTCCCAAACTCAAGTTCCCCTTTACTGTTTGCACGGTTATTAAGAAAAAAATTGTTTATTAGTATTTAAAATGATAAAGTAGATGTTTTGGTTATTTGTGTATGGAGAATATAATATTAAAAAGTATTGTTATTTTTTTGCCAAAAATAAATGTAGCAAATGAGTATGGGACGGACCTTTTTGACAATGTAGCAAACGAGTTTGAGACGGAGAGAGTAATTTGTTTGACTTTGAGGTTGGAGAAAGAATTTTTGGGATTGAATTAATATTTGGAAAAGATGAGATGAGCTGGACGTGTCGGCACGCGATTCCATAATACAGTGAGCTGGCGTGACAACTGTGACCTACCAAACAATTAAAAATAGTAGATTATAATAAATGAAGGATACAGAAAAAGTGAAGCTAAAGCTAAACCGTCCCCAATTATTAATGTAAAGATATTAAATGCTGTCTCTCAAAAAATAAATAAGTAGTAATTATTAGCCAATGGTGATAAGATTCGCAACGCGGCATGTCATCGTGACACAATAGAACATGCACCAACTATTCTAATCTGCGCGCTTGTTACATTTTGAACTCTTATTACATTTCATTTGATTCTTACAAACTCTGTTGTGCAATGGACAAATAATAACGTCCAATACATATGTATAATTACTAGAATAGGTTTTATATAAAAACGCTTCATAATAAATTTAATATGAAATAATTTTAAAATATTATTAATCTTATCAGAAGTATCATTAAATTCGTCAGGGGTATCATTAGGCTGAGTTCAAGAAATTTAAAACAATTTTTTTGAACTCAGACTAATTGATACCCCTGATGAAATTAATGATACTCCCGATAAAATTAATGATACTTTAAAATATTTTCATGATAAGTTTATCATGAACTATTTTCATATAATATTTTGCCAAATTACTATTATTATTTAATGAAAATGAAAATAACTACTATCTCCATTTCATAATTATTCGCGAATCACATGGTTTCCTTGTTCATCGGCTCCAAACTCATCTGTGCAATCCAAAAAGGAAAATATTAATTTGTATGCATACTTATAATAATATACACATATGTATTTATATGTCACTACTTTACTAAAAAAATATATTAAAAAGTACTCCCTCCTATTTAAAATAGATGTAATTTTAGATTAATGCACACATATTAAGGTAATCATTGAGTTCCTTCAATACCCTTAATTAATAGCTTTGAGATTCTACATAACACTTTGAAACCTATCATTATCTAAGTTATTTTTAATGATTTTAGGGGTAAATTTGGAAGAAATATAATTAATTAATCTTGAAAAGTGCAAAGTGACATCTAAATTGCAAATGATGTGAATAACTAAAATGACATGTATTTTAAATTGGAGGGAGTATATCGTTAGGGAGTAATACAATTCAATAATACCGATCATCAATATTGACCAGTTAATATTATTTAATGAAAAAATTACTATTATTGTCAAATAAAATTAACTAATAATATTTAATGAAAACAATTAATATCGTTTAAAAATACACACAATTTGTACAGTGCAACTGAAACATGCAAAAAATTGCCAAATTTATATAAATTATTGACTCTTTTTTTATGGATCGATATATATATATATATATATATATAAATATATAAATAGAAGTGAGGAGAGAGAAAAAGTTATATTTGTTGGAGCAAGTGGAGTGCACTTGCTTTATGGTGTAATAGTGAATCTCACTCTCCACTAAAGAGTGGATTAATTTTAGCAATTTCTTTTCATTTTTACTTTGCACCAATAATTTCAAAATTCTTTAACTTTTTAATTTTAAATCTATTTTCAACACACTATATATCAAATTAAATTGTCATTTGAACATTTCTAATTTAACATATATATATTGCACAAATAAAAAGAAAAATCATATTAAAAATATTTATTTTATTATTAAATATTTTCTATTGACTTTAACTATATGAATGATTGAATTTAAATAATTTTTATTTTGAATATAAGTTTTTTAAATATTAAAATAATTTTATGAATTTTAGTATTTCTTGTGAATTTAGTATACAATTAAATAATTATAATACTCACATATATATACAATATAATCTTTACATATTAACAGATTTATGAATAAAATAAATTTAATTTAAACTTTTTTTTAAATAATCGTTCATTATACACTCTCGAGTTTAAAATATATAATATTTTATCCGTGCATCGCACGGGAGAAATACTAGTCTTGCTCAATGATTGCAATTAATCCGGAAACTTGAACCCACTGTTCATTCGCGAAGATTCGATTAGAAGCCAACACAAGACTTTGTTTTGACTGACCAACATAGAATTTAATAGTACATGAGGTTTTTTAATTTGAAATTGTTGTAAATGTAGAAGATTTATTCTAAATCTAGAAGATTTGATGTGGACTGGACATTACTAATGGACCAATAAATCCAACGGGCTTTATATCTTAGACTATGTTTTTATTCTTATAAATAGACTATTATATTCATTATTGTAATCACCTCATACACAAGATTATTAGTGAAACTCCTGGCTTGAATCGCCCCCAGACGTAGTCGTTCCCGACGAACTGGGTCAACAAACGCTGTCTTTTTAATTTACGCACTTATTTACAACACGTTATCAGCACGAGTCTCTACCCGAGATCATATGGTACGCCTAAAATTAAATTCCATATGAATTACATGTCTTTATGTATACCCTTGTTATGAATTCGATTGAATATACCTGCAATTAATTGAATTAAGTTTGTATACGAATTATATTATTTTTGTGAATTAAATCGACGAGCAACGGTCGCCGTCCCGTAGACGTTCGACCGCCGCACGTCCACCGCCGCCCGCGCCCGCGCCGCCGGGTGCCCACGCCACTACCGCCCGCGCCCATCACGTGCCAGCGCCGCTGCCGCCCGCGCTCGTGCCACTGCTGCCCGCGCATGCTGCGCGCACGCCGCACGCCCCCGCGCCCGTCCTCCCGCACGTTGCTCGTGCCCGCACGCCCATCCGCCGCGTGCTCGTTGAGCACCCGTGCGCCTACCCGTGCCGCGCGCCCGCGCGCCCGCGCGCCCGTGCCGCTCGTGCGCTACCGCCCTCCGTGCGATGCCTCCCGTCCGCCGTGCGCAACCCACACATTTTTTCCCCGGATTCTTGTGATCTCTTCCCTATTGCGTTTACGTTCTTGATATCACAAAATCCGTATTAATTTATTTTTTTAATCCTGAAAATATTTCGTTAAATTACATTAATATACATGAAATATCTAGCCTTATGAATATTTCTCCTGTCTATTAAATCGTATATTTTTCTAGAAATTATTTTCATGTGATTTCCGTTCCTTAATTGTTTATGCATGTATATGTGATTTAATTATCCTACGTGCATTATTTATCTCGCACATAGTCTATTTCTTTATAGTCTGCACATCATGCCCGGGTAGGCGGCACCCAGTATTTGTCGGACCGTAAATTTATATCTTGGGTAGACGGCGCCCAATACTTGCCCCTATGTGCTTTAGAATAATTAAATAAATCATTGTTTTCCCCCGTTGTCAATGAATTTCGTCATCCCCCTTACCATGTAGCTTTTATTAATTGTAGTGAATTATGTCTGACATCACTATGAAAGAATTCGATGAGCTTGCTCTCGATGGTAGCAATTACCCGAAATGGATGCTAGATGTAGAATTCCATCTAGCCTCAAATAGGTTGAGCGAAGCCATCATGGAAGGTTCAAAATCTACTAACGCCCAGTAGGCGAAAGTGTTGATTTTTCTTAGGAACCACATGAATGAAGGTCTGAAATTTCAATATATCACACAAAGGGACCCCGGAATGTTGTGGAAGTCCCTGAAGGAAAGTTTCCAATAACAAGATTATATACTCATCCCTCCGTCATAATATGGGTTGTTGAACATCCGTTATCAAGACCTTAAGTCGATAACGGAGTACAACTCTGCATTACAGCGTATTGTAACCAACCTGATCCAGAATTCTGTATCAAAGTTCCACGCTAGCAACCATGTACTCCAGTAGCAGTATAAGGCCAAACCCTCGTTTGGTCGCAACCGTGGAAGGGGAAGAGTGAGTAAGAAGTTCTGGACTAATGGCCGAAGTCATAGTTCATTCGGTGGTCACAAAACCCGGTTTTTCGCTCCACAAAAACCTATCTCTCAAAGCATGATTGAGCAGTCCTGCTTCAAATGTGGATGCAAAGGTCATTGGTCACGCACGTGTCGTACTCCCAAACACTTGGTCGAGGCTTACTTAATGATGCAGAAGGACGACAAGGGGAATGCTCTTGTTTATGAACCTGAAGACGACAACCTGCCTGAAGCAGAATTTGATCAAGACAACAATGATCTCTTGAGCCCGTAGCTCGAAATTGAGGAGACAACGAGTAGATTCACATATTTAATTAATTCTAGTATTTTTTCTGAATAAAACAATTTCACGTTATGTTTTTTATTTATCCTTTCTTTCGGATATTTTATTTTATGAATGAATTTATCATTTTTAGCTTTGATGTTTACTTTAATAGATGTTCATGTATTTATTTGGATATTGTTGTTCTCATTCATGTCTTGTAAACAAATCAGCTACTAGGTTTGGACTATTTCCTCTTGCATGATGGACGCCCATAGTGATTTATGTTTGGTAGATAGCGCCACCACACATACGATCCTAAAAGATAGGAAGTATTTTCATAACTTGATAGAACGCAAGGGGAGTATAACTACAATAGCCAATGATAGTATGTTGATTGTGGGCTCTGGGAGAGCTTCCATTGTCCTCCCCATGGGTACCGAACTCATAATCGATAATGCTTTATTGTTTCCACAATCTAAATGTACCCTACTCAGTTTAAGGGACATTAGATTGAAAATAAAACCAAGAACGATAACGAATACCTTTTGATGACTATTACTCGAGGTAACCATAAACAAGTTATAGAAAAACTTCCTTCCTTCTCCTCCGGTTTGTACTATTCCTACATCCAGTAGTCTAGTTCCCATCTAGCGATGAGTATGAAATTCCATGACCCAAATTCCTTTAAATTATGGCATCAGCGGTTAGGTCATCAAAGACAAACAATGATACGTAGGATTCTATCTAATTCAACTGGTCATAATATTTCGAATAATAGAATCCATCATGTTGATGAATATATATGTGATGCATGTTCTAAGGATAAGTTAATAGTACGCCCGTCGCGCACTAAGGTTGGACTAGAGTCTCCGGTTTTCCTTGACCGAATTCAAGGAGACATTTGCGGACCGATTCACCCAGCATCAGGACCATTTTGTTATTTCACGGTCCTTATTGATGCCTCCACTAGGTGGACATATGCATGTTTGTTGTCCACCCGCAATCAAGCTTTGGCGAAGCTCATTGCGAAGACTATCGAGCTTAGAGCTCAATTC
This sequence comes from Ballota nigra, assembly GCA_947034835.1. Classification (NCBI taxonomy): domain Eukaryota; kingdom Viridiplantae; phylum Streptophyta; class Magnoliopsida; order Lamiales; family Lamiaceae; genus Ballota; species Ballota nigra. The sequence goes on along the minus strand of OX344723.1, from coordinate 56,133,306 downwards.
CCGGATTATCCAATCAAATCGATTCGCATGGATAAAGCAACTGAGTTCAGCTCGAAGGCCTTTACAGATTACTGTATGGCCCTGGGAATTAAAGTGGAGCATTCGGTCCCCTACATCCATACCCAAAATGGTCTTGCTGAGGCGCTGATAAAACGTATCAAACTTATCGCGAAACCATTGCTTATGAACTCCAAACTACCCACTTCATGCTGGGGGCATGCAGTCCTACATGCATCGCACTTAATCCAAATCTGTCCAACTGCATATAATGATCATTCCCCCCTACAATTAGTGCGTGGGAAAGAACCTAGCATTTCTCATCTGCATATTTTCAGATGTGCGGTATACTTTCCAATAACGATACCAAAGCGGACCTCTATGGGCCCACAAAGGAAACTCGGTATTTACGTCTGATTTGACTCTCCATCCATCGTGAAATACCTCAAGCCTTTGTCTGGGGATCAATTAACGGCCCGGTTCGTTGATTGCACGTTCGATGAAGATTACTTCCAGGCATTAGGGGGAGATCCGAATTCAAAATTGAATGAATGCCGGGAACTTACGTGGAACGTAAGTAATCTTCAGTATCTAGATCCACGCACTAATCAATATGAACTAGAAATTCAGAAGATCATTAACTTGCAAAACTTAGCAAATAATCTGCCAGACGCGTTCACCGACATAGAGGTGTAACTAAATCGCATATACCTCCAGTAAATGCTCCCCAAAGGGTTGAGGTCCCAAGCAAAACAAGTACTCATGCCCCCACACGCCAAAAGCGTAAGGGACCCTCAAGAGATAGTAACACACCTAAACGAAAGGCTAGCAAAACTGGTCAGTCGAATGTAAAATCTCTAGAAGAGATCCGTCTAGATAACCCCAAGTCTATAGGAGACGAGAGTCCTAGTGATGAAGCACGTGCACAAAATATTCCATGCACTAGGACCGTGGAACGACCAGACCCAGATACAATGGAAAATGAGGAAGATCTGGTTGACGTAAACGTCGAAGTCTCTATGAACTTCACAGATACGGGAGAAACATACAATAGAAATATTACTATCATCGACGACACATTTGCAGCGTCAATCGCCCTTTCCATTATAAATGATCTAGATCCAGAACCCAAAACAATCGCCCAGTGCCGGAAGCGCTCCGATTGGATTAAATGGAAAGAGGCAATTGATGCAGAGCTCGCATCGCTTAACAAAAGACAAGTATTTGGCTTTATCGTTCGTACACTCGCGCGCGCTATCCCCGTAGGATATAAATGGGTATTTGTACAAAAGCGAAATGAGAACAGTACTGTGGAGAGGTATAAAACGAGACTTGTAGCACAAGGGTTTTCGCAGAGACCCGGGATTGATTTTGATCAAACATATTCTCCCGTCATGGACTCAATAACGTTCCGCTACTTGATATTCTTGGCAGTTAAAATGAATCTCCAAATGAGATTAATGGACGTAGTAACCGTATACTTATACGGATCACTAGATGCCGACATTTATATGAAAATCCCCTATGGATTTGACATTCCTCAAATGAGGGATGGTGAAAATCGCAGTATGTATAGCATACAACTGCAAAAGTCGTTGTATGGCCTGAAGAAATCGGGCCTCATGTGGTACAACCGACTTAGTGAATTCCTTCAAAAGAAGGGATACACATTCGATAAAGCTTTCCCATGCGTATTCACGAATAAATCGCAAGATGGTTTTTACATTATATCCGTCTATGTTGATGACCTAAACATAATCGGAACATGCAAAGAGATTGAAGAAGCCAGTTCAATCTTGAAAGTTGAATTCGAAATGAAGTCCTTGGGTAAAAACAAGTACTGCCTCAGCTTGCAGATCGAGCACCTCCCAGAAGAAATCCTTATTCATCAGTCGACCTACGTAAAGAAGGTATTTGAGAGATTTCACATGGATAAATCTCATCCACTTAGCACCCTTATGGTTGTTCGATCCCTCGAAGTGGATAAGGACCCATTTAGACCAAGAGAAGATTCAGAAGAAATTCTGGGCCCAGAAGTTCCTTATCTTAGTGTTGTTGGAGCATTACTCTATCTCGCAAATTGCACCCGACCGGACATTGCATTTGTTGTCAACTTGCTTGCGAGATATAGCGCTTCTCCTACAAGGAGATATTGGAATGGTGTTAAGCACGTTCTACGATACCTCCAAGGGTCTCAAGACCTTGGACTGTTTTATCGTAAGAACCAAGACAAAACTTTAGTAGGTTATGCGGATGCTGGCTATTTGTCTGATCCCCACAACGTCATATCCTAGACTAGTTACATTTTTCTCTGTGGTGGTACCGCGATCTCATGGAGATCGGTTAAATAAACTATGATTACCACGTCTTCAAACCACTCAGAGATAATAGCTTTATTTGAAGCCGCACGAGAATGCGCTTGGTTAAGGTCCTTGGTAAAACACATTGGTGACTCGTGTGGTATCGCTAAGGCGATACACCTCCCACCGTTATATTTGAAGACAACGCAACTTGCATTGCACAAATGAGTAATGGGTACGTCAAGGGAAACCTGACGAAATATATTTCACCTAAGTTTTTCTACCCATACGAACTTCAGAAGAGTGACGTGATTACCATTCAAAAGGTGCAATCTAGTGACAATCTAACAGATCTGTTCACTAAGTCCTTACCTATGTCTACTTTTGAAAAGTACGTTCGTGGTATTGGGATGCAAAGACTTAAAGTGTTGTTGTCTTCAGGGGGAGCGGTAACCCCGAAATAAATTTAGAAGATTTAGATCTAGAAGATCAATAACATTCCTCCCTAACTTATTATTTGGTCGATACCTAGCATGTGGAGTTTTTATGACAAGACATTTATGTTATGTCGTAATGTCCAAGGGGGAGTGTTGTAAATTTAGAAGATTTATTCCAAATCTAGAAGATTTGATGTGGACATTACTAATGGACCAATAAATCCAACTGGCTTTATATCTTAGACTAGGGTTTTATTCTTATAAATAGACTATTGTATTCATTATTGTAATCACCTCGTACACAAGATCATTAGTGAAACTCCTGGTTTGGATTGCCCCCAGACGTAGTCGTTCCCGACGAACTGGGTCAACAAACGCTGTCTCTTTAATTTACGCACTTATTTACAACATAAACTTTGAGATGAAAATACCTCAATAGTATTTGATTCGATCAAATTATCGAATGAATTTGTTAATTTCGATTAAACATCGTGGACTATGGGTGTGTTTTAGAAAAAATATAAGTAATTTTAATCATTTAGAATTGCGTGTATAAGTTGTTTTGAGTGTTTTCAAATTTAATGATTTTGCTTAAATTAATCAACTTGAATCTGTAATTTAAAAGCTGGGAAATGTATGATTCTACCTGATTATAGCTTCTCACTAATAATTTACTCTATTAAATTTTTTTATCAAACACTCAACTTTTATTTTACACAATTTTTACAAACACTCACCACTTTTATCAATAAGCAATTATTTTTCACAATCACTAAATTAAATCACTTCCAAAAAACATAATTTTTTGCAAACACATCCTATATATGATTTTCTAAAAAAATCTCGAAAATCATTTGATAACTTAATTAAATCCCAATAGAAGTATATGCAACTTTCACGATAAAATATTGACTAGGTTCCATTTTTTCTTATCGGTAAAATCAACAATAACGTTAAAGAAAATATAATGGATACTTCAATTCTTACGAATAAAAATTACAGCAGATTATACACCAAATTACAGTTAAAAAAAATTAGACACCAACACTCCCCCATGACCCACCAGCTATTATAAGACATATTTATTTTGCTTTCTTGATTCCTTTTAAAGATATCCATTACCACAATCTAAGTTCGATCTCCTCGATCAATTTCTTCGACCTGGGGACCACACCATTAAACATACACTCATTTCTACACCTACAGATCGACTCTTCCCCAAATAAAATCACACTGTGCTCAAACAAATGGTTAGCTATCATTTGCCCAAAATTATTTGTGATTTTTCAAGTTAACTTTTTATTTTTACTTCAGAATTGGAGTAAAAGTATATATATATATATATATATATATATATTTTTTTTTTTTGACAGGGAGTAAAAGTATATTCTCATTAGATTTGTAAATTATAAACATTTTGTTAATTATTCCCATGTCCACAAAAAATGGTTTGAGTTGCTTTATTTGTCCATTTATAAAAAGTAATTATGTTTCCTAAATATGAAAATAATAAATTTTATCTATATTCTTTAAAATATACGTATAATATTTTTTAAATAATTTATTTTGTACTTCTTAATTTGACACAATATTTTTAGTTATTTTTACATATTATATATACTTTCTTAATAACCGTAAAAAAACAACAAACCTATTTTTTGTGGACCGAGGGAGCTTCTCAAAGCACACCTTATTTTATACTATCTCCGTACCAATATAAGTTTTTCACTTTTCTTTTCTGGACGTTCCACTATAAAATTCTCATTTCATTAAAAGTAAAAACAACATTTTATATAATAATAAACAAATACTTTTTTAAACAATTACTATCTTTTACTTTTGACAACTCTTTATTATTTTTACACAAAAGTCAGAATGTGACCCACTATTAATATTAATAAACAAATACTCCTTTTTTGAACTAAAAAAAAGAAGGAAAAACATATAGTGGGATAAAGGGAGTACAATATAACTTTAGTACGTCTCTTATAACTAACTTTACCGTATAATTTAAAACACAATTAATTATTTTTACTATAAAATAATTAATACTATTAAAAAATTCACACCAAATATAAATAAGTTTATAGTAAAACTGGTTTCCCCGTATACTTTATCGTACAACTTTGGTTGTTTTACAAAAGGAAATAAATGAAATGTTTTGTAAAAATGAACTTTTGTTAATACTTAATGAGAATATGTGAAAAATGTGAAACACATAAATTACGTTTTGATATAATTCTTACCTAATACAAACATGTTCAGAAAATAAACACATGTAAGTTGTTTGAATAGTGTAGCTATTGTTAAAGAGGAGGGGTTGTCTCTCTCTGGGGTTTTACATGTAATTTTTTATTTTACTTATACCTTAAATTAATGGAATTTTGTCACTTTGTTCTTTTGTATTATGATAAAATTTAATCCCTTTACATTTTGCTCCACTTAGGACGAAATCCTAGACCCAACAAATAATCCCATGAACTTTTTTTATTATTTTGAAGGCGGAATAATATTAATTTTTTTTAAATATACAATTAATATCTTTAATTAGAATAGTTATACTTATCGTCACATGAACCATTCACTTCGTATCAATTTAACCATCGCTTTAAAAAGAAAAAAAATGTTCAAATTCTGTTGCTTTTAATTTTTCAAGAGATCGTAAATATATTTTTCCAATTTTGCCCTTTTTATTTATAACCCGCAAAGGGTATATTATAAACATATATGATTCATTAATAACCTATGAGAGGATATATCCGTTATTTTATATAAATAATCATTACTAATAAATATCTTTTTAATTTGTGTGAAAATAAAAAAAATGGCAGTTAAATTGAGATAGATGGAGTATTAATTTTTTACCACTTTTTTTCTATGAAATTGTTAGGTATAGTTTTGGTTGAAATATGTTGGTTAAAATTGGGTCAAAACTGCATGTTGCAACGGATGCACTAAAATGTTACCCATATAACAATAAATCATCTCCTACAAGCAAAAATTGATTAAATATAAAATAAAATTTCAAAAGAATATATATTATTATTGTTCATAAAATTTTCAACAAACCTACAAAGTTCATTATTAAATTACATAAATATAAAACTATAAATTTATTTACTATGACTCATCCGTTTCATTCTAATTGTCGTTTTAGAGATAAAATTTACCCCACAATAATTGACCTTATATACTAGTGTATAAAAATTAAAAATCATATTTTAATTTTGTCAGTCTACTTATTTTAGTGATGATATGCATTAGTTAAGTAAATTTATTCCATGCACGAAAAAAAAAAAGTAAAATTATAACGCCCTCCGTCTAATTTCAATATTCTCATTTTTTTTTCGCTTTTAGTTGAATTTTAATATTTTATTCCCCTTTTAAAAATATACCCCACCACAGCTATTTTATCATCAATCTCATAATACTCTTTATTTTCTACACTATATATATAAATAAACTATTACTATTTTTTAAAATTCGTACCTAAACAAAAGAGAATATTGTATTTTTTTAACAGGCAAAAAATATTTTATTCCAACAACTCATACGTATAAGGCATACCCACAAGCAGAGATGGATCCAAGAATTTGTCTCAAGGGGGGAATGTATAGGGGGTAAAATAAATTATTCTAAGGGGGCGAAATGATAAAATTTAATGGATTTAAGACATATATAAAAAAATTCTACATATATAATACAAAAAATTTAAATTTCAAGGAGGCGACCGCCCCCCTCCCCCTAAATCCGTCCCTGGCCACAAAGCCAAAGTTACAAAATAAAAAGTTCAGAGGAATCCATTAATTTTCTAAGACAATCCTAGCATTCTCCCGCTACAATATGAAGGGGTAATTTTTCATTAATAACAATAATAATTTTTCAATAATATAAAATAATTTTAAAAAATACATTTAAGTTGCATGATATATCTGATGCACAAGAAATTTATTTATACATTACACACATATTATTACTCCCTCCGTCCCTGAAAATTGGTTCTGTTTTTTGCACGTGGTTCAATGCGATATGTCGGAGGGTATCACGGTATTTTTTGAGGTCCGTTTCTTTAATAAAATGATAGTTTATGGAAAGTATACGAAACGAACTTTCCATTAACAATTATTTTATTCAAAAATGAACTTTAGAAAACCCTATAACATCCTTTGACATATCACATTAAATCACGTACAAAACAAGATCAATTTTCAGGAACGAAAGTGATACACAAGAATATCTCTTTTAAAAGGTAAACTAAAGTAGTAGTACACCTGTAAAAAAAAAAAAAAAAAAAAAAAAAAAAAGAGTTGAAGTAGTACAAAAAGTGAAAATAAGACCAATTTGCAAAAAGTAAAGGTATTAGTTGGGCCTTGACCCCATGATTGTAAAATTTGGAATAATAATTGTGTGAAAGCACAAACCCTAACCCAATTCCCATCAATCCACCCATCAATTATCACTATTGCTATTTATTTATTTCTATGGTAACCACTTGGAAACCACCTTCAGTCCTCGTCTTCTTCTTCCTCTTTTCCTCCTCAATTTTCTTTCCTTTCACACCAGAAACCCTTCTTCGCAACTCTCTCTCCTCTATATCTTTCTTTTTTCGTTGAATCTCTGATTCAATTCAGATTTCGCTAGGTAATTTCTTGCGCCGGTGCATCGGAATTCCGTTGTCTTGCGTACTTTTTTATTTGTTTCTATATGTGGAATCTAGCGATTGGCCGCCGTCTGATCTGTTTTCTTTTCCTTTTCTAAAACAAAAATCTGTTTCTGTTTATTGCGTTCCTCTTGACTAGAACGTTTTGTTCTTCCCCGATTCATGGATTTATTTTTTGGTAATATTTAATCGACATACTTAGATGTCTTGTTGTTTTTGGAAAGGTTGTTTGTAAATCACTACTCTTTTATTGGAATACTAGCTAAAAAAGATTTTTCCGGTGAATTTGTTCGTATGTCGATTCTGTTAGGTTTATACCCCATTCTTCCCTCTTTTCGTCCTGTTTTCGAGTTTATTCATATGACCTAATAAATCTTTTAATTGTATTTATTGCCTGCAATTAGATGCCCGTGGTTTGACAATTTTGAGAGTATTAATTATTGCCTTCCTTCCAGATTTAATGCACCAGAATAGTTTTCAGGGCACCTTCTAACTGTAACGATTTTTGTTTTTTCTTATTGATTGGCTATAGTTCGCAGGGGTATTATATCTTTGACTCATGCCAATTCCTGGAGGTCCAGAGGTTTTTCATCTAATCTTGATATTGTTCATAGTACTTCATATTTCCAGCTTTGAAATTTTGTTGATAAAAAAATCGGTGTTATCTTCAGCCTGGGGTAATTCCCGGACAACAACAGGTACAGCAGCAGCAATCTATTAATTTTTCCAGAGCTATTCCTCTCAAGAAGAGAAGATTTCCAATATTCCAAGAAGAATCTTCTTCTCCACCGGAAGAAAATCAAGATTCGAAGGATAAACAAGATCGTAAAATCACAGATGGAGGGCTATCCTTGAGTGTTGCAGGAAATTCTTCTTCTCCAACTAATTCTGATGTGAGAAAGACTTCTCCAATCACTGTTAAAAAAGAAGTTGCTCCTACCAATATACCGGTAGGAGAGGCTATTGTGTTGAAACCCAGTACTAGTTTAGGTCCCCTTGATGATTTGGGGAATAAGAAGGATATCCTTCAGAGTGGAAATTCTTCAGAACCTGGGAGGGTTATGATGCAGGGTACTGTTAGTGGGAAAACTGAAGCTAGGAAAATGAATGTTGAATTGTCATTAGGACCAAAAGAGCCACTTGTTTCCGCGTTGAAAAGTCATAACAGTGGATCTGTTAACCTTAAGTCAGAAAATTCGGATCCCTCTTTGTTGAGTTTGGGTTTACACGATGAAAAGCTTGTTCTGAATGATAGCAATCAAGTGTGTGCTAATCGGTCGAATTGGGATTTGAACACAACTATGGATGTGTGGGAGGGTTCTACCTGTAGTGTTGACATTGGTGGGTTGAGCAAGACTAGTAGTTGTCACGACGATAAATCTTCTTTGACTACAGAAGGTACAGTCGGTCTCCATTCGGATAAAGGAAAGCGTGTTTTAGATGGTAATGCATCTAGTTTTTCTAATGTATCTCCACAACCTAACCAGCTATCCAAGACTGAGGATTCCCTTCGTCTTGTGCTTGCTTCTCCATGTATGAATACCATTAGGGAGCACCCATCTTTATCAGATAGCTTAATTCCTACTAGTATCAGTCCGTACTTAAGTTCCAAACAGGTACAGCTATCCGTTACGAAAGTGAGTAGGATTGTGAAATCGGAACCTGCGGATGACACTTCTAAATGTGACTGTAGCGTAGGTAGTTCTAGCAGCAGTAGTATGGAATTGTTAAAGTTTAATTCTGTGAAAAGAGAGCTTGCAAATAACCCTAGCCTCGAAACTATATTGCAGTCGACTATTAGTCCTGAAAAATTAGTTGACTGCAGATTAGTTAAGTCTGAAGTGGTTCAGGAGCTTAATCAGGAAGCCCCCAAGTCCGACAACGCTGCTATACTGCAATCTGCTCGAAGGGTAATCCAGCATCAAGATAGCTGTTCATCGTCGTCTTCTGCTCTGCCATTGTCTTTGATGCATCAGAATCCATATCCTTCAAGGTTACCTACATGTTCAGAGCTAACTGAAACTGGGGATTTGTCAAACCAATCTGAACAATCCTTTCATAGCAAGGAGTCGCACCACAATGATTCTATGGTTTCTAAACCTGTTAGCCAAGAAAACGAACAATTAAGTCCCAGCAAGGTAGGGAATTTGAGTTTTGAAGATCAGAATAAAGATGACGAGTATAAGCATGAATTATCCACAAACAACGAGGTAGCTGCAAATGAGGAGGTAGACATGGATATATCTCCGGAAAGGCCTGAAGAAGATGATTCTGAACCTCAACCAAATATTGCTGTTGATGCTATCCGTGATAAGGAAGATGAAGAATATGAAGATGGTGAGGTTCGGGAGCCTATACAGCTTTTAGCTCAAGAAGATTCCGTTCCTGATGATTTGAAAACTGAAAGCATGGAACTTGCTGTTCCTTTGGGTGATCAAAACATTAATATGTCTGGTTTCGAGGGAAAAGATGCTGTAAAGAAAACTCAAGAAGAAACTCATAGCGACTCGGTTACTTGTCATGAGCTTAAAAGTGATCATAACTCTTTGCCAATTACATCTGACAAAGTGTTGGGAGTAGTAATTGATGAGAAGGTATTCATTCCAGATAAAAAACTTGATTTTTCAGGGAATAATGTTCAAGAAAGTCCTGGAAAAGAAGTCTCAGTTGATGTACCGACTAATGTTGAACAAGGTGATGAGGCTACCGAGAAAGGTGTTACAGGAAACTGCATTGGAGAGAATGAATCGACTTTGTCTAAGGTTGAAGCACCTTTGGATGTCCATGATACGGTTAAAGACTCCAACAATGCAGGCAATAAGAGCCGCATCATAAATTTATCTCGTGCTTCCGTTGTGACTTCTCCTTGTAAAACAAAATCTATTCCAAATAGGTTACTGCCTACAAGAAGTGGAAAAGAAAGATATACTGATCATGATGGAGAGATGCAACCACGGGGAAATAGGTAAATGTTTCTAGATTTTTTTTTTAAATATATACTCTGTGCTTCATTTTTTGAGAATGATCCTTATATTCCTGCTTATGTCTTATTAACAGAGATGACTTCTATAGTGGTGGTTCCAACAAATTTGTGAAAGGCAGGGTCCATGATCCATCACACAGGAATTCAAGACCAAATTTCATGCTTGGAAAGGGGAGGGGCCGTTTTGGCTCCTTACGTGGTGAATGGAACAGTGAACATGATTTCTCATCTGAAACTTCTTATGGCCCATCTGATTATCGGGTCATCAGACGTAAACACAATTCATCCATGTCTGATATTGACCTTGATTGCAATGGTTATGGTGGTCCACAAGATGTTCGTAATAGAAGGAAAACAATGAATGATGAATTTCCTACAGCACGACGCCCTTCTCTAAGGAGAATCTCTTCTGGAGATAGAGATGGCCCTGTAACCACAAGGGGTGGCCAAATGCTTCACAGAATCCCAAGGAATATGAGCCCAAGAAGATGTTCTGCTGAGGCTGGTTCTGATGTAATGGGACTTCGTCATGATGATAAGTTTATGCGATTATCTGATGATATCAGTGGTGATCCCATTTACAATCGTCCACAAGCTATGTATGACGAACTTGATGATCAAAGGAATTTTTCCACAATGCAAAGAAAGGGTTTTCCTCGAATTCGTTCAAAATCTCCAGGTAGATCAAGAACGCGATCTCCTGGTCCATGGTCATCTCCTCGAAGGAGATCTCCAAATGGACTTCAAGAAATGACTCAGCATAGATCTCCACCTTTGTATAGGATGAGAAGAATGAGGTCTCCTGATCGAGCTTGTTTTCGCGATGAAGTGGTTGCTAGAAGGCGTGGATCACCTTCATTCGTTACACGCCACCCTAATGAAATGAGGGATGTTGATTCTGGAAGAGAGCATGTTCATCCTAGGCCTGCTGAATCTAACAGGAGAAGCTCGCCTGGACGAGTTTTTCCAAGAAATGCTAGGAGAGGCGATGCAGAGATGGGAGATGGTGACGAATACATGAATGGGCCGTTGCAGTCCAATAAGTTCCACGAGATTCGTGGAGATGGAGGTATTGATGAGAGAAGAAAGATGTTTGAGAGACGTGGACCTCTACGCTCATTTCGACCAAATTTCAACGGCGAAAATGAAAATAATTTCCAGTTTCATATGAATGATGGCCCCAGGCCATATAGATTCATTCCAGATGCAGAACCAGAGTTTGTTGAGAGGAGTGGTATGCGAGAAAGGGAATTTGATGGGCGAATGAAGCAGCATCAACCTTTGGTACGACGGATTAGAAATATGGAAGAGCCGCAAGATGGAAATTACAGGCCTGTTGATCGGGTTTGGCATGAGGAGGGAGGGTTCCCCGATAATAGAGGTAAAAGAAGAAGGTTCTGAGAAAGAAGGTTCAGAGTTGCTGCTACTACCATTACATATATGGGGCATCTGGTCCAAGCAGCAACTTCCATATGGTCTAAAGGTCCAGATATGTGTTCTGGCGAAGCTTTTATGAAAACGTAATCACTCAGCATTGCTCACTTGACCATTTATGAGATCTATATCAGAGGCTGCAATTCTGGCAATAATCATTTTCTGCAGGGTAAGTTATTTGTACTCCAGATAAATGAAAAGGTATCCTTAACATTTACCACAGGTCCCACCCCCTACCTAGGGGGTAGCTAGATTGGGCAGAGTGTCTCAATACTCTGGGTTTCAAGATCCCATGTCGAGGTGCTGATATATAATGAGTTGTTTATGTTAGTCTTCATATCTCATGTAAATTCCCAGGTCGAATTTCTCCTAATAAGTTGTGTTGCATTAGCTGCAATCTTGGTGCCCAGTGGGATGAAGCTTTTGTTTATGATATAAAAGATTTCATCACAAGTTGCTCTAAGTTTGATTATCCTATATATACTGTGATCTTGCGGAAAGCTTGAGTAGCATGCACAATCTATTGTTCTGGCAATTGTCACACTTAAATGACCATTCTTACTGTGCTTTTATTCATCGGTCATGCCTGCATCTGGATTGTGGAATGCTCTGCCAATTTTTCGGAAGCGAGGTTGCTGGTGTATGACAATTGACAGGTGACACTCAATATATCTGTGTGTGGCCGTTTGGTAAATGCAGGTTTTTGGATCACTGCCTAAAATTGAGATATTGATGATTGTGATGTCTGATCCCAAATTTGGGACTAATGAAGGTAGAAAGATTTTGGTTGAGAGTTCTTGAAAGAGAAGTATTCTAATATTTCTTCCAGGTATGACTTTTTTAGTGATTAGAGCCATGTTAAAGCTGAGAGTGATATGTGCTGTAGGACTGGAAAAAAGGGTGATGGTTAGTTGAGCTTTGTTGGGCTTTTGAATTTGGAGCAAGAAATTCATAAAAGAGCAAGGAGAATCAATTATTAACCTCAGTTATGCTTTAAAAATGCAAGTAGTAGAATTGATCTTATGTTGTTTCTAGGGATGGTGATTGGTTTGGTCAATTTCAAGACCCACACTTGCCAAAAAAATTAATTTGCCTCGGGTCTCAATTTGTCCAACCCGGTATCAAATTAAAGTATATAATTTCTAAGAAAGACTTTTAATATTCATCTAAATATTTTAAAAATAACATATGTACGCAAACATATACAAAATTAACATGAAACTAGTGTTATTTTATGTATTATATATAAAGAATACGTGGTGGGTTCAAAAGTCTGTTCGGTTGGTTTTATAAAAAATTACTACCCGTCATGGTCCTGCTCGATTAGGTTTAAACCTCCTTTGAGTTTCGATGTGAAACTTGCCTCATTGTCATTGCTAGTTGTGCCTAACGTTATCAATCATTTCGACTATCATTTTGGATTTTATTGTTGGAACAAAGAGCTCAATTTTGGGCGTTAATATTATATATATATATGGTTGGTTTGAAAAAAGGCTCATAAAGTGGGTATTATATAATCACAGCTCGTTTTAGACTCGCTTGATCATGTCTAAACCTACATCTGGCGACGCCAAGTCAGAGGCAAGTTTGCTTCGGGTTTAAACCTGTTCAATTACCACCTATACCTGTGCTCAAATTTTTTCAATCATTTCGATTTTAATTTTGGATTTGTCATTGGAAGAATTACTTTTGGTATGAGCATTATGGAGTTTCGTTTCAAACGTTATTGTTTGTCGAAACGAATGAATAATATTAGTCCATAAATAATGCAGACAACATAGCTTAACCAATTGCATATTGATCCAAGGATTCAAAGAAGTTAAGAAACTTTGTATGAAACGTCATACAAGCCTTGTTAAAAAAAAATGATTTTTGTAATCACTCACCGTAAAAGGGGTTCCCAAAAGGAAGAACGGGAACTCCAAATTAGAGGACAAGAAATCCCAGAGGGAGACAAAAGAAACAACAAAGTAAACAACTCTGAACAGAAAATACAACTCTTAGCAAGAAAAACCGTTGCTAGCCTCCTATGTTAAACATTAATTAGACCCAAACAAGAATTCCACAAAGCATCGAGAGTTAACCCAAAAAAGGAGAACATGACACAAAAGCAAAAAAACAAGCAAACATGCCTTGGTTAGTATCGAAACAAGTCTTGTTTGATACAGTATATATATATTTTTTTCTTTTTTATGAAAATACAAGAGATACATTTACCTCTACAGTGATACTCCCTCCAATTCAAAATATGTTGTTTTGGATTAGTTCATAATGCATATATGAAGAAGATAATTAGTTTTCTATTACAAATTTATCTAAGTATTCAACTTTTTCCGTTCAACAATATATTTTGAGTTTTATACAAACCAAGAAAACATCATTTATTGTGCTTATTATTATAGATTTTACATACTGTCATTTATTAACCAAAAGGAGTTGGACTGGTGGTGTAGTTCTATTGCTTAAGAGTGCCCCTCTCTAGATTTCAAGTTTAAATTCTGAATTTTTGTCAACTTTGGAAGAGCCAATCTATATTAGAGCAAAATGCTCTGACTTGAAATGAAACTTTAAACAGAATTTATGCAACGGGAGTAATGATTTTTAAGTATAATTTAAGAAGCAAAGTAATTAATTTACTTTGAAAATAACGCTACTTTGTTTAGTTTGAAAATAAGATGAATAATCAAAACATCATTTATAATTGACGGAGAGAGTACATTGAAATAACAATCTATTTTTGTGAGAGATTCCACACAAATTTTACCATACATAAAATAGGTTTAAGATTAAAGAACTGTCAATAAATGAGTTGAAGCTTATGGGAGGGAATTAAACGACATTTGATGTCATTTTTCACAGTTATTTGTTTTTAACTAATCTCCGTTTATTTACATGGGTATTGTACTTTTATCTATATAATTTTTTCTATTATACTATATTTGTGAATTCACAATACTTATATTATTATATATGAGTATTATTTTATTTTATTAGTTTTCGTTACTAACAAAATGAGAACTAAATAGTACTCCCACTTTCCCAATTTTGTTTGCCCATTTGCCAAAAAGGCCCGTCTTAATTTTATTTTCACATTCCTAAAATGAAAATAAAGTGATTTACCTTTATTCATTTAAATAATATTTTATTCACTATTCATCATTTTCAATACTACTTTATTCATTTAAATACTATTTTATTCACTATTCTCAATACTACTTTATTCATTTAAATACTAAAATTTAACTCTCGCATTAAACTCCAAGCACAGTCAATGGACAAACAAAATTGGAACAAAGGGAGTATATAAATGATAGCAACTGTTAACCGGTTTGCTGTAGAAAAATGGTATCGAATGGCTTAGATATTCTTTATGGCAGAACCACATATTTGATGAGACTGAAAGATGGAAATATCATGTTCTTTATTCTTTTCATTATTAGTTTCCATTATTAACAAAACGAGATTTAAATAACATATAGTAATTGATAGCAACTATTAAGTGAAAAATGGTATAGAATTGACATAGTATTCTTTATGGCAGAACTAACATATTTGATGAGAGAGAGAGAGAGAGAGAGAGAGAGAGAGAGAGAGAGAGAGAGAGAGAGAGAGAGAGAGAGAGAGAGAGAGATGACTTTAGATAATATGTCTTGATTTGTATGGAAGCACGTTATTTCTTGAAAAATTCAAGGTGGTTGGTCTATATATTATATACACTAATGAAACACAATTCAATCAACTATTGAAGTCTCTTGGTATACTACAATTTATGCTATCATGTCATGTTATAATCTTATATTATAAAACGAGTGTCTTGTTCATCCTTCTTCTTGCTGTACTCATATACTTCCTTTGTCCATATTTTTTTTCTATTATTTTATATCATATGCCGGAGGTTATTATGAGATATTGTTGGATCCATTTATGAATAAAGTGATTTTTATGAAAAATATAAATATCATATATTTCATAAACATTCAATTTAGTCATAAATTATATTCACAATATCCTATTATACCCTCCAACATATGTCAAAAAAATAATAAACATAAAACTACGACTAGTAAAATTGGACAGAGTAAGTAATAAATACGTACATAAATAAAGTGTGTGAATATAATATTATTAGTTGATGTTAAAAAAATGTATGAAATGTTAATAGTGAGACATACAAAAATGGTAAAATGGAAAATTAATAGCGGGACGGAGGGAGTATTTTATTTTGCGAAATTGAAACATCGGGATATACTCACCCCGTCCACGAAAACTATGCTAGTTTATTTAGGCACAAATTTTAAGAAAAATAGATAAAATATAGGCAGGAGAGCGAGTGGTATAGGCAGTTGAAATTGGCGTAGCTAACGAGCTAGCAACTAAGGGCTGGAAAATAGAGTCCAACCAGTCTCGTCTAAAAGAGTATAACTGCTACTAGAACAAAGAAAGACATTGATGAATTCAAATCTTGGACCTTGACTCGGAATCGCTACAAGGCCGATGATAAAATATAAATAAAATAGTTGTTTGTGAATGCAAAAATAAAGTGATTGTTGATATAAAATGAATGATCACACTTTTGGTGGATAGACAAATAAAAAAAAAAATAAGCATATACTTTTAGTGGACGAAGAGAATATTATTAATTTAAAAATTAAAATGTTGGGTTATATTTGTATATCCTTACAAATCTTTCCATTAAAGTAAGAGTATATTGGGGTATGAATATGTTTCATGTAAAACTTGTTCATAGTATAAAAATGATATCATTATATGCAATTATTGATATCATTACATATATTTACTGATATTATACTCTCTCTGATTCAAAAAGTGATATTTTAGCTTTTGTTGTTGAAATTAAGAATGAGTATATATATATGTTGACAAATATACCTCATGATTTATTGAGAATTTTATCATATTCCTTAATTACAGCTCCTAATAAATTTATTAAAAGTAAATTTCAATATGAGTGATTTTTTTTTTTTTGAATTGATTAGGGGTATAATAGAGAAATAAACTGAAAAATAAATATAATATCAAATATTTTGAAACAAAAAATCTACCCTAAAACATCATTAATTTTGAATCAGGGGGAGTAATATTTTATACTATAAAATATTATAGGGAAAAGAGCATATTTGCCATTAAATTTATAGGGCAATTGTTTTTTGGTCTACTTTTTGAAAAATATGTCTTTTTTGTCCAAATAAAGTTGACACCGTGCGATGCCAACCTTTTTGGAGCAAAAAAACATATTTTTTAAAAAATAGGACAAAAAAACAATTATTCTATATATTTGTAGATAATTTTGTGGATTTGTACAATGCTATAATATTTAATAAATAAATGCAATAATATAAATTTCATATTTATTGAAATGTTATATTTTGGATTGGGGTATGGTTACCAAGAAGAAAAAAATGGTGGGAGGGAGTTACTTGGGAATAAAATATAAAAAACAAATTAGTAGCATAAAACCAAACTGCATTCGCACCCAAAAAATTGTTTGAAACAATGCATTAATTAACGACGATCCAGCCTCACATTTTCCTTAAATGTAGCTTTTTCTTCCTCCAATCCCACACCACATCTCTTCTCCCTCATCACTCCAATCTTTTGTTTAATTTTTTCACAATAATCTTCATCATCCTGACAAATCCATGGTTACATGAACGCGATTAAGAATGCTCCGACGAACGAACCGTTCAAATGCATAAACTATGCGCTTACAGTTTTCATGATACGTCCAAAAATAAGAGAGGGGGAAAGGGAATAGGAGGAGAGAGAGAGGGGGCAAACACAATCACGATTTCGCGCGATGGGAAGTTACAATTATTACAAGATGTTCGGATGCTTTAACCGGAAGTTTAAGATCAGCGAGTCGGAGCCGCCGCCGGACGTCAGGGAGGCGTTCTGGCGGTACGCTGATGGGTCGCCGCACATGACGGCCGAACAGCTTCGCAATTTCATGGTGCAGCATCAGAAGGAGGAAGACGTCACCCCCCTCGACGTCGACGCCGTGATGCAGCAAGTGTTCCGCCACCGCCACCACTCCGATAAGCGCCACCACTTTAACATTGAAGACTTCTTCTATTTTTTGTTTCACGATGATCTCAATGGCCCCATTATTCCCGAGGTCCCTCTCTCCCCCCCAACCCCAAATCCATTTTATGTTCAGAGAATGTGTTTGCATTGAGAAGTTGATCGTAAAGTGTTTGATGTTTTGTCTCTGATAACACGAATTAGAGAATGGGGACATCTTTATATCTGAATTAATTAGTAGTTTAAGGGCTTGACATTTGTTTGTTTAGTTTCTTAAAGTGCTTTATATGTTCCCTTATACAGCATTTTATCACATAATCATCTGTATGTTGGAATACAAACTTAGTAAACCAAATGCATCTAATACAATCCAGAATAATGCTTAGTTGATAACTCACCGTGATAAATTATACCAACATTTTAGTACTACTATGTTTGTTTAATTAGTATTTAAGGGCTAGATATTTGTTTGTTTAATTTCTTAAAGTGCTTTAAATGTTCCTTTATACAGCATTTTATCACATCATCATCTGTATGTTGGAATGCAACTTTGTAAAGCAAATAGAACAATGCTCATTTGATAACTCACCAAGATAAATTATACCAACATTTTAGAATTATGTTTGTTTGAAAGCAAATGCATCTGATACAATGCAGAATAATGCTTCGATGATAACTCACCAAGATAGATTGTACCAACATTTTAGAGTTATGTATGGTTGATGATAAATTATACCAACACTTTAAGTGGGAACAATTCTTATTTACGTTGCTGATTTGCATAATCCAGGTACACCATGACATGACTGCTCCATTGCATCATTATTACATATATACAGGTCACAATTCCTACTTAACTGGAAACCAATTGAGCAGCGACTGTAGTGAAATCCCAATCATAAGAGCTCTGGAAAATGGCGTGAGGGGAATAGAGCTCGATTTATGGCCAAATTCTGGAAAAGATAATGTGCATGTTCTTCATGGAAGGTACGGTAAGCTTCTTGTTTACATCCTTCTACTTTTATACTACTCTTTCCTGTAGAAATTTCCATAGGAGGTGAGTTCAAGATTCAGAAAAAAATGCCGAAACAACATAAAATTCTTAGTTTCTACAATTTGGTATTCTAAAAATGTGAAGGTTAGAAGTGAAAATAACTTTGCAGGACATTAACTACTCCAGTCCCTCTCTTCAAATGCTTGAAGTCAATAAAAGAGCACGCTTTCATAACATCTCCCTACCCTGTCATAATTACTTTAGAGGATCACCTAACACCGGATCTTCAAGCTAAAGTGGCAGAGGTAACATCTATGAATGGAGTATGTTCTTGATGTTATTTTTATCTAGTTATACGTAGTCTTTAATTTGTTATTTATTGGATCAGAACTTGTATTATTTTTCCTAGATGGCTATACAAATATTTGGAGAAATGCTTTATTGCCCTGAGTCAGGGCACTTGGAGGAATTTCCAGCACCTGAAGCGTTGAAGCATAAGATAATACTCTCGACTAAACCTCCAAAGGAGTACCTTGGAACTAACAAGGAATTAGGAGAAACTTCCTCACCAAAGGATAAAGATTCGTCTGATGAGGAGCCCGATGCTGATGATAAGGTAAACTGGATGGCAGATAATCTTCGCAAAACATAAATTCCGCAGAATTTGTTAGATATTTATTGATATGAATAACTGAATACTCGACACAAGGTTCTAAAAGTGTATAATGCCTACGTTCCAATTTATCTATCGTTACGGGTGTTTCACATAGATTAGGAAAGTCATTTAGTACTTATAATTATTTGTTTGAAAATAACTAACACCTTTTTATAGGTCATCAATTCTTATTGACATTAGCAACAAGAAATGAAAAAATTGATTATTTGATGTCAATAAATGAGTATCACAAAAATTAAGAAAATGACAAAGTTAGAAAAAAGTATTTTATTTCTCTTGAAAATCCAAAAGCGATGGATATTTTGGAAAAAAAAATCACTAAAACAACAGTTAAATTGGAAAGGAAGGAGTATAAAGGATTCAGACACCAGAGCAAAAAGTTATACATGTCGCAATTTTCATTTTTTCCCTTGTTTTTCCTTGAATATCAGAGTGATAGCGATGATGAAGACATCGATAAGTTTAATCAAAAAGCAGGAAACTTGTCTGCACCAGAATATAAGCGTCTTATTGCCATTCATGCTGGGAATGCCAAAAACAAGAGCTTGAGGCATGTACTACGAATCATAGTTGATAGAGCTAGAAGACTTAGCTTGAGTGAACAAGAACTTGAAAAGGCTGCATCTTTACATGCTACTGATGTTGTGAGGTATTGTCCTATTGTAGTGTTGTCCCTATTCTTAAATCTGTGATTAGATGATTCCTCCGTTTAACTTCTCTTTGTATGACTTTTACATTTTTAGGTTCACCCAAAAGAACATAATGAGGGTGTATCCTAAGGGAACACGGGTAACTTCATCAAATTTTAGTCCAATGACTGGATGGATGCATGGAGCCCAGATGGTTGCCTTTAATATGCAGGTTTGCTGCATTATCTATATGATTTATCAGTCTTAATCTGTCAACTTCATATAATTATCCCTTTTCAAATGATATTTTTCTCATTGGAGATTAGAAACTATCAATAATATAAAGAGTGAAGGCACCTTACATAATATTGCTGTACTTATTAGTTTCTTTTGATTTATCAGGGATATGGGAAATCTCTCTGGATGATGCATGGATTATTCAGAGCAAATGGAAACTGTGGTTATTTCAAAAAACCACAGTTGCTTATGAGCAAAGGTTCAAACGACGAGGTCCTTGATCTCAAGTTACCATTGCCTGTGAGGATAACATTAAAGGTGACACAAAAAAACAGATGGAAAAATTCATTGCTTTGATGATAAAGTTTCTTATAAATCTTTTTATTCGACAGGTGATCGTGTATATGGGAGATGGCTGGCGCTTGGATTTCAGCCATACACATTTTGATACATATTCACCACCCGACTTCTACACAAAAGTAAGAATTTCACAGTAAGCTATTATACTTGATAGATAGATAAGTAGTAATTTTTTGCTTAATTTGATTCTACGAGTCTGATGTTGCAGGTACATATAATTGGCGTACCAGCAGATGATGCCAAGAGAAAAACGAGGGTAATAGAAGACGATTGGGCACCTTACTGGGATCAAGAGTTCACGTTCCCATTAAGAGTTCCGGAACTAGCCCTACTACGAATAGAAGTTCGTGAGTATGATAGATCGGATAAGGATGATTTCGGAGGGCAGACATGTATACCTGTGTCCGAGTTGAGACCTGGAATACGGGCTGTCCCACTTTACGACAAGAAGGGTCAGAAATTTAAATCTGTGAGGCTTCTTATGAGGTTTAAATTTGAATGAAATGTATTTATTTCATTTTTTGGTCCCAAGTTCTTCTCTTTGGACATAATATGGTTTGCTTTGCTTGGTTGAGCTCCATTTCTGGTTCTGATAAGGTCTGTATTGTGTGTCCAATTCTTTTGTACAGTAGTTGCATTTGCTAGAGAAAAAGAAAAAAAAAAACAGCATGGAACTGGAAATATGATGTACATTTACATTTGAGATTAATTACTAGGGAAACTATATTTACATTATTGAAGAGAATAACAGTTATTTATAGAGTTGTAATGTATATAAATATTCATGGCAATTGTATTTTACCATCCAATATATGCTCGTTGTTGCACAACTGATGACCATTGACCAAGCAGAATGGTCTTTCAATTAGTTTATTCCAATGGTTTATTTCCATTTAATCTGTTTAGATGGAAGGACTTTTACTTTTGGAGATTTGCACGTTGTTAACATATAAACTCTTTTACTGTTGTGTATACAATTATAAATCCCTTTTATTATACCTTTAAAACTATATTTAAGGGTGACATTTGCACCCGTATCATCGAAAAAAATAATATCAATAAAAAAAATGTCAAGCCAAACAATGCTGGGTGGTTGGCCGCCCCAGTGTCACTCTGGAGTTAATATCGAATACACATACACATGTCAAATTATGATTGACTTTTGTACTTTTATTTTTTTATATGATTAAATATGTAGATATTGAAAATAATGTATATAGAGAAATGACCAAAATTCGTTAAAAAAAAATATATATATCTCTACGAATAGAGTTTAATATCAAAATATATTGAAATACTGATCTTTTCTTTTAATATTTATATCCTAATTTTTATTATTCGCTACTATGTATCCAAATAACCCTAAATAATCTTGAGCTATCTTTTGCAACATATACATATATTCTTGGGCTAACCTAACTAATCTTGAGCTAACAAACCGGTCAAAAAAAAATTAGCTAACAAGAGTAACTTGGACGGTTAACCTATCTCATGCAACAGTATATTAATTGTTGCTAATTTTGAGTTAATCTGTTGGTTTTGAAGTAATTTGGCTAGAGGAGATTACTTCTTTGTAATCATGCTCTTCTACGTATATAAGGCGTGAGCCTATCTTTCAGTAATCTAAATTTTACTTTCCTATTAAAGAAAAAGCTAATCTATAGTTAATTTGCGCTAACTTATTTTCCTGCAACAATAATAAAAAATGACATGTATTCATATGTTGTGGAGCCATGAGACGGTCTCATACAAGTTTTTGTCTTTTTATATACTTCCAATTTTCCACCGTCTCAAAAAATTTCACACTTGCAAATACACATATTAAGAAAAATGCATTTTTATATTAATAAAATATATTAAATAGTAACATATGAATAAATATGTATATTTTTTGTGATTGTATGCACACAAATCAATGTGCGAATAATTATTGGATGGACGAATAGGGCAAACATGCGAATAATCACAGGACGGAGATAATACATTTTTATACATTAAAATATAACAAAAATTGATTATAGATAATATAAAATATATAGTTAAAAATAATGAAGAATTTTTTTCTTTTTAGATTGGGTGGGTATCACTGATGACATTTAAAATAATTAAAATTAAATTGAGCAATAGATTGTGTATGTGAAGAGAAAAATAAATATTATTTCATCTGTCCAATTTTACTAAACCTCTTTTTTTGCCGGTTATTTCTTGCCTATAAGTGTGTTTTGGAGGGATTATAGGTGATTATAATCACTTAGAATTTGCGTGCAAAACTAATTTTGAGTATTTTTAAATTTATTGATCCTGTTTAAATTAATCAGTTACAATATATAATCTAAAAGTTGAGGAGGGTATGTTTTTGCCTGATTATAGTTTCTCACTAATAATTTACTCTATTCAATCTTTTATCAAATACTCAACATCTATTTTATACAAATTTTGCAAACACTCATCACTTTAACAATTAAACAACTTTTTTTTCACAAACATTAAATTAAATCACTTTCTCAAAATATTTTTTTGCAAACACACTCATAATAGCATTTGTAAACACATCCATAACATTCGTTAATTAAGGATATTTTTTATTACTCATCCTATATTTTTAATTCTTAATTCATATACCATAAATTAATTCCTCAGTCATGTCTTCTATCATCTATTCCATTTCAAAGACAAAAAAATATTGGCAAATTTATATAACTAGTTTATAATAATACTTTGTTTCCTCTTAAACAAGTGTTACTACAAAATATATGCACATAATGATTGGAGAGTAAATATAATTATCCAGACTTCAAATATTACTATCCCGCGTAATCCATCCACATTTATGGCTTTCCACCCAAGCAAATACAATCATCATCTTTCATAATTCCTTCAGAACATGGCTTCCACAAGTTCAGATCACGTTATAGCTGTCGATCCACCCAATATTTTTAATTCATTCCCAATTTCGCCACCAATATATGGGAAATTGATGGCATTTGCCGTCGATCCTGGTCAATTCCATGCCCAATCAAACCTACAGTGTGTGCTTCTGCTTCCACCGGCGGTTCCGCCTCGCCGCGATGGAGGCGCCGGCCGACATCAAGAAGGTTTTCGACGACTATTCGAATAACGGCGCGATAAACGCCGATGGGCTGCGGCGGTTCCTGGTGGAAATTCAGGGAGAGCAGAATGCTACAGTGGAGGACGCTCAGGGTATAATGGATGGATTGAAGCATCTTCGCTTATTTCAACGAAGGGGACTCGATCTCGAAGCTTTCTTCAAGTACCTGCTTGGGGATGCTAATCCGCCTCTCGATCCTAAACTCGGGGTAATTAATTTAATCAATTTTAGTAGGTTTAACCATGTGATGAACAGCAGTTTCGACTTGTATTTATGGAATGAATTGAATGTGGCAAAATATTTTGTTCCAACATTAAGCTTCCAAAATCTAATTATCGATCTTTTCAGCTTGTGATGGCTTTTTATCGAGCTGATAACAAGTCAAACTCTAGTGATTTGATGAGATTTAAAGTTATCTAATCTTTTCTCTCTTATTGAAAGTAACATCTTGTTCAAAATTATTTGATGTTTTTTGTAGAATCAAGCTCAAACTACATTTTAGTAAACAATATGAAGTAGCTTTGTTTGACTTCAGCCTTACTCATATTTACGAACACCTATGATAAATTATCTTAGAGACGCTTGGTTAGCAACTCTTCAGTAACGAAAAAAGAATTGATTGAAACCGAGGTAGATTGTCTTAGAGTTTGTGTGTGTGTGAGTGTCTCACATGTACGTAGATAAAAAAATCTAGTATAAATATACACATTAATTTGATGCATCTCTGGTTATTATTTGATACGACTCAGTTGACAGTAGTAGGTTTTGTTTTATCGGTTCATAAGTCCAGAGAATCTGCATTGCATTTCTCTTTGAATTACGAGTAAGAAGATTTTTTTTTGTTCCATATCTTCTCTTGTTTTCTATATACTGGTTCTTTAACTCGGCCGAGTTAACTTGAAACCAGCTTAGATTTTCATTACTTTCTACCTTGATAATTAGTTGAAGTATATATTTTTTCCATTTCAGGTTCACCATGATATGACTGCTCCACTGTCTCATTACTTTATATATAGCAGCCACAATACCTATCTAACTGGGAATCAAATAAGTAGCAACAGCAGTGATATCCCTATCATACGTGCACTCCAAAGAGGTGTTAGGGGAATCGAGTTGGATTTATGGCCTAATTCTGCCAAGGATGATGTGGATGTTCTACATGGGAGGTATGAACTTAATACACACATCATTATAAATGTCAATTCACTTTACTATTGGTGACTAAATTTATACATGGATTGACAAAGTGGATTAACTCAAGTGGTTAGAACCCCACTACCTATGCCGTGAGTGGGTTCGAGTCACCATTTGACCGATAAAAAATAATCTATACATGGATTATAAAATTTAGAGCTCATTATCCATTAAGCTCAAGTTATTGTATCCCATAAAATAAGTAACAAATCAATAATGAATATGTTCTGCTTTTGCGTCTTCACTTGTTAAATATGTGCCTTTTATGCAGGACACTGACCAGTCCTGTCAAACTCATCAAGTGTTTGAGGTCAATAAAGAAGCATGCCTTTTCTGCCTCTGAATATCCTGTCGTAATAACACTTGAAGATCATCTTACTACCGATCTTCAAGCTCTAGTGGCTAAGGTATAAGGTGTGTGTGTGTGTGTGTGTATACATACAGTCTATGAGATAATATGAATACACTTTTGACTAAATAAAGTGCGCATTCTTTAACTGAACTAGATGATCACTCGAATCTTTGGAAAAATGCTGTTTACCCCTGGTTCAGAACTCCTTAGAGAACTTCCCTCTCCAGAACTACTTAAGCGACGGATTATTATTTCAACTAAACCACCCAAGGAATACTTAGAGGCTGCAAAGGTTAGAGTAAAAGATATCAGCATGGAGAAGGGAACGAGTTTAGCAGATGATGAATCTCTGAGGAAAAAAGTTCCAGAACATAAGCCCAAAAATGATGATAATAATAATAAGGTGCATTGTTTATTAAGTAGTTAATCTCTCTAACAGAAAATTCTTTTTTAATGCTCTGTAATGATCAAAAAATATATATATATGGATGTTATGGTTGGACAGGGTATGGGAACTGATGAAGATGACGAAGATAATCCAAAGCTGCAAAAGCAAGCTGCACCAGAATATAGAAATTTGATTGCTATTCCTGCTGGAAAGGAAAAAGGTGGAATGCAGGCTTGGTTGAAGGTTGATTGTACTAAAGTGAGACGCCTTAGCTTAAGTGAGCAAGAAGTTGAGAAGGCTATCTCAGAATATGGAAAAGATATTATTAGGTAAAATTTAACAAATATGTTGATCGTCTGTTTGCTCCATATGCTGTTCCCTTATTGCCCAGCTTGAGATAATTTGATTTCACTTTTTTCTTTTTTTCAGAACAACCAATTGCCAACTTAAAATAGCCTTTTTTTTCTTATGTTGTTTACTAAATTGAATTTGAAAGTTATAGATAGTTCAATAAATATTTGAAAATTTTATATAAAGCTTGCTGTGTTACTGCCGCTACACTAATGGTTGGACTTCGACAAGTTTTAGAAATGACAATTCCTATATGATTATTTTCTAGGTTCACACAGCAGAATCTATTGAGAGTGTATCCCAAAGGTATACGGTTGGACTCCTCAAATTATAATCCTCTAAGTGCATGGATGCATGGAGCTCAGATGGTTGCACTAAATATGCAGGTAAGTTAGTAGCATATTTCCGTGTTAAGGGTGTTCAGTGTGCATGTGTTATGTCCAGTCTTCGTCTATATATACACATTAGATAGATGAGTATAAAATTTAAATCATCTAATGTTTTATGGAGTTACATGTCGTTTTATAGTATTCATTTGGAAACAATATAAAAATTTAAGTAATGATTGCGGGGGCAGGTCTTGGGACATACCAAACTCATCCCAGATGTGAAGATTTTCTTCTAATAGATGAACGATTATTTGGACAGGGTTATGGCAAATCACTCTGGCTGATGCATGGAATGTTCAGGGCAAATGGCAACTGTGGATACATTAAAAAGCCAGATTTTTTATTGAATGCTGATCCAGATAGTGAGATCTTCGATCCCAAAGCTGATTCTCTTGTCAAAACTACTTTGAAAGTGAGTTGACAATACGAGGGGCTATTTCCCCTTGCTTAATCTTCGCATCTGATTTAAGCCCTTTGTTTCTGAACAGGTCACATTATATACGGGTGAAGGATGGCATCATCATTTCTCTCAAACACACTTGGATTATTTCTCTCCCCCAGATTTTGTTGCAAAGGTATGCAAGCTGTTGTCTTCAGGCATTTAATGGTTCTTACATGCTTCTTCTACAATCTGCTGCTCTATGAGGGGTATTTGTAGTAAGCTGTGCTTTTGAAAATGGTGATTTATATAGAAAAATCAAGATTGTGATATTTGAAAATGAGTGTAATTTATTTCTCAGTCCTCCTAAATAACTCTCGAGAGTGATTCTTAGGGAAAAATGATCAATTCACCTTGACTCAAAACAAGTATTCATTACTTTATTTTTTCCCTTATACCTAAACAAAATCAAAACGCTAACTATGTAACCACCATTTTCATTGTGATTCACTATTCAATGATTCTCATTACCATTTTCATTAAAAAAATTGAACCATACACCCCCTTACTCTATTGAAATTCTCTATCAGGCTTAAGTTTCCATTATTAATCAGTGGTTATATATAAAAGTGCATTGTGGTTTACATGATCCGCGCACAGATTGGAATTGTTGGAGTGGAGGGTGATACTATGAAGAAGAAAACGAAAGCAACCAACAACAATTGGATTCCGACATGGAACGAGTTGATCGAATTCCCGGTCACATTTCCTCAACTAGCTCTGCTTTGGATCAAGGTCAGTGAGCATGATGCAACTGGAAATAGTGATTTTGCAGGCCAAACATGCCTCCCTGTATGGGAGCTCAGACAAGGTATTAGAGCTGTACCCCTGTACAACCAAGAGGGAGTGGAGTACAAATTTGTAAAGCTTCTTATGAGATTTGAATTTGTTTGATCCATAATCCTAACTGAGTTTGTTGTGATTACCCAATTCCTTTCTTGGTCTTCTGTTTTCTATTTCTTCATGTTTTGATAGTTAGAGAAAAAAAAATCGAATTTATGACCACATTCTAAGTTGAGTTGCTTAATTGAATTGCTTCAGCATATATAAAAAAATTAACTCTATAGTCTTACAATTATGTTTCATCTTTATCATTTTGAAATAAATGATTCCATATGATGCATATAGTTAGGAGTTGGGGGACTGAGTGAATTCTGATCGGTTAGCTTTGACATTATAGCAAGACAAAGAAAAATGAGTTTTTTTTTTATTTTTTAATGATTCAGCAGATGCTCCACGTAGTAATTTACACATATATTATGTCTGTAAATACCAGTTGATGATACATTTATTATCTTATATATAAAATTGTATTCGAGCAACTATATTTAGTTGTTTGATGAATTATTGCAGCAAACCATAATGGCCTATTTAATTTATTTCGGCCTCCGACGCATACTGCCATTGAACGAATAGACCAAACTTGCATGAGATTGTCCTATATTAATATAAGTAAATAAACCCTCACATCAAGAATAACCAGTTTAATTAAATAGGCTTCAAGTTTAAAAGTTACCATATTAAAGATTTTGTTACTCTCTCCCTGTTCAATAATAATAGACAAAATTGCTATATTGAAATATTTTATTACATACATTTATTTTACATTTCAATAAGTATTAAATTTTTTTCTTTCTAAAATATCCCTATTTAATTTCATAAAATACTGATACTTAATTTCATAATATTATGTGAATAAGGGTAGAAGAGGAAATTTACTATTAATTAAATGAGTTGATCATAAATTTTATACATACTTTAATCTACTTGTAAAAAAGAAACTTGTCTATTATTGTTGAACAGACGAAGTATAAAATATAAAAACGGTTTAATTTGATCGATTACAAATTTATTTAGCATGAGAAAAATTATGATATACATTAGAAGTGACTCATAATTTAAATTTGAAAGATAATAAGTAAAAAAAAAAAAATAGCACTCCTGCCCTCCGTCCACCACATATGTGTTAATTCTGTTTTTGTCAACAATTTTGACTTTACTCCCACAAATAATCACTTAATTCATAAATTGACCACACGATACTCTCAAAACGTCCTTATTTTAGCTACTTTATCTACATATTTGTAAAACCTATAAAAAAATATACGAGCACACTTTTTGTGGACGTAGGAAGTATTAGGGGTGAGCGTTTGGTCGGTTCGGTTGATTTTGACTTGATTTTAAACCGAACCAAACAAATCGATATTTTAAATTTAAAACCGAAACAAATTATTTAAGTTTGATTATTTCAGATGAACAACTATTATTAATTATTTTTATGCAAAAATCTGTATTAATTTTAAAAAATATATATATAAAATCAACACCGCAAACACATTAAATTAAGATAGAAAATGAAACAAAGTTTATAAATGATGTTTACAAATTTCACAAAGCATCACAACACTAAATAGTTTAACAAAAATCATCCAACACATGTTTAATACAGTGATATATTATGGGTTTTTTTAGTTGAAGATTTGTGAATTGTGTGCTAGTGATTAGTTTTAGGTCAATTTTAAAAAAAAAAATACACATATTAATAAATTGATATATATATATATATATATATATATATAATTTACACATATTAATAAATTGATATAATGATATATAATATTTTTTAATATATTTTTAGTATGTAAATCACTTTTTTTTATGTTTCAGTGTTTAAACCAAACCGAACTAAGTAAACTTGTCTCGACGCAGTTTTTCATAAATATAACTTTGTGATTTAAATAGTATTTAATTAGATTTAACAAAATTTAATTGAAATATTTTTGCTACTAAAGTATAAATTTTAGGGCATGAAGAAGAAATTTTAGAAATCTTTTGGAAACTATGTAAATAAAATTCAATTTTACTAAACTAAACTAAATCTCAAACACAATTGTGTTAAAACACCTCACTATAAGATTTTTTTTTTATAAATAAAGACAGTCATTAATGTCAACTTTTAAATTAAAAACTGAAACAAAAAGAAAATCATTTCTCCAATTCCCGGCTTTGCATCATCTCTCGCACCACGTTGACTCTTCATCTGAAAAGGGGGAAAAAAAGGGTGAGCAAAACCACGGCTCAGTGGGGACATGCTTGTCAAAACTAAATACAATAAGTAATTTCAATTAATCAATCATGTTAACATGTAACTCGTAAACATCACCTCATTTATAAAGGTCAGAAGACCTATTTTCATACATATTTCACATGAATATTAATTAATTCACATATCACATTTAATGATGACAAACTTAAAAGATTGGAATTCCCACCTGAAATAATCTTGTGGATGAATAAAATGAAATTTCTTTAATCTTTGTCACCTAAAACTATATATAAATAAACGAGTCTTATTATCAATTTATAGCAACCACATTAATAATAATAATAATAATAATAATAAATAATAGTAATAATAATAGTAATATTAATTTATTGGGATCGCATTAATAATAATAATAAATAATAGTAATGATAGTAATATTAATTTATTGGAATCACATTAATAATAATAATAATTAATAATAGTAATGATGTTAATATTAATTTATTGCAATCACATTAATAACAATTATAATAATAATGATAGTAATACTAGTAGAATCAAAGGAATCCTGAAAATAAATTTAATAACTATACATTTAAATTTTTAATAGGATTTGATATTCTAAAAAAATGCAAAATGAAATAAATAATTAACTTGAAAATTTGGGTTGTTACATTCTAACCACCTTAATATAATTTTTTCCTCGAAATTAGAATTTAATCTTATGAATAATGATCATTATCTCATAAATATTCCGAATAAAAGCACTAAGATAAAATACACTCCAATATATTTTTCTTTTGGAAGCAAGCAAGTAATTATAAAACTTACATTTAGACTCTACATGAACCAAAAACTAACAAGTCAAACTAAATATCTTGATAATCTTTTATATATGAAACATAACAAGTTATATTCACAAGGTAACTAGAAAGTATAACATAATACATATCTAATCATAAATAAATATTAAGAACTCAAGATAACTTCTTCTCTTCTCTTTTTTTTTTTCCTTTCTAAAATCTCTTAATAGACATTTGATTCCCATGAAAGCTACTACCTAAATCTTTATAACTTTTTTTTAGTTTATTTCAAGTAAAAGAATACATTAGAGAACTTGTAACAATATTTCATAAAAAAATATTTAAGACTTGCTAAAGTCAAGTACCACTTTGAGTCGGCGTAGTAGGTAGACGGATGCAATACCAAGTATCTTCCTACACCTAACTTTACAAATATAGAAAAAAAAATCCTTTTGCAAATCTACCAGAACATGGACCCGCTCTGATACCAACAGTCATGCCCCAATTTTTTATAAATATAACTTTGTGATTTGAAGAGTATTTAATTAGATTTAACAAAATTTAATTGAAATATATTTGCTATTAAAGTATAAATTTTAGGGCATGAACAAGAAATTTTAGAAATCTTGTGGAAACTTTGTAAATAAAATTCAATTTTACTAAACTAAACTAAATCTCAAATACAATTGTGTTAAAACACCTCACTATAAGAATTTTTTTATAAATAAAGACAATCATCAATGTCAACTTTTAAATTAAAAACTGAAAAAAAAAAAAAAAGAAATTATTTCTCCACGTCGACTCTTCATCTAAAAAGGGAGGAAAGAAGGGGTGAGCAAAATCACGACTCAGTGGGGACATGCTTGTCAAAACTAAATACAATAAACAATCTCAATTAATCAATCACGTTAACAAGTAATTCGTGAACATCGCCTCGTTTATAAAAGTTAGAAGACCTATCATCACCTCGTTTATAAAGGTCATAAGACTTATTCTCATACATATATATTTCACATGAACATTAATAAAAGGGTTAATTTCATATAAATTCACGACCTTTATGCTTAGTATCAATTTAATCACGAATTTTTAGATTTTTGTAAAAAAAACTCAACCTTTGACATTGTTGCAATTTAATACATATTTTTTTCTTCCGACTGGCAATCAATGACGGGGCTCGCCGGAGCGCGTGTCATCTTGCCACGTAGGATTATACATGTTTATTTTATTTATATTTTAAATCCATATCATAAGTAACACTTACCATTTAAATAATATATTTCTACTTAAAATTAAAATAGCAACCAAATAAATCTCAAAAACTAAGAACGTAAAGAGATTTATTACATATAATTTATGTTGGTTGTTGTTCAATTTATTTGGTTGTTATTTTAGTTTTAAGTAGAAAGGTGTTATTTAAATTGTAAGTGTTACTTGTGATGTGAATTTAAAAAATAAATAAAATAAACATGTGTAATCTTACGTGGCAAGATGACACACGTTCCGGCGAGCCACATCATCGGTTGTCGGCTGGAAGAAAAAAAATGTGTATTAAATTGCAACAATGTCAAAGGTTGGTTTTTTTTTTACAAAAATCTAAAAGTTCGTGATTAAATTGATACTAAGCATAAAGGTTGTGAATTTATATGAAATTAACCCTTAATAAAATCACAGATTACATTTAATGATGACAAACTTAAGAGATAGAAATCTCAACTTGGAATAATCTTGTGGATGTAGATGAATGAAATGAAATTTCTTTAATCCTTGTCACCTAAAACTATATATAAATAAAAGAGTCTTATTATCAATTCATAACAATCACATTATTAATAATAATAATAATTAAGAATAATAATGATAGTAATATTAATTTATTGCAATCACATTAATAATAATAATAACTAATAATAATAATGAGAGTAATATTAATTTATTGAAATCACATTAACCATAATAATTAATAATAGTAATGATATTAATATTAATTTATTGCAATCACATTAATAATAATTATTATAATAATAATGATAGTAATACTAGTAGAATTAAAGGAATCCTGAAAATAAATTAGATACTATACATCTAAAATATTAATAGGACTCGATATTTTAAAAAAATGCAAAATGAAATAAATAATTAATTTGAAAATTTGGATTGTTACGAAAATAAAATATTAAAATCGAAAATTGAATTTTATTGAAAAAACCAAATCGAACCAAATTTATCGGTTCAATTTGATTTTTCCGGTTTACTGTTCACCCCTATGGAATATTAGTTAAAATCACACAATTTGATGGTAAAAAAGTTGCATAACATTCAAAATAAAATAGTAATTTTGTAATTTAATAAAAATTGGAAATATAATTTAACTTTTTATTTTTTAGCAGTAAATAGTAATAATTGTTTCTAATTTATTGCATCTCATTATGCCATGTCACTCCGTCATTATATATAATAACTGTCATAATAACAAAATCTTCTATCTTTTTTAGTAACTTTTAGTGTCCCCTAAAATCTCATTACTACATCGGTAAATAAAACTATATCCATTCACGTAATAAATAAAACACATGTACATTTCATACTTAAACTATTCAACTTCCCAATTAAACCTGAAATTAACTATTCATTACACAGAACACACATAACCTAATAAATAGTACACCTATACATATCATACTAAACCAATCACCTTCCCCACTGCTATAATTAAAAGCTATTAAGACATTTATACAATTTATCCCCTCCCTAAAATTGTTATTATATATTTCTTCTTTCTTCCATGAGTATATAAATATCAACTAATATCAAATAATGACCACTATGATTCATCCTACGCTAGGAAACAGAGTAGAATATAATGACTCATATTCTGATGATTTTTATTTTTTTGTTTAATTAGTTCTTTTTTATTGAAATGATGTATATACGTTGCATTTAGTTGTTTGCGTTGAAAATTTGGTTACCACTAAGATGCATCTTATGTTAAGACACTAATACCATATGATGACCTTTTTCTGTTGTTTTGTTGGTTTAATAAGTTCATTCTGAGTGAAACAATGCTTATATATGTATATTACATTTTACTTGTTGTTTGAGTTGAAAACCCAACCACCACTAAAATACATTCTATGTTAAAATATTATTACCATATGATGACCTTTTTTGGATGTTTTGTTGGTTTAATAAATGCATTATGAGTGAAATAATGCATATATATGTTGCATTTTACTTGTTGTTTGAGCTGCAAAATTAAGTCACCACTAGAATGCATCCTATGTTAGAAGGCTAACACCATATGATGATCTCTTTCTGATGTTTTTTTTAGTTAAATTAGTTCATTGTAAATGAAATGATGCACATATGTAAAGGTGACACATCGAGTAATCGTGACGTTTATCGTGTCGACATGATAACGGCACGATAAGAATACGTGTCGGCACGACACGAACAAGACGCGCTAAAAAAAATTAATATTATAATATTTGATACGATACGACACAATATTAAAAATATAACATTTATATACACTTGAAAACTTACTTTCAGTCTTAATGGGTTTACACGAACAAGACACGTCACAAAATTTTTGCATCTTTATCGTGTCAACACGATAACAACACGGATACGACAAGGCTAAACACTAACCCACATTTTCTTATTATTTTCGTGTCGTGTTACCCAAAATTTTCACCCCTATATATGTTCCATTTTACTTGATGTTTGACCTAAAACTGAGTCACCTCAAGGATGCATCCTATGTTAGGAGGCTAATATCATATGATGA
This sequence comes from Ballota nigra, assembly GCA_947034835.1. Classification (NCBI taxonomy): domain Eukaryota; kingdom Viridiplantae; phylum Streptophyta; class Magnoliopsida; order Lamiales; family Lamiaceae; genus Ballota; species Ballota nigra. The sequence continues at coordinate 56,098,696 of OX344723.1, read as the reverse complement.
CTTTTTTATGATGTTTTTTTTTTTTGTTTAATTTATTTATTTTGAGTGAAATGATGTCTATATGTTGCATTTTACTTAAGAATCTCTTGCATTTTCTGAGGGATTGCATTCTTAATACAATAAAAAACATAGAAACATACATATATGATTGTTTCCGTTTAAACAACACCTAAAATATAATTAAAAATGTCTGCATATGATCTTGTGTTTAAGTTGTAAACATCAATAACAAAAAAGTTTTCAAAAATCTCCACCGTATCTTGCTGGATCAATGTCCTAGTCACTTCTATTTTTTTCAATCAAATCACTTGTATTATACTTATTATTTTATTATAATCGTTAATTTATGTGCCAAAAAACAAACTTCTATCACGAAGGAGTAATTATTTTAATTTTTCCTACTTCCTCGTCAATGAATTTTATTCATTTTATTGTTGGACACGAAATTTAATAAAAAAATATTTTATTGAAAATATAGATAAAATAAAATTATTGCAAAATTTATTTATTTATTTGTGATTATTTTTTATTTAAAAAATGAAATAAAAATAAGCTTGTGAACAACTAAAAAAAGTTTGGTGCAAGTAATTTAAAAAAAAAAAGAAAAGAGAAACAAAAAGCCATGGCCTTGCCCGAATTGCAAGCCATACCAAAGTGAAATTTCAGGTCAACTTGCTTCAACCTTTTTCCCTTCAATAACAAATTTATGAAAAATCACAACACGTGGCACTATAAATTACTGTACAGGATAAACTGGAGAAAACGACATTTATGTCGTTGGCTTCGAGACCGTGGCCAATCCGTGGTGAGCTGTCCAACGGCATAAATCCCAGCTGGCCCCACTCCTCCTGGATATCCATTTCTAGCCGAATCGTTGAATTACCAAATTCACAATCGATGAATTGATCGATCTCTCCTTCCTAACTAGTTTCAACTTTTTTTTCTCGATTATTCCTTTTTTTTTTTAATCCCCATCGAAAATGTCGAAGCAGACCTACCGAGTGTGCTTCTGCTTCCGGCGGCGGTTCCGCCTCACCGCGGCGGAGGCTCCGGCGGATATTAAGGAGATCTTCACTCGCTACTCCGATAACGGCGTGATGACCGCGGATCATCTCCGGGAGTTCCTCGTTGACGTGCAGGAACAGAAGAGTGCAACGGTGGAGGATGCGCAAGCTATTATTGATAGCCTCAAGCACCTTAGTTTATTTCATCGCCGTGGGTTGAATCTCGAGGGTTTCTTCAAGTACTTGTTTGGAGAAGCTAATCCGCCTCTTAGTCCCCAGCGTGGGGTAATTTTCCCAATTGCTCTGAGATTTGCTTGATTGTGTGGAATGGTGTATTTGTGATTTTGTTATGATTAAGGCTGTTATCTTTTAGGCATTTTGAAGTGATCGTGCTGAGAATAAGTTTTAGTTCCGTTCTGGTTAAAATTGAAAAATGAAGAATCTGCATTAGGAACTTCATGACTTCTACTCACAGGGCTAGAATTTAAAAGTGCTATAAATTAGTTCACATCACGAGGAATGAACAATTTAGAGCAATTGGTTACTGAATTTTCTATGCGGTTGCTTGTGTCTGGAATCATGAGGATTGTGCTTCAATTTCCTGGCTATATCGTACAAATTATATATTTTTGGTAGCTCAATGAGTAATGTAAAGAGAGATCCTGAATGAATTTCATCCCGTTAGTTTTTACATTTTATTTCTAATTGTTGTTTTGACAATGATTTTCATCATTTTGTCTTTGTGGGAGTATGTGGTGATAGATTCAGATTATGCATAGACTCATAGTAATGCACGTGCCTTGGAAAAACTTTATTAAAAGGAAATGTTATAATCGAACAAAGTGACAAGATATGATCCATATAGTTGATCCCGTTTAGTGGAATAGAGGCTTTTTTTATTTTTTATTGTATTCAATTAAATTCCTTTGCTGGTGTTAACCACCCAAGCCGGTATCTTGAAGCCAACTTACCATACCCTTTTAGCCTGTGCTGTTAATATAGATGGATAATTTTTTCTTTCTTTCTTAATCATCATATTTTTCAGGTGCACCATGACATGAATGCTCCTCTGTCTCATTACTTTATATACACGGGCCATAATTCTTATCTGACGGGGAATCAACTAAGTAGCGATTGTAGTGATGTTCCCATCATAAATGCATTGCATAGAGGTGTAAGAGTCATTGAATTGGACATATGGCCGAATTCCACAAATGATAATGTCAATGTTCTTCATGGAAGGTATGCCATTGATTGCCAGTTGTTTTGAGTTTGGATGCTTTTAACCAATCATATAATTGACGTTTCAAAGTGTATGCACATTAATGTTGAAAGCCTATTTATTGCTCAGACCTACATGATGGACATATCGTATGTTCTCTGTAAATGACGGGTTGTATCAGCTCAATTTACAAGTGTATCATCTACAAGCCTAAGGATTACCATATCATATAACATGCAGAAGAAATTATAATACTTGACTGAGCATCTTTAACAAAACAGGGTATGATAAAACTGAGATTCCAGAAAAAAAGAGTAAAACAGACTGTCACGATCTATGTACCTTTGAGGTAACAGGATTGACTGATGAAATCATGGATATTGTATGAAATAACCATTTATTAAATTGATTTTTTTTTTTTTAGCTTCATATCCATGAAATAACCATTTATTAAATTGAATTTTTTTTTAGCTTCATATTTTTTCACTAAATGTTCATTTTGGTCTTTTGGCCAATCTTGAAATGAAATTTCACTTTCATTCAAGAAACAGGATATAAAATTACACTTGTGTTAAAATAGTCATTATACAAGTCTTATCATTTGAAATTGAAGACAATGATAAGGGTTTTAGACTTTTACTTCAAGAGATGGTTAAGGTGACTATACAAGTCGATCAGTCTACTTACAAATTTACATCACCTATATTATCTACACTTTCAAGAGAAACACTATATTGACCGTCTAAAATGCTGACTCTTAGGTATATTCAGTTGAATTATAATGTCACTTCTCAAATTTAAAGGGAATATTATATTGACACAAACTTTGCTGTCAATGAAGAATGAAAATAAAAAAAAGTATTTTATGCTATTCTAAATGCTTGTAATCTTTTAATGGATTGCCTAATGGTCGTAATTCAGAACTTAACTATGATAGACATGAAAAATTATATGACTATCACTTTTCTGTTTCACTTTATTTCCCACCAAATATTATTACCTACCATAAGCTAATTTTTTTTTTGCATTCCAGAGAATCTTAGAATAGTAAAAGGATGAAGAAAATCTACATTTTGTTAAATCACTTCTTAATCATGAATGTTTCCCTACATGCTGAAAGTCTGTACAGTGCACTAATCCGACATATTTGTCTGCTTACCTGGACCAATTTTATTTGTATTTTGTTGTTGGAGGTTTTCAATCTTTTTATTGTATTTTTTTGTCAAGGACACTAACCACTCCGGTTGAGCTCATAAAATGTTTGAAGTCAATTAAGGAGCATGCATTTGTTGCATCTGAATATCCCGTTGTAATAACACTGGAAGACCATCTTACTCCAGATCTTCAGGCTAAAGTGGCAGAGGTATTTGTTTTGGTGCTTAATGGGGGAACTAACCAATTTCACTGCTATGTAATCACTTTTTTCATGATTGAATCTAGATGATTACTCAAACGTTTGGAGACATCCTGTTTTGCCCTGGTTCAGAATGCTTGAAAGAATTTCCCTCCCCAGAATCTTTGAAGAAAAGGATTATCATATCTACCAAACCACCGAAAGAGTACTTACAGGCCAAGGATGTTAAAGTAAAAGAGAGTGACCCGAACAAGGGAAAGGATTCGGTTGAGGAAGAAGCTTGGGGAAGTGAAATAGGACCGAAGATTGATGATCCTAAGGTGCATAATTAAACTATTTCCTCTTTAATACTGAGAAATCCTCAGCTTCTATACTACTTAGATGCCACAAATTTTCTTCTAGGATGATGATTCAGAGGGGGAAGATGATGAAGTTTATGAAGAGGATCCTAAGGCACAACAAAATGAAGCACCAGAGTACAGGCGTTTGATTGCTATTCATGCTGGAAAGGGTAAAGGCGGAATGCAGGAGTGGCTGAGTGTAGATCCTAATAAAGTGAGACGTCTTAGCTTGAGTGAGCCAGAGCTTGAGAAAGCTGTTGTGGATTATGGAAAAGATATTGTCAGGTAAATTTATGCGTAATGAAGTTAATATTGAGTATGTTTTCTCCACTATTGCACATATGAAGAAATTCTGTTAGCAATATACTTTAGAATTCAGAATTTTTAGTTTCACACTTTCACTTATGAAATGGAGAATGAGGTAAATGTGAAAAATGTGAGGTTGTAGACTTGTAGTAATCTATATAATAAGAAAGGTACTAAACCTTAGCCATCAAATAATTGATACTTTGATAGAGTAATGTATGCCAGACTATGGCTATATTAGAGTAATGTATGTAAGACCATGGCTGTAATACTATATGGTTATGTCATTATGACTTTAACAAACTTCCTCCTTCACTGCCTCTGTAGACTATACCAATTGCCTAGAAAGTTGTATGCCCTGATGCCAAACAATCCGTTTACTAGAAACCATTTGAACTGTTGTATACTAGAGATCTAATTACCCATAATTTGATTCTGTTGTGTTGGGCTATACATATGATATTTGATGACATAATATTCTCTCTCTCTACCCACACAGACACATATATGTAGTGTATATCCAGGGTTATAATGGTTTAAATATATTAAATATCAGTACCTATTTGAATGTTTTATAACTTAGCATATTGATGTAATAAATGTGACATGTTTGAATATTGACTTGACATTTTCTAGATCTGATTTCTCCTATTTGCTTTTCTTCAGGTTTACTCAAAGAAACTTGCTAAGAGTATACCCTAAAGGTATACGCTTCGACTCATCCAACTACAATCCCCTAATTGCATGGTCTCATGGAGCTCAAATGGTTGCATTCAACATGCAGGTCAGATATTGACTATGAGGAGAAATTCTGACTCATATGATAGCTTTTCATTGCTTAAATTCCTTTACTTTTGCATTTTTGATGTAGAACATCATAAGAAAATTTACAATTAAATACTGTGAGGTTTAATGGCAACTGATTGAGAGAGATGTAGGCGTGCATTACTACTTACAAGCATAGCTTAATGAGTAGGCCCATCAGTTTTTATGCACAGGTACATCAAGGGCAAAATTGCCAAAGGTCGGTACCGATCAGTATGTTTTAAAATTGGTTGTATGGATCACTTGATTGCACTCATATATTTAGCGACTTTTGTTACTTGATTTATCTCTGGAAGCTCACCGAAAGGAGATAATAATATGTTAATATGACTCGCAGGGTTATGGAAGATCTCTTTGGTTGATGCATGGCATGTTCAGGGCCAATGGCGGTTGTGGATATGTTAAGAAACCCGATTTTTTGTTGAGAGCGGATGCATATGGTGACGTCTTTGATCCTAGAGCAAAATTACCTGTCAAAACCACTTTGAAGGTAGGCTGATTTTTTTTTTTTTTTTACTGTTTCTCATGTTTTGTTATCCTGGTGATCAACTGTATCGACTGACGCTTTATTCATCCGATACGTGCATAAACAGGTGACTATCTATATGGGTGAAGGATGGTATTATGACTTCCATCATACACACTTCGATTCATATTCTCCTCCAGATTTTTATGCTAGGGTAAATTGCTAGCACCAACTTTACTTTGGTTTTCTGATGCTTCCTGGTTTCATATATCCAATACGCCTCTTTTTTTCTCTAAATTATTTTTACATATTTATTCATGAATTATATCTATCATCCTTTACTATATATAACTCGTCTTTATGGCGGCATGTATGTAAGACCTTGTAATGGAGGAAAGGCTGGCTAAGCTCATTACTCTTTTTTTTTTTTTTTAAGAGAACCTGTTATTGAATGGTGAATTACAATGAGAATCATGATTACTGTGTGACAATAATATGTGTACTTTTAAGGTGGGAATTGCCGGAGTGTCTTGTGATTCTGTGATGAAGAAAACAAAGACTCTGGAAGATAATTGGATACCAACATGGGACGAGGTGTTCGAGTTCCCATTAACAGTCCCCGAACTGGCGCTTCTGCGTATAGAAGTTCATGAATACGATATGTCTGAGAAGGACGACTTTGCTGGCCAAACCTGCCTACCAATATCAGAGCTAACAAAGGGTATCAGAGCGGTACCACTTCATACTCGGAAGGGGGCAAAGTACAACTCTGTGAAGCTGCTTATGCGTTTCGAGTTTGTTTGATCTACAGCGCGTCCATTTATGTATATTAAAGCATCGTGTAATGTCTTGGTGTGAATTTTTTGATATTTTTTATCCATGTACAGGACAGGACAGGACAGGACTCTCTGAGTGTGAATGAGTTCGAATAATCTGTTTTCCTCGGTCGGTGTGAGATGCAAGTGTGTGCATATTGGCGATGCTGTTATGGATCTTTTTCGTTACTTGAATGTGAAATATTGTGTCAAGTAATTCGAGTGGGTTTTGTTTGATTGATTCTTATATGAGTTCATATTTCTTGATGGAGTATTGTTGAAAGGTTAGTGAATGATTAAATCGTCATTTTTTTTTTTTTTTTCTCTTTTTTAATCAAGAACTTCGAAATTTATTGATAGTTAAAAAAAATTCTATTTTAATTTGTTATATTTCTTTGAGTGGCATTTAATATTTTTTAATTTATAAAAGTATTTAAGATTTGTAGTTTTAATTTGGGTTAATTTCATATAAATTTTAGACATTTATGCTTAGTTTCAATTTAATCACGAACTTTTAGATTTTTCACATTTTTTTCTTTCGGCCGGCCGGCTACTGATGATGTGGCTTGCTGGAGCGTGTGTCATCTTGCCACATAAGATTACATATGTTTATTTTATTTATTTTTGGGTTAATTGCATATAAATACACCACTTTTTTTTCAACTTTAAATTTAATCCTGAACTTCACAATTAAATTATAAAAACCCAACATTTTAACGAATTTAAATCCGATACATGTTTTTGTGTCTCCGCCCGTTTCCGATCGATATCTGGTGACGTGTCTCACATTTTTGTGTCTCTGCCCGTCTCCGACCGATAGCTGGCGAGACACGTCACCAGATACCGGTCGAAAACGAGCGGAGACACAAAAATATGTATCGGATTTAAATTCGTTAAAATGTTGGGTTTTTATAATTTAATTAATTTTGAAGTTCAGGATTAAATTGAAAGTTGGAAAAAAGATGGTGTATTTATATGCAATTAACCCTTTATTTTTTAAATCCACATCATAAGTAACACTTACCATTTAAATAACATCTTTCTACTTAAAATTAAAATTGCAACCAAATAAATTAAACAACAACAAAATAAATCTCAAAAACTAAGAACGTAAAGAGAAATATTACATATAATTTATGTTGGTTGTTTAATTTATTTGGTTGCTATTTTAATTTTAACTAGAAATGTGTTATTTAAATTATAAGTGTTACTTGTAATGTGAATTTAAAAAATAAATAAAATAATCATGTATAATCCTACGTGGTAAGATGACACACGCTCCGGCGAGCCATGTCATCGGTTGCTGGCCGGAAGAAAAAAAATGTGTATCAAATTGCAACAGTATCAAAGGATGAGTTTTTTTTTTTTACAAAAATTTAAAAGTTCGTGATTAAATTGATACTAAGCAGAAAGGTCGTTAATTTATGTGAAATTAACCCTTTTAATTTTTATTTTAATATGTACTACCTCCGTCCCCCAAAAGTATGTTTTTATGTTTGTTTTTTTCAACATTTTTATTTTTTTTAATCATTTAAACATCACTTAATTACTTCACATGTTATCGACTTTACACTTTCAAATAACCACTTAACTCATAAATAGATCTCATTATATACTTAAAATACCATTTCTTAATTTACATTATCTATATTTTTTTAAAAACTGTAAAAAAATAAGCGATCATATTTTTGGGGGACGAATGGAGTATTCAATTAATTTTTAGATGGAAGAATTTCATATCAAGACCCAAATTTTAAATATGTCTCAATATAAATACTCATTTTAAAAGAATCTCAATTCAAGTTTCAATATTTACTTTTTTCTCATTTTAAAACTTGTTTTAGATTCTTGTGTCTCAATTCAAACCCAACAAATATATATTTTTTTAAATTAAATTTATTCAATATGAGAAAAAATGATAGACATTTGTATTAAAAAAAATCATTAATTTAAATAAAAATTAATTTTTTTATAAATTTAATGTATACTTTTAATTTTTATTTTTATCATTGTCTATTAATTTAGTTTTTAAAAAATTATGACAACTAGAAACTTTAAATTAAAATTAAAACTAGTAGTTTTCCACATAATCTTTTTACATCGGGTAAGATAAAATGTTAGCTTTATTTTTTACTTCGAATTGCTAGTTAATTTTTTTTTTTAACTATAAATTAAAATTTCAAATTAAATTAATAAACAATGATATAATATTTTTTTAGAAATATATATTATATTAATAAAAAAGTTAATACTTTCTTAAAATTTATGATTTTTTATTTACTTATGACGAATGTTGATAATTTTTTATTTTTTTCATAATGAATGATTTTAATTTAAAAATAATTATTTGTTGGGTCTTAAATTGATACACAAGAACTTAAAATAAGCTTTAAATTGAGAAAAAAAAAAAGTAAAAATGAAGACTTGAATTGAGACACTTTTATAAATACATATATTGAGATATAACCTAAAATTTAGGTCTTGATATGAAATTCTTTTTTTTTGGTTTATTGTGAGTTTTTAATTATTAAAGAATAAACATAAACAAGAGAAAAAAAAAATCATATCATCATCCATGGATTGATTAACTTGTGGTGTTTGGTTATTAATAAAGTGTCTGACATAGCTCAAATAGTTAGAACTAAACTAGGGATAATGGGTTTGACCGTTTGAGTTATATCTAGTTCATGCAAAAAAAAAAAAAAATACTCCCTCCGCCCCTAATAATATTCACACTTATGTGGGCACAGGTTTTAAGAAAAACTGTTTTATTGACTTTTTGAACCAATGAATGAAGAGTATTTTGAATTAAAGTAGATAGTGTGAGAGTGTTTTATTTTCTTTTTTGTGGTGTAAATATTATTGTGAGACATCCCAAATAAGAAAGTGTGAATATTAAGAGGGACGGAGGGAGTAATAAAGTGTCAACTATCTAAAAGTTTAAAAACAAAAATTATTTAATTTAATAATATTATTTATTTTTCAATCAAATTTATTTGATACTAGTAAATAGTAATGAAGATTATTCATTAAAAAAAGAAATTTTTAATATTTGTACGTGAAAATAAGGGTAATTACTTGGGCTTTTAACCCAGGATAAGCCCAGCTAAGGCCCCTTAGTAAGGGTTTAATACATGTTTACTTTCAATGTAATACAAGTATGGATATCACTCTGACCCGGTTCTAAAACCCGTTGACTGGCCATTAACCTATGAAAAGCCAACCCACCTCTGAGGTGGGTTATGTTTTACCTGAACAATGAATTGCGTAACATTACCCAATTGTCCTCATCTTTTTCATCGAGATTTCTCTTTCCCCCTTCTTCCCTCTCACAACCCGAAACAGTGGTGTCGTTGTCAAAAGCTACAAATTTTCCAGATTCAAGGTAGGGACAAACACGGTCGTCCGATCCAAATCTTCGAAAAACTCTACCCAGCTAATTACAACTTTCATTCTTCTTTCAACTACTATTTTTTCTCGATTTTTCCCCAATAGTAGTTCTTACGATTTTCTCAAATTTTTGGGTAATAGCCTGTCTGAAACAATTGATCTCAAACAATTCAATTCTCAACTTCAGATACTGTCGAATTCTTTCGTCAATGAAGTCCCCGGTTTCTTGGCCTAGATTTTCTCGGTTCTTGGGCTCAAGAATTTTCGTAATCGGCATAATTTTTTCTGAAACTGGTCCGAAGCTTGGTGGTGGCGGCGGCGGTGGAGAGCTTTCATCTGATAGGAAAGAGGAGTTGTAAGTTTGCAGAATCAAAATAATTGGAAAATATTTGTGTTAGATCGTGAGTTCTAAATTCTATTTTGGAACAATCTGGCTGGATATTTGTGTTAGATTGTTCTGTTGCCGGAATTTTTTTTTAACATCTTGCCAAATCTTCATTTCCGTGTACTCCTCAATCTTCATGAGTGAAGATGAAGATCTAAAAAAAATCAATAAATAAAATATTAAATTAGAGTCAAACTTGTACTTTCGCAGTTATTCTATCCTAATTTAGCACAAAAAAGTAAACAATGGATGTCCAGATTTTAACAAGCCTTTATCACCCCTATTGGGTTATCTAAGGTTAACCCTTACTCACAAAGTAAACAGCTATTTAACTGAAAGAGTTGGCCGTTTGGTTTTTGTGCCCGCCAATTTAGCCGTGGAGCCCCACTGGCCCACCCGCTTTACCAACCCTGATCCCCAAATCGTTGAAACCAAACCCCACCCAATCGTTGAAATCAGTCACCACAAATCGTTGCAACCAAACCTCTCCGTCGTTTGCAACCATGATTGAGATCGAATCGACCGGAAAAAGAGTAAAAGATGAAGTAATTGAAGATGCCGATGTCGCAAACCCCAGAAATGAAGTGGTGGATAAAATCAATGATGCAAACGGTGAAGCCCCAATAATTGCAGAGGTGGATGAAGCTACTGATAGTCCGGAAGGAGGAAACCCAACAACTCCAGGTGAGGTAAATTCTGTTTGAATATGCTTGTGTATTTATCCAGTTCATGATCACGATTGAATTAGTATGTTTAAGCTGAAATTCGTGTTGATTTTTAGGTTTCATTTGCATGATTTTGGATCATCTTGTTGCTTCTGAAGATTAATTTGCGTGCTATATAGATGTTACGCGAATTTTGTTGACAAGATATCTCCTTTAATTAGGTTCGAACTGTTTTTGTTAAGTTTCATATCAATTGGTTCTTAATTTTAAGTGGTGTTAGATGATTGACAGGAATACTCAGCATGACCAACTTAACACGATTTAGGTAATTAACGTGAGTGATATTAACTTTCAACACATTTTTTATTCACACGACATTGGATTTGTTAACATGATTTAGTCGTTGACACGAGATTATTGAATTAGTTAGTACGTCTGCTCTGTTCTTATTTTCTTACAGTCATATCTTCTGAAAGTTTTCTTTATTTTTTTTCTTTGATATTAAGTCTTCTGTTCATTATTTATTCTTCTTCATTGTAGGTTCATTGGTCTTGGAAGAGGGAGACATTGCAAACGCGCAAGGCCAGCATTAATTTATACGTTCGATTCACCATCATCAACGATATAAAAACCGAGCTGCAGATTATTGGTGATGAGGTATACCAAGAGTTTGCAAACTCGTGTTTTGGTCATTTTCTAAAGTTCCATTGGCAAGGTTTTAGTTGCAATGTCGCCCTTCATGCTCTCATGGCCCGTGAGATTAGAAAGCCCGATGCCTTGGACGATGAGGTCTGGTTCCATGTTGGGAACCAATTTATCAAATTCTCCAAATACGAGTATGCTCTTGTGACGGGCCTTAAATTTGGGCCCTCACCATTTGATCCCAATGGGGCCCATGATCCACCCGAGGCCGGTGTCTATGCTCGACTATTTCAAGGTAGTCGGCGCGTGACATTGGATAGCATACGGGAGCGTTTCATCTGTGGCGATTATCGTCACTCAGCCGCTGATGCATTGAAGGTGGCTAAGGTGTTGTTTTTGTACTATATGCTATTTGGTGTGGACGGGAGGCATAGCGCGATTGATCGTTGGGTATGGGCTTTAGTTGAAGATACTGATCGGTGGGAGAGCTTTCCGTGGGGAAAGTATACGTTTCAGATTCTGTTGCGGTATATTCGAGCCCTTCCCGTGAGTCTACCGCCGGCGCGGGCCCGACAACGGCTTCCTACCTATCACTTTTATGGATGTTCAGTTGCCTTGCTGGTATGCGCATACTTTGAGTAAACTGCAAAATTAGTCGCATATCTATTGAATGTTGGCGATTTTAGTCCTGTACGAATCAATTTCTCAATTAAGTTCCTTAATTTATTGACAACTGCTGCAATTTTAATCCTATATTGACAATTTTTTGTTTCAGGGTGATAATTAATTTGTTTTTATTTTGATTAATATGTTTGAGTTATATTATGCTACCTAAGCTACGCCAGGTCATTAGTCCGGTTGCTACATGTAATTTTGGGCGCTCATGTGAGTGGCACATCAAAAAATTCTGCAACCTTGTCAATATAGGACTGAGATTGCATCATTTTAAAATTTATGGACTTAATTGAAAATAGTGTTTCGTATGTCATGAAATCACCAAAATTAAATAAATGCGGGACCAATTTTGCAATTTACTTGGTGTTTACGACATAAATTTGATATTTTTTCTTGATTGACTGTCAATGCTTCATTGTGTGTGGTTGGGTAGAGGTTTTGCATAAATGTGCTTACTTTTTTGGCAGACATGGGCTTACGAGGCTATACCTCTGTTGGGCTCGACTTGTGGGGAGAGAGTCTCAGGCGAGGCGCTGCCACGGTGCCTTCGTTGGAGATTCCCAAAGAGGATAATAAATATGACTGGCTTTTTCAATAATGAGGTATAGTTTCTTTCCCTCCCCTCCAGTGTTTGTAATTTGAATAATGAAGCATGATTTGGTTTACAAGCTTAAATCACATTTTTATGAAGATGACATGTTTAACGGCGTTGGAGCCAAGTATAGATGAGCAGCAACAAGGTTACTGGCAGCACCTAGATGAGGTTCTTTCGTCTGGCATACAGTACGTGCATCGAGAGAATCGATTCAGGCGATCCATGAGTGTCGTCATTCCGGCTTGGAGGGCTGCTACAGTTCCAGGCCGGAGACCTCGGAGTTTTAGAAGCATTGTGTCCACTACTACTGATGTTGATCGTATTTCCAGGACCGGTGCTGTAGCAAGTAGTGGAGGAGGAGGTCGGAAGCGGCAGAGGTCAGAACGGGCAGGTAGTGATAGCCGAAATCATGGGAGTCGTGAAGCTGATGTTGGTGATGAGGGGGAGGAGAGTTTGTTGAGGCGTTTAGGTGCGATTATACGAGGAGAGGTGGATCGACTGGAGAGACGTATACCAGAGATTATCCGGAGGGAGATGAGGCTTCATTTTCCGCATCTGGCCAGGACTACGGAGGACGACGGTCATCTTTTCGGTATCCCTACCTTTGCTGGGCATTTAAGCCCTGGGCATCACTAGTCTTCGGACATGGACCTCCTCCCTTTTTTTGTTTTTTTTTCTGTATATTTCTTGTAAGTTTGGTGATAGAAAGATGCAGAATAAAAGAATGAATAAAATAAAATCGATCCAATATAATTCGGTTACGACTATCAGTACCAGGCGGGTTATTCGACTTTTAGTACTCATTTGGTAGGTGAGATGAGAAAAGGGTGAGATAAAAAATATGGTGGGACCAAGAGAAAAGATCTTTAATATGAGTGTTTGGTAGGATATAATTTATATCATATAAAATGTTAATACTATGTTTGGTAGAGAATATAATGCATATGCTTATTTAAATTTCTCCAAATTTTAAATCAATATTAAATGCTTATCCAAAACGAAATATATTTTTTAAATTTTAAAAACAAGTCGCCGACAAAAAGAATTCCCACGGCCGTTGCTCTCTTCATTCTCCTATTTCTTAGATGTCGATGCTCTTATTTCTCTTCGCGCCGCCGCCGCGTCAAATTTCCACCACCGCCGTCTCTTCGTTCTCAGTTCTCGCCACACCGTCGCTCTTTTCGTTCTCATTTCTCGCCACGCCGACGCCTCTGTATCTGAATATCGATTCCTCGTACTATCGCAACCTTTCTTTTCTGGATTTCGTGTATGTATTTCTATTTTGGCTGCCAAATGATTTTGATATCACTCTCCATTTTTCAATTTGTTGTTTCTGGTTAAAAAATTAAGTGAGAGACTATAAACATGGTTGGAAGAAGACCGCGAAATTAAGATGGGAAGAAGAAGTTTCTTTGGGTTTGGTTGGCGAGGGGTAAATGTGAAATTTCAACTGTTTTTCTTGATTTGAGTGGAATAGTGAAAGCTATCGCAGGGGGTAAGACCCGATTTGATTTTGGAGGTCTGCTGTTGAAATTGTATGAAATTGCAGGGAAGTGACTGCTGACCGAGAAAAGACCCAGACAACATATAAAATTATCTAGGATACTAGGGATGACAATGGGGCGGGGCGGGTACCTAAGTACCCAGACCCGCCCCGCGCCTATCCCCAGTCGACCCGCCTCGCTGCGGGGCGGCATTTTGTGCCCCATGCCCGCCTTGCACGGGGCTGGTCCGCCCCGCCCCGCCCCGCCCCATTCTTATCCCAAGAAAAATTTACATATTTTAAAATGTAAGCACATGTATATTATAAAATTAAATTAAACAATAAATATAACCATCAAATCACAAATTCATGTAAAAAATGACAACAAGTCTAATCAACAAATTCAGGATAACTACGAGTTCAAAATTAATAAAAAAATATATGTGAATGACATAATTAATTGTAAGCCTAGGGTTTAATATATATTAATAAAAATATATTAACTTATGGATGTGATTATATTAATTTGAATGATAGAATTGAATCAATTGAGTCAATAATTAATATGCACATTTGTTGATATATTTATAAGAGATCTTTTTATATATTTACTATATATATAATATTTAATAGAGATATATTTATATGTATATATAAAATAGATTGCGGGGCGGGCCGGGATAGGGCAATATACATACACATACCCGATCTGCCCCACGTGCGGGGCGGGGCGGACCTGCCCCATTTTCAAGATGGAGCGGAGCTGACCTGACCCAATCGGGGCGGGGCAGAGCGGGGCGGCCTCGGGGCGAGCCGTTTTGTTATTCCTAAGGATACCAAATATCTGTAACCACATAAAACGTTTTATTTCAAAACCTTTTCTGGTCAATCGAATGGGTCCCTAGTCAAAACACACACGTACACAAAACTAAAATATAAAAAATGGTTATATGAATGAAGATAAAGGTTTTTGTGAGTTTGTGATAAGAGTAGAAATCAACATTTATGATTGCAATGTTTTTCTTTATCCCGCCGCCGACCTCCTAGCGTATATGCAATTAATACCTTCTAATTAATAAATTATTACTATAAATCAATGACCTAATTTTGTGTGCATCAAGTGCAATTTTATAAAACTAAAATATTCTCTCCGATTCAATTTTGATTGTCCATAGGAAAATGACACGGATTTTAATAAAAAAAATTGTTTATTAGTATTTGTGTGTATAAAGTAATTTTTTTAAAAGAGTAAGAATTATTTATTAATATTTGTGGGTATAAAATTGATAAAGTAGTGGTATGAGTGTAAATAAATGATGTTGTTAAGGAGTAAATTAAAAGGGATAGCATTTGCTTTTTGCTATTTTGGGTAAGTGGAAAAAAAAACTTCATTTTATGGTAAAACGGATAATAAAAAATGAATCGGAGGGAGTATATATTTTTACGAAGTAAATTTTTAAGTAATAACATATGTAACTTTTCAGCAATAGTCGGTATAACTTTCTAAAAATACATTTGGTGCACAAGAGTCTTACTCTAAATCAATAATATAGTACATTCTAATAAAATAATTAATACTTTTAAAAGTTATACACAAAATACTAAGGGTATGCTTGGTATGTTTGAATGGAATAACAATCGAATGAAATGAACTCATGAATGGAATGGAGGTCTGAACGGAATGACGTGAGAATGATCATTCCTATGATTGGTATGAATTAGGAATGAAATGTAATTATTTTGTGTAACTATATAAAATTATTGTTGTTCTTGGTTGTTGAAATAACTAATATTTAATAATAATATTAATAATGATTGTTATAATTTTTACATATATTCATAATACCAATTTTTTTTTTAAAATCTTTTTTATTAAATTAATTTTTTATAATTCTTATAATTATAAAAAATAACATTATACTACTATTATTTCATAATAAAATTAATAAAAAAATTATTATTGTTGGAATTATTAGTTAATATTATTTTTATTATTTATTTTTGTAATTATGACATATTTTTTTAATTGTATTATTATTTATTTTTATTTAAGATAACTTTTATATTTTTATTAATATAAAAGTAGTAGTTATGTAATTATTATATATATTGTAGAAATATAATATTATAGTTGAAAATGATTATATTATTATTATTATTAAAATTATTATATTAATATTATTATTATTGTTGAAATTGGTTATTATTATTTTTATTACTAATTAGTATAATTTTACTAAACATAATTATTTTATTGATATTTTAATTATTGAGTATTAATAATATTATTATTAATATTGATATGTTGGTATTAGAAGATAATATCATATAAATGAAAATAAGTGATGATATTTTTAAAAAATTATCAATTCTTCAATATGTGAAATACATAAACCCATGTATTATGGAATATATTATGGAATGAATCACTATTCCACATAATTGAAAATCACAATTCCTTGTGGAATCAATATTCCATTATTAAAAACATACCAAGTATGATATTTGGAATAAATTATGGAATGATTATTCTATTCCCTATGTATTCCATCGTACTAAGCATATCCTAATTGGTTTGACATTAAAAACTGGTTTACAAACTTTGTAGTTTGTAGTATGTATTGTTAATTTTTTTGACAAACTTTTATATGAAATTGTTAATGATATGCTTATCGTAAATTTTTTCTAAACATTATATATTTGATTAAGAGTACAAAAATCTCATCAGAAGTATAAAATATAAGGGACAGTGATAATATATTGTAATTGTTGTTGATTTTTTTGTTCCCAATTTTTGATACACTTGATGAAAAAAAAACATATATATATACACACACTAGAAGAGTAGGTTTTATATGGAAATAGTTCATGATAAACTTATCATGAAACTGTTTTAAAGTATTGAACATTTGATCAGGAATATCACTAATTTGGGTTCAATTTTTTTTACAACAATTATAATATAATACTATTAATCCAAATTAATGATATTCTTAACCAAATTAATGATACTTTTAATTAAATACTTGCTATCATGAAACTGTTTTAAAGTATTGAACATTTGATCAGGAATATCACTAATTTGGGTTCAATTTTTTTTACAACAATTATAATATAATACTATTAATCCAAATTAATGATTTTCTTAACCAAATTAATGATACTTCTAATTAAATACTTGATACTTTAAATTATTTCATAATAAGTCTATCGTAATTTTTTTTTATAATTACTTTGCCATACTAGTAACTGTACCTATAAACAAATTAGACATAAGAGCAAATATGAAAAAACAAAACAAAATGTTAAAATTTGTAGTAATTTTTATTTGCTAATCTATTTGAAAATATCTTGGATGAAATAATTTTCTTTTCTTGGCTTCACTATTATCCTGTAGAGATTAATTGAATGTTTAATTTGATTCTGTAATTAAATATATTTTCCCCAAATAAATCAAAGGCAGAGCGGTCAGCGGCCTTAAACCTCCGGTTAAATCAATTTTGTCCAACATTAGGAATAGGAATAGGAATAGGAATAGGATCATCCATTGACATTTTTCACGAAATTACAGCAATGCAATCACATCAAATTCAGCACCGCCTTCCACCCAAAATGCCCTCCGCCGCCGCCCAACCGCCGCATCCTTCTCCGCCGGTCTCCTCCGACTCCGATTCCGACGACTCATCCCCATCCAATTCCTCCTCCGCGCAACAACGCCACCCCGACCTCTCCTCCTCGATTTTCCAGTCCTACCTCTCCAGCACCGCCAATGACAATCATCAACAAGATCTCATCAAGATCCAATCGTTTCTCACCTCTTCCCGCTCAGGCGCACTCTCCTGCCTCATTTGCCTCGAACGCATCAAACCCACCGATCCAACCTGGTCCTGCTCCTCCCGCTGCTTCGCCATCTTCCACCTCCTCTGCATTCAGTCGTGGGCCCACCAGTCCACCACCCTCGCCGCATCACGCGCCTCCACACGTGCCGCCGTGGTTCCTCATGAGGACTCCCTCGTTTGGCCCTGCCCCAAGTGCCGTGTCGAGTACCTTAAACCCCAAACCCCCAGAAATTACTACTGCTTTTGCGGTAAAGTTCAGGATCCCCCTCGTGATCCGTGGGTTTTACCGCATTCATGCGGCGAAATCTGCGGCCGATCTTTGAAATACGATTGTGGGCATTTCTGTTTGCTGCTCTGCCACCCTGGTCCCTGCCCGTCCTGCCCGAAATTGGTGAGGAATAAGTGCTTTTGTGGGAAGTTAGAGGATGTTAAGCGGTGTGGGTTTAAGAATTTCTCTTGTAATGGCGTCTGTGGCAATTTGTTGGAGTGTGGGGCTCATCGATGTAGCGAGGTTTGCCATGAGGGATTGTGTTTGCCGTGTAGAAAGAAGGGGACTTATAGGTGTCAATGTGGGAAGTTAGAGATGGTGAGGGAGTGTTGTGATAAGGACTTTCAATGTGATACCCCTTGTAATAAGAAATTGAGCTGTGGAAGGCATGATTGCAAGAGGGGGTGTCATAAGGGCGAGTGTGGGGATTGCCCTCTTCAAGGGAAGAGGACTTGCCCTTGTGGAAAGAGAGTATATGAAGGGATGGCATGTGATGTTTCTGTGCCTCTATGTGGGTCGACTTGCGATAAGGTGTTGAGTTGTGGGTTTCATAGGTGTCCCGAGAGGTGCCATCGAGGACCGTGCATTGAAACTTGCAGGAGTGTTGTGATAAAGTCTTGTAGGTGTGGGAGCTTGAAGAAACAGGTACTTATCTGTATTGGTTGGTTTGTTTTTAATTTGTTGTGATCTCTTTTTTGAGCTACTACCGTATATGTTGTTTGTGATATTTGGAATGGCTGATTGAATTTAGAGTAGATTCCTTGCTCCCAAGAGTTGACTTGTGAGAGGAAGTGCCAGAAATTAAGAGATTGTGGCCGACATGCTTGTAAGCGCCGTTGCTGTGATGGGGATTGCCCCCCTTGCTCAGAGGTTGGTTTGATATTATTTTATTACTTGGGTTATCAAATTGGAATTATTGCTTACTTTGACATATACTGTGTAGTACAGATTTGTGACCGGAGGCTTCGGTGTAGGAATCACAAGTGTCCAGCTCCATGTCATAGGTATTTCCTATTGTGAGTTGTATTTCTGTATGTGAGAATCCTTGTTGAATCATTATAGAATTTTTATCTTGATTCTGATTTTAAATGTGAATATACAAGTACGAACTCAGGACTCATAATGCAGTATTCTGGGAAAAGATTTTAGGAATTCTACATTTAAGTATTGATGTTATTCATTGGATCAGAGAATTACTATTGCCTATCACAGACAAGCATTTTTCCTTGAATTGCTACTTATGAATCATACACCAATTCATTAATTGCAACCACTGTTCTTATCAGATAAGGCTTATTAGTCCAAATACTAACATTAAGCCTCACAACACCTAAATGGGGAAGTTAGATCATATGCATCACCATAATAGAAGAGAGCACTGTGAACGGTATATTCTGATTTCTGTTCTTTTTTTTTTTCACTTGTAGAGGTGCTTGTGCTCCTTGCCCATTGATGGTGAGGATTTCTTGTTCGTGCGGCGAGACTCACTTTGAGGTTAGCATTAGTGTATTTAATTGCAGCAACACACTAGTTTGTGTTTGCATTTCATCCATATATGTATTTAAATATTGTATAGTTTATCTGTTGTCCTCTTTACTCTCTACGTTGTTTATTTCAATTAAGGAATACCTATTGATGATTTGATATTTTCATACTCAATACAAATGTTCTGCTCACCTTTTCAATTTGTGAATAGGTTCCTTGTGGCACAGAGACTGAACAAAAACCTCCCAAGTGTCGGAAACCCTGTCCCATAGCTCCTCTGTGCAAGCATGGACCAAATTCCAAGGTTTGTATGGTTGCTTTGTCATAATATAAGACAAAATAATACTTTAGCCTAACAAGACATTTCAAACTTGATTTAACTGTCAAGCACGAACTATAATCTTTGCTTTATATATCACTTAATTATGTCAATTTTTTTTTTTAAAAACTGTTTCCTATCATGGTAATGTTGTTCCAGCCACACAAATGCCATTATGGCGCTTGCCCCCCATGCCGCCAAATTTGTGGTGAAAGATACCCATGTGGCCACGAATGCAATTTAAGGTTTGCCTTAAACACTTTTTTGTTTCAGTAATAGTTTCCCCCCATATATACTTCCTTTTCAGTTCTATTGTTTATAATTTCCTATAGGTGCCATGGACCTAGACCACCTCCTGGTCTTGAGTTTACTTTGAAACCTCGAAAGAAGAAGTCAAATTATCCGAGTGAAGCGACTCCGGGTTCCTCATGTCCTCCTTGCCCAGAACTTGTGCTGAGGTCATGTTTTGGAAATCACATGGGAGCAGAGAGGATGGTTTGTTTTTTTACCCAGTAAATAAACTTATTCATCTATCTGTTGTAATTATTTTGTTCTGTCTTCTAGTTTCCACATATGGGATGTATTGATACTTGATACTTACACCTACTTTGTTATCCACCTCCTTCAGATGGTTTGCTCAAATATCAAAGATTTTTCTTGTGATAACTTGTGTGGAAATCCTCTCCCATGTGGCAATCACTATTGCACTTATGTATGCCATCCCTTAAAAAGTTGCTCTTCAAAACCAGATGGATACAGTATAAGCGAGTCTTGTGAAAAGTGCAATCTTCCTTGCGAAAAGGTGAATACCCATTCTATTTAGTTCCCATCTTTCAGAGCTTTTCCTTTATTTTTGGTATATGGGATA